>NC_051167.1:176029944-176629944 GCF_013339725.1 Rhipicephalus microplus
CGCGGTGGTCTAGTAGCTAAGGTACTCGGCTGCTGACCCGAAGGTCACGGTATGAAATCCCGGCTGTACCGGCTGCATTTCCGATGGAGGCGGAAATGTTATAGGTTGTGTGGTCAGATTTGGGTGCTTGTTAATGAACCCTAGGTGGTCGAAATTTCCGGAGTCCTCCACTACAGCGTCTTTCATAATCATATGGTGGCTTTGGGACGTCAAACCCCACATATCAATCAATAATTTTTCATGGTCCGAGAGTCGGCAAAAGCCAGATCTGAGGCGTGAACAGACAGTTGGTCATGCAGCTAGAACTATCATTGTACAGAGGGCCAAAGGCCATGTCTTGCAAGGCCATTTCTGATGCGCTTTCTGTTAGTATTTATATGTGACCACTGCATCTTTCGTTTGCATGACATGACGCTTCTTGAGACACAATTGTGCGTACTCTGTCATTTTGCACATAGTAGTGTGTACTCGTTATTTCTGTGGCATATTTCTTTCATATCTTTCACCATGACCTGGCAAGTAGAGGCACGAAGTTTAGTATTTACTCACTACATAAGTGATGTGGTGTAATGCACGCATGGTTCATAAAGAGTGCTAGCGCAACAGTATATGTACAAGAAATGTTACCGTAACTCTTAAGGTTAGCCGAAATTATATTCCATCGAGAAGTTCCTTTGCCACCTGACGACATACTCACGTGGCTGTGGGTGCGTGGCTACCTCTACGATTAAGTCGGTGGAGATTACGCTTTTTTACTAACACCGAAGCACACACTGTTTAGCAACAATTTCATAATTGCGGGGTTTGTTGTCCGATATCTATAGACGCGTTCTAATAAATCATTTACTTCTTCTAGGATAAAGCTAGGATGACAACATTGTCATATACTAGTGCAAACGATTTGATGCTTCCAAGGTAAAGCCACTTAGCTCTGAATGACACATCGTTTTATCTGGTCCTGTACGTCTCGTGAATACTGGCTTAACGACTTTCTGGAAAACCGTAAAATATCGTTGTCGATCATATACTTGGAATAATTGAAAACAATAAATGGCAGTATTGTAGCAGCTCGTGGAACATAGTACTTGTTGTAAAAGCTCAAATTTCTGTTCACCAGCGTAAAAATATCTACATGAAAATCTGAATGTTCCTTGCCATCAAGCGTAAGCACCACAGTTCAATTACGTTTCACAAATAACCAATAACTCTAAAAATTCCAGTATATTTTACCCTTCCTAATAATTTTTGTCCTTGTTTCTGATGTGATTTCCAATCGTTTTAACAAAAATTCTGCATTTTTAGAACACCGTATGCGTGTGTCCACGTAGAGACGTCTATTATATATATATATATTGGCACGTGATGACGACGTTGACGATTTGCATATTTTAATACTTTTCTATTTTCAATCATATACTGAATTGTTGTTTTTTGCCTCGCTACGTAGTTGGAAGGGCGCAGGTTGTCATTAGACGCCATTAGCTTAAACTTTGTGTATGTTCATCGTACTTCGAAACACTTACTGCTATTGTTTTATTGCATAATTCACACTTTGTGATAAGATAAACAAACACCGGGATTCAAGGTATGCTGGAGCAATTCTCACACGTTTTCCCCAGCACTGTAATATCTGCGGCCTACCATAGCAAAGGTCAACAACAAAGAACACTTTTTGTTTTCACTTTCTCTTCGTGTAATCTTGAAGTAATATTCTGCCCCTGATATTTCCGACAAATATATGCTACAACTAATGAAAAAGAACAGGGGGACGAAGCAGTAATTTACAGAACGAGTTTTTGCTGCATTCTTTAGGCGCATTATAAAACGGAAGAGAATATTCTTACTCACTTTGGTCTTGGCGTCTTCGGCTGTCTCGGCATCTGACCCAAAACTGTAGCGAATAATAGGCACCACGCTAATCTGACTTGGCTCATGGCAGTCCTATTAACTCGTAATATTGGTTGTACCTGTCGAACTAAATCGATGAGTTCGTTTTAGTTCCTTGAAAGGACTATATCGTAGAGCCCTGTCAGTAAAGAGTAATCGTCAAATGACGCTTTTGACGCATGTCAGCGTCAATGCGCCCACCTCCATACGAATAGTTGATACCAACCTGACTCGAAGCACGTTTCGCGACCTACACCGCTATTTCCATGTCAGCTAGATCCCCAGCAGCACCCCACACGACTACACAAATGTAGCGATTGCGACATTGAGATTCACGTCGACCGCAATTTATAGACACCGAATTTCTGGTTGTGACAATTCCTGCATATATACTAAGAACGCATAAGTGCTACGACAAACAGTAATACCCGGCGCAAGCACATACTGTCACTGTCCCACATAACCTGTCTTTCTCCTTACTCACACCACACCTCCATCTCACCGACCTCGAGGTGAGTGCCCTAAGCCTATTCCTAGGTGTAAAAAACTGCGACACTTCTTGGCGACAACACTGTGCCCCTTCAAAAGCTATATACTCGAGCCAAAACCAACATTGTGTAGCATATACTGAGATATTTGAAACCCTAGAGCACACACTGTGTTCGTCTACCAACACAAGCATGTAATGGCATCCTTTTATTGTCCCTTGGTATACATCAAAGCCGTACCATGCGACATTATGAAGTGAAGCAGCATTGTATACTGGAACGCGCTCTCAAGAATGACAGAGAAAGTGGGCGTGCGGTTTAGGGCAAATTTTTAATGTGTTATTTTAGAAATCAGAATCTCTTCTTAACTAACACAGCCCACAAAACGTTTTCATTCCTTACTTGATCAATAGGAGACATGTAAAACTGTGTTTTGAGGGTGGTTGATAATTTCATGTGGAAACAATTATTTCCCGTTTGCTGTGTAAAGTTCATAATATTAGTGCACATACACTGATAAAATACCTAAGCTGCACTTCATGGCACAAAAATAATTTTCATTTATATATTGTACAATAAAATATTAGTGCACAATTAAACCACGGGCTATGCTTTATATATCTCTTGAGCGGATCAAGCGTATAAGGCACACCAGATAAATATAGAAACAGTAGTACATGTAAAATGAGCACACGAGCACTCATATGCAAACACAGGCGCATGCACACACACAACACTCACGCACGCATACACGAAAACACATGCACGCATTAATGAAATAATAGAATGATAACAAAATTATCTTCTCATTCGTGCGTGATGAGCACTGCATAAAAATAATTTTGTGCGGGGAAACCAGTTAAGCCTAATGCTCTATCATAACAAAGGCGCGTTCTATGGCGTGCCTTTAGAGACGTTGCAACGTACATATTTTGTGAGAACCAAAATCAAATGATAAAGCATACTTAATTTTCAGCGCCTCAACGTAAATTACTGCAGCTAAGAGGACCCAGAAAACAGACACCTTATTAGCAGGTATTCCTGACTAGTTGCAGAGGCCAAGGAAGACAAATGAAGCTGCACCGTAAAGTTGTCTTTATGTACAGAATGCACACGTTCACATGTGCCATGAAGTTGCAAAGGCGGTGAAAGTGGGTGACAGGTAACCTTTCAAAAGCGTCAAAAGCACTTTGCAAACAACATGCGCATTTCACAAAATAGACACAACAATACTATTGTTCACTAACAGGTGAAAACAGTTATATCCCTTTCATTCACAAATATTCCCACAGTATAGCGTGTTTAGAGCTGCTATATCTACGTACATGTTTAGGAACAGCCCACAAGGCAGTGAAAGCCTTGCTGTATTGCCTGAGAAAGACAGGCTTGTGTGAACGCCTCTGACATGTGGTAGAGTTCTACACGCTGCAGTGAAATTACTGTCAGTCTCTCCCCCACCCCCTTTTTTCCCTCTCTTACCTCTTTCTTGTCTTTCTTGTCCCCTTCCTTGATCCCCCAGTGTAGGGTAGCCAACCGGATGTCTTTCTGGTTAACCTCCCTGCCTTCTCCCTTTTTGTTGCTTCCTCCCTCCCTAGGAACCTCAGCCATCCGATCAAATACACAGTGTCTGATTATGCGGCAGCCGGCATGAGATCTATTGTCGTTGTCGCATCGTAAACCTTAAAATTGTAATATTAATCCCAGAGTACTCAATTATCGTACGTCATAAAAAATAAACAAAGGGACCAGAAAGGTGTTGTTATGACGTCACTTTGAAGCTAAAGGCTAGTTTCCAACTGTAAATACTGGACATGCGCCATGTTGCTCTGTTAAATATATTTCCTGGTTCTCTCAATAGCTTCGAAAGCGTGAATAATAATATACTGACATTTCATAACCACTAATACCGTCCGAGTCACTAATATCAAGCCCGCAAGAAACCACACTGTGTGTCAAGAATGGTATTTTATATGCGGATGTGCGCGAAGAAAATACATTCGATGAACTTAGACCATGTCAAAAAAGAAAAAGTATTCTGTAAAACTCAAACAAACAGCGAAAATATGTTCCACAAGCCAGGGAAGTTCATCTCCAACTTTTTTGATCACTGGCTTTATTCGAGAGAACAAGCACCTAATTTTCTAGGCAAGACATGAAACTTGAAGTGAAGTTCAAAATTAAGATTAAGGGCAGAAGCTCTTTAAAGGCAAAAGTACACGCATGCCAACGACAAGACATTGGCTCTTCTGCTACCCAGTCTTCTGCAAGGACACTCTGAGGTCACAGGCGTACATAACGTGTCTCAAAAACTCAAGAAGAATCACTTGGCTGGACCAAGTGATTGTTCTTTTCAAGGGGATGAACTTCCCTATAGCGCCGCAGGGGATTCTGAAACGTGACATTGTTGTAGAGACTGAGGGGTGTTTCTGTAACTTGAAATACACTGCGACTGTAAGCCTTGCTCGTAGCGACATTGTAAACATAAGGCCACATCATTTGCATGCATCTCGTATTATGGCGGTGTGTCAGAAGCAGTGGCTATAGGGCCTTGCGACCTCTGGTGTTCGTGCTGTTTTTAAGCCGATGCGCACCCCTGGCAAATGTGTTCCCAAAACCAAAGGACCACACCCCGTCGGATGAATGAAGCGGAGTTTGTATAAGAGGTCGATTGTATGGACTATGATCAGCGAGACGGGGCGACGACGTCGTACCTGCCTCAGGGAACACGCAAGGGGCGTAAAGAAAGCCACACGTGCAACACGAGCTAACACAGAATGAGTTGACCACCACCTGACGAAAGGACGCGAGCTTGATTCGATGATTCAACGACGTTGACGCGAGAAGAACGATAGGGCGCAAGAAAACTTGTGCGGAATCATGGTAATTATCCTAATCCAATCGTATGTAATACAATCAGATTATCTCATGCATCGCATGCAATAGTAATCGTGGCCTTCTGATGGATGATAACGGCAAGATATAAGCATTATGTATTCTCTCAGCTGATGTCATTTGTGTATTGACGATGCCTCCCGAAGAGGTGGTGAAACGTCCATGTTTTTTTTTTTTTATTCCGTTGAGTAAAGCCAGTGCTAAAAACGTTGAAGCAGACAAACAGACGTATATTTACTGCCATTTTCTCGAGAACATTTCTTCGCTGTAAAAAACTGTTCTATCGCTACTGTATCGCACTGATAGCTGTTCAAACACTTAGCTGGTAAGGGCGAGCCGTCAGCGAAGCACTCCGCAAGAGGTACCGTGCACACCCGAGTCGCGTTCCAAAAGCCTCTCTTTATTTTCGACCTCTCTGTGGGTTACAATGAGGGTTTGATTAGTCTTTTATGCAACCTCAGCGCGTCCTCTACCCTTCCTCATTGGCATGAATAAATTAGGTCGATAAGCACTTCGCATTCCGAGCGCCACAGTATCCATCTTAGTCAAAGAGTGATAACCTCAGGCAACGCGGAACTTTCACTTGTCTTTCGTAATGTGAATCTCCAGTGTCAGGAGTCCCGAGAACTTGCGTCTATTGCTCCACTCATTGTCCCGCGCAGACGGACCACTTAGAGCGTTCTAGCTATAGTCGTGGACTGAAATAATAAGACAACACACATGAGAATTCAGTTGTAAATTCATGAACATTTACATACTGCACTCTGTTCACTATTGCGTGGGCGACGTTCGACTGCCCACAATAGACGAGGAACCAGGGCTTTGGACAGTATATCGACGATTACTGGTTAGGACACTGTCAGGCGTCTGGACCACATAACAGCAGTAGCCTTTGAGCAAGACTACGAACTGTACCCCAAACCTTGTCATCTTGCAGCCACATTTCTCTTCCTTGTTTCAGAGCACGGAGATCTTTCGAAGTGACACACGCGTTGGGATTCCTTGCCTGAGCTTGGGGCTGTGTTCTATTCCTGTCTTCTATCCCTGTATTTGAAGCCATTGGACGACGGCCAGTCCGACCTGAGCACTGTTTCTGTCTGAACAGAGGGTCCCTTGAACAGCTCAGGTAGTTGACCGCTTGGCATTGACTCGGAGAGTTTCGTTGAGGCTAGCGTCAAAGACACCAATGGTGGATCACGCCGAAATTAACTATCACTCGTAAACACGGAGAGTGGTATTGATACAATGCACGACGTTTATTTTCTGTTGTATCGAGAGAGTATGTCAAGTTAAACTTCCCGAGAACTTACCGATGAGGTTGACTCTGCAGCTGCTAGGCCCGAGAAGTTTCCCCTGGAACGTTAAAATCACTCGACCCTGTAAGTTAAAGGGGCTGCCGCACCTCGGCATTCCAGTCCACTTTGAAGTGAACAGGAGGTGCATTGACTTCCACGCTGATGAAGCAACTGCAACTCCATTACGCGACATCCCTTTAGTATTTTTGTGGGTTTCTTTTCTGCCACTCTGACGGCACTAATGGTTCTCGGTAAACAATCTTTTGTTGCTCAAGAAAATCAGCGTGAAACATTATACGTGGAAAAATCAATAGAAAAATACCACTCTCGTTAAAAGAAGATTGCGTTTGACATCTTGCCCTATAAGCACAACCTGCGTATCTTATAAGTTGCGAAACCCACCGAAGTATTGCTTTCACAGAAGGTCTTCTATTCGTTAACCAGTTTTGTTCATATATTAATTCGAACTAGAATGAAAAACATCTCGACAAGATAAAAGTAACAGCGCTTTGTTTTCAAGTCATATTTTTTCGAAAAAGAGTTTTAAACGTTAATCAATAGGCGTAAAGTAGCCCAACTATGAAAGTAAAGCATGGAGAACATTCATTATCTTTTAAAGAACAGGTGAAATCCAAACTCAGGTTCAAGTTGTCACTACACTTGTAGTAATAATAAACTTCAAATATTGCTCTTCATAGGTTCGTTTACTTCAATGTCTGCTGTGTTGAGCAGGTTAAATTGTGTCTAACGAATACCAGCATTTGACCCCAAGCTCTTGATTTGTTAACTATAATGAGAAAAAGATATTTCATGCAGTGACTACGAAGATCACACCAATCCGAGAAAATCTCAGAAAAAGCAAAAAATTGACAAGGCCGGGGTTCGTATGCCCACAACGGCAATTTGGCGAGGTCATACATCTCAATGAAATTCGCTTTGTAAGTTAATTTGCACGTTTTCGTTATCTGAACCTAATTACAGGCTGGATAGATGCGCATATCCTTTACGCATAAAATTTATTAATTACCTCGACTGTTTCACCTGGCTTCCGACAAATATTGGCAACATTGAATGTCTGTGACGTAATTTCGGCAAAAGGACACGGCAGTAATGGAAACAAGGTGCCACTGGAGCATCCTGCACCCCAGAAAGCAACTGATCATGCGTCCAAAGGCTTCTCTCAATTGGCATATTTCAGTTTCTTGTTTGCGTGCGCGCAATTGGAGGCAAAGTGCAATGTGTTGTGGGCTGTTCCCACTTCCCCATATACTCCTTTCATTGATACTTAGGAAATATTCACCCTTAATCTGGAAATTCGAGGTTTTTAGCTAATAGCACTGCTTTACCGCACTTAAAGTATGGCAATACCCTACCGACTGAGTGATTCGCATGTGCGAACGTCACCGCACAACACTTTTCGTAACGTATACAGGGTTCACCATGAGCTGGCCTATACGGTGAGAGAGAGACTCCTTATTAGAAAAACTGATTTTCGCCAGCATGTATATATCGCTGGCAAGCTGCCTCTGTACCTGGCATGGGAAAGGGGACAAAACAATTTCAGAAGAGAGGGAAGAAAATATTGATAAAAAGAATATAAACATATGCGAAATGTGCATGTGAACCTGATAAAAGTATTTAAGTTAGGGTCACAGGTAGGCTAAGACTTTTTATGTGAATTGTTTTATCTCTAGAGACTTCCGACAAAGCCAATTTCGGACAGGTAATTTACTAATCCCTGTACCACTCCACGCTATTTTGAAGGTACGGGCACTGGCTCTAACATGTTGTGCAACGTTAACTGTCCGTGGCAAGTCCTGTCCATTTGTCGTAATCTGCGTGTCGTGTGCCAGGCGGCTCGTACTTGATTTATACAGTAAAAGTTCGTTAATTCGAGCTCGAAGAGAACCATAAAATTGTTCGAATCAAAAAAGGGGAGTTAGATTTAGAGCACGTGCGTTAGAACGAACGGACACCGCACCACGCTTCCACGGCAGAACCAAGAGAAGCCACCTCCATACTTGTCGTTGCGTACTAGGCGCTAAAACACGTTTGCAGCAGATGATTTCGTAAGTCAATGTCATGCCGCCCTAACAGAGAACATGATTTGTCAGTCGGTGATACGCCAGAAACAAACCCTGACATTTATTCAGTGAACATGAGCACTGAGCCTTAAAAGGGCCATGAAACACTTTTTTAGATGACCATGAAATTAATTCGCTGGAAAAGCGTATTGCCTCAAAAAATAAACGCAGCGAAAATTTCTAAGAATCTGTCCAGTACAAGCGGAGTTATTTGTCACACGCTGCAATCGCATTTCTCTCTCTCTCGTCCCGACTAAAGCGTTGGAAGCTAAGCAGGGAGGGATGGTAGGGGCAAACAAACAAAAAAAAACGTCATGCATGCCTCCTGAGCTTGAGCACTTTTCTCTTCCTTTTTTTTCTTCGAATGCGCGGGTTTTTCAGTATGATCGCGCTTACACGTGGACAAGTGGTGGCCTCCCGCGGCAATCTCTGTAAAGACAGAGCGCGCCATGTTCAAATCAGTCAATGGGTGATAAACTGGGCTTACTACGAGTGATTTTTGGGCTTATTCTGTGATTTCTGAAAGAACAGAAAGCAATCTTTAGCTGAATTTTATAATTTATTGTGAATTCCTAGGCCGCGTGCTGCGCTATATTATTTGGCTCGCGTGTTGTCGAGAGACTCTACTACCGATCGGCAGCGTTTTCTGACCATGCTCAAAAAGTGTTGCAGGGCCCCTTTAATGTCAAAATATAGAACGTCATTTATGCTTCGAAACGTTTGTTTATTTTCATGGCATATTTGACGCAGTCAAAGTTTTCAAGAAAATCTGAACTTTACAATGTCCTCATGATTGGGATTTGAAAGTGCTGCTTTGAATTTTTATTTGTATGCTGGAGAAATCAATGCAAGCACATCTACCTTGCTCGAAGCAATTGCAGAAGAATTTTTATTTATATTTCGTAAAATATTGCAATAACTATAGCTACAAGAACACCGGTAAATCGGGCTGCTGTATTGTTGAGCAACTTGCTTGAATACTCATGAAACGAAGTAAAGTAAGTTCCGCAGTAACTAGGCGAATTAACCGGCTTTTTCACAAGCTCTATTTTGCTTTCGTAAAGATCTCTGACGTCATAATGTCGTATCATTTCAGAGCTATCCAACCATCAGCATGTGGCGCACAGGTTTTAGCTGAATGTCAAAATAAACATTGCCACAATTGATTTCTGTTTCATGTATAATTAACTTGTTTATTTCATTACATTGTTCGGTTTCACTTTGCAGTAAATCAATCATTTTATTTTATTTATAAAGCTCATTATTTTGCAGTTACCTGATGTTACATTGAACTTCATAACCATGTATGGAAAAAATTGACTGGAGGAAAAAGAAGCTAACAACAAAAGTAAATAAAACACACAATGTGCTAAATGCTATGATCGATCGACTCAACAGTGAAACTATTTTGATTCACAAATGATCGAGCCTTCCCGATGTCTTTCATTGTCTTATTTTTCTTTATCTCTTGGCGCTTATAGAACCTACGCGTCATCTACTTTTGTAAATGGAAGTCTAATGGCTCTGCCTATGGCCTCCGAGATTGCAAGCGCGCGGTGGATCCGCGCATCTGCAATCTTGGAGGCCATGCCGTACTGGGGTGTTAAAATGTTTTCACTGCCTGTCGAAAGAAAGCTCTAGCTAGTTCACTAGCGGCAAATTCAAACGAGTGAAACAACATGCTGCATGACCTATTGACAACAAGAAGAGCTTATTTTAGTTTAGTTGTCTGCATTTATTGGTTGACTAAATAAACCGCATAAAACACCAAGATATTTTATCTCCTCTTTAGGTGTGAATTTCTGTCATGTACAGAATCCCCTACGCAAGCCGTCTTTGCACCCGCATGGTGGCGCCAGAATTTTACCTCCAAAAAAATGTCCTTTTCCTGAGGCTTTTTCCTCGGTGCCATTGCGTGCCCCCTTTTAATCGTGACATCACAATCAAGGGAAGTTTCGACAACTTCCTGTAGCAGGCATCAGCGAGCACAGTTTCAGTCTGTCACGAGGAAATACACCGACTTTCAGCTGTCTTCCTTATTTCGCCAGTGACGGCAGACCGATGAGTACAAGCAAACCTAACAGCTGACGCCGGACCGAGTACTTCCCTTGGGTCGTTTCAAGTAGGGAGAACTCCGCAGACCGAGGCTGTCGCTCTCGTATGTTTCATGTATGTTTCATGTATGTTTCTCGTATGTAAAGGACTGTGGCGCTCCAAGTGGAAACTAACCTTCTCAGGGCACTCATCTATTCCCTTTCTTCAGCTCAAAGGTGGCGGGATCGAATCCCAGTTGCCGCGGCTGCATATTCGATGGAGGCGAAAATGTTGTAGGCCTGTGTGCGCAGACTTGGGAGAACGTTAAAGAACACCAGGTTGTCGAAATTTCCGGAGCCCTACACTACAGCGTCTCGCATAGCTATATGGTGGTTTTGGGAGAGTTACATATCAATCAATTTTCTTCAGCTCTTTGAGAGAGAACATGTTTTAAATGCGAATGCATTTTTGAGTCGGGCCATGTCAGGCGTCCGTCGGGATCCGTCCACCACCCTCTCTCATAGCAACAGCTGTGGGCTGTGCGTCCCTAGCCAAAGCAGCCCCCCCCCCCCCCTGTGTCATGCTTCGGCGTCGGCAGCTGTCAGCAACAGCTGCGGGCGCGTGCTCTCATGCTCGCGCCTATAGACCGGAACTCCCACCTTCTTGACTTGAACGTGATTTGCCACAACCTCAATGCAGTGCGCTTGAAACGCGTTGGTAGCATTTGTGCTGCCAGCGTCGGTGTAGCGTTTGTGATGTATTCGCATTTCCTCACAATTTCCTTCGGGGAGGAAATATCTTTATTAAAGAAAAAAAGCGGCAAGATGTGGAAGAATTGTCTCCTTCCCCTAGGTGGCAGTCGTGAGTACTCGAGCTCTGGCGGCATCCTCCCCTTGCCGAAGGACGTCGAGTTGCACTTCTGGGTCTGCGCTCAGTGCGGTCTCCCGCTGCTCTCCATCGCTGTATTTTTTATATTGCCCTATCACTGAGAGGCAAGCCCACACTATATGATTGAGATCCGCCCTCTGATTGCAGAACTTACACAAATCTGAGTATATCTCTGGGTAGATGTAGTGAAACGTTATCGGGTTCGGGGCCGTGTTGGTTTGTAAGAGGCCCCATGCCGTCGCCTGCTGCTTGTTGAGCGAGGTATGTGCCGGGGGGAAAATCGGACCCTTCGTAGCCTGTAGTGTTTTGTGATCTCTTCCTAACTAATCATGCGGTCCCTCTCCGCCCCCGGACTTCGCGCTGCGCCTGTTCGGCCGGCCAGTTCTCGAGCCAGGTCGAGGTAGGTGGGTTTTTTTTTTTTTCTTCACAGTTTCATAGCAGCGCATAGTGTCTGAGTACATTCGGCATAAATGTGTATCTATAGCGCTTGTACGAACTACACTGACGTGATTTCGAAGTGCTTAGCGTATAAGTATCTCTACGTGTCTGCGTATACCGCTTCAATAAACTCTACTTTGCAAAACGACAAGCGAAATTCGCCAAGATTACACTACTGCCTGATTTGAATTCTGAGAGCAGCTGTGCAAGTGTTTGACTTTGAGACAAGTTCTCGTGTGACTGACTCCATAGCATGGAGACCGTATGAAGGCAGCGCGTGGGTGCGTTCCACAACAGCCGCCGCAGACAAACCTCTTTTCACGTAGCGTTTTATTTTGTTACATGGTGCGCCTTACCACTGATCATATTAGTTACAGCCAATGACAGTGAATCTAACCATCGGTGTGCAGCGTGCATTGCTCTTAAAGTACTCACGGATTCAAATGAAACAGCATGTGCTGAAGTCTAACGATTGGTTTACGCCCATTGCTCGAGATAACCACGTCGTGTGGATACAAACCTGATCTCTAAAAATATTATTTGGCTGTGATCTGCACGTTCAAGTTGCAACTATACAAATACGATTTCAATTAAACGGTGCAAACGAAAGTATGGGTTTCCTTGGCTATAAATTCCTAAAACATTTCATTCAACGAGTACTGTGCTTTCATTATTTTTTTTTCATTTCCCAGTCCCATGTTCGCATAATAGATGTTCGTATTTAGCAGCCTGGCTTTCGTTTTTTTTTTTACTTTTTTCACTGTCATGACCTTGTGACTTCTTTTCCTTTTATTTTCTGACAATATTTTGCTGCTGTGCTGCACACTGCTCGCGCAAAGTTTCATGTACGTCATCGTAGCTTCATGCGGTCTTTGCTTTCGTGCTTTAAACTTCTTTCGCCATGTCTGTCAAGTTAGTGCCAGATGTGCTATAAACCACAATGAACGCGCAATCGAGCCAATGAAATGAAAAAACACTTACGCAAATGCAAAAGAAAAAAAAAAGTCGTGGAGGTGCTGGGTATCGATCCCAGTACCTCTCGCATGCTAAGCGAGCGCTCTACCATCTGAGCTACACCCCCGACGAGGAATCGAGGAGACAAAATGCCTTTTTATCTGCGAGCACGCCAGACAAATCTGGACCACCAACGGTGTCGACGCAACGCAACGCCGGTGGCGCTACCGGCTTGCGCGACCAGCCTCGCCCTGCATTCTAATAAGCCTTCGCCTTGCAAAGTACGCACTGGTATCACAGGAGCGTGGGTGTTGTGTCGACCATCATTCCCGTTATCGCTATGTTTGTTCTTATAACTCGGGCCTGCGACGTAGCAACAAAAATTTTTTTCAGGGGGAGAGGGGGGGGGGGGTTTATATACACATGCAAACTTGAGGTTGCCGCTGGTAACTAACTGGATTCCCAGAGAAGGGAAGCGGGTTAGGGGGAAACAGAAGGTTAGGTGGGCAGACGAGATTAAGAAGTTTGCGGGTATAAATTGGCAGCAGCAAGCACAGGACCGGGTTAACTGGCGGAACATGGGAGAGGCCTTTGTCCTGCAGTGGACGTAGTCAGGCTGCTGATGATGATGATGAAACTTGAGGAACTTTATGTGAGGGGGAGAGGGTTGGGAACAGGGGTAGACTAGAGCTTATTTAACTCACCCACCCGATGTCTATCCAGAGAGTAGCACATAGGGACCGTGCCCCCCCCCCCCTCCTTCCCGCCTGAAATTTAAATTTTCTTTTGCCATGGCTTACGGAGCGAAAAATGACCATTTCAAAGGTCGGGCTCCTGAAATCAAAAAGGTGCCCCCCCCCCCCCTCCGCCGGCTCACCCCAAAGTTATTTCTGTCTACGCCCCTACTGTCTACGCCAGCGACTGCAGCCGTTCATCAGTAATACTATCGAAAATTTTCTGGATGGCCTTTGAAGTGGTCTTCACCACTACATGAAATTTCTTCAATGAGTGGCAACCTATATATATAATTCAGACAGTGGCCTGAAGAATCACAGAAATGGCAAAAGAGCAAAACGGAAAACGGGGCCAGATTTCCTGAATTACGTACTACTAACTATGCCATGAATGTGTCATTCGTAACTTACACATATCGCACTGTACAACTTCACAAGGGTAGCCATTCAGCCTTGCTTGTAGAACACGGTGAGATATTTCTAGCTCATTACCAAGGGATGGAGGCACAAAACACGTGGACGCAGCATAAAACATTGTGTGCCCCCCACCCCTTTTCGCAGCCAGTCTGTTCTCGATTGGTGTGCAATGCTGTAACCCAAAATTATAATCATCATGAACCGGTGTGCGCACGCTCTTTGTTCTCTTTTTTCTCTAAAGAAAGATACAGAGAAATTATCTTCGCGAAAAAATGAAATTTATAAGAACCGGAGTGATATGAAGCCGCGTTCCTCCTATCCGGTGAAGAGCGTCAAATCACTCAGCTATCCAGGCTTTTTACGGGCGAAGCTCTTTATGGCGTGGCTTGTCGTAATGCGTTACCTGTGGCAAAAACCCGCATACCAGTGGCACATATACTCACCCTCGGGCACATATCCGCATGTCCACATGTTACGAAAAATATAGTACCGTGTCGTTATCACGCTCTCCGTGTTGACAAATCGCTGACAGCAGAAATATTTTACATACTCTGCTTTAGTCCTTGGGTTATCCGCCGGATGGTGGTACTTGTATTTGATGAATGTATGATAAAAATAAGTCAGATGGTGGTACTTGAAGTGTTCACTAGATGGACGGACGGGCGGGCGGACGGAAGGATGTATGGACAGACAGACAGACAGACAGACAGACAGACAGACAGACAGACAGACAGACAGACAGACAGACAGACAGACAGACAGACAGACAGACAGACAGACGCACGCTCAGACAGACAGACGCACGCTCACAGAGACGGACGTACGAGCGGGCGCACGTACGGATGGACTGAAGCACACGCTGACGGACGGGACGGACGGACGGACGGACGGACGGACGGACGGACGGACGGACGGACGGACGGACGGATGGATGGATCGATGGATGGATGGATGGATGGATGGATGGATGGATGGATGGATGGATTGACAGACGGACAGGCGAATGGACAGACGGACGGATTGACGGAACGATGGATGAATGGACAAACGAACAAACGACGGGCGCACCTACGCACGAACAAACGAACAGACGGAAGCACGGACGGATTGATGGACACTTCGCCCCACTCATCATCAGTCATTACGTGGATGTGCTGCGATTTTTTTTCTTTATTATTGGCTACCCAGGCACGTTAACTAAACAAGCCGTATTCTCTGTATCGCAAGGCGGTAGAAAAAGAAAAATCAGTGACGGTGAAGGACAGCCAAGCAGAAAGAAAGACGCAAAGCTGACAGCCCCAAACAGAAACATGCAACCTATGAAATATCACAAAAAAAACACTCCGTCGAGCCGGATTCGAACCAGCGACCTATGGATGTCCGCTTCAGGCGAGAACCTCTACAGTCCACCGCTCTACCAACTGAGCTATCGACGGAACTGAGTACGGCGTGCCTACGCATTTTTCTTGAATGCGTTTTACGCCCGCTGCGTGACCTAGTTAAGACTCGTAATGGTGATGCCAGGCGTGTATGGCCTACTTGTATGGCCGTTTCTTCATCGCAACATTTCCTTTTCTATTCTTGTTGCCAAAGGGCGATCGTGATTTCTTTGTTTCATTGTTCCGATTTTGTATAACGCTTCTGACGTCACGATTCCAAATGTCACATCATTTTATGAAAACACAATACTCGCCTCGCCACCCAACACGTAACTGCATTTTACTGCTTCTTTTATTTCCTTCAACAATTGTATTTCAGTCAATACTTCGAGCAACATAGGATGTACAAAACCAAAAAAAGAAAAGAACGAAGGAAGGAGAAAACATGATGAAGTAGGGCCTAGCAAAAGTTGAATGGTAAAACTTTCTTGCAATATGTTCAGCTGCTTCGGTGGCCATTCGCGAAAGTTTCTACGTAGTAACAGAAACTATTTAGTTTAATTGGGAGAAGCATCTTTTTTGTATATTTACATGAAGTTATTGCAGCTTTTCATGTTCCCCCCATCATCACATTAAACCAGGTTACGTCTCCGTTTCCTTAATTTGCACAAGGCTAAAAAAGGGAACGAAAAAATCTTTGGGAAATTCCAGGTTAGGAAACAACTTCCGCCTAAGAAAAAGGAAAAGTCATGTCCGCGCTGAGGCTTTTAAGATTAGGCTCACTTATTCTTTACGTACCTAAATGACAGTCAATGCAGCATGCTCTTGATACTTTCCATCATTTCGCCATTATCTCCAGCGTAAGGATACACTTTTTTTGAACATCAGTATTTCTTTATTGGCAACCCGAACGGACGTATCAGCATCACGTCGCCTTACAGGGGTGTCCTTACATTACAATACTGGGCGTTACTTTCACTGCATTTGGTGTACAGGAGCGCATCTGGTCATCCATTGTACAAAATCTTTCAATGGATATAAAATGAGTCAGGCCCTTCAACTTCCCCCTTAGAACGCCGATACTAATCTCAAACGGTGTACCTTGGAAAATTTTGGAACATTTGCCATTCTTTTAAACCGCCGCTCCACGTCTCCAGGAATGTGCAAAGCTGCATCAGTTCTTTTTTTTTTTTTTGGTCTGGTGGCACAGAATTGTTGTCTCTTCCAATGTTAGCTCAACCACGATATTGCTACCTGTAGGCTGCCACAAACCATAGTGCGAATGCGCGTGTGCGCCCGACGAAGAAGATGAGGCTCGCTGGCTGCTCGAGCTCGGAGCCAGACTGGCCAGTGCTGCAACCGCTCTTGCCAATATATTTTTCGAATATATTCGCAATACTTTGTCTCGTTACTCACGTAACATATTTGGTGGAGGTGGAACGATCCCCGTCCTCACCACGCAGCTCCGCAGTGGCCGCATCCTCCAGCTTCCCGCCATGGCTTCCAGTGACAACGCGTCCGCTTCATCATCTGCGGCTTCTCCGACAACCTTTGTCGCCGTCCAAACACCACGTGATCCCGGGACATTTTCTGCGCAACCTGGCCTCGACGTCGACAAATGGCTTCGCCTTTATGAACGGGTCAGTCAAACTCACCGTTGGGACCCTACCATGATGCTCGCTAATGTTCTCTTCTACTTGGACGGAACCCCGCGTGTCTGGTACGAGACAAATGAGTCCGAACTCACCAGCTGGGACACGTTCAAGGAGAAGCTACGTGACATCTTTGGGGACCCGACCGGTCGCCACGCAGCTGCACGACAGGAGCTGGCTACCCGTGTCCAGTCGCCAACTGAATCGTATGTGTCATACATCCAAGAAGTTCTCGCTCTTTGCCGAAAAGTGGACGAGGCGATGTCTGAGGCTGAAAAGGTTGGACACGTTTTGAAGGGGATCGCGGACGACGCCTTCAATTTGCTGGTGTACACTAACGTCTCGACCATCGACCGTGTAATTCAAGAATGCCGCCGTTTCGAAACAGCAAAAAGCCGTCGGGTGCGCCCTCCTTTTTCTCGGTTGCCAAACACGGCGGCTACGTCCACCTGCTCCGATTCTACCGTCACACCGCCCTTTGAGCAGAGTGTAACGCGTATCGTTCGACGGGAACTTGAAGCAGCAAGTCCAGCGCCGCTTCAGCCCACTTCCTTCGAACATACGATACCGACAACCCCCGCGATCTCCGTTATTCAGGCGGTCGTACGACAAGAATTCGCCAACCGCGGGTTCCCTGATGCTTGCCCCATCTCTTGCCCCTCCTCCAGACCAATTCCCATTAATGCACCTCGACGTGACCCATTTGTTGCTCCACGATCTCGCAACCCGGCGGAATGGCGAACTCCTGACGACAAACCGATCTGCTTCCGGTGCCACCGCGTTGGACATGTCTCCCGCTACTGCCGTGCCTCCTGGACGCCGCCACATAGGAGCCAGTTTTTCGCACCTTATAGCCCATATGAAGATCTTCGCCGGTATTCGTCCAGCCGTACCGCCCCTGCTTTCGACACGTCTAACAGCCGCCTTCCTGCTCGTTCTCCGTCCCCTCAACGCCGTCGTTCCCCGTCGCCCCAGCCACGCCGCCATCACTCGCCGCCTAACTTTTCATCGTACCCGACGGAAAACTAGACAGTGCAGCCCCTGGAGGTAGTGCTGCATCATCCCTGTCTGAACCAAACCCTCCATTGACGCTTCATACGAACAAAAATCTTGTCGATGTACACGTGGACGGTATTTCTCTGTCGGCACTAGTCGATACTGGCGCTCATGTGTCCATAATCAGCGTTCATCTTTGTCGCCGCTTAAGAAAAGTACTCACGCCCCCTGCTACCGAAGCTGTACGTGTGGCCGATGGCGGCACTGTTCCTGTCATTGGCATGTGTACGGCTCGCATACGCATCGCCGACCGTTACATCCCTGTTCTATTCACGGTGCTCCAGAACTGTCCTCATGACCTCATCTTAGGGATGGACTTCCTGTCGACCCATTCTGCTCTGATCGACTGTTCCGCTGGTACTCTTTGCTTAGACCTTCCTCTTCAGCCGGATATTCACCCTGAACCTCAACACGGCCTTTCTGCCACAGACTTCCTCCGCTTACCGCCTAAAGCCCTCACATTCACCGAATTCGCCACGACCTCACCCGTATTGGATGGGAATTACATCGTCACACCGATTCCTGATGTCCTACTGGCACGTGACGTCACCGTCCCTCACTGCATCGTAACTGTAGCCTCCAACCGGACCCGTCTACCCGTCATAAATTTCGGCTTCACAAAGCAAGTCCTCCCTGAAGGCATCCTAATTGCCACGTTGCGGTCCTTAGCCGATGATCACGTCACCACTTTCGCAGCCGACGCATGCCCCAATTTTCCTTGTCGCCCACTCGATGCCACATGCCTCGACATGTCAATACGTCCCATGATCGACCCTGACCTTCCCCCAGCGCAATCAGCCGCTCTCGCACGCCTTCTAGCTTCCTACCGTGACATCTTCGACCTTGACGACCGCCCACTCGGCCAAACTTCTCTTGTAAAGCACCGCATCAACACCGGTGATGCTGCTCCCATTCACCGTCGACCGTATCGCGTGTCCGCGTCGGAGCGCCAGATTATTCAAGCTGAAGTGAATAAGATGTTAACTAAAGGCATTATTGAGCCCTCATCAAGCCCATGGGCGTCACCCGTCGTCCTGGTTAAAAAGAAGGACAACACATGGCGTTTTTGCATCGATTACCGGCATCTAAATCGAATCACCAAAAAGGACGTGTATCCTTTACCACGTATTGATGACGCCCTCGATTGTCTCCACGGCGCACGCTACTTTTCATCCATCGACCTTCGTTCTGGTTATTGGCAGATTGCCGTAGACGAGAAAGACCAAGAAAAGACCGCCTTCATCACTCCAGATGGCCTATACCAATTCAAGGTTATGCCCTTCGGCCTATGCAATGCCCCCGCCACGTTCGAACGTATGATGGACTCTCTGCTACACGGGTTCAAATGGTCAACATGCCTGTGTTACCTAGACGACGTCCTCGTATTTGCACCTACGTTTGAGACCCACCTTGAGCGTCTGTCGGCCATTCTCGACGTCTTCCGCAAAGCTGGCCTCCAGTTGAACTCCTCGAAGTGTCACTTCGGCCGCCGACAGATTACCGTGCTCGGCCACCTTGTCGATGCTTCTGGTGTGAGACCGGACCCTGAGAAAATTCGTGCCGTCACGAATTTCCCAGTACCCCAATCCGCCAAAGATGTCCGGAGCTTTGTGGGACTTTGCTCCTACTTTAGGCGGTTCGTGAAAGATTTTGCGGCAATCGCCCAACCACTTACCGATCTTTTGAAGAAAGGCGTTCCATTTTCGTGGGGGTCCACTCAAGCTGCCGCCTTCTCTCACCTCATAACACTTTTGACGACGCCCCCTATCCTCGCCCACTTTGACCCATCTGCCCGAACTGAGGTCCGAACTGATGCCAGTGGTCACGGTATCGGAGCCGTTCTCGCCCAATGCCAACAGGGACACGACCGCGTTATCGCGTATGCTAGCCGCCTCCTTACACCTGCAGAGCGTAACTATTCGATCACAGAGCGAGAATGCCTTGCTCTTGTCTGGGCGGTCTCAAAATTCCGTCCATATTTATATGGCACTCACTTTTCCGTCGTCACCGACCACCACGCGCTCTGCTGGCTTTCATCCTTAAGAGATCCTACAGGTCGACTTGGTCGCTGGGCTCTGCGACTGCAAGAATACACCTTTTCTGTGATATACAAGTCTGGACGCCTGCACCAGGACGCCGATTGCCTTTCTCGCTATCCAGTTGACCCATCGGCCACCATACCTGACAACGACGCCTGCGTGTGCTCCGTTTCTCAACTGAACCACATAGCCGACGAGCAACGCCGTGATGCAGCCCTACGAGCTATCATTGAGCGCCTCGACTCCTCCCCATCGAACCGATCCTATCGCTCGTTCGTACTCCAGAATGGCACATTATACCGGCATAACTTCCATCCAGACGGCCCATCTCTGCTGCTTGCCATACCCAAACACCTCCGCTTGGCTGTACTCCACGAACTTCATGACGTTCCTACTGCCGGTCACCTGGGTGTGTCCCGCACATACGACCGGATTCGCCGTCGCTTCTATTGGCCAGGTCTGGCACGGTCCGTCAGAAGATACGTCGCGGCGTGTGAGGAATGTCAGCGCCGCAAAACACCATCGACGCTTCCGGCTGGGCGCCTTCAACCACTCGATATTTCTACTGAACCTTTCTTTCGCGTCGGCTTGGACTTACTCGGCCCTTTTCCTCTGTCTTCTGCTGGCAACAGGTGGATAGCTGTGGCCACAGACTACGCCACACGCTACGCAATCACACGCGCCCTTTCAACAAGTTGCGCCACTGACGTCGCCGATTTTCTTCTACACGACGTGATCTTGCAACATGGTGCTCCACGCCAGCTGCTCACGGACCGAGGCCGCACATTTCTATCGAAAGTCATAGCGGACATTCTACGCTCTTGTGCAACACGCCACAAGCTCACTACGTCGTACCATCCGCAAACAAATGGCCTCACAGAACGCCTGAACCGAACCCTAACTGACATGCTTGCAAAGTACGTTTCCTCAGATCACTCTGACTGGGACATCGCTTTACCATACGTGACATTTGCCTACAATTCTTCGCGCCACGACACGGCTGGTTACTCCCCTTTTTTCTTGCTGTTCGGCCGCGAACCCACATTACCCCTCGATACGACGATTCCGTTACCAGCAGCTCCAACTTCACAATATGCTCTGGACGCCATCAGCCGGGCCGCCCACGCACGCGAAACCGCTCGTGCTCGCCTTCTGACCTCCCAAGCAAACCAACGGCGTCGGTACGACCAACGACACCGCGATGTGCACTTTTCGCCCGGTTCGTTGGTTCTGCTGTGGTCTCCGACCAGGCACGTTGGCCTGTCTGACAAGCTGCTCTCTCGGTACACAGGGCCCTACAGAGTCCTTCGTGAGGTGACTCCCGTCACTTATGAAATCACTCCTGCTGCCTCGCCGTCTTCATCCACCCCTAGGGCCAGCGACATCGTACACGTCGCACGCCTGAAGCAGTACCACTCGCCCAATGATCTTGACATCTAGATGCGCCGAGACGGCGCCTTTGCCGACGGGGGTTATGCTACCTGTAGGCTGCCACAAACCATAGTGCGAATGCGCGTGTGCGCCCGACGAAGAAGATGAGGCTCGCTGGCTGCTCGAGCTCGGAGCCAGACTGGCCAGTGCTGCAACCGCTCTTGCCAATATATTTTTCGAATATATTCGCAATACTTTGTCTCGTTACTCACGTAACAATATCAAGACGGTTTTGCATTCACGACGTTTCTGTCATAGCGTCTACACTTTGCCTCCGAAATCTATTACGAATACTAATCAATGACGGCACGCCCGCTTAGACACTAGCTCGCTACCATCTGGGTTCATCACTACGAGTCTTCCTACCGGCTAGCCGAGCTAACCAAGGTCCCCAATCAACTGAATTGCCATCTTTCTATTGAGCCCTTCTGGCATTTCACCGACGTTTGGAGGCTACGTGCCCAGAAATAGAGGTGGTCGAATCTAAAGTGCTAGACACAATAGGTGCCCTTTTACGGCCCGTGGTGCTCCAGCATCGTCAATGTATATTGAACCATCCTTGAAAACCAATAACTGCAGCGCTATTGCCAGGGCATCTCCGGGGCAATGTGTGGCGATTGGGCTGGGGCTTACTCCCCACTCAAGATCGGTTGCAGCGATGGCAGGCGGTTTCCACTTCCACTTGCCCCAACTGCGTCATGGTTGGGACCAATCGAAATGCGATGATTGAATGTGGAGTCACCCACCTTCTTTGGCGTGTGGTCCATGCGGGTTTTCCGGGACAGGGTGTTCGAACATTCGTGTCATACGGCCGATTTCCGCGAGTGCGCTTTTCAACTTTTTCAATAGTTGAGGGGCTTTTTCAGCCTTTGGCGAAACATATAAACGAGGCCGTAGCAGCGAATTGCCGCCGGCGTGCTTTGTGGTTCATACTGGGCCGAATGACACGAGAGATGCTCGAATTCCTCTCCGAGGAGCTTTTCTCCCTCGGGAGCACGAGTTTCTGCGGCACTGCCCGTGCCCTTTCGTCAACGTTGAACATGAAAGGGTACAACTCATTTTCGACCAACGTGATGCTAAGCAGCTTCCGTTGAGTAGTTATACATGATTTCGTTTGTAAACAATTGTGTTTAATTGCATCTACGATATCGTTATACCATTCATTGTATCATGATATCGCATTGAGTTCTTGTGTAAATGTGTGCCAACATTCTCATGTACATTAGATTAATTATGTCTCCATTGTAACGTAGTGATGATTGTAGAGGTAAATAGATGTGCCAAAATGTGTGTATTCCTTATTATTGAATTGTTATGAAACCTTTGTTTTCTCTACATAGTGTTAATAAACTTTTTCTAAACAGCCTCATCAAGCGGGAGGCCACGGGACGGCTTTATGCTCTCCCATAATGGAGTACCAAATACTCTAAATCGTTAACCACTTTTTCTAAACTCACTGCTAGGCCTACCTGCTTTTAATAGGCTGATATTTGTTCAACGCCGACAAAAATGTCGTGTAAATACGCAACATATACATATTAGGGCGAATCTCCTCTTAGTCTAACCTTGTCGTGCGTTACGCGCAATCGATAGAAGAGACGAGAAAAAAACAAAGCACTATCTCCCGAACAGTATAATAGATGGCGCTGTCTCATAGAAGTACATACAAACTGCAGTTCAGTGAGGATATTCTAGATGGCACTGTTCCGTTAATCTCTGATTGGCTGCTGCGTGGGCTGCGTCAGGGTACGCGGAGAGCGAGTGCCTCTCTCAGTCTCCTGGATAGTCTCCGTACGTGGCGGATCGTTGGTTGGGCGTGGACGTAGCAGAGCGGCGGACGCGTTGAAGACGCTTGCAATCGGCTTCGTTGGCTCGCGTCTCGTCGGCGTTACCCGTGCGCCATCTGCATTCTCGAAAGCGATTGGACGCATGGATGCAAGCACGGACGGACGCTTTACCCCACTCATCATTCACTCCGCGCATTTTGCGTGTTCGGTTCTGTGGGGATGTTGGTGCTATTTTGGGGTGTTATTGATGTCCACTGTTTCTGAGAATAAGTTTTCCTATTCACCTAACTATAGTAGTGTTGTTTGCCTTTATTTTAAAACAAACGTTGAATTTTTCACTTACGTGTATTCGCGATGACTCACTGCTCTTCCATAGTAGAGAGCCAAGTGCTCTATACCACTACAAGTTTTCTGAACACACACAGCGAAGGTTCCTTCGAAGCCCATTCATTAAAAAATGGGGCCTGATTGGCTGCTTATAGGTCTTAGCGTCATCTCTACGAGGAGGGACACTTCTGGCGGAACAAAAAAAAATGAAGCAGATGTGACATCATAGCTGGTAAACAAATGACATCACCCTGTAGGCACTAGCGCGAAATTTGATTTCAAGCTACTTCTAATAGGACCTCGATGCCTAAGGACTCCCGCTATAAGGCGATCGCCAGTGAGTTTTTCACGAGTGCGCTTCAAGTCAGCGCCAGCTAACCTAACACCGGCTCATAACTAGACGGCGATGTTCAAGTGTACTATCATGCAGTTTGCCGCAGTTTTACAAGAAAAGTTCTTCTTGGAACTTTCGTTCGGTGTTCTTGGGATCTTTCGCAGTTGGATTAGCGTAACCAACAGCCCACCTGTAATATAGGACGCGCTGCGTATTCGTTTTGCACATACGCAGGTTCTATAGCGTGTACAATGGTTGTGTTCTTCAGTTCTAACCGTAAAAGAATATGCCTAGCCACGCCAAAATTATGACATTACTGTTTTGTTTACTGATCACAACAACTCAAAATTATTACACTGCACACAGTGGTAAATATAACAAAATGTTTGTAGACACTCCAGGCGCCATGTTTCACATTATGCTCCGATAAATTACCGTCAAGTATGCCAATGCAGTCATCCGTATCGAAGCACGGTAGGTAACTTGCCGATCAGCTCGCCATTCACACGAATAATAGCAGTCACTGCGTGTCCAAGAAGCAACCTTGTCCGAAGGGATACTGATGCATAAAAGTCCAACGAGCCCAGTATTCCGAACTGTTGCCCTTCTTTCTTAGAAGACATCACCAAGCATACGTTTGTTGCTACTGCATCCTTTGCAGAGCAGATCGTTTCTGCAGGTATGGACGCAAGTACTCGCAGTTAAATATTTTCCGCATCCTTCTGCTGCCCGCTGAGCACATGCATTGAAGATGTTCACTTACGATAAAACGCGTCTCATAACTTCGCGCGCAGCAGAGAACGAAGCAAATGAGGAACACTCAAGCACATGAGAGGTGGGTGCCATCGCAGATTAACTTTATGAGCTTTCCTTTTCATGTAGTGCAAAGGCTACGCTGAATATTATTGGCATAGGCATCAGAAGGCACTAAAAATATTCTTCGTATTAACAAAAAATTGTCATAAATTGCTTGTTTATTACACCTACATAATTTTGTTGAGGGAATAAATGTCATCTTTAAAACATAGTGATTGCTTCGCCTCTGAATAAAAAATTAGCTTTTCAGTATCATTGTTTGTTCCCTCCACGCATAGTCGCGCTTCAATCGCGGCACCATCACTCCGCATGATGATGTCACTGGCAATAGCTTTTGAAAGTCTCGAATTTTAGTGACCTGTTTGGATAGACCTTGCTCTCATCTCTTTAACTCTCTTTACCTCTTTTAGAGGCATGTTTTTTTTTTTTTCATACTGTCGTATACAGCAAATTGTGATTGATTAAAGTCTGTGTAAAATTGTGTCTAGCATTTGTCAAATTTACACTGGCTTGATTTTGAAGTTTTGGGTGTACAAGTGTCTCTACGTGTTTGCGTCTACTCGTTCAATAAACTTTCTTTTACTAAACGACAACAGAAATAACCAAGATTACACTACTGCCTTAATTGAATTGTGAGTGCAGCTGTTCAAGTGTTTTGACCTTGCAATAAGTTCACGCGCGACTGACTCCGTAACATAGAGACCGTGGGAAAACAGTGCGTGGGTGCGTTCCACAACAGCCGCCGCAAAAAGACCTGTGTTGACGTAGTGCTTTATTTATTTTTTACGTGATAATGGTTTGCTTACATGACGCACCTTACCGCTGATCAGATTATGCACAGCCAATGACAGTGCATGTCACTATCAGTGTGCAGCGTGTATTGCTCTTAAAGTACGCACGGATTTAAATGGGACATCATGTTTTTCGGCCTAACAATTGCTTTACCCCCGTACTCGAGATAAGCACATCGTGGAGATACGAATATAGTCTCTGAAAATATTGTTTGGCTATGATCTGCGCGTTCAAGTCGCCTTTACACCGATACGACTTCAACTGAAAACAATGCAAACGAAAGTATGAGTGTTCCTTAGGAATAAATCCCTAAATTGTTTCAATACGTGAGTACTGTGTTTTAATTACTTGTTTTTTTTTTTTCTCAATTCCCGGTCCCGAGTTCACCCGATAGATGTTCGTATTTAGCAGCCTGGCTTCAGTCTTCCTTACCGTCACATCTTTTTTTTTTTATTATTCTGAAAATATTTTTTTCTGATGTGCTGAACAACGCTTACGTGAAGTTCAATGTACATCGTCCAACTGATAAAAAGAGAAAAATGAATTCAGTAGTAGCACCGAAGGAGGTTCCAAAAAAAAAATGTTAGCAACATCCGGTCTTTGCTGTCTTGCTTTCAACTCTTTTCACCATATCTGTCACGTTAGTGTCAGATGTCCTATGAACCGTAAACGTGCAATCAAGCTATTCAAATAAAAAAGATGTTACGCAAATGAAAAAAAAAAGTCGTGGAGGTGCTGGGTATCGATCCCAGTACCTCTCGCATGCTAAGCGAGCGCTCTACCATCTGAGCTACACCCCCGACGTGGAATAGACGAGACAAAACACCTTTTTATCTCCAAGCACGCAAGACGAATCTAAACCACAAACGGTGCCGGCGTAACACAGCGCTGGCGGCACTACCGGCTTGCGCAACCAGCCTCGCCCTGCATTCTAATAAGCCTTCGCCTCGCAAATCACGCAATAGTATTCGAATAGTAGAGGTGTTGTTTTGATTAACTTACCCATTGTCTCCTCGTTTATTTTCATAACTCCGGCCTGCGACGTAGCAACGTAGAAAAAAAATATATTCAAAGAGCGGGGGGGGGGGGGGGAGTACAAATTCGATATTAGATTATGTTCCTGCGTACGTTTGTACGCGTGCGGGTATACGTGCACATCCAAACTTGCGAAACTTCACGCGAGGGGAGGGGGTGGAGTGGAACTTCCCAAACTCACCGCCCCCTGTCCACCAGTGGCGTATCCAGAGGGTGGTGCATCGCGCCCCCCTTCCACCTGAAATATTCTTTAGCCATGGCGTCCCCGATTGGGCCTAACCAGGTGACGCTGAGTTAACTCGCGTCTATCGTGGACTCAATCAATAAAGTTATTTCACTCACTCCCCATGGTCCTGCTGTCTACGCCAGTGACTGCAGCCGTTCAACAATCGGAACTGGCCCTGTATGGCTTTTAGTGGACTTCAACGCTACGATAGATTTCATCAATTAGTGACAACTTATGCGTAATTCAGGCAGTGGTGCGAAGAGTCGCGCTGATTACGAAGTATAGCGATGTGAACGCGTTGCCGAATTTTCGCAATTACGTGGCACTACCAGCTAGCACGTCAATGCGCCCTCTTGAACTTACACGCAACGCACTGAACACCTTGAGAAGGATAGGAATTGAACTTCACTAGTAGAACGTGATTATAATTTTCGTAGCTCATTGGGGAAGCGCGTCGGCACAAAACACGTGGACACAACGTAAAACATACTGTATCATTCTTTCTAACAAGCCGATTTGTTCTAGCTTGGCGTAAAATGTTATGAACCGAAATTGTAATCATCACAAAGAAGTGTGCATCTTCTCCGTCCTTTTTTTTTCTCCTAAAGAGGAAGTGAGAAACCTTTGGCAAAAAAAATTATGTTTGGGGCAACGTGATTCGAATCTTGTTTCCACGATATGGTACGTGGTCAGCGTCCTAATCTCTCGGCTATTCAGGCATGTTGACCAACGTATCGTAGCCTTGTATTGTATTGTATTGTTTTGTGTTGTATTGTATGGTATTCCATCATATTGTATTGTATCATACTGAATTGTAATGTTTTTATTGTACTGTGTTGTACTGTAGTGTACTGTACTGTACTGTACTGTATTGCATTCTATTACATTTTAAATTATCGTATCGTACAGCAAGGGGGTATCAAAAAAGAGCCGGGACGGTGAGTGACAAAGAAGCAGAAAGAAAAACGCGAAACCTAAAAGCCATAAGTAAAAAAAAAAAAGAATGCGATTTCTAAATGCAAAAAAAAAACTGTCCGTCGAGCCGGATTCGAACCAGCGACCTATGGATGCCCGCTTTCGGTGAGAACCTCTACAGTCCACCGCTCTACCAACTGAGCTATCGACGGAACTGGAGGCGCGTTGCACCGGCGTATTTGTCTGTAATGCGGCTCACGCATGCTGTGTGACCTAGTTAAGATGCACAACGCTGAGGCGGGGCGTGTACGGTCTACACTGCGCGCAGCAGCTGTTTGTTCTCCGCAAGATTTATTTATTTATCTTCGCCTCCAAAGCGTAATCGCGCTATGTGCATTTCATTGTTTCATTTTCGCATCACCCTCCTAATTTCACAACTTTAATTGTCCCAACATTTCATGAACAATGAGCGCCACGGTGTCAAACACAATATTCGCGTCGTGTCTGAACGCATTTACGCATCCTGCATGTGTTCTTTTATATCTCGCAATTGTATTCCAAATGATACATGAAGCAGAATTGGATTTATGACAAAAAAGATCTAGGAAAGAAGGAAAATGTCGCGAAGTAGGCTTGAATGGTGAAGTTTGTTTTGCAAGTATGTTTAGTTAATTTGGTGACCATTCTCGGAACTGGCTTTGCTGTAATATCCCTTTTCTGTTGTAAATCGGTTGTAATATTCTTTTTTTTTTTCATTTACGTGACACAACGGCACATTTTAATGGTAACCCCTTCCTCACGTTACGCCAGATAACGCCTCCACACTCTTTGTTTGCACGAGTATAAAAAGGAGGCACGAAAAATTCTTTGTGCAATCGCTAGGTCAGAGAAGAACCTTCGCCAAAGAAAAAGCGAGTGTCGTGTCTGACATGCTTGCAGGCGTTGAGGCTATTGAGATGAAACTCAACCTTTTTTCTACATTATGTCCAATCTTTGTCACGTCCCTTGCTATAAATATTTCCGGGGAAATGCAAGCACAGTGCTTCCATTGAGAAAACTTTGCCGAATATTACTTTGTTCAAAGAGGAAGTTCGAAGTTAGGCCTTTTAAAAGGTATTTGCGAGACAACTGAAACTGTTGTGCACCAAAAGAAGCATTGTAAGAGATATTTTACTTTTTGTGTGTGTGTGTTTTTGCTTGTAACCTAAGTTTGTAAAGTGCAACCTTAAGATATGCGTCCTGAAAATAATGATTTTTTCCAGTTTTGCAAATTATTGCCCTTATGTTGAACTTTGCCTTTGCCTGTAGAGCACCTCACCGCATTCCTGCCTGGTCAAGGAGCTCCCGCTATGCCAGTTTCATGCAACTTGGCCAGCAGCCTCGAAATACCTACGACTTTGTCTTAGAAGATTCAGGAGCCCTTTCAAAGATTAATGTAATCCAGACAAATATTTGAGGCGTTATAAAGCCACTAATAATGTACCCCACTTCCTTCGAAGCCGTCTCGAGGGGAATTCAACTAAAAGGCTTCCTTATTCAATGGGCAAGATAACTATGTCAGTTTTAAGGTTCAGCTGAGCAGCCAATCAAAAAAGTATTATTCCGAACTTCGGAATGCTCGTCAGAGTAGTTGATGCGGATGTGCTTCATTAAATGTTTCCTGATGATGACAACTCTGTCGCGTTCGTACCGAGGAGGTTTAAAAAAATGCTGGGCTTCTCGCCCACGAGTGAAGCCGTGCCAACCGTAAGATGGCGGCTACGGCAGCCATGTTACTAGGGGCATGATGAACTGTTGGCGTTAAGCGATTGCGAAGGAGCGTTTTCCTCGCACGCCCAACAAGTTTAACGTGGCAACATTTTCGAGCCAGATAGTGCTCAAAGTGCGTCCTTGCGATACTAGTTTTTTTTTTGTAAGCCTTGAATTGAGTCACCAATACTAGTCTCTGAGGAATATTTCTTCGGAAACAAGTGTATTTTAATTTATAATTAGCGTGGCCTTCAGACTATCAAATCAAAGCCACTTGATGTGTAAGTGGGCACCGCCAGAAAATGGCATATGTCTGAGATCTTTGGAGGGCAAAAGCTGGCTTCACTACTGCTGGCAAAGCATTGCGGGAACTTCCACTCTAGCAATTTTTTGAAAACCTTCTTTGTTCGAACGGACATTCCACGGGTGTTAGCCCTTCACGAGTGGCCCACTGGATTACTTTATGCTCTCCCATGCTATACAGTATCAAGTGCTGTAAATCGTTAGCCACTTGTTCTAAACACACAGTTTAATGTACATTGTGCCAGTTATGTGCACATTAAGAAAACACCAGATGTTAAAATTTTCCGGAGCCATGCATTACGGCGTCTCTCATCATCAAGTCGTGATTCTTAGTCGTTAAACTTGAAATATTATTAGTATTATACCTGACGGAGTTCGTCTTGCTTCCACGCAACACTTTGCTCAGAACTCGTATTGCGCAGTATCACTATTGCCGGGTGAGTTTTCCTATTCTCGTGGGAGAGCTCGTTACACGTACCGGAACGTCTAGAAGCATTCAAGAATAGGTCAGGTCCTGATGAGTGCATTGATGGCTGCAGTAAAAAAAACGCAAACAACAGAAGACACGTACACACAATACGGGTGCCTCAACTGTTCGCATTTTTTAGCGCAGCCGTGAACCAAGCTACAAGTTTCCGCCTACTGGCCCAAGTTTAAGCACTACTGTTATGATAAGCTTGAGTGCACAACGAGAACAGCAGAAGTTCTTCTAGAACTGACGCGGCCACTAAAACCACTTAAACGGAGGCTGGTAGAGCCATGGCTATAGGTCTGTGTAGAGCGTGCGTGGAGCCTGTTATCCCTCCGCGGGGTGAAACCTCGAGGCAGTTTCGGGCTCAGATGTGGTCAGTCTGACAGCTAGGCCTCACGTGCTTCATATACAGCACTTCAGAACCGGAAACTGCCACGAGGTTTCGCCCCGAAGAGCGAAAACCGGCTCCTCGCGTTCTCTACACAGACGTAGCCACGGCTGTGCATCAAATGTCACGTGCCTATATAAGCCGACGCTCCTTGCTGCTGATTATATTACGGACGGTTGACGACTGAGATCATGGCTATCAGACTACCCTTACAAAAATGGGTTTCACCTTTCTGTCACCCACGCGCGACCTATCACTCACCTTCCTGTAAGGTCGACCTTTCTGTAGACCATGGTCGGCCGAATTTCTGCAGACGCCGAGCAGACGGCAAGCAGACTAATCTGATAATGTGCATCCGGAGTGCGTGCGCGTAGACGTATGTAACATATATGTATGTATCTACAAATTTCGGAAGATGTCCCGTTTGGTGATAATGAGTAAATGGGTTTCATCTTTCAGTCACCCACCAGTCACCGGTATGCAGCGTGCAGTACTTGTACTTTTGCTTCTCAATCCCTGAGCACAAGTACCCCAATAATTTTTTTCTTAAACAGTCCGGCTGCTTTTTTTTTCACCATAATCCCCCCGTGACATCTTTTTGATCTTCCGGCGATATTGTGTTGTCGCAGGGATTGTTACACATGTAAACATCCAAGTATTTCATCCATCTAAAAGACTAAAATAAGTGCAACAGTGAAAGAATCACCCCGTCAAGATTTTTTGTTGTGTTTTGTTCATCTCATTTTATTGTTTTTCTCCCATAGAGGCAAAATATACTAAATACTACTATTTGTTTGCAATCACGTGAATATTATAGAAAAATAATCTCACAAACACTGAATAAAATTGCCAGTGGAGGTGCTGGGTATCGATCCCAGTACCTCTCGCATGCTAAGCGAGCGCTCTACCATCTGAGCTACACCCCCGACGGAAGATTGGGGCGACAACACACCGTTACATCCGTAAGCGCGCCGCACGAATCTGGGCCACGTGTACGATGGCGACGGAAGACAACGTCGGCGGCGCAACCGGCTTCTGCGACCAGCCTCGCCTGGCAATCAAATGCGCCTTCGCCTGGCTTTTGGCAACGCGGGTATACGTAAGCGTTGCTCTCGTGTTGATTCATATAGTATTGGTCTGTTCAAGCGGAAGGGACGGGTGACCAGTCGATGGGGGAGAGATTGAGCGAAGAAGAAGCCAGCCATACCCTCCCCCAGCGTCCAACCCCGCGCGAACGCCCCTCACTCTCTCGCGCGACACGAGACGAGACGCATATCGCCATCCTCACTTAGAATTACCAGGCGCGTCTTGTGAGCGCAAAGCCACCGTCGCGGACATAAGGCGGCACCGGAAACTTCAGCGTGGAGATGGGAAGAAAACGAAAGACACTGGATGACTGGTGTAAAGAACATGAAGATCTCCAGATCGCAACGAAAGCCAGTGAAGGCACCCGCACTTTAGTGTGCAAATATTGCAACACCGAGATGGTTACCGATCCAGCGAAGAAGCCCTACGACCGAATTCATGAGCATCTAACGCCATCTCGTCATAAGAAGTTCAAGACGGCTTCCAAGGAAGCTGAGACTGCGGAAACGTCTCAGCAGACGCTTTTTGATATGTCCTGTAGACAGCGTGCGAAAGAAACTGAAGCGGACGGCGTTATCCATGACTTTGTTCGTGCCCTAGCATACAGCGGAATAAGCATGCACCAGGCGGACGGACCGCTGGGAGACTTCGCACGCAAATACTGCAAGGCCGCGAAGACCATGCCAACAGGACAAAGACTTCGGCTGAAATACCTGAAAGAAGCTTTTGACAAGGACATGGAGAAAATCCGCGATTATATGCGAGATGTGAAAGTGAGCGTCATCGTCGATGAATCCCCAGACATCACTGGTGTGCCTACCATCAACACTCTCCTGTGCTACTATAGCCAGAAAAACGTGAAGAAGCACGTTGTTCTGGTCGACGTCGACAGGGTAAATGCATCGAACAGTTACACGGTGGCCAGCGCAGCTAGCAAGGCACTCCTGACGGTTGGCAAGACGTGGAAAGACGTTGTGGCAGTAGCCACAGACTCAGCGGAGTACGTGCGAAAGATGGTTCGAGAAATCTGTCAGGCTGAAGGGATCCAAATCTTGCATGTGAAAGATATAGCACACCTTATTCATGTGAGTGTTGACCATGCCATTTCTTTACCATGCATGTCTGATGTTCGATCCGTAGTGATCAAGTTTGGAGCGTTATTTAAGCACGCTAACAAGCTTTACCAAAAGTACACTGAAATTTGTTCTTCTAATGGCCTCTTTGGACCTGACATTAAGAAGCCACCTTCTGTTCTCCCGAATCGATGGCAAAGCTTCTACAAGGCACTTGTGGTAGTCGTAGAAATGTGGAGCTCGTTAACAGAACTTGCTGAAAGCTCGCATGATAGCAGCAAAGCGCAAGCTATTCGAGGGATACTTTCTGAAAAAGAAGTTGTTTATGCGAAGGCAATCTTGATGAGAGATGCAGTCGGCCCACTTTTGGAAGCCCAGAAAACGCTTGAAAGTGGGAAGCTTTTGATGCCCAGCTTTGATCACCTGGTAAACGTGAAGCTGCAGCAGATTGTCGGGGAGCTTTCGGCGATGATCGGTAAAAGCGATCAGGCCAAAGCTTTTTTGTCTATGTTACCCAAGCGCAGCGCTAATTTAGTAAAAACATGTTCTGAAGAGTTCTGCACGAAACTCGCCACAAAATGGCGCTGCACTCTTGGACGGAACGTCTCAGAAAAAGAGGAAAACCAGCTAACTTTGTGGAAGTTGGGAGCCGTCCTTGATCCGTTTCAGAAGCGTCTGCTGGGGCAGTCATTTGAGGACTACCGACCTCTGTTCATGTCCGTAATCGACAATGTAGATTCCCTTAATGAAGAGTTCAACCAGTATTTGCTGGAAGCGAGCCCCACAAACCCAGCTGTCGAACTAATCGAGTATTGGCATGACTCTACTTCTCGCTACCCAAGGCTTGCAAAAGCTGCACTGACATTGTTGTGCCTAGCTAATGGTAGCTGTGATGTGGAGAGAACTTTCTCCCAGCTGAGATATGTTCAACGACCAGACAGATCTCGAATGGAGACTGACATGTTGCGCATGCAGATGATAATGTATGTCAACAAGGACGCGTAAAAAATCGATGACCAGATTTTCGAGAATAAAATGTATAATTTGTAAGAGTCGAATTAAGTCACCAATACTAGCCTCTGAGGAATATTTCTTCGGAAACAAGTGTATTTTAATTTATAATTAGTGTGGCCTTCAGACTATCAAATCAAAGCCACTTGATGTGTAAGTGGGCACCGCCAGAAAACGGCATGTTTCTGGGAACTTTGGAGGGCAAAAGCTGGCTTCTATACTGCTGGCAAAGCATTGCGGGAACTTCCACTCTAGCAATTTTTTGAAAACCTCCTTTGTTTGAACGGACATTCCACGGGTGTTAGCCCTTCACGTGAGGCCCACGGGATGAATTTATCCTCTCCCAAAGTATACAGTATCAACTGCTTTAAATCGTTAGCCACTTGTTCTCAACACCCAGTTTAATGTGCACTGCGCGATTTCTGTGCACATCAAAAAACACCAGAGGGTCAAACTTTCCGGAGCCTTTTATTACGGCGTCTCTCATCATCATGTCGTAGTTTTGAGACGTGCAACTCGAAATATTATTATTATTATTATACCTGGCAGAGTTGGTCTTGCTTCAACGCAAAGCTGCCTTCAGGAATCGTATTGAGCAGTATTATTATCGCAGGGTATGTTTTTCTATTCTCATGGCAGAACTCGTTTCACGCACCGGAACGCCTATAAGCATTCATGAATAGGTCAGGTCCTGAAGACTTTGTTCATAGGTGCACCTAAAAAAAAAAAACTACGGACAACAGTTGACACGTACACACACGATGGGCGCTTCACCCGTTCGCGTTATTTAGCGCAGCCCCAAAGCAAGTTACGAGTTGGCACAACTGTTTCCCAAGTAAAAGCGCTACTGTTCTGATAAGCTTGAGCGCACAACACGAGCAGAAGTTGTCCTGGAACTGACGCGGCCACCAAAACCACCCAAACAGAGGCTAATACGGCCGCGGCTACATCTGTGTTGAGCGCGCGAGGAGCCTGCTATCCCTCCGCGGGGCGAAACCTCGAGGCAGTTTCGGGCTCTGATGTGGTCGGCCTGACAGCTAGGCTGCACGTTCTTCTTACACAGCACTTCAGGGCCTGAAACTGCCACGAGGTTTCCCCCCGCAGAGTGAAAACCGGCTCCTCGCGCGCTCTACACAGACATAGCCGCGGCTGTGCATCAAATGCCACGTGCGTATAGAAGCCGACGCTCCTTGCTGCTGATTATATTACTGACGGTTGACGACTGAGATCAGGCTATCAGACTACCCCTTACAAAAATGGGTTTCACCTTCTGTCACCACGCGCGACCTATCATCTCACCTCCTGTAAGGTCGACTTTCTGTAGACCCTGGTCGGCCGAATTTCTGCAGACGCCGAGAGACGGCAAGCAGACTCATCTGATAATGTGCATCCGGAGTGCGTGCGCGTGACGTATGTAACATATATGTATGTATCTACAAATTTCGGAAGATGTCCCGTTTGGTGATATGAGTAAATGGGTTTCATCTTTCAGTCCCCCACAAGTCACCGGTATGCAGCGTGCAGTACTTGTACTTCTACTTCTCAATCCCTAAGCACAAGTACCCCAATAATTTTTTTTCTTAAATAGTCCGGCTGCTTATTTTTTCACCATAATCCCCCCGTGACATCTTTTGATCTTCCGGCGATATTGTGTTTGTCGCAGGGATTGTTACACATGTAAACATCCAAGTATTTCATCCATCTAAAAGACTAAAATAAGTGCAACAGTGAAAGAATCCACCCCCGTCAAGATTTTTTGTTGTGTTTTGTTCATCTCATTTTATTGTTTTCTCCCATAGAGGCAAAATATACTAAATACTACTATTTGTTTGCAATCACGTGAATATTATAGAAAATAATCTCACAAACACTGAATAAAATTGCCAGTGGAGGTGCTGGGTATCGATCCCAGTACCTCTCGCATGCTAAGCGAGCGCTCTACCATCTGAGCTACACCCCCGACGGAAGATTGGGGCGACAACACACCGTTACATCCGTAAGCGCGCCGCACGAATCTGGGCCACGTGTACGATGGCGACGGAAGACAACGTCGGCGGCGCAACCGGCTTCTGCGACCAGCCTCGCCTGGCAATCAAATGCGCCTTCGCCTGGCTTTTGGCAACGCGGGTATACGTAAGCGTTGCTCTCGTGTTGATTCATATAGTATTGGTATCTTTTTCAATCTACATGTAATATACACCTTTAGAGATTACAAATAACAAGCTTTAAAAATTAGTTTTACAACTAATTTGTTAAAGAGCCTCCTATGACAGTACAGTAAAAACTCTAAATGGCAACAAGGAAACAGATACTAAAGAAATATTAAAACACTAGCAAATATCAATATTATTACTCAATAGTATGCATTTCTTTGTCACTTCATATTACTCACAGGTTGTTGTGAATTTCCCTTTTCTAATCTTTCCACCACCTTGGGGGATTTCACTAAACTGATTGCGACTTAATGTCATTACGAACGGTCATTTTTATTATAAGACATAATTGGCGCGATTGTTTGATGTAAAAGAAACAGAATTCGTGATGTATTGTATATTTATATTGGTGGGACTCTGCTTTGATGTGAAAATGATGACTACAGATTATTATGCAAGGATAAAATAAGCCCGATTTTATCAGCAAGTGAATGCGAGCCAGTATGAACGTATTCATAGTTGAAAACAGCGTGAAGTAGACAATGCACACAGACAATGCGCACGCAACAATGTCCACAGAAAACAATGCGCACGGGCAGCAATGCACGCAGACAACGCGAGTCCTGTATGAACTCTTCTTCGTCTCTACTTCAGGCTGTTTCCAACTAAGGATAATACGAACTGATTTAGTTCGGCATGGCAAAATTGAAGAAGGGTTATTCTTATTTTTTTCAGAAGCTCGTTTATATGTTAGAAAGAGCCAAATTACACGACCGGATAATTGGCTCAAGAAACGCACAGGAAACGTTAATCGTTGTAGTTAACTGTAGCGGGCTAACGTATATTGGAATGAGTTGAAGTGGACGAAAAACCGCCCTATCATTCTGCGGGATCTAAACCCACAACATTTCATGGTCACGTGCACGATGCTACGACGCAAGGCATTCTGATTAACATTCACGTAGTCGCTTCGTTTCTCCATCCAACTGAATCCATTCACCTGGCAATACTATTCAAAACTAGCTCTTCTCCGTCCTTGCAAATAGTATCGAACGCTGAAAATAACATCAGGAGTGACAACCAATGCAGAAGGGTACGAAATGGACATTGTTGGTTTAACATGGCACGAATGTTTAGAGCATAAGCAAGACGAGGACAAAAAGAAGCAACACCACAAGTGAATACAATGTATCACGCGTGCAGTGCTCTTCTTTTTCTCCATCCTTGTGCTGCTTATGCGTGAACAAATTCACAGTATATAACAAGTGCTCCACTCTGCAACTGCGAGAGCATCCGTATGCAGTAGTCAACAAAATATTAGTCAATTAGTTAATTAACAAGTTCATTGTTTAGTTTCTTGTTCACTTAGTTTGCTAATCAGTTGGTTAGTTCGTTGGTTAATAATTGGTTAGTTAGTTGCTAGTAGCTGTTCATTGGTAAGCTGTCTGTAGGTTAGTTACTTCGTTAATTTTTTCGTTGGTTATTTGGTTAGTAAGTTGTTAGTAGCAGCGAGTGAGTTAGTTGATTTGAAGGTTAGTAAGTTAGTTGGTTAGCTAGTTGATTAGTTAATAGTCAGTTGGATAGTTAGTTAGTTAGTTGGTTAGTTAGATAGTTTATAAAACTTACTTTTAGTTAGTTGAAAGGCAAGAAAACTGCCATATTCAACATGCAAATCAGCCATAACTTAAGTGCGTAAGCAAATAAAAATTGTATTTGCTCAGAAAGTTATATAAATACATGATAACCTAGCAAAAAATGCGGCCTTAGGTCAATATCTTACCGAAGTTGATAAAGACTTGGTTTTTTACGTTTCGTTTTATGTCAGTTAGTAACAATCCACAAAAGCCGCATATATGATTACGCAGAATGCAAAAGTTTGGTGCCTTAGTGGAGTAAAACTTCTGGGAAGACCCCCAAATAACATTAGACACTGGACCTATTGGCTTGAGCAATAAAAAAGAACACAGAACCATGTATACACACTTGCAGAAAATGTGTCGTGCTCCATTTCTTGTGTGCACTGTGGTATTTCGTTGTTTTTCCTTGTGTGTTGGTGGGGGGGGGGGGGGGGGGTCGTTATTTTGCACAAATATTCGTAAGAGACAGAAATTTCGTTCAGAATATGGCGATCGATTAAAATGTTCCCAACTACTTATTGTCCTCCAAATTTACATACAGTCTTGAATAAGCCAGTACGGAAATCTACGCAGACTAAACAAGACAACTTTCAACCAGTGCTCAAAGAAAAATAGATGCACTACGTTGAGCCGGATCCGAACCAGCGACCTACGAATGTCAGCATAGGCCGTTCTCCCACAGTCCACTGCTCTACCAACTGAGCTTTCGACGGAACGAGAGCATTGTCACTAACGACTCGCCTGGGCAGTGCAGTGACGCAATTGGAAACCCAATTTTAAAGGCAGAATTGTGTCTTTGTAATAGCTGTGCATACGAGTATTGTTTCTGCGGCATTACAATACCTCTTCACGAGAAGAGACGTGTTTCAGGACACTCACAACGCCGATGATAGAAAGCATTTCCGTCAGCTGTTGCACTGTGCTGTTCAGTACGAAGTCGTAGGTTCGACACCCAACCAACTGAGAAGCATTCTACAGCAACAACACATCAAAGAAACAACTTGAAGTTCAAAGTTTGAAGTTTATTTCACCACAGTGTTACACCATACAATGTGTGGTGTGGAATGCGCGAAAAAAGCTGCGATAAAAAACGCAGCTTGACTTGCCCCACATCCCATCAATACAAGGCAGAAAAAGTGACAGCATTCATAAAGTCCTGAAAACAACTAAACATACACAAATACATAAATTAAAATGGCACCAATAAGAAATATTGCATACATAAAGCTTTAAGAAAATGTTGATAGGATCGCACTCTTTGATGAAATAGGCACTCTTTGAGGAAAAGTTGTATATATTATTACCAAAGAACTAAATGAGACCAAAAATTGCTGAGGCTCTCCAAGACATTCTCCTTCAAAGCCTGTCGTGTCGCACTCCAAGGCACTGAAAATCCAGTTTATGTTTAAAAACACTTGAGAATTCTATTACTCGTATTTTACAGTTCTTTTCATCGGGAAAATGTCCACAGTGACAAAACCTAAGTGGTGCTTAAAACTTGTTTGTGCTCATCGGGTAAACGCAATGCAGAAAACTGCGAACAGAAAAATTTGAATTTCGAAATACTCTTTTTTATCTGCGGCAACAATCAAAACAAAAAAATTCACTCCGTCGAGCCGGATTCGAACCAGCGACCTATGGATGTCCGCTTTCGGTGAAAACCTCTACAGTCCACCGCTCTACCAACTGAGCTATCGACGGAACTGGACGCCCGTTACACCGGCGTATTTGTCTGTAATGCGGCTCACGCGTGCTGTGTGACCTAGTTAAGATGCATAACGCTGAAGCGGGGCGTGCACGGTCTACCCTGCGCGCAGCAGCTGTTTGTTCTCCGCAAGATTTATTTATTTATCTTCGCTTCCAAAGAGTGATCGCGCTATGTGTGATTCATAGCTTCATTTTCACATCACTCTTCTAATGTCACAACTTTAAATGTCCCAACAATTCATGAACAATGAGCGTTTCAGACACAATACTCGCTTCGTGTCTGAACGCATTTACGCATTTTGTATGTCTTCTTTTATATCGTGCAATTGTATTTCAGGTGATAGCAAGAGCAGGATTGGATGTGCGACAAAAAAGAACTAAGAAAGAAGGAAAATATCGTGAAGTAGTGCCTATAGCAAGACTTCAAAGGCAAAATTTATTTGCGAGTACGTTCAGTTGCTTTGGTGACCATTCGTGGAACTGTCTGTGTTGTAATATCATTTTTCTCTTGTAAATCTGTTGTATTATCCTTTTTTTTTAACTACGTGAAACAACAGCAGATTTGCATGGTACCACCTGCCTCACATTACGCCAAATAACGCCTCCACACTCTTTGTTTGCACAAATATAAAAAAGAGGCACGAAAAAATTCTTCGTGCAATCACTATAGGTCGAAGAAGAACCTTCGCAAAAGAAAAAGCGAGTGTCATGTCTAACATGCTTGCAGGCGTTGAGGTTTTTGAGCTGAAACCCAACCTTTTTCTACATCATGTCGAATCTTTGTCACGTCCCTTGCTATAAAGATTTCCGAGGAAATGCAAGCACAGTGCTTCCATCGAAAAAAACTTTGCCAAATATTACTTCGTTCAAAGAGGAAGTTCTAAGTTAAGCCCTCTGATATAGGTATATTCAAGTTGGCTGAGACTGTTATGCACTAAAAGAGGCACTGCAAGAGCTATTTTTCGTTTTGTGTGTGTTTCTTGCTTCTAACCTACGTTTGTAAAGTGCAACCACGAGATATTCGTCCTGAAAATATTTATGATTTTTTCCAGTTTTGTAAATTATTGCCATTACGTGGAATTTTGTCTTTGCTGCAAAGCACACCATCGCATTCCTGCCTGGTCATGGGGCTCCCCCTAAGTCAGTTTCATGGAACTCGGCCAGCAGTCTCAAAATACCTTCGACCTCTATCTGAGAGGGTTCATGAGCCCTGTCAAAGATCAATGTAATCCAGACAAATATTTGAGGCGTTGGAAGTCCACTAATAATGTACCGCGCTTTCTTTGAAATCCTCTCGAGGGGAATTGAACTAAAGAACTTATTTATTTTGCGGGCAGGATAAATAATTCACTTTTACGGTTTAGCTGAGCAGTCAGTCAAAAAAGTATTATTCCGAAATTCGTAATGCCTGCCAGAGTAGTTGATGCGGCTAGGCTTCATTAAATGTGTCCTGATGAGGACAACTCTGCTGCGTTTGATCAAAAGTTTTCAAGAATTGCTAAAGGGGAAACAGTGTCTAGGAGGTTGAAAGTTAAGGGATGGCTTTAGGCTATCTCATAGTAGAGTGCCAAGTACTCTAAATCATTACCAACTTTTTTAGCCCCCCCCCCCCCTTCTCGCCCACTTGTGAAGCCGTGCCAACCGTAATATGGCGGCTGCGGCAGCCATCTTATTAGGGGCATGATGAGCTGTTTGCGTTCGGCGATTGAGAAGGAGCGTTTTCCTCGCATGCACAACGAGTTTAACGTGACAACACTTTCGAGTCAGATAGTGCTCAAAGTGCGTCCTTGCGCTACTAGTTTTTTTTAGAAAGCCTCGAATTAAGTCACCGATACTAGCCTCTGCGGATTATTTATTCTGAAACAACTGTCTTTTAATTTATAATTAGCGTGGCCTTCGGACTATTAAATCAAAGCCATTGATGTGTAAATGGGCCCCACCGGAAAATTGCATGTTTCTGAGATCTTTGGAGGGCAGAAGCTGGCTTCACTACTGCTGGCAAAGCATTTCGGGAACTTCCACTCCAGCAATTTTTTGAAAACCTCCTTGGTTCGAACGGACATTCCACGGGTGTTAGCCCTTCACGAGTGGCCCACTTGATGACTTTATGCTCTCCCATGGTATACAGTATGAATTGCTGTAAATTGTTAGCCACTTGTTCTAAAAACACAGTTTAATGTACACTGTGCCAGTTCTGTGCGCATTAAAAACACCAGAATGTTAAAGTTTTCCGTAGCCCTGCATTACGGCGTCTTTCATCATCATGTCGTGATTCATAGACGTTAAACTCGAGATATTATTAGTAATATACCTGACGAAGTTGGTCTTACTTCCACGCAAAGCTTTGCTCAGAACTCGTATTGCGCAGAATCATTATCGCCGGGTAAGTTTTTCTATTCTCATGGCAGAACTCGTTACACGCACCAGAACGTCTAGAAGCATTCACGAATAGGTCAGGTCCTGATGACTTGATGCATGGCTGCACCAAAAAAAAAAAAAAACTACGGACAACAGTTGACACTTACACACACTACGGGCGCCTCAACTGTTCGCATTTTTTAGCGCAGCCATGAACCAAGCTACAAGTTTCCGCCTGCTGGCCCAAGTTGAAGCACTACTGTTATGCTAAGCTTGAGTGCACAACGCGAACAGCAGAAGTTGTTCTGGAACTGACGCGGCCACCAAAACCACCCAAACGGAGGCTGGTACAGCCAAGGCCACGTCTGTGTAGAGCGCGCAAGGAGCCTGTTATCCCTCCGCGGGGCGAAACCTAGAGGCAGTTTCGGGCTCTGATGTGGTCGGCCTGACAGCTAGGCCGCACGTTCTTCTTACACAGCACTTCAGGGCCCGAAACTGCCTCGAGGTTTCGCCCCGCAGAGCGAAAACCGGCTCCTCGCGTTCTCTACACAGACGTAGCCGTGGCTGTGGATCAAATGCCACGTGCCCATAGAAGCCGACGCTCCTTGCTGCTGATTATATTACCGATGGTTGACGACTGGGATCACGGCTATCAGTGTACCCTTACAAAAATAGGTTTCACCTTTCTGTCATCCACGCGCGACCTATCAGTCACCTTCCTGTAGACTCGACCTTTCTGTAGACCTGGTCTGCCGAATTTCTGCAGACGCCGAGCAGACGGCAAGCAATCTTATCTGATAATGTGCATCCGGAGTGCATGCGCGTAGACGTATGTAACATATATGTCTGTATGTACAAATTTTGGAAGATGGCTCGTTTGGGAATAATGATTAAATGGGTTTCATCTTTCAGTCACCCACCAGTCACCGGTATACAGCGGGCAGTACTTGTACTTTTACTTCTCAATTCCTGGGCACAAGTACCCCAATGGTTATTTTTGTCTTAAACAGTCCGGCTGCTTCTTTTTCCATCATAACCACCCCATGACATCTTTTTGATCTTCCGGCGATATTGTGCTGTCGCACGGAGTGTTACACATGTACACATCAAAGTATTTCATCCATCTAAAAGACTAAAATAAGTGCAACAGTAAAAGAGTCATCCCGTCAACATTCTTCGTTGCGTTTTGTTCATCCCACTTTATCGTTTTTCTCCCATTAATGAAAAGTATACCATAAACCACTATTTGTGTGCAATCACGTTGATCTTATAGAAAAAAAAATCTCACAAACACTAAAAAAAAATGTCAGTGGAGGTGCTGGGTATCGATCCCAGTACCTCTCGCATGCTAAGCGAGCGCTCTACCATCTGAGCTACACCCCCGATGGAAGGTTGGGGCGACAAAACACCGTTACGTCCGTAAGCGCACCGCACAAATCTGGGCCACGTGTATAGGATCGCGACGGAAGACAACGCCGGCGGCGCAACCGGCTTCTGCGACCAGCCTCGCCTGGCGGTCGAATGCCCCTTCGCCTGGCTTTTAGCTCCGCGGGTTTCCGTAAGCGTGGCTCTCGTGTTGATTCTTATAGTATTGGTATCTTTTTTCAACGTAAATGTATTCTACACCTTTATATATTACAAATAACAAATTTTACAAATTAGTTTTACAACTAATGTGTAAAAGGGCCTCTTATGACAGTACATTAAAACTCTAAATGCCAACATGGAAAGTGATACCAAAGAAATAATAAAACACTAGCATATATAATTATTATTACTTAATAGTATGCGTTTCTTTGTCACTTCATATTACGAACAGGTTGTTGTGAATTTCTCTTTTCTAATCCTTCCAACACCTTGAGGGATTTAACAAAACTGATTGGTACTTAGTGTCATAGAATATAGTCACTATTATTAAAAACATGATTGGCGTGATTGTTGGATGTAATTAAAACAAAAAAGAGTTTCTGATGTAATGTATAGTTATATTGGTGGGACAATATACTATACATGTAATGTATAGTATATTGGTGGGACTCTGCTTCGATGTGAAAATGATGACTACAAATTATTACGTAATGATAAAATGAGCCCGATTTTATCAGCAAGTGAATGCGGCCAGTTTGTACGTATTCATAGTTGAAAACAGCGTGAAGTCGACAATGCACAGAGACAACGTGCACGCAACAATGTCCACAGAAGACAATGCACACAGGCAACACGAGTCCTGTATGAACTCTTCTCCGTCTCTACTTCACACTGTTTTCAACTAAGGATGATATGGAGGGATCTAGTCTGGCTTGGACAAATTGAAGAAGGGTAATTCCTTTTTGAGAAGCTTGTTTATGTGTTAGGCAGGGCCAAATCGAACGAACGGGCAATCAGCTCAAGAAACTCACAGGAGACGTGAATTGTTGTATTTAACTGTAGCGGGCTAACGTATTTTGGAATAAATTGAAGTGGACGAAAAACCACCCTTTCAGTCTGCGGGATCTAAATCCACAACATTTCATGGTCACGTGCACGATGCTACGACGCAAGGCATTCTGGTTAACATTAACGTGGTCGCCTCGTTTGTTCATCCAACTTAGGCCATTCAACTGGCAATACTGTTCAAAACTAGCTCTTCTCCGTCATTGCAAATAGTATTGAACGCTGCAAATAACATCAGGAGTGACAACTAATGCAGAACCCCGTGAACATTTTTACAAGGGTAGGAATTGGACATTGTTGGTTCAACATGGTAAGAATGCTTAGAGCATAAGCAAGACGGGGACAAAAAAGAAGCAACACCACAAGTGAACACAATGTAGCACGCGTCCAGTAATCTTTTTTTTTTTTTCATCCTTACGCTGCTTATGCGCGAACAAATTCACAGTATATAGAAAGTGGTCCACTTTGCAACTGCGAGAAAATCCGCATGCAGTAGTCAACAAAATATTAGTCAATTAGTTCATTAGCAAGTTCATTGTTCAGTTACTTGGTTACTTAGTTTGTTAGTTTATTGGTTTGTTCGTTTGTTGATTTTTGGTTAGTTGTTAGTAGCTGTTAATTAAAGTGTTTGTAGGTTAGCTACTTGGTTAGTTTGTTGGTTCGTTATTTGGTTAGTAAGTTGTTAGTTGCAGTGAGGGAGTTGGTATGTAGGTTAGTAAGTTAGTTGGTTAGCTAGTTTACTAGTTAGTAGTTAATTGGTTAGTAAGTTAGTTAGTTAGTTAGTTAGTTAGTTAGTTAGTTAGTTAGTTAGTTCGTTAGTTAGTTAGTTAGTTAGTTAGTTAGTTAGTTAGTTAGTTAGTTAGTTAGTTAGTTAGTTAGTTAGTTAGTTAGTTAGTTAGTTAGTTAGTTAGTTAGTTAGTTAGTTAGTTAGTTAGTTAGTTAGTTAGTTAGTTAGTTAGTTAGTTAGTTAGTTAGCTTTAAAACCTACTTTTACTTATTAAAAGGCAAGAAAACTGCCATAGTCAATATGCAAATCAGCCATAACTGAAGAGCGTAAGCCAATAAAAATTGTATTTGCTCAGAATATATATAAATACATGATAACCTAGCAAAAAATGCGGCCTTAAGTCAGTTTCTTACCGAAGTTGATAAAGACTTAGTATTTTTTTACGTTTCGTTTTATGTCAGTTATTAACAATCCACAAAAGCCGCATATATAATTATGCAGAATGCAAAAGTTTGGTGCCTTAGTGGAGCAGAACTTCTGGGAAGACCCTCAAATAACATTATACACTAGACCTATTGGCTTGAGTAATAAAAAAAAACATAGAACCATGTATACGCACTTGCAGAAAACGTGTCGCGCTCCATTTCTTGCGTTCACTGTGATATTTCGTGTTTTTCTTTGTGTGTTTGTGGGGTGGGGCGTTATTTTGCACAAATATTCGTAAAAGACAGAAATTTTGTTCAGAATATGGCGATCGATTAAAATGTTCCCAACTACTTAATGTCCTCCCAATTTACATACAGTCTTGAATAAGCCAGTACGGAAATCTACGCAGACTAAACAAGACAACTTTCAACCAGTGCTCAAGGAAAAATAGATGCACTCAGTTGAGCTGGATTAGAACCAGCGACCTACGGATGCCAGCATAGGCCGTTCTCCTACAGTCCTCTTCTCTACGAACTGAGCTTTCGACGGAACGAGAGCATTGTCACTAACGACTCGCCAGGGCAGTGCAGTGACGCAATTGGAACCCAATTTAAAGGCAGAATACTGTCTTTGTAGCAGCTGTGCATACGAGTATTGTTTCTACGGCAATACAATACCACTTCACGAGATGAGACGTGTTTCAGGACACACACAACGCCGATGATAGAAAGCATTCCCGTCAGCTGTTGCACTGTGCTGTTCAGTACGAGGTCGTAGGTTCGACACCCAACCTATGGAGAAGCGTTCTACAGCAGCACCACATAATAAAAACAATTAGGATATATGACTTTCAAAGAACCGAATGGGACCAAAAATTATTCATTGTCTTCAATGCATTATCCCTCAAAGCCTGTTGTGTCATGCTTCTAGGCGCTGAAAATTCACAATTATGTTTGAAGAAGACTTCGCAATTCTATAATCATATTTTACAGTTCCTTTCACAGGGAAAATGCTAGCAGTGACAAAACTTAATTGGAATTAAAAATTTGTTGATGCTAATCAGGTAAACAAAACGCAGAAAACTGTGAACAGAAAAGTTTGATTTCCGAAATGCTCTTTTTATCTGCAGAAACAACAATTAAAAAATTCACTCCGTCGAGCCGGATTCGAACCAGCGACCTATGGATGTCCGCTTCAGGGGAGAACCTCTACAGTCCACCGCTCTACCAACTGAGCTATCGACGGAACGTGGACGGCGTCACTAACGACTTGTCTGGGTGGTGCATTCGCGTAATACGCGACCCAATTACGAAGGCGTGCGTCTTTGCAAAAGCTGCCCATTTCATTATTGGCTCGTAGACAATATAGGGTTTAATACAACTTCACAAGGTGTGCTTCAGTGTGCTCACCACGCCGATTCCAAGCAACATTATCGTCAACTGTCTTTCTGTGCTCATCAGCTCGATGTCGTGGGTTTGACTCCGATACAGGGCAGTGAAATCCTTGCCGCAGCTAGACATCTACCAGAGAACTTGAGTGTAAGAATAATGAAGGATTCCATTGTACCAAAGGCTAATCCCTACTGAGGTGTAGTCAGATGTTTGTTTGTTTTTTGTTTGTTTGTTTGTTTGTTTGTTTGTTTGTTTGTTTGTTTGATGATAAAGTGATGTGGGGTCGTCACGCCACTCCATATGTATGTGTGCACTTCTTTTTATACGTGCACATGTATGCGGACATGTGCAAAACCAAAATTTCGGTAGGTGTGGGGTTGAATATACGCCCTTCCCACTGGTCCACTGCATTGCGCTTCAGTTCATTGATTGTTCCCCCAATTGTTCCCCTACCCAATTGTTCCCCTACCCATCAAAACTGCTAATGTCTTACACCTTCATTGCGCCAAGTCAACGCGAACAAAAAGTGAAGAGCTACCAAAACTCTCTCTATGCTAGAACAAAAATGTTTTTCAAATAAAAATTTTGTCCGTCGAGCCGGATTCGAACCAGCGACCTATGGATGTCCGCTTCGGGTGAGAACCTCTACAGTCCACCGCTCTACCAACTGAGCTATCGACGGAACTGTTTACGTAGCTCCCACCCGTTTGTCTTGAAGGCGGCCCACGCCCGCTGTGTGACCCAGTTATGATTCATAACGCGTGGAGGCGAGGCGTGCGTCGCACAAAATATGCGGAGCGGCCGTTCCTGCCGCCCACTATTTCTATTTTTTATCCTTGTTGACGAAAAGGGATCGCGATTTCTCTGTTTAATTGTTCCCTTTGTTCTTGAAGTTTTTATAACGTCACACCTTCTGGCAAGCATTTTAGAATTCCTCCGGTTATCCTGAATCCTCAACCCGAGAGTTCACGGATACATTCGACCACGTGGATCTCTGCACCATTAAGAGTAGCCTACAAGTGGATGTTCACCTGAGGCTTTTAGTGAAGCCGCCCTTTTCTGTGAGGCATGTGTGCCACTACTTCTGAGTTTTCGGCTTTACATTAAAGTTTTTTGGGGCTTCAGGTACATCTACGATTTTAACTATGGCCTTGCGCAGGAAGCTCTCAACTGGCCCGTCACTTACCTTGTTAGTTTATATTGTTCAGTTGAGCGCGTAAATAAACGACACAAAACATGGGCTTCATCGTAGTTACGACACGAACATGAGTAGGTAGCGGCTTCAGAGAAGGTAGGCTTGTGGACACTAAACTCTGGCTTCTCTTTTTCTTTTTGTCTTCGTGGTTGTTTCGTAATCACTTCCTTGTGGCTCGAAGTAATACTCTGCAGGCACAGCAAGCACAACGGGTTCTAATGATTCCTGCTGGGCAGTTTTGTGGAAGAGCTTACACACAGTCTTGCGTATGATCTTCCAGTTTTATGGAGAAAGATTCTTAAAAGCGAGGCTGGTTCGTCCACGTTGTCTGCTTTCACGTATGTAGTCGAAACATTTGTGAGACACAATAAAAGGCTTAACAGCAGACTAATATCGATCATAATTATGGCTATGTGACGCGACATGCGCGTGCGTCATCCCTTCAGCCAGAATGTACTCTTCCAGTCCATCGTGCTACTAAAGAATGCGTTTGAAGAGAAAGAGGTTACGGCCATTCCACGCGCTTCCCGCCCAGCTGCAACGCACGTGCCGGCACACCTGCCGCACCCAAGAAAAGATGAAAGAGCATCGTTAATTTCTGGTGGGTGGTTTCGATATTGAAAAAAAAATCTTACTTAATTAAGTCATCGATTCTTGGCCGATCCCCCTGAGTGGGTACGAGCCATGGCTGTGGAATCATCATCATCATCATCATCATTAGCTCCCGTAACGTGCATTGCGGCTGTGCGGGAAGCGCGTGGAATGGCCCTTACAGGGTGCCTTGCGTAGTGATTCGGTGGTCCTCCGGGAGGGCCAAGATATCAGGAGGGCCGAGTAATGCTTTATTTGGGGGCTACCATGGTGGGTTTTAGCCACAGAAGCGTTTGCGAGACCGTATGCAATCTTTTATGGGAGACTAGACTATTTCAATGTTCAGTGTGTAGGAATCAAACATATTTTTCAAAAAGACTAATCGTTACATTTATTTACTGAAACGAATTTCATTGTAAGGATTTACAAATCAAGCATTTTTTTCGAGTTTTTTGACGTTTTTTCTTGTGAATCGATCTAGCAAGTAATTTGATAAATATCTCTTCCATAGAGTTTTTAAATTATAAACAAATTATTTTTATACCAAGCCACCGCTCACTTTATGGCTGATCTCCCATGGTGGGTTGCACCAGGATGAAATGGGCAATCAATCAATCAACTTCAGTACCGGAGGTAATGAGATCCGAGGGACCCGTCGCATTGATACAGTGGTTACAGCACTCCACTGCTAACTTAAAGGTCGTGGGATTGAATCCCGGCTGTGGCGACTGCATTTTTGATGGATGTGGAAATGTTTGAAGCCCGCACACTATAATTTAGTGTGCATGCTAAAAAAAAACCTGGTGGTCTAAATTTCCGCGGCCCAGCTCCTCTACGTCGGCTTTCATAATCATATCGTGGTTTTGGAACGTTAAACCTCAGATACTGTTAATAGGGGCTTTTCCTGACAAAAAGCTAACGCTTACTTCATAATTTCAGGTCAATATGGTCCTCAAACTTACATCGTGTCGTCGCAAAAACGGGGCGCAGAATTAGAAGAAGAAGATGAGGGGATGCTCCGGTCTTCCAGCCTCTTGATCCTCCTGGCATCATTGGCTTTGCGCACTTGCAGAAGCACCAAGCTGGTGGCCAAGAGACTTCAGGTGCATCGCGTGAGACTGCACGACTCGTTCGCCATGCCCTGTGCTGCCAAGAAAGGGGTGCCCGTCACTCAGGTTCGCTGGACTCGGCAGGGTGGCGGCACTGCGTGGAAGAGGCAAGCACTGTGGTCAGTCAGGTAAGAAGCGTAGATTGCTTGGTGTTTCATTATACCTAATAAACTGAACGGGAGCCAACAAACAATTATTCAAGAATATAAGACATTCTTATTGCTTGTTACATTTTTTTGAATATTCAACATTTGTGCGACTGACAAGTTCGTTATTCGAATTCCTTTTCGGAAATCTTGGTTTTACCTAAAGGCTACACCTACAGGAGGAAGAATTTAAAGACCTTCCTTGCGGATCTTTGCATACCTTAGTCCCCAAAAGAAGTACTCCGCCCGCAGTTAATCAACTGAGGTAGATATCACAATGGCTTATCAGCAACTGCAAGTGGGTCCTCTATGTGCTCAAATTAACCATGTTTTTGTTATTTTGTAGCGTTAGCTACACTGGCCTCGCTGAGCCAATTCGGTGTGGCACTGGTCTGCGCATGCGCAATGATATTCCGCCGCCACCGCGCGCGGCTCGCCGCCGGTGTGCGCGCAATTCGATGCGCTGTGCAGACGATCGGTGATGTCACGCACCGGAGCCGGCACCTCCCTCGCACTCGGCCGCGGCCGCGCGCGACTCGCCGCCGCCGGTGTGCGCTTTCCAGAGGAGTGCCGTCATAGCCTTCGTAGACATATAGACGCCGACGCGCGCGCCTTCCCTGTGCAGTCGCCTTCTGACACGGCGCTGGAGCCGCTTGATAGCACCTCTGGCTGGCGTTTGCCACTGTGGTATAGCCATGGAGAAGGAAGAATAATCAGTTGAACCTTTGCTAACACTACGCTTATCCTGGCATAGCTGAGCTAAGCCACTGCTATTTTTTAAAAGTTATTTACTTGTGTGCTGTTTTTTTTCTCCGCAATGTGTAAGGTAACTAAGCAAACATGTCTGATTGACCTCGCTGTCTTTTCTTCGTGATCCGCTGTTCCGAAAGTATAAATGGAGTTGGAGTAAACAACTTCAGCAACACATACTGAATGTCGTCTATGACGTCATGTCAGTATAATTGTTAGGACTTTCGAAGCCTCTATGTATGGAGAGCACGTGCTGGAATGGACATTCTTAACGAGAGAAATCGAAGAAAATTTTAAAGGGTTTAACGTAAAATATGGTAAGGTACGTGACCGTTGGCACACCAGGAAAACTCTGGAGAAAGCTACAAACATCAACTGTCATCTGAAAAGGCACACCGCAGCGGAAAAGAGAGTTGACGAATCTCCTGTGGAGGCAACCACGTTTGCCTCATTGACGGGTGCCTTTCCATACCTGCGAATGCGCGAATGAGTTTTTATGTCTTCTGCCTTTTCCCCCTTTCAGTTTATAGCCGGCGTTTCTGTCATCTCGCTCACCTTACTTCTTTGTATATCTTGCACGATTCACCCTTTATTGTAAATATATGGTGACAATGCCACCGTTCATTTCTTTGAAGGGTCCCTCTTATATCCCCCCTAGTATATAAATATATGTAACCAAAACTGCCGTCATCGCCAATAATGCCTAACGCGCGACAGTGATATGAGCCACGGGCGTGCCACAAGTTCCCAAGAAACAATCCCTTGCCTTCCCTCCAGCGTTTGGTCATGACGTCAGCGTTCCCGCCCAGTCACGGTCATCCGCTGAAGAAGAGCGCTTGCAGGTACGCACGCTCAGCACTTTTCGTCCTCTCATTGTGAGGAGGTGCACACGGCTGGATGAAGAGATAAGCCGATAAGCGTGGCGTATAGCCAAAGGTAGGGCGATGCCCTCGGGTGTCTCTCTAGTATAATCAAATGCGTGTAACTCTGCTATTACGGCATTGTTTCAATAAATTTTCTCGTCTTCGTGCTTTTTTGAGTAGCTGATCCAGAGATTCTCAATGGTTCACTGACCAATTAAAATGCCCCCATTCTCCACTGAAATGGCCTAAATTTGCTTCCCCGTGTAAGCGTTTTGTAAGGTGACAGACAGAAGCAGTCACTGCGCAAAGCATACAGTTTTCGCAACTCGGAATATTTTAAAGGGTTCGTACTTCCGCAGTGAAAGCAGTGCCGCTTTTGTTCTTTTGTTCTGTCTGCAGCAGGGGCAACCTCCGGTTTCCCAAGGTCACGGCTGTGGTCAGCGGATACTACGAATGCACGGGCTACGCCCGGATGCCACGGCGCGAGGTGCTCATAAGAGTTCGCCACGAGATCAAAGGTATAGCAGTGTTTGCATATGTGAAGTCCACGTTTGTAAGGCACACCTAATAATGCTAGTTAATACGTGACTGCGCAATTTCGCATGCTCAAAGACATGCGTGCATATGTAGCATGCGAATATACTACATAATTCACACTGCACTCTTTAAAAAAAAAGGTTGTAGTACTTACTAAGTTCGGTTTACTAAGTACTTGTCACATATGTTGCTAACCGGGTTGTAAGGAAAGTTAGTAACGGGGAAGTTAGTAACCATACTAACTCCACCGTTAGTAACCCAGTCAGTAATGAGTACTAACGTAGGTAGTAACGATTGCTAACAAAAAAGTTTACTAGACGCGACCATTTGGCCTCACGAATCGCCTGTTTTATAACGGGCGTGTTCCTGAACATCAACTTTTCGATATATCACTGGGTAATTATGCACACAATGTCATAAAGAGCAGCACATATACACAAGTCCACGCCAGAAGTACAGTTTCTAAGCGGTTCTAGGATTATTTATAGCCCTATTTTTTGGGAATGCTGCTGGTGCCGGTGGGCGGTTATGCTGTAGTACGTATAATTTAAGTTAGGTGCCTTTATTTGTAAAACTTAGTTTTTCAAGTTAAGCGAGGTAACGTAGTGTCGGACTTTTAATCGAGCATATTCAGAAAAACACTTATGTCTATTCTGCATATTACCGCCTACACACGGCCTAATATACAAGACATAAGATTGGGTAGTAAGTCTACGTATATTGCCTCAAAGAACTTGAATGCATCCCCGTGCTACAAAATAGGTTGTTAGACGCTCGTAGCAATAATCTCTGAGGTTTAAAAAATTCAATGAATACGTGCATGACGAAATGTTACTAACAGTACGCAAAACGTAGTAACCGTTGCCACCTACAAGTGTTTGCTAACGTGGGTAGTAAAATGTTCGTAAAAAAGTCAGTAATGGCCCAAGATGGTTAGTAACAGCTGCTGTTACTAACATTTTGCTCGTGGTCACAAGCTTTTTGCACCCTTTTTTTAAAAGTGTGGTTCTGGCATGGACGCACGCACACGTGAACACATGCACACACATATCGGTGCTAATTATGCGTTAAGTCAGTCATGGTTTTCAATTACATTGTTGTAAGCTCCAGTAGGAATAAAAAGGTTGACCAGAACACCATAACTTCAACGAAGCATGTTATTTTTTTTGCGCGAGCCTTAGGTGAAGGCCCCATTGTCTTTAGCCATCCGTTTGACCTTTTCTCTCAGCGCTTGCTGGTCAGTAATATCGGAGCTGGACAACCGATCCTCCCATTGCTCATTCGTGGGATGGTGGGCGTTGGTGCCAGAACAACGTCTTTCAGAAGTGGGGGCTTCTTTTATGGAGCCTTAGGAAATGCGATAGAATGTAGTGCTAGTGAACGAGTAACCGACCACCTCGTTTATGAAGGACGACCCAGGGAACTTCACACAGATTTTTCAGAAAGACATTGGTATTGTGTTCGATCGCCGTGTCAGGGCGAATATTTTTTCAATTGGAAGCTTCTCTTTCAGAAAACTTCGTGTGGAATTCTTTGTGGTGGAGGGTATGATCAGGTGGTTATCACTTATCAGTTTACTCAACCTTCCGCCGTCTTGCGAGATTCAGCAGAACCAATTTGCAGTCTAGGGCTTCCAATCCATTAGGAGAAGGAACCTCGTAGCACGTGGGGAATATGGCGTGTTATGTCTTTTGAGTTGATGTAATCCAGCTCGCATTCATATATAGATTCAGTCGCTTGCTCTAGAGTGACAACCAGCTCTCCTTCTGCCATCGGCAAGTACAAAGATATATTTTATAAGATCGTGCTTCATAGGAAGATATATTTTATCGTGATGTTGAAATCGAACGTAACATGATTTTTACAATGTTTACTTTCGTCTATGTGCAACTACGTTCAGTGCTTTTCAACTCGCGCACTGTGAAGTGAGATAGAGCTAATAATAAAGGAATGAAACATGCACCATTCTCGCAGTGTTTGACCGCGAGAGGAACGAAACTGGATGTCGGGTGGGCTACGTCGTCAGCGGCGAGCACTGCTGTGAGTAGAACTCCATATCCTCACTGGCCTTGAGTAATCTGTCTTAAAATTTGGTTCAGTTTGTGTATGAACATTGGCAAATTGAAATCATTGATGTAACTTGAAGTGAGTCCAAGGCTGCCGGTTGCTCTGATCATCAAGTCTTCTCAGGGGGGATATATGGGGTCATCGCAAATCGCGGAAGGGTAGTACGGGCTTTTTGGCCGGCATACTGCGAGGCATAATCATGAGGCACGCCATAGCGTTAGACTCCGGGTTATTTTCGGCCTTAAGAAGTTAGTTAATGTGAACATTGTGAAAGGAACACTGTTCCGTAGTTGCTATATAAACACTCAGCTGTCTATTTTTTGCACATAACATCTTTAAAAATGAGGCCCCGTAGCCGGGAGTCGAACCTGCGCCCTCGAGCTTAGTTAATGTGACATTCAACCTCCTAGGCTTCCCTGGCTTGTCACCACTCAGATATGAGGGACACTTCACGATACGGGAAGACGGTCGCGTATTATTTAACTATAGTGCTTCGCTATAAGACTGTTCCGGTAGGCTGCTTTGTTTCCGGGGAAAAAACCATTGCAAACCGATATTCCCAACAACTCCTTCTGTCACGTTTTAGTGGATGTATGTAAAAGGGCATAACGCCCTTTAATCTAACAGCTAAGGGGAAAGTTTAGGAGAATGATCTTTGTCCTTGACCTCTTGGTATTTACACGTGTTCGAATAACTCAGCTTGCAGTTTTCTTCAGAAATGTCTAAACACAACAAGGCAAAACTCAAACGTTCCTTGATACAAGATGTATCTGAAACGGCCAGTACAGGTCATGAGTCTATATTAAGCAAGATGAGCTGTTAATAAAATATGTCACGGGTCATTTCTTTTAGACGTCTGTCGACCCGGATCCTTCAGTCCTGGTGGCCACTTCCGCAACTGCTTACCCTGTGGCTTCGGCTCCTACACTGAGCTGCACGGCTCCGCATTCTGCCTGTGGTGTCCGCCGGGCAAGTCCACCTTTCGGCAGGGAAGCACATCACCTAATGAATGCGAAGGTGAGGCCTCTCCGTTTTTAAAAGCGCAGCTCTTTAAAGATCAGTTCCAGTCATGACCGGCAAACTACTCGAAATTCGAGGCAGTAGTGCAAGAAAAAGTGCCGTTATAGCATAGACACGTGTAGTATAATATATGAAGAGACAGAGAGAGGTTTGTGAAAGAGGGAGAAAACGCTGTATACTGCCTGACGCTGGGCGCAGCTTAGTGTCGTTAGGTTTTGGAGAAGGAGGTAAAGATGATAGGAAGAAGAAAAGAGCCAAAGACATGGCAAGAGGGTGTCTTGTCAGCGTGGTCGGCAGCACAAAGCCGAAGCGTTCGCCTATAAGGCGGGTAGGTACGCGGAAGCACATAACTCGATGAAAATATCGGAGGGCTACTATCTTACAGTGCGTGAAAAAAAGGACGTCCCCCGCCGTTGCCGCAGGCAGACCAGGCAGGTGATGGCACCTCACGCATCGTACTGTGGCCACGGCCAACGTTTGCCATGGCAGGGCAGGAGCAAAAAAAATATGTTGCATCATCTTTTAACCTGCTGCACTCAAGTGACGAGCAGCGACCCGTGGAACACATGCGTGCTGCACGCCAGGCGCTGCTGGCACGCCGGCGAACCAGCAACCGCCACTCGCATCAGTTCAGGCCAGTCTCCAGAAGGCGTGGCGGTGGATTACCGCTTGCGAATCGCGTGTCTGGGTGTTTTGTTTGTAGGATCAGCCGCAGTCGTTGCCGGGAGCAGTCCGACTAAGCTACCGCCTTGGTAACTGGAATGTTGCCGCGGTTTGCTGCCTTACAGGCGGCGTCGGCCTTCTCGTTACTAGCTATCCCAACGCGTGAGCTAAAGCCAGTAGAGGGACAGGTATATGTCACTAGGTTAGGTAATGGTAGTGTGGTGCGTAGCAATGGCAAGGTGATGCTTGCTTCATCTGGTACCGATAGACATGCGATAGATAGGCGGTCTCTCTGTCGTTCTTAGCGGCACCAGCGGAGCAGCGGTTATGATGGCTTCGAAACAGTTTTCTTGCGTACCGTGCCACATGAATTGCTGGTTCTGGCGAAACGGTGATAGAAAACACTGCACCGAAATTTCGCCCCTACAGTGAGGAGCAAGAGTTAAAGATGTCACCTTCATTGTCAATGATGGCTGTTTTTTTAAACGTTACCAAACATAGAGCTGCGTCATAAACAATGTACAGGGTCGTGTGTACTTCTAAGGCGAGCAACTCACTAATAAATACCTGATCGAAGCCAATGGAAATGACATAATTTGCAAAAATATTATTGCATTTATCGACAACATAAATAGACGTCGCAAAACAGACATATTCATCGTAAAGTACGATGGGTGCTCCTGGTTTAGCGGGTGGAATACTATGAGGTGTTCTCCTTAGATATGGTCAGCCCTGTATACGTTCAATGCATGATTTGTCAAATTGTAGAGTTTTGTTTCGAGTGCTAGACATGTTACCATAGAATTACGTGATTCAGGTTGGGATTAAGGTTGGGATTCAGGTGTGATTCAGGTCAAGATCCAGGTCTACAGGCCATTTCAAGCAGGAACATAAGCACCTATCTTATAGACAAGAATGATGGGACTACATGGACATGCGCAGACGGTGCCGTCTCTCGTCTTCATCTGCAGTATTGTTGCTCGTTTTCTTCTTTTCGTTCTTAAAATATCACGAAGCATCTCGCCGCGCATTAAGTTTTACTGAACAACGTAAGATAGTTTTGGGTGGGGTAGGGTTGGGTTACTTAGATTTAGTAATACCGTTTTCTCGCTCTCCTCTTCAAGTGCCCTGGTCCTACATTGCAGTGTCCTGGGTCATCTACAGTTTCCTGTTCGGAATAATGACCGTGACGTCACTCGTCCTGTTTTTACGGTAAACGTCATTTTCTTAATGCGGGAAACTCTATTACGGTAGGAGTCTCAGCTTATTTGCCTTGCGAAAAAAAGTGGTGAACCAGCTTCACGAACTTCGATCTAAGAAGTTGCGTAGATCAGAAAAAAAAATCAGATCTTCCCCTACCAAGAAAACAGAAGCGAACTCCTGAGGACCTCATGATACCCATGCGGCTTCAATTCGTGCACACCGAAGCGGAGATGCAAAACATAAGTGCGCAAAACCACCTTAAAAAGGTATTATACTCTAAAGCTTAAAAAGGTATTATACTCTAAAGTATGGAGAACTATAGGAGTCAAGGCTCTCGAGTGCTGTCATGTCTCTTGATGTCGCTTGGCGTCACGAAGGCAGAACCATGCGTATTGCATAGCGATACGAAATATAGCATAGCGACTAAGCGGGAAAGTCGGGTGAATGTCAGAACGGGAGGCGGTAAAGCGTAATGTAAGGATGTATAACACTACGCAGATGAAATCATGTACGGTGTAGCCATGTGTCGCATAGCATGTGCATTCGGTAACTATACGTCACAACTGAGATAATCAAGGTGGATTAACCAAAGAGACAACAAAACAGTGTCAATCGCAGAGATTGTTTGCACTTGACCTTGTTTCTCAATGGAATTTTTTGTTGTTCTCCAAACAAGAGTGACACAGACTTTGTCTTCCGAGTGGAGAGCCAAGACCGTCATCGTGGAAGATAAGCTTTGCCGCTACTTTCAGGTAAGCATCAAGATTGCAACACACAACCAAATGTTCTTAGGCGACAGTTGAACATTCCAAATGAGTGAATCGTAGCTGAAAGCAAACTTAAAGCTCCGGAAACCATCTTGAGAATGTACCTTTTAGTTGCGCCATATGAATCAATATTTTGAAATGTCTGCAATATTATATATGCTCTGCCTACAGCAAAATACTAACTTGGGTATCATTAATATTCTCATAGGTATAGCTTAGCTATATTGCTTACGTATGTAGCCGGACATTAACGCCCGCAATATTGTTTCCAACAAAAAAACGAGCCCTAAATTTGCACTTCTTACTTCCTATAAGTAGTTCAACTATCATAGTTACACAGAATATTTCATACCTATAAAATAAGCTACCGATATAGACTTCTGATAGCAATTACCTCATTGATGATGAACTGTATAGCTTAAATAAGTATATCATTTTCACAATAAGATACACCATTTATTTGGAATCCAGCACGTTCGGGATGCTGTGCAGTACAAAAATTGGCCGCGGTAGTACAGATCAACTTACTAATTATCTCGTTGGACGTACCAGTGTACCTCTTGATCACATTACTCTGTGAATGATAGTGTTATGCGACTGTTTTCTGGTTAGCGGAGATTTTGTGTTGAATTTACTATCAGCACCACGTTCGAGATTTGTTTACAGGCATCACGAGTTGAGGCATCAAGCCTCTTTGGCGTCTTCCCATCATCCCACTATGACTAAAACAGAGGCCTGTTGTCATGATCCCGTTTGTGTTTTTTAGGGGCGAAGCTCCTTAGGGCGTAGGCTGTGCGTCCCCTGTAGCCTGTATGTAGCCACCTCTAGTTTAGTTCTTGCAGTGTTCACTAGATGGCGGTACCGTCCCCTGTATGTAGCCACCTCTAGTTTAGTTCTTGCAGTGTTCACTAGATGGCGGTACCGTCTCCTGTATGTAGCCACCTCTCGTTTAGTTCTTGTAGTGTTTACTAGATGGTGGTACTTGTAGCTGATGATGAAAAGATGCAAGATGTTATAAACTAGAAAGCGGTACTTGTAGTTGATGAAAGACGCGAGATCTTATAAAATATGAATGATGTCACATATGGCGCGTGTCATTGGTTGAAGGCAATCGTTCGATTTAGTGCGGCGCCGTACGCTGGGGGGAGCGATGTAATAAAATCGAGTGGGCAAAATGTACAAAGGATTCATGGTTTACCAGGTTTACCTCCGGAGCTTCGCCCACTCATCATCATTCACTTCGTGGATATGGCGGAATTTTTTTTTGGCGACACGTTAATTAAGTTTGCTACGTCATAACCCGTTCATTCCTACCAATGTTTTTACTTTTATGCCACATCATCACATAGACGTAATGATCAATAAACCTACAAGCCCACACTTCTTTTCTTTATCACAGCCTGATGTGGGCAAAAGTGATCCTTCATCCCGTTGCAGAACCTCAAACGAACGTAAGTTCATTGATGTCGGGGGTACGAGACTTCATCGATAAGTGCTGATGTATGCGCTTCAACTCAAACTTAACGTTGCACGCTTGTACGTTTTGCATATTTCCCGTGTTCTATCACAGTACAATTCTGTCCATAACATATCTGTATAGCGACCATATATGTCCGGTAAATGTTAGAGCGAATATTACTCCAGCCTCACTGAACAAGTTGCACGTCACTTAGTGAAAATATAGCAAACCGCCCATGAGTCAACTGGACACACTAGCAATAAAAAATACATAGCCGATAATGTTTTGAAGATACTGTCAATGGCCTCTGCACATACCTTGCAAATGTTGGTCCTTGTCTTGCTGCAATATGTCATCGTACAAAAATTTTACCACTAGCCGCAGCTCCATCAAAAACAGTATAGGGTTGTACGAAAGTAATCTGGTTGTTGCTATATGGCTCCTGATATTGGGGGAATCGCCGCTAAATAAATTACAATATTGACATGAAGAGACATAGTATGTGATTCGCCCAATCACGCATTACGTACTGGCAAATAACTATCGGCATTTTAAATACCCAAAGCATATACCCTAGTGTATAAAAAAGGAGAGAATGCCGACCCTCTCTGCCACCGCCCTACTCCTGAAATAACCTTTCTTAACGTTAAAAAAATATCTCTACAGATATGCGTACGTTTCTGGGCGCATTTGAGGGCTTATGTCTTCCTTTTATCCCACCAGTCATTACTACCAACCAAACCCTCGCTACACCCTCATTTGCGATCTTTTTTTTTTCTTTTCCAAGTTCATTTTTTTTTCTTTTCGCGCATCGTCTTCTACGCGAACTATTGCCTGCAGTATTGTTAATTATTAATAATATGAATAATAAGAATACGAGTAATAAATAATATGAGGGCAGCAACGTGTTCAGATGCGCAGCGAGCATTCTGTTTTCATGAAATGGTGTGACAGTATAAAGTGTGACATTATAAGACTGGTAAAAAAGATTGGGGGGAGGGGCGGAAGCATTGCAACAGACAAAGTGTGATCACTCTTCGGGAAGAACGCAGAAAAAACAGTGTCATAAAGAGTAAACGGCCATTCCACGTAATGCACGCAATACACGTTATTTTTTTTTTTTTTTTTGCACCGGGAACACGCCTCGCCCCGCTATGATCCATCAAACTGGGTCACGGCGCGTTCGTAGGACCCATTCAACAAGATCGGGTAGGCGCAGCTTGGCCGACTCCGTCGATAGCTCAGTTGGTAGAGCGGTGGACTGTAGAGGAATGACCGATGCGGACATCCATAGGTCGCTGGTTCGAATCCGGCTCGACGGATTGCTTTTTTTTTTCGAAGAGCCGCACTTAGACACGTATAATTTTGCCACTTTGTCTTTGTTTTGGAACGATTTCAGTGGCCCTAATGTTGTTCGCGTGGACTTATCCCTGTGAAAGTTTGTGAAGATATTGTGTTATAATCGAAATTTTAATGCAATTGCGGTATTACTAATGCCCTTTAGCGTAGTACACTAGTCCTTAGGCAACAATGTATATTTAAGAGGCTCCTCCTCCACTGACCGATATTTTTTAGCTTTACATGTCTATTAATACACATGTAAAAATATGACGAACAGCTGATCTGGTACATCTGGCTGGCATAGATAAAATATAGAAGGCGTAGGTTCCAGTGAATAAAATAACGGGTGGATTTGGCACTCCGGCCTAAGTGGATGGGGGGAGCGGTATTACTCATTGAAATTTGCGACGTCATCATAACGTCACTAGTACTTCATCACTTTACATCATCACTTGGTCCAAGGTCTCTTTGATCACCGAGACAGCGCAAAACATGTTGAAAAATATTTTGGTGGGAGACGGGATAGGATAGGACACATTAAGCCAGAAGGTGGACGTCACCTTCTATTCGCTCTAGGTGAATGCAGGAGGGACTGTATACGAGTTTTCTTGCTTCGATGTTGTAGGATCATATTCAACCAGTTTAGACAAACGTCCGAAAGGTGAAGAACAATGAAACGTTTGCACACACAACACCACACAAACGAAAGGTCCGGCTCTGGTCCTTGCGAACCTTTCATTTGTGTATTCGTGCATTCGTTTGCCGAAGTTTCAGTATGCAGCCAAACCAACTTACCAACCTTTCCGTATATAAGTGCAGTGAAAAGGTGCGACTTTGTAGATTATGTCGTCACTTTGTATATAGGGCTCTACCAACCCATCAGGCTGACATCGATTCAGACCCTCTTCCGTTGGCAGAGTGGTACACTTCGGAAGTTTCACTCGATGAAGAAATCTATAAGCACTGGTTCGAATTCGGCTCGACATACTTTTCTTTTTAATTTTAATAAACGAACGTTATTCTTATGTGTATAAAATTCGTGTATCGGATATTAAGAACGGCATCTCGACTTGAAGGACAACTGGGCTCCAATCTTCTTTTGCAGCGGCTACGACAGAACCTCGTCAAAAGCCGATGCTGGTTGAGGATGAGACGCAACCCCTTCTGGCGGCCACCGCAGTTGCGTCCCGGCAAGCCATTGGAACACAGACCGATGTGAGTGTAGACGCTGTATCTCCTTTGCGACACAGCTATCTTATTTGGAGACTATATATTTATTTACTTGTGTATTGATACTGTTAGCCAAAGGCCCTTACAGGGTGGGGTAAACAAATCCACTTGTTGACACAAGCACTACAAAATGAAATCAAGAAAGACAACACAATGGGCAGTTTTAACAGAGGACAAATCCAACAGGTAAGTTAATTAGGGTTTACACAGTAGTGACCAATGATTGGCATGTTAGCATAACTTCATTCAACACACTTGACGAAGGCTATACCATATACATCACAAACTTCAGCGTCGTAGGAGCTTTTCCTACCAACGTCACGTACAGTTATAAAAAATATACAGAAAGCGAACATCTCCGGGTAGAAGAGATGAGGTAACAACGCCTAGATATGGTTAGGAGACATTTCTTGCACTGTTATTTCTGTACTATTAGTGAGGAAGAAACAATACTGAGCTCCTAATTGCACCACTGTACCGTACGATACTGTTCTACTGTTGCTTACGTCGGTAGAGTGGTTCTAACGTCGATCACAGCACCCTGTGATGGACGCTGGAACAACGAAAGACATGTGATATTAACTGTTGTTTCTGTGGGAAGAGAAAGCCCCTAATAATGACAATAATTGTTCGGGTTTAACGTTCCAAGGTCAGAATATGATTATTAAGTATGCTGTTATGGAGGGCTCGTAAAATGGTGTTCACCAAGTTTCTTCAACGTGTGCCCAAATATGAGCGCACTGGCCACTGTCCCTAATCTCGATCAAAATTTGGCAGGCCAGCCGGGTTTTCATACTATGGGCTTCTGATCAGAAGTCGAGTCGAGTAAAAAGAATTCTGAGCCGGTTTACTGGCCCTTCGAGGCATCGTTTGGTACTTACCGACACGATATTTCAGTGGACACTAAATTGAGTCACTTAAACCTGTTCAGGAATGAAGAGATAACTGCGACATGAATTTCAATTCAGTATTATATAAGTGAACTTACTACATGCAAAATGCTCTAAGGCAGGCTGCTTGAAATCTCTACTAAATTATATTACAGCTTGAGCTCGGCATTCACTAAGCAGCTGCTACCGCGAACGCCTTTTTTCTGTATCTTTTCGAGATAAGAGTACCGTAACGAAATGTTTTAAAGGTGTTTCGTTATAAGAACATGGTTCGTGGTGGCAACTCGAGTGATGCATTTGAAAGAAATTTAAGTAGCGCGAGGCGAAAAAACGAACACAGGAAATAATATACTGAGAAGACAGAGCGCTTTGTCTTCTCAGTCTATTCTTTCCTGTGTTCGTTTTTTCGCCTCGCGCTACATAAATTTCTTTCAAATGTTTCACCAACAAGCCCACATCGCCACTCTTGTCGAGTGATGCGACTGTCCAACGCCTTGCCACCATTGCAGGAATCGGCGAATTGTTTGCAAACCTTGGCGCATCATTCGCAGGACCGATTCCACGTGAACACGGTGCACTGTGCAACACAAACAGAGACTCCTGAGCCAGCGGTTAAAGGTAATTTTGTGCGATTCTCTCACGATATTACACGACATTTTCTAATATAGTATATTATGGCGAAATGGTTAGCGCTACCTTCATTAGACTCCGAAGGAATGACGAAGCGACCACACGCGGAACACACATCACAGTCAAGCATGCTTCCCAAAACCTGTGAAGACAACAAACGCTCATGATGATAAACACGTATCGCTAACGTAGAGCTGTCTTATGAACGCCCACAATATGGTGAGGATTCTCGTGCCAGAACAACGATATGGTTATCAAGTACGCTGAAGTGGAGGGCTTCAAAAATATTGAACATCCGTTGTGCTTAATGTGCACCTAAATCTAAATAAGTATAGACTGCGTATATATGTATTACTGCATATATGATTTGGGTATGAACCTCTGGGTAGCGGGAAACAGGCAGATGAGAGAAGAGGACGTTCGGCTAGTGAGATAGGCCTCCGCTGCACGACACCTTCAAGTCTACCGGTACGCCACAGTGGAATAAACACATTCCTAAACGTAACAGAGTGGTGGAGGTGCTGGGTAGTAGGATGAACAGGTAGGCGGATGATGAATGGTGTCGTCGACCAGTACGTCTTGTCGCTGTAGCTCTTCGCGCACTATTGCCCTGATAGTAACGGCAAGGTCGGCAGGCGGGCTCACGTCGATGCTGGCGACCATTGTTACATTTGCCAGCCTACCAAATTTCAGGGAAATACGACGGGTCTTCAGCTTCTCGAAAGTACGGCCGTGACGTTGGATGGCGGAGACGGAAGTGAGGTCTTCTCTGCCTATCAAAAAATTGTAGACGTCCTCTGCTGTACCCTTCAGAAGGTGTCCGATCATGTCCTCTTCAGACATATACGGGTCTATCATCTTGCAGAATGTCAGAACCTCCTCTATGTAGGTGGTACATGCTTCTCCGCAGGAGTCTGAGCTTTCTGAACCAACGTGCGCTCAGTGCTTTTCTTTTTCGAATCAGAGTCGCCGAAGCATTTCTTGAGTTCTTCAGCGAAACTATCCCACGTTATTAAGAAATCTTCGTGCTTTTCGTACCACATCAGGGTGGTTTACATGAGAAACAGCGCGACATTTCACAGTTGGTCGGTAGGATCTCAACAGCTGTACCGGCTCACTCTTTTATAATGTGTCAGCCACGCATCCACATCTTCTCCTGCTCTTCCCGCGAACAGGCAAGGTTTTATATGGGTCGTGGTGCCAGTCAAGCCCATTAGAGGCTTTTTGACCACGGCCCTCAGCATCACGAATGTTGAAATAAAATAAATAATAATAATAAATAATAATAAAAAATAGCGATACCAAGGTGCAGCCGGCACTGACCTTTGCGTGGTTGAGAAGCCGTGACCTTCGCTCTCAGCCATGACGGCTGTTGTCGGTGGCAGAGCGGCAACACGACGGCTCCAGCGAAGTTCAGACAGCTGTGGCTCCGTGGTTCGTCGACGTGCTGTACCCGGCACCTCCACCACTCTGTTGCGTTTATAAATGTGTTTATTCAGCTGTGGCGTACCGGTAGACTTGAAGGTGTCGTGAACCGGAAGCCTATCTCACTATCTAACCGAACGTCCTCTTCTCTCATCTGCCTGTTTTCCGCTACCCAGAGGCTGATACCCATACTCAAAGCAGGAAAACAGAGTACACATACACCACAATGGTAGAAATTTTTAAATGTTTGCGACATTCTTGCGAATAGTCAACTGTTCCACGCTTTCGCATTCAAATGGCCTCAGCCTAACTGCCAGCGAAACGGCTTAAGAATTCTGACCATACTCTACCAACATGGTGACATCGCTACCCTTTCATGAAGCTATTCTCTCCGATAAATGTAGGCTGTCACTTTTTGTATTGATTGATGCGCAGTGGTGGAGCATACTACAAAGAGTGTAGGAGCTAGTTGGAATAGCATTGCCAGATGAGTGGCGCCTTTTTGGAACAAGTCAATCGACTGCATTATTCTTATATTAAATGGTTTTTGTCGTAAGCTGCACTGGTAGAACAAAAGGTGCATAATTTCAAGCCTGCGGGTTCTGATCCCAATCAGGGAAATTGTGGTTTTCTGTCTATGAGAATTCATAGAATTTGCATCACAATTACTGTTGTGATATTGTTGGAAACAACAATTAACTTCTTGTATGTTTTTGCTTGCCTACTTGTCCGTTCATGCAGTTGGTTGTATCAGACATATAAACAAGCAGCTCTTGAAAAAAACTGCTGTACTACTACCTCTCACAATTACTTCACATTAATTTACCCTTCGATAATAATATGTCACAATTATTTACACGTGTGTTAATATTCGTACCTACACAAGCATAGATCATGTAGTGATCGTTTCATTGTAATCACTCCAAATATCCCACAATTCATGATTTTGCTAATAGTGACCGCATACTTTCAAAGTATCAAGTCCAATTAAGTAACGCAAGGAAGGCTTAGAAGACAGAAATCAATGACCGCCTGTCTATACGATGCCACAGGGAAATATATAATACTATAGATAAGTATGACTCGTTGAGTGTACGTAAGTTTTTCTAATATTTCTAAAATATATCTTCCTTTCATGTTCTCGCCGTTGAATGCTTTTGATCTACTGATGTAATTAGGAACCGTTAACAACTTTGTTGGCTGCCTATGTACACGCACACATGTACGTACGGGTTCACAGTTAAAGGGAACCACTTTCGTGTGCACGTGTCCGGATTTCCCTCCCTGGCAAGAGCATAGATTTGCGTAAGACTATCGCTGGATGACTGTTATGACTTCTTTTGGCAAACTAGTGGCGTGCACAAACAATGTTTCTGCGTCTGCTTGCCGTTATGAGGCCTGGGATAGAGGAAGTGCTCATCGTTGCGTTCCCTTTAACAGTGAATGCTGTTGTTCATGTGTACTAAGCATGCATGAATCTCAAGAAAGATCGCAATACTTTGAAACTTCAAGATTCATTCAGTGCAAACAACAGTCCCGCTCTCGTAATCGCGTGGAGTAAAACAAGTAAGCCATGTGCTCATTAGAATGCAAAGCAAAGCGAGGCGAGGCTGGTCGCAGAAGTCGGTTGCGCTGCCAGCGTTGCATTCCGTTGCCATCGTATACACGTGACCCAGATTGAGATGGCATGCTTGGCAATGAATTGGTGTTTCGTCAAGTACGTCGCTCGTCGGGGGTGTAGCTCAGATGGTAGAGCGCTCGCTTAGCATGCGAGAGGTACTGGGATCGATACCCAGCACCTCCAATGATTTTTTGTCAGCATTTATGCGATTATTTTTTTGATGAGTGGGACTAAACACTGACAATTGTTTACAGTACATCTGCCATTATGTGAGAAACACGATGACAAATCAGTGGACTAGAGAGAAACTGGATGAGAATATTGACACGTGCGGTTCTTTCGGTTTACGAAGGAAGACGCTATCACTTTCTGTTAAGCGCAACGCAGGCCGCGTTTATCTTGTATGCCACTCTGGAACGCGTTACGACGCGTGTATAAAAAACTGACACGTGCGGTTCTTTTCGTTTGCGAAGGAAGACGCTATCACTTTCTGTTAAGCGCAACGCAGGCCGCGTTTATCTTGTATGCCACTTTGGAACGCGTTACGACGCGTGTATAAAAAGCCGGCGCAGTGCGCCACTGGGGGTCTTTTTTTTTTTTCCGTCGGCCGACGACTGTTCACGCCGCTGTTGCTGTGAGTTGTGTTTGGCCCTGTTTTGCTGGGCACAAGTTCGCCCAATAAACAGTTCGCCTGACACCGCCCTGACTCCTGCGTGCTTCCTCTCAAGTGCTGCGTGTATCACAACCTCGTGACATCTGGTGGAGGTGCTTCTCTGTCCATGTACCGTACGCCCCCGTCCAGCCGTGAGCCAAGCCCAAGCCGCCAAGAGGACGACGCCGACCCGGTCGTTCGAGTGAGCCGAAGACAACAAGGACTACCGCCCGAATACCTGCCGCTCCCCGACAAGGACAAGAAAACAAAGGCTGCTACGAAGCCGGCATCCACGATGACGGAAGCAAGGTCTTCGGCAACCGTGGTCGTCAACCAGCCCAAAGAGCCGCCTACCTTCCGCGGATCGACCTACGAAGACCCGGAAAGCTGGCTTGACATTTACGACCGCGTCGCAGCCCTCAATAAGTGGGACCCGGACGACAAGCTGCGTCATGTGTATTTTTACCTGGAAGACGCCGCAAGGACTTGGTTCGAGAACCGCGAGTCAACGCTTCGAACCTGGGACGACTTCCGCGTTGCTTTCCTGCGCACCTTTGCAAGCGTCGTGCGGAAGGAAAGAGCCGCATCACTGCTTGAAACTCGGGTGCAGCTCCCCAACGAAAACGTAACGATCTTCACGGAGGAGATGACGCGACTTTTCCGCCACGCCGACGCCGACATGTCTGAGGACAAGAAGGTTCGCCTGCTTATGCGAGGAGTGAAGCAGGAGCTCTTCGCCGGACTGATCAGAACCCCGCCAAAGACGGTACAAGAGTTCCTCTCCGAGGCTACCACCATCGAGAAGACTCTTGAAATGCGGACCAGCCAATACGATCGGCGCATGTCGCCAGACGTCGCAGAAGTCCGAGGACTCTGCCCCGACGACCTGCGCGAGACCATACGCGCTATTGTTCGTGAAGAACTGCGCCGCATGTTGCCATCGTCTCTGCCCCAAGTCGCCTCTCTCGAAGACGTAGTCCGCGAGGAACTACAGCGCTCACTGAGCGTTCCTGAACGGCCACAGCCCCAACCGGAGGCGATGACCTACGCCGCTACTGCACGACGACCTGTCGCCGCTCCTCGCCAACACCAGGACCGAACGTCTCCGCAGTTTCGTCGCCAGCCACCGCCGCCACCCCCGACGCCTTCCCGCTCGCCAGTAATCCAGCGCTCGCCGAGGAAAACTGACGTTTGGCGCACCCCGAACCACCGCCCACTATGCTACCACTGCGGCGAAGCCGGGCACACCTACCGCTACTGCCAGTACCGTGAGATGGGACTGCGTGGCTTCGACGTGAACGCGCCGCGTCCGCGCCCAGGTGAGCGACCTCGCGACATCGCCGACTACATCGCCGGATCGCAGTGGCAACAACGACGACCATCCCGTTCACCTTCGCCTGGCCGCTACGTCTCCCCGGATCGCCGCCAGTACACCGGCCCTAACCGGGGCCGATCCCCAAGCCCCTACCCGGGAAACTAAAGGCAGCAACTGATGGAGGTGCGGTTGCTGCACGACGCAATGCCGATCCTCCTCCGCCGCCGCCGCCGCTGCCGATGACGACGACCACGACGCACGAACTTTCCCGACGTAGTCGCAGTACGCCGCCTGAGCAGAGTCTTTACGACAAAGCCTCGCCGCCGACGCGACATAGCAGCACCGGACCAAGCCGACGCAGCCGTGATCCGACGCCCCGACCTAACCGGAACGCCAGACGACGAACCACCGACCTCGACGTGATCATCGACGGCCACAGCGTCACCGCCCTAGTCGATACCGGCGCCGACTACTCTATCATCAGTGGTCTCTTCGCCGCTAAGCTCAAGAAGGTAAAGACTGCATGGGAAGGACCGCATATCCGAACAGCAGGGGGCCACCTTATAACACCGACTGGAACCTGCACGGCAAGAGTCACGATTCACAGCCAGACGTATTCTGTGAATTTTGTGGTCCTGCAGCAATGCTCGCGAGACGTCATTTTAGGCATGGATTTCCTGGACCAGCAAGGCGCAGTAATCGACCTAAGATCCAGGTCAATCACGCTGTCCACGGATAATGCAACGGCGTCAGACTGCAACGTCGCTCACAATGCCTTGAATGTGACAGAAGAGCAGGTAACCATCCCGCCACTGTCGAGCGTCATCATTTCCGTCGGCACCAAAGCGTCTACCAACTTACAAGGTGTCATCGAAGGCGACCAGCACCTGCTCCTAAACCGTCAGATGTGCGTTGCAAGAGGCATAGCCAAGCTTCATAACGGCGAAGCCAAGGTAATGGTGACGAACTTCAGCAACGAATATAGGCACTTAAATAGGGGCACGACGGTAGCACATCTAAGCGAATTTGTGGAAGCGAGCAATGCCTTCGCCCTCACTGATTCTCAGGGAGCCGCAACGTCGACAGCAGTATCCGCGCCCGCCTTCGACGTCAATCAAAGCCTTTCCAGGCAGCAACAAAAGGAGCTCAAAGCCTTACTCCACCAATACAAGGACTGCTTCTCGTCGTCGTCGAGGCTTCGTCAGACCCCTCTCGCGAAACATCGCGTCATAACCGACGAATATGCCCGTCCGCTCCGTCAGAGCCCCTACCGAGTTTCTGCACGGGAACGCGAGGCCATCAAGCAACAAGTCGACGAAATGCTGCGTGACGACATCATTCAGCCGTCTACGAGTCCGTGGGCATCACCCGTGGTGTTGGTGAAGAAGAAGGACGGAACCCTACGTTTTTGCGTCGATTATCGTCGCCTGAACAACATCACGAAGAAAGACGTGTATCCCCTCCCACGGATAGACGATGCTCTGGACAGACTCTACAACGCCAAGTATTTTTCGTCGATGGATCTCAAAACCGGCTACTGGCAAATCGAAGTAGACGAGAGAGACCGAGAGAAGACTGCCTTCATAACACCAGACGGCCTATTCGAGTTTAAGGTCATGCCCTTTGGTCTTTGCTCGGTGCCTGCGACGTTCCAACGGGTTATGGACACAGTACTCGCAGGCTTGAAGTGGCAGACTTGCCTCGTCTACTTGGACGACGTAGTCGTATTTTCTTCCAACTTCGACGAGCACCTCCGGCGCCTTGAAGCTGTTCTTCGGGTAATCAAAGCCTCGGGACTTACCCTGAAGCCAGAAAAGTGCCGCTTCGCCTACGAGGAACTATTGTTCCTTGGCCACGTTATCAGCAAGTCGGGAGTGCTCCCTGATCCACAGAAAACAGCTGCGATCGCCGACTTTCCTGCACCCACCGACAAGAAAGCAGTACGCCGATTTCTTGGCCTCTGCGCTTATTACAGGCGCTTCGTGAAGAACTTTTCGCGGATCGCCGAGCCACTGACGTACCTCACGAAGGCCGACGTCGACTTCAAATGGGAAACGCCGCAAGTCGAGGCATTTCAAGAATTAAAGCGACGCCTGCAAACGCCGCCAATACTGGCGCACTTCGACGAAGAAGCTGACACCGAAATTCACACGGACGCAAGCAGCACAGGGCTCGGCGCCGTGATCGTGCAGAGGACCGACGGACTTGAAAGGGTCATCAGTTACGCTAGCCGGTCACTTTCGAAGGCAGAAGCCAATTATTCCACGACAGAAAAGGAATGCCTTGCCATCATCTGGGCTACATCAAAGTTCCGCCCCTACCTGTACGGCAGGCCTTTCAAAGTCGTGAGTGACCACCACGCCTTGTGTTGGCTAGCTAACTTGAAGGATCCATCAGGGCGCCTCGCACGGTGGAGTCTCAGACTACAAGAATTTGACATCACCGTCGTCTACAAGAGCGGACGAAAGCACTCCGACGCCGACTGCTTGTCTCGCGCCCCTGTCGATCCGCCGCCCCAGGATGACCAGGACGACGACTCTTTCCTGGGACCCATAAGTACCGACGACTACGCGGAACGCCAACGAGCTGACCCGGAGCTCAAGATCCTCATGGACTACCTGCAAGGCAAGACCGCCGACGTGCCGAAGGTATTCCGCCGAGGACTGGCTTCGTTTTTCCTGCGAAACAACGTCCTCCTGAAGAAAAACTTCTCGCCGCTCCGCGCCGACCACCTCCTCGTGGTACCTTCAGCGTTACGTCCAGAGGTTCTGGAAGCATTACACGACGACCCGACAGCCGGACATCTTGGTGTTTCCCGCACACTGTCACGAATACAAGAGAAGTACTATTGGCCTCGCCTCGCTGCCGACGTCGCCCACTACGTAAAAACATGCAGAGACTGTCAGCGACGCAAGACGCCGACAACTAGGCCAGCCGGACTTCTGCAACCCGTCGAACCACCTCAACGGCCATTCCAACAAATCGGCATGGACTTACTGGGGCCGTTCCCGACGTCAACTTCTGGAGACAAATGGATTGTCGTAGCGACTGACTACCTCACCCGCTATGCCGAAACAAGGGCCTTGCCCAAGGGCACTGCCGCCGAGGTCGCCATGTTCTTCATTGAGAACATCGTCCTCCGCCACGGAGCCCCCGAGGTCCTCATCACCGACAGAGGTACGGCCTTTACGGCAGACCTAACGCAAGCGATCTTGAGGTACAGTCAGACAAGCCACCGCCGAACCACCGCGTACCACCCACAGACGAATGGCCTCACCGAGCGTCTAAATAAGACCATCGCCGACATGCTGGCCATGTACGTGGACGTCGAGCACAAGACGTGGGACGCCATACTCCCGTATGTAACCTTCGCATACAACACGGCCGTGCAGGAAACGACGCAGTTTGCTCCATACAAGCTCGTCTACGGACGGAGCCCAACAACGACGCTTGACGCCATGCTACCGGTCGGCACCGACGAAGAAGACCTCGACGTCGCCAGCTACCTGGATCGCGCTGAAGAAGCTCGACAGCTAGCCCGCCTGCGTATCAAGAGCCAACAGACGGTCGACAGGCGCCACTACAACCTTCGACGACACCACACCGAATACCAACCAGGTGACCTTGTCTGGGTCTGGACGCCGATACGACGACGGGGATTGTCTGAGAAGCTCCTGCGACGCTACTTTGGACCCTACAAGGTAGTCCGACGTCGTGGTGAACTGGACTATGAGGTCGTGCCCGATGGCTTAACGTCATCCCAACGACGCCGTGCACGACCCGAAGTCGTACACGTGGTGCGACTTAAACCTTATTACGCGCGCTGATTAGCTGTGACGCATTGTTAATGTAATTTATTGCATGTACTCTCTCTTATGTTCTGTCTTTAGCATCGGGACGATACTTTTTCAGAGGGGGGTAGTGACACGTGCGGTTCTTTTGGTTTACGAAGGAAGACGCTATCACTTTCTGTTAAGCGCAACGCAGGCCGCGTTTATCTTGTATGCCACTCTGGAACGCGTTACGACGCGTGTATAAAAAACTGACACGTGCGGTTCTTTTCGTTTGCGAAGGAAGACGCTATCACTTTCTGTTAAGCGCAACGCAGGCCGCGTTTATCTTGTATGCCACTCTGGAACGCGTTACGACGCGTGTATAAAAAACTGACACGTGCGGTTCTTTTCGTTTGCGAAGGAAGACGCTATCACTTTCTGTTAAGCGCAACGCAGGCCGCGTTTATCTTGTATGCCACTTTGGAACGCGTTACGACGCGTGTATAAAAAGCCGGCGCAGTGCGCCACTGGGGGTCTTTTTTTTTCCGTTGGCCGACGACTGTTCACGCCACTGTTGCTGTGAGTTGTGTTTGGCCCTGTTTTGCTGGGCACAAGTTCGCCCAATAAACAGTTCGCCTGACACCGCTTTGACTCCTGCGTGCTTCCTCTCAAGTGCTGCGTGTATCACAACCTCGTGACAATATCATTATCGTTCTTCTTCTTCTCTTTGTCGGAAGTGGAGGCGGAAATGTTGTAGGCCCGTGTACTCAGATTCGGGTGCACGTTAAAGAACCTTAGGTGGTCGAAATTTCCGGAGCCCTTCATTCCGGCGTCTCTCATAATCGTGTGGTGGTTTTAGGACGTTAAACCCCACATATCAATCAATCTTAGTCGGAATAAGTACCTTCATCCCCACACGTGCAGCTTTCATGACAGCAAAATATCGCCAGAAAATCAAACATGTCACTTACTCGCGACAATGAGATGGGAACAGTTGGGATGTTGAGGACGTAACTTTTTACTGGCCCACTATTGCCCAGGTAATGAAAAAAGCATCAGCAGCGCATCCTGTGTGCAGACAACGGCAATAACAGCCATTGGTCATCGTTATTCTGATTAACGGAAAAGAGCATCGGCTTTTACACATGTGGCATCGAAGACTCCAGCCTCATGTTGGCGGCATCAGTTGCAGGCACCGTGGTTCCAGGACAACTTTTACTGTTCGCGTTGTACGGTCATCTTATCATAACCTGGATTATTCGTGAATCATTCTATACGTCCCTGTGAGGCACGCGCATTGCAGTGGTTACACGTGTAATTGGTGGATTAATGAAAGCAGGGAAATATGCAGCCGTCAAAATATTTACAACATTCTGTGTAATAGCACAAAGTGCAGTATGTGTGAAAGATGAAACCTATCTGTCTGTCTGTCTATCTATCTATCTATCTATCTATCTATCTATCTATGTATCTATATATCTATGTATCTATCTATCTATGTATCTATCTATCTATGTATCTATCTATGTATCTATCTATCTATGTATCTATCTATGTATCTATCTATCTATGTATCTATCTATCTATGTATCTATCTATGTATCTATCTATGTATCTATCTAAGTATCTATCTATGTATCTATCTGTCTGTCTGTCTGTCTATCTATCTATCTATCTATCTATCTATCTATCTGTCTGTCTGTCTGTCTGTCTGTCTGTCTGTCTGTCTGTCTGTCTGTCTGTCTGTCTGTCTGTCGATCGATCTATCCATCCGAATTTACTTTCGTGGTGACATAAACACACTACGTCAATAACTGACTCTAACTTTACTATGCAGCCGTTTCATCCGCATACCAGGAGAAGAGACACGTCGCGGAGGCGTCCAAGGTATCGGCACCGACTGAGCCGATGCCTATGATCAAGGAGCTCCAGGACAAGACTAAAAAGATTGCCGAGCGGCTGGACAAGCGCAAGAACACTCCGCAGCCGAGGCATCACGGTGAGCTATCGCCTTAGTACTCTTCATAGTGGGGGTTTATCATGGACAAGTGCAGAACTTTGAGCTCTTCGGTTTGTGTACATGATGATCGATTTTCGTATCGTGAAGATGGACTAATGAGACTCACCCGAAGAGAAGGAACGCTGCAGTGGAGTGCTCTCGAAATATTGACCATCTTGAGTTCATTTACTCTCAACTAAGATACAAACAGGCGGGCCTCTTGTCTTTTGCCTACTTCGAAATACAGCCACGACGGCTGGGATTCGATACCTTAACCATAGCGTCCACAGTCAAAAGCATTACCATAATTGGACAGCACGCAAAAGAAAACACACAAGAGATGGTTGGTCTAATGAGCAAAAATGTGTTTGAAGAAAAGTATATATATATATATATATATATATATATATATATATATATATATATATATATATATATATATATATATATATATATATGAGATCTAACAGACAGTAATGCCAAGTATTGTACACAGGGGAACTTATAAGAACCAATGGAATGTAAATAAGAAGAAAGAAAATTGGATGAAAAAATAACCAGCCGTGAGCAGGAATCGAACCTAGTGGAATCGACCTTCGAATGACGCGTTATTCGAAGGTCGTAGGTTCGATTCCTGCTCACGGCTGGTTATTTTTTCATCCACTTTCCTTGCTCTAGGAGTGCTTCGTTGCGCATTGATTTGCAGCCCTGTAAATTGGATCTGACTGGCTTTACATTCGATTCCCGTTTGACACTGCGTCGCAGGCAGCCGGACGCAGGACGTCACGAACGCGAACCGTGCCACGTTTCAGAAGTCGCTATTTGCCGTCGGTACGCCACTGAACCCGCCGGCGATGGGGCGATCTCCAAACCGATCGCCGCCACGTGCTTCTCGAAAAGCCGGAGCCTTCGCGCCAATTACGTCCCCGGCAATCAAAACACCGACGAAGCTGAACGGAAGGCCGAGCCGTCCAATTGCACCACCAAGATCGCCCTACAGAGTGCCAGTATATTATCCGTCACCCGAAGACCACCGTCGGCGCGTCGCGCACAATGAGCGAAGCCGAGGCAATGACGCCACACGTGTCGTCACCCGCGGTCTCCGCGACGCCGCCGAAAGTGACCCCTCCGACGAGTCGTATCGTTCCATTGCACTTCGCGTCGGATCCGGTCACACGAGCCCGCGGCGCCCCGCTGCCTGGCAGTCGCCGCTTGGCCTCAGAGATGAGAGGTACGAGCATCTCGGTTTCAACGTAGCGCCGCCACCACAACGCGGCTACCAGGCGGCGCACTGGGGCAGACACGCAGCGCCCTCCGGTGGGCAGTCCTTGAGCCGAAGGGTGCACGACGAGGAGCTCTTCGTACCACCGAGGGGCGCTCATTCGTCGCCAGGAATCCGAAACAGACCCGGAGATGCCCACATGTTCAGGCGTTTCAACTCCAACGTGGCCTGGGTGACGGATGAGTACTCCAAACACAAGCAGCAGGGTCCCGCCTATTACGGATCGCCGAACCCTTGACGTATAACTCGAACGAAATACCGATCGCAAACGTTCTCTTTTTGATTTATTGTGACCCGAAAATATACTATTAACGTTTGAATGCTTTCTTTCAATGCGACTGTGTGAATAAGTGCGCACTCTAAAGAAAATGGCTGTGCCTTAGCTCAGCTATGCCAGAATATACGTAGCGTTAGCAAAGGTTCAGCTGATTATTCTTAGCTTTCCAGATATCATGCTTACAGCTGTTCCAATGACACACACACGGTATACGTATTATGTGGCACATGTATATTTATTTTGCCGGGCAACTACTTCGGGATCCGATGAGTTAAGCTTCTCCGCTCTACTGCACCGTTGAGCAGCATTTGCACTCTCCTTCTCCATGGCTATACCACAGTGGCAAACGCCAGTCAGAGGCGCTATCAAGCGGCTCCAGCGCAGTGTCAGATGGCGACTGCACAGGGAAGGCGCGCGCGTCGGCGTCCATGTGTCTACCAAGGCTATGACGGCACTCCTCTGGAAAGCGCACACCGGCGGCGGCGAGTCGCGCGCGGCCGCGGCCGAGTGCGAGGGTGGTGCCGGCTCCGGTGCGTGACACCACTGATCGTCTGCGCAGCGCATCGAATTGCGCGCACACCGGCGGCGAGCCGCGCGCGGCGGCGGCGGAGTATCATTGTTCATGCGCAGACCAGTGCCACGCGAAATTGGCTCAGTGAGGCCAGTGTAGCTAACGCTTCAAAATAGTAGAAAAGCTTGTAACCACAAGCACCAAGTTAGTAGCAGGAGCTGTTACAAACTTTCTTGGGTACTTACTAACTTTTGTGACCTGACGTAAGCTTGCCGACACTTAAAGGTTGCAACGGTTCTTTTGCGCACTGTTACTAACTTTTTGCCATGCACCTGTTTAAAGAGGTGATATTAGGCTTAGTAGACATAACATATTATTGTAGTATTTGAGTAGACGCCCTACGCTACGTTACATCCAGCACCTAATATAATTGTCCAGTGTTTAGTCTAAACAAATAGGCAAATATGAAATAATTATCCTAAAGCACAGGCGCCCACCCACACCAGTTGTGTTCTCCAAACGTAGGACAATACCTAGAAATACTTACGAGCTGAACGTGTCACGTGGACTTATTGTTTTGTATGTGTGTGGTGCTGAGAGCCCTCACGGTCTAGCAAGTCGAGCTTACGCTTTGTGATGAGCGATGCAAGCACGTCATTACTTTCGTACGAAGTTTCCCGCCTTCCGCTTCTTTCTTGAACTAGAAATAATTCACCCCATACCTTTTCTTCCACTATTTTACGTTATTACCCTAACCGTGGGTGTAATTACTAGTACGTATATTTGACTCACGACTGAGGGCCACTGTCTAATTTTATATCTATTTTCAAGAGTTTTATTACTACTCATGAGCACTAACAAAACAAGAGACAGTCTTAAAGGCACCGACTGACTATTCTTCAACAGTTAGAAACGTTTCGCATTTAATTTTCATGCACTCCAACCACCCGCGACACGTACGCTCAACCAGTGGTGGTTTAGGGGGGGGGGGGGGTCACCATAGAGTTTCTTAAAATTAACTAGAGGGCACTCTGGCGCTGCGATCGTTCAGCGACCATGGGAATGATGGGTAGTCACGGAGGAAGGAAAAGGTAAGGAGAGGCCCTGACGTCACTCGTTGTGAAGCCGCGATGAAGCCGGAAGTCGGCCATATTGAGTAGGCAAATTCTCCTCTCTTGTTTACATATGAATGCGAAGCAGAAGGCGCGACTCCCTCTCCGGCTCGGAAAGCACGTGGGCTGCGCAGCGCGTGTGTCGTGACGATCCGAAACTAATGGAACTGGGCTCATCACTCAGAGCCAGCGGGACACCTTCAGCGAAATCGCTTCGTCCGAGTAATAACAAAGAGTAACAGCTCGCTGACAACGAAGCAACTACGAAAGAACGCACGCTAGATGCACTGACAACGGCGAGTGCTTTCACGTCATTAATTGAGCAACTGTACAGACAACACGATCGGTCGTGCGCCTTCTACGGTTGCATTCCGCCCCGCGGCCGACGCAGCGTCCTGCCACTGTGTCCGTGTTTCGCGTGAAACTCACCTGCGTCAGCATTCTGCGACCGTGGTGACTTTGAGCACGGTGCTAGTGACAGTTGAACGAGGTTGCTGTTACGTTGAGATTACATGCAATGCTGGTGGAGAGTGTACCAAGCGGAACAGAAAAGGTGTTTTAATACGCACATGCAAGTTGTTACTGTACACACACAACACGAAACTACGTATGTGCACATGGTCCTCACGGCGTCTTGCTGGGCTCAACAGCGTCGTCCGTTGTCACAAGCAGGAGCACTGCTCAACCGTCGCTGACCTGCAAGGCGTTCGTCGTCATTCAGCTTCGTCATGGTGCCCAACGCCATTTCGCTGAACACTAACTGCTTCATCCGCGTCATCCGCCGCACGACACATGGATATGCACTTGTTCTACGCACTGTTGAAAACCCGTGATGGACAAAGAGATTTGTAAACGTTGCTAAGAGTAATGTAACAGCCAGACGAACACTGCGTAACCAATAACGCGGCGCCGAGCACAGATATTGTCCGCCACGGCTCAGCACGAGACCGGCGGAGGCACACATTCCGCCGCCAGCCGCGGCCGCTCACTGCTAGACCAGCTTCACTGCGCAACACGTAACCATAACAACGCCGCCATTGCGCCTACTGAATATGGCCGCCATGATGTCATTTCCACCACATTTTTTACGCCCTGCGCCGGCTGGGCATGCCCTCTCCTTACCTTTTTCCTTCCTCCGTGTGGGTAGTAGACACATTTGCCTAGTCTTCGTACTTGCGAGCGGAGAATCGTACTTGCGGCTTCATTTATTGCTGGTTACGGTGTTGTTTTCAAAGAAAGAACGAACCCTTTTGAACCTCGTGAGTCGATTTGGAAAGTGAGTCTAAAAATAAAATATAATGGTGAAGTGCAACCGCTGAACATTTGCTGATTTTTGTTTCGTGAAAAAACAGCTCCAAGCCACACAAACGCACGAGCCAAAAGCAGGCCATAAGTATGAAGTTTAGACGAATGTGTGTACTACCCATCATTCCTATGCTCGCTGAAGCGCCGTGCGTTGCAGCTCCCATAGACACTAGCGCCAGAGTTCCCTCTAGTTTATATTGAGAAACTCTATGACCCGCGACACGTACGCTCAACCAGTGGCGGTTTCAGAGGGGGGGGGGTTCACCCCTTCCCCGATCCCCAAAGTCTCTGTAAGCTCCCCCCTTACTTTAGTGTTCGTAGTCCACCTCCTATTACTAGTTATTACAAATTATTGGAAACAGTGTGATCAAAAATGAACAGTAATCATGCTATGAGGGGCCTTTTCTTCTAGTAAAATCAAAAATGTCATAACCACGCCACTCAACCACGCCACTCTCTCCGATGTTACTTCAGGGACCCCCCCCCCTTCCCCTTGCGGTAATAAACTCGTGAAAAGGAAGGTCATCCAAGGCATTGAGCCTAATGTCGCAAGGTCAGAAGTTCGAAACCACACTTGGTGTTTTTTTCTGTTTATTTTTTAAGAAAATTTGGACTTTCGAATAGTTAGGAAAATTAGGTCAGGCGAGCTATGAATCAAGTGCAATTGAGAGCTGAGAGGCTGTCGGGTGGTATTCTACACCGCTAAACAAGTGCAACGGAACTCTCTGCTTAGTGATAGCGCAACAGCATAGCACGAAATTTTGGTTCTAATTCAGATGCTGGACCATTCCCGATTGTACATTTACTTAAAACTCGGTATGTAGGAATCATTTAAGAAAAAAAAAACGACGAGGTCTGGGATGCGACCTCACTGGTGCGACCAGCTGCCGGTAATGCCCTCCCTTACCGAAGCAGGGTTGATATGATTTTATTGATTGGGCGTAGTATTGATTTGATGATTGGCGTAGTAGTTAACGCCACGCGCTGCGAATAGAGAGGTTGCTGGTTCGATTCCGCGTGACAGAATCCCGTCTTCCTTATTTTTTTTCTTTACAATATATTGGGATATATTTTACAACGTCACTTCCGTGACAGAAATACGTCAGCGTAGCCGCGGTGGACCCCGGCATCAAGCACTTTCGTGTTTTAAAAAAAAGGCAACTGCAGGAAGTTGTAGTCAGGCCTTCAGTCCAGGGCTCCGCTGGTACGAGTGGCTCGCTGGGCCTGGTCAAGCAAAGCTCTGCGGCTCAACTCGGCCTCGTCCGCAAGCCATGCCTTCGACTGCCTGGGTAGCACGTGTGGTTGGTGAATAACGTGTGGGGCTGTCAATGTGTGTGCGCCTCTTGGTGCACTCCCTTGTTATGTGGCTGAGCGTGGGTGTGTCTGAACACCATGTGCATGTTTCTTCACCTTGTGTTGGATATATTCTACTTGTGGTACACATTTGGAAAGCTGTTGCTTTGTGTGCGTCTTCGGTCCCTGTTTTGTTGGCTATCCGGGTGGTTGTGTGGAAGAACTGAAATAAAACACACTTTGTAGTGGATCCTTGTTAAGGTTGTCGTGTTTTATATTTGCGAGTGTTTATGAAGTTTCACGTACGTAAGCAGTTTGCTATGGTTACCGCTACCGTGTCATGGCGACATAAGTGGCAAACGGAATGACGTATTTAAAAAAACGCAATAAAAAATTGTAAAAGTTCAGTGGAGGTGCTGGGTATCGATCCCAGTACCTCTCGCATGCTAAGCGAGCGCTCTACCATTTGAGCTACACCCCCGACGAGATTGCACCTTTTAAATACTCCCCTTCAGCCCAACCGGCTTTCCACAAAAAAAAGTAATAAACGAATAAATAAAACTAGGTCGAACTAAATGACGATACAAGAAGCGATGGGGCAACCGGTTTTCCTTGAACGGCACACTACGCCGTTACGAACTGCAATTTTGTCGCACTGGCGCGATCGCTACGCCTGTTCGTATGTTAAATATCACCTTAATACAAAAATTGATGAACATGTATAATTGATTACATCTACAAAATGTCTTTGCTGAACACCATGTCGGCTTCTCGGGGTCAGTCTTTATTGTTGAGGTATATAGTCGAAAGCAATACGAAGTGGAACACCTAAACTACTTTTTCAACAATCCTAAGCTTAGTCGCCAAGTGCAAAAGTGCTATAAAACACTAAATTTTCATGCGGAATAGCATTTTGGGTAATTCAACATATATCCAATTCTCACTTGTATATTAAAAGTATTTGTTGAATTAAGATACGAGTTCCGTGTTGCTGCTGCCCTTGATGATGGTGGTGGTGGTGGTGGTAATACTTGCTTGCTTGTTCCTACATGCCTTGGCTCGTACCCACTACGGCGGTTATTGTAATGGGGGAAAAAGGAATTTTAAATTTTGATGAATAAAAAATAATTATTCCGTCACTTGGGGAATATCTAGGGAATATCATCTATGGTGGTAAAAAAACCAAATTTCCAACCTTGAATTTCAGTGTCACTGGATTTCTGGCGACTTCCCGCACGCGTTGTTGTAAAACCCGTAAAATTAATGACCGAAAATTGTTGGCAAATTAATTGTACTAGGAAGACGGGAGGAGATGGGTCTGCCCCATCGGCGACTAGCACGTTTTTCTCTCTTAAGTTCTCGAGGCCTTGCTGATTTAGTTGTTCTTTTGTACGTGTTCATGCCTGCACTCTCAAAAAAGAAAAGAAAAGATCGAGTGAAAAAGGTGTTTTTGTCTGCAAACAATAATCGTCATCTGGCTTGCCTGTGCTTCCTTTTTTGGAAACTCGGCGCTGGCCACTTTCCTATCAAGAACGCTATGCCACACTGATAACACACACGTCGTTCGTGACCTCAAAGTACTTGGCACGCGGCGTTAAAGAGAGAAAAAGAACGCAAGATAGATGACGATTCTTAAATTTTCACAGGGCAGCGCAACGACACGAAGAAAGAAAGACAAAGAGACAAAGTACTTCTCGAGCAGATGACGATTATTGTCGTGGGAGAGAAAGACGCCCTTTCAACTCGATTTTTTCTTATCGTGTCCTGGGTCACACATTGCCCCGCCGCGGTGGTCTAGTGGCTAGGGTACCCAGCTGCTGACCCGCAGGTCGAATCCCGGCTGCGGCGGCTGCATTTTCGATGGAGGCGAAAATGATGTAGGCCCGTCTGCTCAGATTTGGGTGCCCGTTAAAGAATCCCAGGTGGTAGAAATTTCCGGAGCCCTCCGACTACGGCATCTCTTATAATCATATGCCGGTTTTGGGACGTTCAACCTCACGTATCAACCTATCACAGATTAAAGGTGTCTATAAACTTCACCAAGTGTAAAGGGGGAAACAAAAGTTTCTTTCTTGCCTCTACCATACCATTCTACACGTGCTGTGAGCACAAAGCGTTAGGCTAGTCATGTTTTCGCAATTTTCGTCTACATTCTGCTGCGCAATCGCAATCGCCCAAAGCAAAGTGAAATCAGTTTATAGCGCACGACAGTAACGCAAGACAAGCGAGAACGGCCAAGTCACTGCATGGCTTGTACACACCAGCATGGCAAAACAGGGTAGCAGAAATATCACGGCAGATGTCTCTCACATGGACCAATCGAGAGCTTATTTCGTTCTGACGTCACGCGAACAATCTTCCGGCGTCACAAACTGCGCCGCAAAGACGGGGAACGCCGCGGGTGGGAATGGCGCGCGCTCGTTCTTCGTATTTTGAGAGGTTGTTAAGGGACTTTTTTTTTTAAAACGCGACGACAAATCTTTTTGCATGTCGAGTGAGACTGCACAATTGCTCGAGATAATCATGTCATTTCGGGACAAATATGGTCTCTAAAGATGATGCGGCCTCTCATGTACGCGTTCACGTCGGAATCACGCCGATATTACCCGCACTGAAGGCTGTGAAAGCGACGGTATCTGCGTTACTTAGCCCTATAGACTGCCAGGTTTCGATTGGTGAGTACTCTGTTGTACATTTACCCCGCTTTACAAGCAGTATACTTTCACTTTTAGTCAGCGCCTGTCCATCGTGTTACTTGTGTCAGTCGTCGTAATGTGTGCACTATTATCTGCCTTTTGAAAAAACCAGCAAGTCTAGTGTGTCGAAACGAAACTAAAAGCAAAAAACGAAAAACAGGAAAAAAACAATATTTTTTACCGGTATGAAAACTTAACCGAAATGGTATGCATCATTTCATTCCGGAGTGGCATCGAAATTTTCTCGTTCGTTTTCAGTTCACGGAAAAACTTAGTAGTACTAAACTATCTATCTCATTGAACGTGTGCAGTAAATGCGTATCTCAGAATAAGGCAATAGCGCGCATCTCAAGCAGGCTTTTGTGATCATGGGTGAGAACTGTGCGAAAAACGAAAGCCATGGCAACCTGAGATGCTTACGCAAGCGGATTTCCATGTGCCTGTCACGCTGGCCAGCGTGGAGATGGCACTCAACGCATTGAAGCTATTATTTTTATTTTTTTATTGGAGCAGCAGTCTCACTCCCTTAACGCAAAGCACTAAGCCTGCTCGAAAAAAAAGTCGAAATTCACTTTTGAGAAAACTACTGTGCCATAGGAAGGTACCCCATCACGATAGTTGTGTAAGAATTGCTAGCACGTGTGACTTGCGCTCTTCTGAAGAACGTGAAAAGAACGTGCCTTACATGTGTGTTACTTTTCTAAGAGGTTCCCTATATCATTACTTTAACTTCAAATGCCGCATACAAACAAAAACCGCTATGAACCGTGACGGAACAAATTTTTTTCGTTCCTGAACAGAAACGGAAGGGAACTTTTAATTATGGAACGAGAGTAAAAGCAATACACTAAAACATTTGTTCGGACATCCTGCAAGCAACTAACTCTAGATACAAAAAATAAACAGCACTAAAGTCAGGATTGAAGCTTGCGATCAAAGAATTCGTAAACAGGGGTTTTGTCAAGCCGACGTTTGGACAGGCGGACTGATCTTCCTTAAGGCAACAGAACTGAACAATTCTTAAGGCTAGATTAGTTCTGTTCTAGTCTTGAGGAAGACAAGTCCGCTTCCCAAATCGTCGGCTGGACACAACCTCTGCTTAAGGATTAACTCGAAATACGTTATTGACTTTCGGGACAAAACTCCAAGCCCTCCCGCAAACCATCACGATACTTTTTTCTTCATCTTACAGTCAGATATATTAATAAGTTGTTGTTTTTTAGGATGCAGTCTGCCATTTTATATTCCTACGTGCCCTTATTGCTTTATTTCGGAGTTGTCAATGTAAAACCCTCCTGCAGCCATACACAGAGAGAAAAAGAAAGAAAGAAAACAGCTAACACCACTCGGCGCAAGAGGTTCAGCAGTGTCTGGGAAGCTTCACAATCGCTTCAGGTGGTTCCTTTAGAAATTCGCGTACCCGAATGACGCGGATTCGATCCCAGCTACGGTGGTAGCATTTTGATGAAGACCAAATGATAGAAATCCGTGTACTACGTGGTGTCAGCGGTCAGGTCAATATTTCCGTAACCCTTTACTGCGGTGTCTCTATATCTATATCGTGACTTGTCTCGTAAAACGTGAGCTATTATTGAATATTCTGCGCAGGGACGCGACTAGTCGGGCTTATGCGAGCGCATGCGCGAGAACCAGGCGATAAAACCGGAAAGTGGAATCACTGATGTAGTACTACAAAAAAAAAAAAAAACGCGATCCGCGAATAACCAGACAGCCGACGGCCACCGAGTGTGATCTCCGCTGTGATTGTACCGCGTGCATCGCTTGTTTTGTTTAGATTCATCTTTCTTTACATGCGCGTTCTTTACGGTAAGAAAGTTCCCCTGAAGCACTGGCTTCACCTTGACAAACGCCCATGGGCAGTGGAAAAAGTAGAGGCCCCTTACGAGGACCGTTATAAAGGGGGGAATAAGGGATGTTATGTCTTTCTTCTCGCCGAAATGTTTTCATTACTTTTCGCGTGACACCAAAATATTCACACGTTTTCGAAGGGCGCACCAGTTACGAAAATTGGCTGTTCAACACGCCCCGCCCTTAGAGATAAATTGGCAGGGTGTAACCCTGGGCCCTTGACACCCTTGACAATGTTCAATGAAACAGACAAAAAAGTAAAAAAAAGAAGCGCTTTGTTAGGTAGGCTGCTCAGCTGCTGACCCGAAGGTCACGGGTTCGACCCCGGATGCGGTGGCTTCATTTTCGATGGAAGCGATGTGCTAGAGGCCCATATGCACTGAGCAATGTCAGTTTGCGTTAAAGAACCCCAGGTGGTCGAAATTTCCGGAGCCCTCCACCTCTCATAATCATATGGTGGTTTCGGGACATTAAGCCACATCAATTATTATCATACATATATCCGCGGACGCTTAACCTACTCAACGCCACGCTCCCCGAAAGCAACGCTACACTCAAACAGGTGTGCTCCTTGTGTGCGAGGTGAGGTGCACGAGCATCGATACTGTCTTAGGCAGATGGGTGGCTGCAATGCGCAGTTCACACCAGGTCAACCAACTCCGGGCAGAGGCCATCAAGCCCACAGCGCGATCACCGTGCTTGGTATCCTGGTCCCTGCATAGGGAAACTCAATGCCCGCCACCTCTGGCGGCCCGAACGAAATGTTATTTTTTGCTATTCAGTTTTATCCCATCGGACATGGCGCCGCTGTCGAGAGAGAGGTTCAGGACAGGAAAAGACGCAACTTCTGCGGCCCTAATTGAGAGCATGGCTCAGCGCCTGTAGGGGAGGAGGGGAAGAGGGCATTAAAGATGTGAAGAAGAGAGAAGAAGAGAAATGGCGTCCATGACCGATGACGTGGCGGGCGGCTTCTATATCTGGTTGTCTAGTCCAGTGTCCTCAAGGAAACAAAGAAGCTCCTTGAAGACTTGGGTGTGCTGCCGTGCAGAAAAGAGAAGGTCCCTCTGTGTAGCCGCGGGCCCGTTGTCGACCGCGTCGACCACGTGACTTGCATATTTCTTTTCTCCTCTCCCTTTTGTTTCGTCATGCACCCGGCACAGTCTTAAACTCACGTTTCACCCTCTAGAACTTTTTCGTATGCTTGAATATTATCATGGCATGCTTGTAATCAATGCATTGTATTCTGAAACGTTGCTGATTTTTGTCCCGTTATATGACGGTTCCTTTGTTTTGGTTTTGTGCCAGCAGATGCCTGCCGCCATTGCTTTCATGTTGCTTTCTTCTTTCGATACTTTTTTTTCGTGCGTGTGTGCGAAAATCCCTAAAATTGTTGTAAGTTCCGGCGTTCCAATTTGATGCGCTATAGTTCTCGATGGTGCATCTACGCGTGGTATGTTTTGCTTTTTCTTTATGTTGCATTTCTACAGGTTACCTCTTATGTATCACCCACTCCTGCCTATAAGGCCTCGTGTATGAGTCTGGCAGTATATCTGAACTAAATAAATAAGTTAAGCACAAAAACACAACGACCTTATCACCCGAATCATCATGCCACGGCCGCTTTGTATGCAGCGGCCATGGCCATGTATCCTACAACTACGTTCAAAGGAGCTCTATTGAAACCATGCTAACTGTAAAACCCTGCCCCCTCCTTTCTTCATATTTTTTTGTTCACGCCACGAGTAATATGATTTTGGAAGCCGAAGGACGAATCAAAATATAAATATCCTTGGTTGTACGAGCGAAAACGATGACAGGAATTATGAAACACGCCGTTGTCGAGGGCTCCGAAAATCGAACCATTGCATGGTGTTTGAAGCTCAATGACGTCACGCAATGACGTAACGCAATGACGTCACCTCTGGCATTCCGCCTCCGTCCTAAACGTGACCGTCACGCAGGGATGTAACCACGCCGTGCCCGTGCCCCCCCCCCCCCCCCGCCCCAATTTTTCTCGCCATTTCGTAGGGAGCAAAAAAATTACCATTTCAAAAGGGTACCCCCCTCCCCGAAATTAAAAAGGTGCCCCGCCCCCTCGAAAAAAATTCTGGCTACGCCCCTGCTGTCTCTGCCGGGATGGAACCCGCGACCTACGGACATCAACAGGGCGCCGTAGACATGATCCACAACGGCGGACACAAGGTGTATACGATTAAAAGAAACAGAACGCGGTTTATCGCCGCAACAGAGTCAAGAAACAAAAACACGGCGTGATAACTGTAAAGTATCTCAGAACTTCCTGTTGGGCAAGTGTGCGGTGCATCACCTAATGCGGGCAAAGTGAGCAATTGATTGATTGATTTGTGGGGTTTAACGTCCCTAAACCACTATTTGATTATGAGAGACGCCGTAGTGGAGGGCTCCGGAAATGACCACCTGGGGTTCTTTAACGTGCACCCAAATCTGAGCACACGGGCCCACAACAATTCCGCCTCCATCGGAAATGCAGCCGCCGCAGCTGGGATTCGATCCCGCAACCTGCGGGTCAGCAGCCGAGTACCTTAGCCACTAGACCACCGCGGCGGGGCGGGCAAAGTGAGCAAATCTTGGACCAACTCAGAAAAAAACAATGAAGTGGACAGAAAGACCGCAATTAGGGTAATGACTGAAAAGTTAGCTGGTTTCATTATGTCCTCCCTTTAGTCGCGTAATTGCAAGTCCTGCCGGTAATTGGGTCTCAATTGGAGAGCGAATGGTGTACGCGAAAAGGTGACCGCGTGGAAGAGATATGCAGACCGCTGCAGCTCTGCAGTTCGGGCGCTTCTGGAACATTCCGAGCGTCACATGTGCCATCCTTGGAGTTCGCCTTTGCGCACATTTTTCTTCGATTTCTTTCCTTCGCATCACACCGCGCGCCTACCTCGCCGATAAAACGATCGATGTCGCATATCGTGACGTAATGGCGCGATCAGATATGGCGCTCCAACGACGCATGCGCAGATGACGATACGTGGCCGGGAAATAGAGCTGCATGCGGGTGCGTGACCTCATTGTCTATCAGCTACTCATGCTGGGATTTTTTGTAGACGGCAGATATTCGGCGTCATGACATGGCTCGCCATGATGTCGGGCGCGGGGCACGCTGACGTTACAGTACGTACAAGTCGCGTTTCAACTTTTCTTTTCTCGTGTGTACGGACTTTACCTACACCTACGGAACTATACCTACGAGGAACCCACGTCGCCTGGAACTCGTCGAGGACCACTGCAAGCTTCGTCTTCGGCATCGAAGTGGTAAGTCCCCGAATCTGACAGGCCGGCGGGGAGTGGGGCTACGTTCACCGAACACCACTCGCCGTGTAGCCTTGCAGTTGAACGGGGTTTTAAGGCTAGGTTGTGCGTGACCGGTGAGCGGGTTCCTTGAACTATGCTTCCACTTCGGGTCGATACTTCGCGTGACACAGCCGTCGGGTCTCGAGTGTTGTGCTGCTCCGTTTAGTTTCGTTACTGACTCTCGCGGTTAGGGCTGTGTCCACGCGAGGTTCACCCGTCGAACCGGATGGCAGTGGAGCGCACGTGACCTTCGATCATTTCGTGCCAGTCTTTTTTTTCTGGTACGTAATGTGGTCTTGAGCGTGCTGCAACAAGGCGTCCCGGTGCTCGCTTCGCCGGCTTGTAGCCGCGGACGTTCAAGAACCTGGCCACATCTAGACTTCAAGTCTGCACGTCGCGTCGGGGACCTGCTACGGGCGGACCGCAGGTAACCGCACGCTCGTCTTGAGTGTTCCTTTTGCCGTGTTAACGTTTGCCTTTTTTTTTCTTTTTTTTCAGCCTAGACTTCTCACATGAACACACCGCGGCTCTGCGCTCAAACGTTATCAGTAAGGCTACGTTTCTTTTTATTATCTTTCTTTTTTTTTTGACACACGCTTCCATTGTACTAACAAGCTTTGCTTTCGTTCCAGGAGCGCTGCCATAGTACGTACTGACGCGCCCCGCGCCACTCTGGCGTATTTTCCGTCTATATCCGACGGAGTCTTGGTGGTGGAACTGCTACCGTCACAGCATCGAGTAAGCATAAGATTCTTATGTTTACATTGGTAGGACAGTGCATACACTGGTAGGACAGTGCATACATTGGTACGACAGTGCATACATTGAACACGAAGGGCTACCTTGCTTCATTGAAGCTCTGTTGGGCGCAGCCATCGTTCTCTGCGAAGGTTAATACGGGTTCGTCGGAATGTGGATGGTTGCTCGGAGAGCGACGGTGACTTGGCGTCGTACTCGTTGCATTAATTAGCTAGCAATTCTGCTATCAGGTCTAGCCAATGGTATAGCATAACGGTAACCGCTAGGGCCCATGTTAGGCACATGTATTTCGTTGATAGCATTTGAGTGCGCAGTTGCTGCGTGGTGCTTATTTGAATATCGGCGCGCTCTAGCTCGTTTTGCCATTTAAGCGCGTGGAAGCTGTCTGCTTTTCCAATAGAGAAATCAATAGCCAGCGCCCTGTCCTGTATTCTTCGTCCCGTAGTATTCGTTGTTTAAGCGTGGCAGCTATAGTTTGCAATTGAAGCCCGTGCGGGAACGAGGGGCGTCGCCGGGGGGTGGCACACCTGGAATGTGCCCCTCCCCCCGAAATGTTTTTTCCATGGCATAGAGAACAGAAAATGACCCCATTAAGATGGTGCCCCCCCCCCCCCCCCAAAAAAATATTTCTGGCTACGTCTGGCGGCTACGTGGGTGTTTCTTAAAATACTTACTTGACACTTGCAACTGTGGCCCTTTTGTGCTAGTCTGTTGTCTGCTAGTCTGTTACTGCACTTCTAACATGACTTCCTAGCTTTCATTACCACTTTTCATTTCATTGCCACTTTTGTGACAATGGGACAGCCACTGCACCTAAACCTTTTCATCAAACGCATGCTCCAGGCAGTGTTTCTTCTCTTTAATGAGATGCCCTCTTATAGGCAGGGGACCTTCTCAGCATTTTCCCATCCCCCATATTTGTCGCAACTCGCACGCTGTCTTCTGAAGCTGCACCGTTTTATCGTAACTTTCGTGGCACGTCACTTAAGGACTTCCTCCGTTAGTCTCTCCTTTGTGTATTTCAAGTTAGAACTAGCAAATCGCAAACGTCTTCTAGTGTCACTTCAAGTGTCACTTCTAGTTTCAGAGGTAGTGGTAATATGCTGGTCATGGGTTCCCAAAGCCTTTCATATGCACACCAGCTCAACCTTCTGTGAACTTTTGCACGAGTAGGCTCGTGCTGTTTTTCTTTTTTCTCTCCATACTGCCTAGCATTTCTTGCCCTCTGCATGATTTTTGTTCCTGCTTTGATGCTTCTTGGCTTTGTTCTCAATCATATTTTGCCCTTGGCTGCCATCAATGCTGAAGTGTACGGCATTGTCAGCACAGTATCAATCCTCAGTTAATCTTTCTTTCTATTTCCGATCTAATCTGACGTTACCCCAGTGTTCTTCTCGCTAAGCACAAAAATTTCGACTGTACATGGCCCCAGGGCTGTTCGAGATGAACATTGGTCTAAAAGCTACCTGCCTTATTAAAATCCTTAAACCATGCAGATTCAGATCCTTAGTTCAATGAAAATTGTTACGTTCCAGCTCATTACCCTGCTCATCTACTTTCCCGAATTATACATTTCTTGAGTTTTTTTAGTGACCCTATCGATTGTGGCTTCTTCATGCTCATGCCACCACAAAACTTTGCATATTAGACTCGCGTGAATATTACGATATCTGAATTCGCTTAAATTTCAATTTACACTGTCCACAATCTTGCATTTGCACTGGTTTTGTTTCGGTTTCTATAATGTGTTGGGGAAGTTTGTCAACGACAAATGTAGGCCTATTTTCTTTTGTAATGTTATTTACTATTTGAATTCGATTACAAATGATGACCAGCCCCGCCGCGGTGGTCTAGTGGCTAAGGTACTCGGCTGCTGACTGGCAGGTCGCGGGTTCGATTCCCGGCTGCGGCGGCTGCATTTCCGATGGAGGCGGAAATGTTGGAGGCCCGTGTACTCAGATTTGGGTGCACGTTAAAAAACCCCAGGTGGTCAAAATTTCCGGAGCACTCCACTACGGCGTCTCTCATAATCAAATGGTGGTTTTGGGATGTTAAACCCCACAAATCAATCAACAAATGATGACCAGACTCGCTGTTCACTTCAAATTTGCTCAAATCTAAAAGTTGCTGTTCGCACAAGCCTAATGCATGTGCATTCCCTCGCTTTCGTTGCGGCACTTTCTTTCACGATTTTTGTGTTGCTTGTGCTTGATGTCGTCCTTCTCATACGGTGTCCGAATGTCTGTACTACTGCTGCTTTGCCCACTAGTAATGGTGCCGAGACTTCATCAAGCTCTTAAGATCTCAGTCACGTACTTCTTCTATTGAAAGAAAATCCAATTGAATTTATCGCCAATGCTTCGCGTCCCAGACGTGCAGTCAACAGATGCCTGTAACTTCTCGGCTTCTCTCGTTAGCAATGAGGGCTGCTCTTCTGAAGTAGCAGGGTAGTATGCAATAAGTTGTCCTGTGTATCTTTAGCAAAGACTAAAAAAAAGGAATCTTCGAAGCGTGGTAGCCTTGCAATTTTCATTACATTGCTTCATGAAATACCAGTAATCCAAACTGTTCCCTTAAAGTTTTTTTCTTGCAATGCCTGATTGACGTCACCTTGCCATGGGCAATGTCATCTTGCCATGTCACCTTGCCATGGGACTCTTATTGGGCTCGACTGTACTTTCTTACCTGACCACGTCATTGAGATGCATGTTTATTACGGTAATTAACAGATAGTTGGTATAATTATAATCGGAAGCGAATTACTTATTGCATCACCATTCTCAGACTTTGTGGCACATAAGTGCCTTTGCCAATACCATGCTGGGTTCCCCCGTGTCTGGCAGCAATTTGTAAAAATTGCTAGATGTAGAATGCCTACTGTCAAATTAGCAGTATAGCTGTGTGCTTGCAACAGTTATTTCATGACCTCAGCGGTTCAGGTTTCTAGGCCACCCCATCGCATTATAATCTAGCATTCATTTTCTGTGTTGTCCAAACAAAGGGTCTTAAAATAACCGCTTGTGCGTTTCTGCATCGATTCAAGCACTTCGGGTCAAACTTTGATTAAAACATGGCTTTACTCGATCATCTGTTGTCGGAATCTGCTGACTTGTTGTCTCATTTGTCGCTCTGCATGGCTTTCATATCGTGGGTTCCTATTGATGCAAGGTTTGCCCAAACATTGTCTTGTGGTTAACACACCACTGCTTACAAATTTCGCCCTTTCAATCCCTATTCGCTACTTGCTGCACATGAATAATACTGGCTGCACATGAATCATCGTTGATAGTGCAGCCATGCACAGTGCGGCACATAACGAAATCTGCGATGCATCCGCTTGCTTTCACGTAGAAGGGCTTCCGTAGTTGTTTGCAAACGATACTCCAGTAAGTACTTAACATAAGCCAGTTTGAAGCTTTACCTACTTCAGGCCATTTTCCTCTTAAAGAAGGTGGGGGGGGGGGCTTAAACATGAAATGAGTACTTGATTCTCGAGTTATTCAAATGTGACTTGGAATGTGTGCCTTTGCGTTATAACTACGTAATCTACATGGGAGTCAAAAGTTCCCAGGCCCCACTCCCACATGAATGCATGGGATAGTGGCACGCTAACTTTTGCCCCCCCCCCCTGTGCAATTTTACCAGATTAGCATTTCATCTTTCTCTTTTGATATTGATCAAGTTAACGAGAATGCTCCAAATAAAACAGATGAGTGTGAACATGTATTAATTTCAGCGAGCATTATGATTATGTCGGATATTTAATTCACATTTCATGTCAGTTTTATCGTTGCTCTTTCACTTTTAAATTATGCCAGACAATCTTGCACCACAGTAGACTTGATATTTAACCTGCTTGCAGTGCAACACTATGTAATGACAAAAGAAATGGACAAGGCACTCTCAGCACAGTGTAAATTTTTTTCTGTTGTACTCTCCAGTGTTGCGCTGTATGCCCGTAAAAAGTCAGTCCCAATCAACAGGGGAGTTCAGTTTTTCACATCTTTTCCGGTGTCCGTTGAATAATCCCGTTGTACTCGCTTAAGTGTTAACAAAAGCTTCCAAGTTGGTTAGCTTGCAATCTCGCATGCAGAAGGCAAGGTGAAGCGCATTTGTGTTTCACGATTTCAGTATTAACCTATTAGCATTTAGCTGCAGTGTGTGTGTTACCTCTCACAGTAGCTAATTTTTTACCCTCTCCAATTTTTTGTAGTACGGCAATTTCAGCTCCCACTACAGTTGACCTTTTAAACATGTTTTGACACTGGCAACCACTGCATTTAATCTTGTTGCAGTTCCAAGGACTTTGGCCACTTCTGGGGTCGGCCACTGCGAACGGGAAGCCCTAGTCATCATTGCTGCAAGCTTCAACATCGGCTTCAATTTCAGGCAAACCCGCTAATGGAGTTCACGTTTCACTTTCAGGCTTCATGCCTAGCACACGCTAGGCACACCGGTAGATTTCTGTTGTGGGGGGTGAAACCCATCCGGAATGCTATTGCACTCTCAGCACCAGTCGCGTGCCGGTTTCCCTCCTGGATCGAAACGTCGTTTTCAATCATTTTGGTGGAGTTCATTGGGCGCATTGACTGTGCTGCAATCGGGTTCAGGTATGGCTTCTATTTTCATCTCTCTTGTGCACTTCTGTATTCGTCTGTCATGTCTTTCTGTTAGCGTTTCTTAATGCTACATCTAGCTGGATTGCTATATCCAGTGACCTTTTAGTGCCCGTTACAAAACTGGTGAAGGAGCGCGACCATCATCGAGCATTGCTCGTTTTAGTCTGCTGCCTCCCACTGACTTTTGTAATTAAAATATCGAATGTCTCAGTTTCTCACTGCAAGCTTTATGGCAGTTGTCCTTTCAGTTTGTGTGCCACTGCAATGTTTACTCTTGCTCGGTTTTTCGTCTAGGTGCATAAAGTCGTGCTATATCTATGCGCTCGTCTTCTAATGTCTACCCCCATCTGTTTCAGGTTGCAAGATTCGGTGTCCTTTATCATCTCATTTGCTCACGTGAATGAGATGTATGAAGAACACTGCGTCTTGCGCAACGGTCATGCGCAATGTTGCAGGACAACTGCCCCATTGTGCACGACTCCTTGCCCGGCTTGCTCCACACCAGATCGGGTAAGTTTAAAGGCACTTCTCTTGCCTCGCGAGCTGTCGAGACTTAATGAGCTCTTCCTGTGTCGTTACAGCTTGTCAACTTTCACTCCTGGCGAAAGTTGATGAGGCGTTCTTCCGGGCCCAGGTGGAGCGTGCTGTCGGCTGGACGATACCTTTCGTAAGTACAAGACGTATACTTCATGCGATTCATGTTCATTACTCGAAGATTCACATGAAACGAATGGTGTGGACAACTGGCTAAACTTTTGATGTAGATTCTAGTCTACTCATTCAGCCGTAGTCATATTAATAAGACTGGCAAACTATGTGAACAGGCTGTCTTAACTCAGCCTGAGTTATCCTATCCCACCACCACCGCCCCCATTTCTGTCATGCTTTTTCTGTGCGCTCGTCTTCTAATGCCACCCCCATCTGTTTCAGGTTGCAAGATTCGGTGTCCCTTTATCATCTCATTTGCTCACGTGAAGTAGGTGTATGAAGAACCTGCATCTTGCACAACGGTCATGCCCAATTGTTGCAGGACATCTGCCCCATTGTGCACGACTCCTTGCCAGGCTTGCTCCACACTGGATCGGGTAAGTTTAAAGGCACTTCTCTTGACTCGCGAGCTGTCGAGACTAACGAGCTCTTCCTGTGCCGTTACAGCTTGTCAACTTTCACTCCTGGCGACAGTTGATCAGGCGTTCTTCCGGGCCCAGGTGGAGCGTGCTGTAGGCTGGACAATACCTCTCGTAAGTACAAGACGTATACTTAATGAGATTCATGTACATTACTCGAAGCTTCACATGAAACGAATGGTGTGGGCAACTGGCTAAACTTGTGATGTAGGATTCTAGTCTACTCATTCAAGCCGTAGTCATATTAATAAGACTTGCAAACTATGTGAACAGGCTTGTCTTAACTCAGCCCTGAGTTATCCTATCCACCACCACCGCCCCCATTTCTGTCATGCTTTTTCTGTGCGCTCGTCTTCTAATGACCACCCCCATCTGTTTCAGGTTGCAAGATTCGGTGTCCTTTATCATCTCATTTGCTCACGTGAATGAGGTGTATGAAGAACACTGCATCTTGCACAACGGTCATGCCCAATGTTGCAGGACATCTGCCCCATTGTGCACGACTCCTTGCCAGGCTTGCTCCACACTGGATCGGGTAAGTTTAAAGGCACTTCTCTTGCCTCGCGGGCTGTCGAGACTAATGAGCTCTTCCTGTGTCGTTTCAGCTTCTCAACTTTCACTCCTGGCGAAAGTTGATTAGGCGTTCTTCCGGGCCCAGTTGGAGCGTGCTGTCGGCTGGACGATAAATCTCGTAAGTAGAAGTCGTACGCTTCATGCGATCCATCTACAGTGCTGGCTGAAACCGTGATGTGAGGTTGTCACGAATCTGATCTCTAAATCTATTCGTAGTCATATTGATACGATTTGCATACTATGGCAACAAACATGTCTTAACTTAGCCGTAAGTTATCTTGTTTCAAGCGGAGTACTGTATTTAGTGAATCTTCGTTGCTAGTACCGATCATGGTTGCTTAGCAGCTAACATGTTGCACTGTATTATGCTTGTAAGCTTCAGCACACTGGTTTGATCCCTGGCCACAAACTCGGCATTTTGATACAAGTGACCTGCAGAAACGCCACTGTACAGAGTAGTTTAAAACGTGACGTGTTTTTTTAACTACTATGAATAACACGTTGGATATATAAAACTGCTCTCTGAATAACAATGCTAATGCTAACTATAGCAATTGTGCAAGTTTTAGTTGAAATAGGGCTGCTGACACCTTGTGAATCCTGGAAAATAAGTGCTGGCATTGCTTAACCGTAAAGTTTCTCCATTCGGGAATGCTGTACATGAATTTCAGTGCACCAGTCTCCAGGCTGTTGCAGGGATCTAACTTGTAGTTCTCTGCCATATGGTGCACATTGTAAGTGTTATGGCTATAGTACCCAATACTACATTCGATTAAAGTAACCAATCATGTGGGCCACTGTGGCTAAACTAATGATTTGCTTTGCTAGGTCCAAAGGAGGACAAGTGGGGACCGAGGAGGATGCAGAAGGACCAACTGGTGTGGCGAGACTAACAAGGTTCGTCAGAATGCTATGTTACTACTACTCCGTTTTATTGCACCATTGAATATTGAGGTGCAGGGCACTAGTAGCCATGCATTGGCACAATTGTTGCCACAGCAGGCCTTCTTCTTAAAGAAAGTGAAAGGGGACTGACTGGGAGGGGCGGCGTTTATAGCTGCGGGTTTCACAAACCCGCAGTTGTATGCGTCTTCAGCGACAGGTCGTGGCCGCAGCGCAAGGACAAGCGACACAACATGCACAAACGCGCGAACAGGATGTTCTGGGTAGACTGGCACGGCACTGTAAAGGCCAACATAGGTGGGCGTTACTTCACCGGATTTTGTGGGTAGTGCTCTGCCGGTGCCAGTCTTCACAAATGTCCACACACTAAGTCCTGCTGCGGCCACTCTCGCCGCACAAGTCGTGTGGTAATGGGATCTTTAGCACTCGGCAGTTTATAGCGGTTAGCAGTCCCCTGGAGTTTTCATCTGAAGGAGGGTCAACTCCGTATGCAGTGGCGCTTCGTCAGTTTCGGATGCGAGACTGTGTTCAGAGTTGCTCTGCCTAATTATTGTCTTGTTACTTTACCTCGATAGGCTCGTATCGGCAGCCTAGTCGGTAGTGTCGAAGCGAGGTCTACTCTTAACGAGTTACTTTTACTGTTTTGCATGTCTGTCCTTCCACATTCCACTACTATGGCCATGCTTGCCCTGCGGTTTTGGTCTTCGAGCCTGCTCTGCGATGATCCTGACCTTCAAGATCGCGCATGGATCACCTGTGGGACTTGCAGTGTGAATTGGTACATGGTGTGCATAGACCGTTTCTTCCACTTTTCTTAATCCACAAGTTCCCCTCGTGAGTCTTTGAGTTTCTGGTGATCATGTTGGTTTTCTCAATGCCAGGTGGCTGCCATGTCATTCATGCGTGGGTTCATACAAGTCCCGAAGCGGGTTTGCCTGCTGTAAGGCGATACCATCCTGTTCAGGCAAGACATCATTCATTGGCTGCTTTTCAAAGTGTGTGTGCTGTACACCTATACTAACCGAAGTGCTAACGGGAACAGTACAAGTGGAAACCGAGTGTGTGGAACTCTTGAAATACGATGTATGCCGATTCGTGAGGGACACTGTCATTAACACATTAAAAGGGGGGCTGCAATTCTATTAAGCGGCAGCACCCTCGCCTCTGTCGCCGAGAAAAAAACTGCAGCTTATTCCATATCGTGGCCCTCTTGCACGGTCGTCGGCAGGAATTTCTCTTGAGGTGTGCAAACTAACATTGCATCATCGGTGAGGGAGGCGAGGAGCACCAGTGTAGTTTGGTAGAGGGCAAATGCTGGGGAGCTCTTAGAAGAGGAGTGCCTATTTTGCCCCCCCCCCCCCCCCCCCCGTTCTGACACCCCATGGTCACTTGCTAGTTTATGGCAAGTATACCAATCGAAAAATGTCGGTGTGCTCTCAATAGCTCTGTGAAACATGCTGCTCAACTACTCGCTTCTGTGTACATGCGACGAAAAAATCTAGACTCGCCGCACCAGCACTGCAGTGCCTAGTTCAGTTCGAATAGTTCATTCGAATAGTATGTATATAGCATACCATAAGGAAAAATGAGTATCTATCATGACCCAGCTAACCTGAACAATAGTTTTAAAAAATTGAAAAAAGGCTTGTGCAAATGTCATTTTTCACATCAAAGAGTGCAGACAACTTCGAATAGTGGCAGGATTTTACTTTCGGTAGAGTGCAAGTGATAGCCTGCAATGTATGCAACTTCAGTCAGTATGACAAGCTTCCTCATTAACCTTGAAGTGAGGCTTTCACGGCATTGCCTATTTTCCTTGCACATGTTTACATCATGCAGTATTTCACTGCAGCGAAACTACTTTTACAAATTGCATGCGTATTATACACTTAGAAAAGCGCTTTCACAGCTTGGCATTCTCCTACTGCACTGAAACTACCTTTACATGATGGTAGTTGCGGATTTATGTACATTATTTGTTCGTTCAGAATGATTCAAAAATCTAAATTTAGTTTTCAATTAAGTCGAACACTGCATTATTCGTTTGGACATTCAAAGCATTTGAATATTTGCAAAAGCCTAGATTTCACAAATTGTGGATATGAACTTGTAGTGACAATTTGCGAAATAAAAAAAAACGTCGTCCTTCCCACTTTCTTTTTTATAAGGCTATCCGATTATGTCTAATAGGGTTTTCAGGCTATTCACAGCATGCTCGTGTGTTCTCTGTCGTACTACACGGTGCATATTGAAGACCACCAACTGGTTTCTGTCATTGCAGATCCTCAACCTGTGCAACCTACTACAGTCCTCCTTTACACAAGGAAAGGAGACATCTGCCTACCCCCACCCCCATATCATTTCCCTGCTGGCACTCAACAGGTCTCCCTGGTGGACATTGTCTCAACACTATCCGCGTAAGTCTTTCGTACTTAGAGCAATACGGCAAATGACGGCGGGGATGTGCTTTAGCCAAGTGTAATGCCGGGCAGACTGCCGTTGCATAACTTAACAAGATTTGTGGTGCAAACCAAGAACTAGACACTGCAGTGTCCACTGTTTTGTTTGCACCACAAACCTTTTATTAAGGTGCCGGAACACTACAGCTGCTAAACTTTCCCAGAAGTGTGCTCTGTGCGAGACGCACCTTTTGCAAGCCATGGCAAAAGGGCAGTAGCTGGTGGCATAGAGGTTTTTCTGGCCACTTTAGGGCTTATTTTGCACTAAAACATTTTTGCTATCCAATCTTCATATCTTTACACGCAATTTAGACCCTCTACTTCTATCTTTGCTGAAAACCACGAATCGCTTGATCAGTGTAACTGCTTTTTTGAGAACATGGGAAACGTTTCTGAAAACGTGGCAGAATGATAATCTTAATTCGCATTCCGCACTGCTGAAACATACTGGCTTTTCATGGCACTTGCACTCGATGGTTATTGTACGCTTGCGTCCAGATTAAATGCTACTTCATCAAGTAAGGCACCCAAATTTCAATACGCGTGTCGTTTTGCCATACCTTTGCAAAATAAAACCTTAAATTTTAAATATTTCTTCTTGGTAACTGAAGCATGTCCATGCAGTTTCGCGAGGGACCGGCCAAACCTGTGCGCGTGTAGTGCAGGTGGTGAGTGCGTCTCTTCACTAGAGGATGACAGGTGACCTATGCAGTGCGACTGCTGCTAAATGATACACCCTTGTATACTAGCTTAAGGTATCAACTTTGCTTGGTGAGGCCCTTGCTTTCATTAAAACGTGGCATTTCTTAGAGGCTTCTTTTTTTTTTCGATTGCAACCAAATTTTTAAAAAAACTGGCGCAGTGAAACGGACGAAATATAGAGAATGAGCAAACCCGTTCTTTCGTCTATTTCTAGGCTTAGCAGAAATTCGTTATTCTCGAGTATTGTCCCACTCCCCACCCATCAACTTGCATTTTGGTTTTCTTTCAGCTCTTTGACCTAATCGATGGTTGCTACACATAAACCTGCATTGCCTTCAGTCTCCGGCCTGTGCCTCTTATGTGGGAAAGAGAATCCTCCAGGCACCCAAGGTCCTGCAGCCACTGCAATCCCAAGAGTTCTTGCCTCTTGCTTGCCTTACGGGGAGTGCACCACGGAAGAAACGCCATTGCTGTGACCTTCCCTTCTGCATTCAATCCTAGTGAAGACTGCTTGGCATTAATACTAGTCATCGCTCCACTGTGACCACTCGCTGCATCTCGCATTGCCGTGAAATGCTACGCAACACCTTCGGGTCGGTAATCTATCGCCTATTGTACAGAGCTGTTCAGAGAATGGCCGCAAGGCTTACAGAACCAATTGCACTTCAAAATGCTATGGTGTCCAACCACCACATAGCGAGCCTAGCGTTTTTATGAACTGTCAAATATGTTAGATCCATATCGTTGATTAAATTAAGCCAGTGTACCATATGCTGTCAGAATGTTGATACTGTTAATTAGGGAAGTGTGCATGCATGCTGCTTAGCCAGATTGGTTTCTTCAAAACTATACATGTACACCATTCTATTAATGCAATCAATATAACTGCAGTGAACAGATGTTATCTTGAATGTGATAACCCCATTTCATGCATTTTTAGAAAACTTGGAAAAAGCCTTGCACAAATAACCAAAGAACTGCGGCTGGTCCCCTTGGTGACTATAGTTAGCTAAAGTCTTGCTTGTGCACCCGGCAATGTTCTCTGTCACTGCCCGTCCAGTTCTGGACTGCAGTATGCAGTGAAAACGCCCAGTAGTGCAGGCTTGTTTGGATCTGTCTTTCAAGAAATGCTGCTGAAGTCTTGGGTTGTATCCATCATTCTATTATGTTAGTTTTATTGGAAACCTTCATTCGTGCAATGGCATTGCATTAAAAAAATAAGTGTTTAAAAATATTGCGCGTCCATATTGCTTATTTGCCGCTTGGCACATGTGCTGTTATGCGTGGATCCTTCCTTGAGTAACAACACACTTTTCGGCCTCTACTGTACGGCATCTTTCTCTTCCTTTCGCTAAGACATTGTTGCGGCGAGGTTTGGTCGATCGCGAGTATTTGTCTTTGTACAATATACTGCCCACTATAATCGATAGTACTACCACATGTAGTCATTGCCCAGTGACGTTTCAATTTCGATGTATACCTGTCGCATTTGTGTCCTGAAGATGCTAATCTACAGCGCTCCAAACTGCATTCTTTGTCAAATGACTTGTGGTATTGTGATCGAGTGCATTTTTTGTTCCAAAAAAATAAAGGTTGCTGTAATTTGCTCAAATAAAATTTACCGTATGTGTTATGTCTTATTTTACTGCTCCCTTGTGCAGAGATGTGCCGAACCAGTTGAACATGGTTGAACCAGTTGAATCGTGGTTGCTGTACCTGTCAAAGTCACGCACGGCATCTCTTTTTGTGAGGGAGTCGTTAATGAAAGTTTGTCGTACAGTGGAACGACGCATTGCTGAAATTAAACGACACATTCACGAGATGGAAATCGGAAAGTTCCAGGGAATGGAGGCTCCAAGAGAAATATACAACATGGGATGCTGCTGTGGTCCTCCCAGTCATAAGCGTGTGCATTGTGGAGAAGTGTCACTTTATCTACCTACTCTAACTTCTAATGATACAATGCACAATACTGTTGTTCAGGGAACAAATATACAACCGAAGATCAAGATTCAGTCTTGTTGCTTCGAATAGACGCCTCTGCTGTGTTGCAGTAGGTATTCGAAGTGATAGGCCCACACATATGCTACGATGGTCGCTTGTAGTGCAATTAAGTACTCTCAAAGTGCATGGGGTGAATAAGCACAATACATCATCGCGATTTATCAAATTACAAATGACCTCGGACTCGTGGCATCTTGACGGCGTTGCCGTTGTGGCTCCCGTTTAGACCACTCTGAACCAACTTGCTGTTGGCGTCGAATGTCCGCTTTTGAATTGAATTGAAGTTTATTTGTCCTGAAATTCTAACAGGATCGGGAGCAGAGGCTAAAGGCTATGTAGCCTGACATGGGGCCTCTGCTCCTAAATCCTTTTCGCGCTCTCAGCTGCGGGTCTGAGTCGCGCTGTTACCGCTTTGCTGCATGCATCTTCTCAAGCTCCAAGTTCGAGATCAGTTTTGCGACGTTGCCGCTCATCTGCGTCATATATATGGTGCTTTGCGTGCGCTCTCGTCCACATAGCGATGCTGAAGCAGCAACTGATCCAGCCACGCGGACGTTTTGAAGCTGCGTAGGAGCGTCAGCGCGCCTAAAACAGTAAATTTATAGCCATATAAGTCTGTTTTTGACAGCTAGCCTCCCAGACAACACAAACACAACCTCAGGACGTCCTCAGTATGCCTCCGTGAGGACGATATGACGCCCTCCGAATGTCCTCTTATGGTACTAGAGTGGCACTAATCCCGTCCCCTTGTCCACACACATAACCTCAGCACATCCTCAAAACAACGCATCAGGGCTTTTTCAGTATCTTTTCAGAACAACGATAGCGTGGCCGGTTCGGTACTGTGGGCAGTGGTACTACTTAGGATTTACTTCTTTTCATGATATTTCCATACATCAAAAGAAAAACACCTGCGAGGTCTCGAGTATATATAGTGTATCAATCAACATAGGTGTGACAGTGCTGCAGTATTACAAAAAAAAACAAAAACAAAGCTTGTTGACTGAAATTTATTTAACAGTAATTAATCACAACTGACAGCTTTGTTCAGGCATTCGAGTCCACGTATAGTCTGACAAAATAAAAGCAGTATCAAGGCAGTCAACACAGCTCAATCAACTACGTTTGTAATCTTCCTCGAGAAAGTTTGACACAATGTCATCACCACGTGCATCGCGCCCATCGCACTCACTAGTGTTAGAGGCTCCGTTCTGACAGTCTATCAGTACACTCGACACGGGCGCTGTCTTGGCTTGCCCGAGGTCGGGCCATGTGTCAGACGCAGAAGTCGATCCCTTCACGTAGGGACCAGGCTGCTTCGAAGCACAATTGATCGCGATTGGCTGGTGTTCCAGGCTGCTTCGAACCACACCTCGCCGCGGTCGGCTGGTGACAATGCATCCAGGATCAGTCTGAACGTTGAGCAGCCCAGTGCACCTATCAATACGGCAATTTACCTCCCGCCATCACCTACGACTTACACTCTCACACATATCTCACTTTTAACCATGCACACAAACAACAAAAGACACGAACTTTCACTAGTACACTGCGCCTTTTCTGATAGGGCTGCCGCTGCCATTTTGACAGTCAGTCGACTTGATGTGGCTTGGCTACTTGACTGTCCAGAACATGACCTACTACACTCCTGACCTGTTCAGATAGCGGGGTTCCTATGGGAGCGCGTGTCCCCGCTCTCGTTCAATCGCTCGCCGTAGGTGGCGCTACCTATAACCTGTTCGTCTGCTACTTTACGGCTGTTTGGACGGCGCTAGAGTAAGAACGGCTGCATTCCGTGATGAACAGCCGGCATATATGTGACTATTTTTTCACTTAGATGACTGGTCAAGTAAGCTGTTCAGTGTGACGAAAAATTTATTGCACACTGGTGGACAAATGCGAGAATCCGTAGACTTACATAGTGTAGGACAGCATATGTGATGTTGCGTCCATTTAATTGCAAAGAATTTGTGAATGACTTTTGAAATATTTGTTTCAAAATTATTTTTCATTAGTGCATAATAATTACGCAATATGAGTGCTCTGTTGGCCGAAATATGACCACGAACACTCAAGCTGACGTCAGCGAACAGGTGCTGACTAGCGCCACGCCGCTCGTAGGTGACGGCCCTAGCGGCAGAAGGTATGAACTAGAACGTGGGCGCTGGAAGAGGTGCTCTCTGGGCAGGTCAGGAGTGTAGTAGGTCATGGTCCAGAATGGTGCCGCAAAGTCAATGGTTGCCAGCTGCTAGTTTGTTATTGCGTGCTACAGCAGCTGTGACATTAAGGAACACGCTGTTTCAAATGTAGATTTCGCAATACCAGGTTCGATACCTAAGCCAATTGATTACGCGTGTCTCATTAGCCGGGACGCATAATTTGAAATTTTTTGCCAAAAAATAAACAAACAAGGTGAAAATACACAATAACTTTATCCCTGTATAAAACAAACGTGCGGAGAAAGCTTTCACGTATGAAATGCATCTACTTGGTGCGCAAAGGTCTTGAAGAATTATATGTGTGTGCTCAGTGCAATGCTTTTGTCATCCCCAAAAGGTCCTTGACAGGACCTTTTTAGGACCAATTGTTGTCCCCAGAAACCACTCGAATAGACGTTTGAGCCGGCGCTAGTGCATTGCTTTTGTCATCTCCAAAACGTCCTTAAAACTACTTTTTCAAGATAAACTGTTGTCCTCAGAAAGCACTGGAAAAGATGTTTCCGGGTCAAACCAGCTTGCGTCGTCCTCAGTAAGTACCAAGGTCAATGAGAACTGTGCGATGAGGATTTTACCATATGAGGACGGCCTTAGGACATCGAGTGTTGTCTGGGCTGGAGACTGTTTGTGCACGTCATGCCGACGTTGATCGATGCGCTTGTTTTTGAGCAGCTTGCGAGCTCATGCCTGCTTCTAGAACCATATATGTGCGCTATATACGCTCTGTAGATGTTTCGCGCCTGCGCTTTGACTTGGTGTAATGATAAGCTTTGGCCCCTAAAAGCATCTGTCTTTTAGAACTGGGCATACTTGAATCATGTTTGGCATGTAGCTCTTTATATACACCTGTTGAAATTGTTACCGAACTCGTCATCAGCCCGACTACGCCCGCTGCTGGGCAATGGCCGCTTCCATGATCTGCCAATGAACCCGAGCTTGTGATTTCTGTTACCACGTGATACCCGCAAACTTTTCAATCGCATTGACCCACCTAACTCTGTCTTAAAAGCACTTTGACTTAGGCGAGTTGGTACATTATTAGATAGGCTTCAGCGCAACTTAGACGAAGACAAATGGAAACCCACAGAACACAGACGAGTGCTGTCTGTGTCTCTACATTTGTCTTCGTTTAAATTGCGCTGAAGCCTATCCAACTCTGTCTCCCCTTCTTGCATTTGCCTTCTCTGGGAATCCAGTTAGTTACCCTTAAAAACCAGCAGTTATCCTGTGCCGGCCCATGCATGTCTATTCTTGATTTGAACTATATCGAGGCGCTGCTGTCTAGCACAGCCCTGGTGGCTGCGACTGATCCACAGAGCTGAACGGATGGCTCGCGCCAGTGGGGCCCTGGAATAGGGGCACCACCCTGCCGGAGAGACTTCGCTCTTCTCCCTGTATATTCCGCGGGGGCCCTGGAGTTCTAGCCTGTCTGGTAATACCGAATGATCCACACATGAATTGTCCGGAGATACGGGGATTTTTTTTATTTAATAATGGAGCACATCACGCAACGCTGACTGTTCCTTTAAAAAAATTTGTTACTGAAAAATAAATATATTTTCCACCCTTCTTTTTTTTTTGAAAAAAAAAAAAAAGTGTCAGTGGAGGTGCGGGGTATCGATCCCCGTACCTCTCGCATGCTAAGCGAGCGCTCTACCATCTGAGCTACACCCCCGACGAAGGCGAGCCGATTTGTGTGCTCTGCAGTTTCAAGAAGTTGACGCCAAAAAAGCGTTGTACATTTTAGGGCGGTATAAAGGCAGTGCGCAGATTTCGCGTATTTACTGATGATCGTATTTCTTTCGTCATAGGGGCACCATCACCATCATTTGCAGAGGAAAATGAATGCGAATGTTCAGCAGATATTCGACATCACGAAAAACCATGCTGGTCCCTTTCATTAAAGAAAAGAAAAAAAAAGCCCCCCTCCCCCCTCCCTAGGCCTGTCACAAGCAATAAATGACACAGAACGTCGGATCAACACACAATACAATCGTCGTGCCATACCAACTAGCCCAAGCTGCCACACTTCTAAGTTACACAATACAGATCGCGTACTCGGGTACGTCAAGGGCACATGACGCTAAGGGCCGAAGCGGTATGCAAAGAGGGCCCTCCCCCCGATTTTTTTTTTCACTTTTGCTTACGCACACATACAAACGTTGACCCCCCCTCCCCCTCCTTACCTCCGGAGAAAAATTCTGGCCATGCCCCTGATCAGTCAGTACCTTAGATGTTATGAGAGAAAGCCCTCATTTACGCCTTCACAAGGGTTCGGAAACTGAGGCCAAAGTTTTCTCAGGGGGTTTCACGCTATTAAACATTGGCGTACAGACATTCATCGTCAAAAAAAAAGGAAAACAAAAAAACTCCGTCGAGCCGGATTCGAACCAGCGACCTATGGATATCAGCATTGAGCATTCCTCTACAGTCCACCGCTCTACCAACTGAGCTATCGACGGGATAAGGTGCACCGGCGTTTTGAGAAGATGTAATCAGACAAAAATTATATTAAACGTTTTCACACGTCGTGGTCGTTTTGGTGCGATCACTAGCGGTCCTATCGCCGATGTTCTGTGAGAAGCTTGTAAATCTCAAGAAATTAATGCATTCAGCAGTGGTGCAGCCCCCAATCTCTGAAAATGATTGCCGCAGAAAAGAATCCAACCTTCCGCAGTAGCAATGCTCCACCACCGTACATGGCTCCACTGTTCGATTGTACACCGGCAGCTGAATTAACACGGTGGCGAATCTCGCTTTGTCGCCCTGTTCGACTTAACTTCAGCCATCATGCCGTACTTGAATACTTACCGATTTTTTCGTATGTAAACCACCTCGTGGCACAGATCTCGGGGTAAGGCGGGCACCTTCGATTACGACCAGGGCCGATCCGGATCGGCATTCTTGATCATGATCAACAACGGTCAACGCTACGCATTTCAAACTTGTCGCGATCAAGTTTGGCGCAGACGTCAGCCAAATCGCGATGCTTAGACCGCGGTCGTCTTGACTGATACCGATCGAGTCTAATTGCGATTAACTGTGATCGTGCAGCGGCTCACGATCCGGGTCGGCCCTGGTCGCGATCGAAGCTTCAGAACCTGCCGGCCCGTCACCCCCTGAAGAAGAAACCGCACGGGTCTCGATACACGGGCCCGTTTTCAATGTTAAAAACTGAAGACTAAACGTGGCTGGAGAGTGTGTTTATTCGTATCCCTATTTTCCCATCAGACTAGTATTTACACTTCACACTTGTGCACATGGCGATCTTCATCATTCCTGGTATAATGCATGTGTTTATTCGTATCCCTATTTTCCCATCAGACTAGTATTTACACTTCATACTTGTGCACATGGCGATCTTCATCATTCCTGGTATAATGCATAGCATGACTCAGACAAAAAAAAGTAACAACCAGGAAGAAAATATGGTATGCATGACAGCCACTAGCAACACCTTGAAACAGTCACCACATCTGAAAATGTAACGCTGTGGCCCCTTAAACCATGAAAATTCATTTCTCGGGTGACTGCGACTAGGTTGTCATCTTACAGGCAGGGCTAAAGGTAGGTATAAATATTTATCAAAACATTTCTCACTACATTGGCAAGAAAGTATGTACACACTGCTCACACAGCAGTGCAATCACTGGTGAAGTCGAGACACAATTTCGTCATATTCCCTCTGCTTATCGCTCTCTTCGATCTTCAGAGAGTTGACAATGTTCTGGAACCGCTGCTTGAGAGCCTGGTTCTCTATGGATGCTATCTCCAGCTCCTGTGCCTGCCTTCGCTCTTGCAGCTGAGCGATCTCTCGTTCCAGCTCAGACAACCGGTTCAGGAGCGCAGAGTTATCCTGCTCCGGCTCATCGGCATCGTCGTCTCCTTGCTTCTTGGTGGCAAAATCGATCACTTCCTTGTCCTCTCCGTAGTCTGGGTCGTCCACGTACTCCTCAACCAGAGAACTGGTTGCAGCTGCCGTCGCTGCCGCGCTTGCACTGGACGCCATCTTGTCAGTGGCAGCCAGCATGCCTCGTCGGAAGTCCGTCACCATGTCTGGCGAAGAGCCGCCATCCTGTTTGCCTGAAGACAATGGGTGCCTCTGCTTCGGGGCCCGTGGCAAGAGGTCTTCCTCGCCGCCTGAGTCAACGATGTTGACGTCGTCCTCGTCGGAGCTGCTCAAAGCTTCCCCAAAGAGGTCATGCTCGCCAACGTCCATGCTCTGCGAGTTGCTGTTGAGCAGCGCGCTTACAGAGGGTGAGCCGAAGCCACCGCTCACGTGGGGCTCGCCGGAGCCACCGTTGGCCACTTCGGTTCCGTCACCTTTGCCGTCTCCGCCCTTGTCGTCGTCGGCATTGACCACCTCATAGCGGATTGAAACAGCCTCATTGTCAGTGCGGAACAGTCGCTTCACCTGCAAATTAAGCAGAACAATGTCTTATCGCAAATGTGTCATCACACGAGTTACGTACCACTTATGTACATACTAAATAGATATAAGTACTTTCAAGACAGCTTTTAATTTTATGACTATTGCTTTATCAACTGACATTGAAAGTGCCTTGCACACAGGATGTCAAAATTTACAGTACTTATGAAACACAAAAAGTTATGGCTATATAATGCACACACTTTCACTTCCAGCACCTACAGTTCCTGTCATGTAGGCATATACTTGACCTGATTGTCAACATTACAACCAACATTACCTTTAACAGTCAGATTTGCAGTGGCTTGACGGGGTTATAACAAGCAATGGATCATAACAGCTGTTATACTAAAAAAATACAACGTAGCATTCAATTCTGTGAGTACAGTATCATCCAACAAGTTCTTACTCTACACAACAAGGTAAATTAACTCGCATCAACGCGGCTCACCTCTTAGCTGTCAAGCAAGTTTCAATTATCGATTCGGGCGCACGCTAAAGAACCCCAGGTAGTCGAAATTTCTGCAGCCCTCCGCTATGGCATCTCCCATAATATTATCGTGGTTTTGGAATGTTAAACCCCACATATTAATCAGCATACTTGGCTAATTTGTTCGTCACTGTTAAAATACGTTAGCGCCAGTCCCTCGCAGGTAACCATCACAATGGTTTCTAGTAGGCTTTGTCGGTTCTGTTAATCTTAAATTTTTTGACGTTTTTTTCTGACATACAACAATCTGCAAAGGTCTTGCGTTTAATGAGATTTTGCAGTTTCATAACAGTATTTGCTGCAGTTTTACATCCTATACCTGTTATATGATTATGAGAGATGCCGTAGTGTAAGGTTCCAAGGATTTCAACCACCGAGGGTTTTTTATTGCGCACCCAAATCTAAGCACATGGGATTCTAGCATTCTGCCCCCTTTGAAATGCAACCTACACAGCCAGAATTCGATGCCACAACCTTCGTGTCAGCAGACGAGCACTTTAGGGGGTCGGCTTGTCATTCATCCGCAGTCTCACCTCACATCCTCGCACAGTGGTCAATACAGCACTAGGACAAAGTTAACAATGCTCAAAACCTGAGAAAAGTAAACTAACATGGTGTAAGTTAAAATAAAGTAAAGGAATAACTAAGAATTAATCGCAATAATTTACTTCAAATAGAGAAAACGCATCCCGCTAATAAGAACATCCGGCGTACAGCTGTGCGATAGAGGGCGCCACCACTTCAGCAAGCGCCCGATTGCCAAGGGAATCGCCGGGTCGCCCGTGCTACGTACTCGCTAAGGTTTCACGGCAGTGAAGCTACATTAAACGCAGGATTTAGAACTACACCAGCGCCTATGCAAGAACTACATTAGCGCAGGCTGTATAACTACACCCGGGCGTGCACAAGAACGACATCAGAGTGTTTTTTTTTTTTTTCTGCACCGCAGCGGTGAATCGGAAGGCAGCACTCACTTCCTTCTCAATCTCCGGGAAGTCGACGTACTTCTTCTTCAGCACCTTGCGGAACCGACGCTTGCGCACATTCTTCAGGGACGGCGTGATGCCGTGCGGGTACTGGTACTTCTTGTCCTTGGCGTCCTTGCGTTCTTTGCGGCGCAACGCTTCCTCGTCCTCGGCAGCGGCCGCCTTCTTGGCCTCTTCTTCCTCGGTGCCGTCCTCTTCTTTGCAGATCATCAGCTGCGCCACGTCGGCCGTCTTGTAGAAGGTCTTGCGGTCCAACGTCTTGTGAGACTCGATGATCGACGGCAGGTCGACGACGCGAGCGGAGAGGGTCCAGCGGTCGAAGCGGACCGTGCCGTGTCGATTGTCCGGTTCCAGCTGGATGGTCAACCTGTCTTTGAGGTTCATGACGCCCGACCGCACGGCTGCCCGCAGCGCAGCGGCGGCCTGTCCCGGAAGTCGCAAGATGATCTGACTTTCAAGTTCAGCCGGGGCTTCTTCCTTGGTCTTCTTGATTTCCGGAGGGGCATTCATGGTGCTAACGGTGCTTTCTCGTTCGGACAACAAGGGTATCGATCAATAAACACGACTGCGATGGTTGATGGTACCAAGCCGGTACGAAGCAAACCTTTCGGAACAGGGCTTGGGCACCGGCCTTGTGATACGGCAGTTTCACTTGGAACTCGCGTGAACCGTGTGCGTCGCCTTGTAAGCACTCTTACTGGGAACGTTTCCGCGATTACTGGCCGTCACTACTTCAAAAACGTCTATTTCGAGAAAATATCCCGACTCATTCGTAAACGATCACGCACGTGGACTCTAGACGAGTCGCGAACATTGCAAACAAACACTAGCGGTGTATATTAGAAAACTCTATGCAATAGCTAGAATGATATCTACATCGATTGGGCTGCCACTGTTGTCACGAGTTTCACGTGCTTGGCTCATTGTTCAATTTTGTACCCAAGATCAAGCCACACAACATCAAGCCAAGTTTAGCCAGATTGGCTCTGCAGGTTTTCTCGGTTTCGGTGGCGAACGAGAGTGATGTTCAGAAACCCGAGTCGAAAACTGCCGTGAATAACGCTATGTCGTGTCAGCTGGTGAAGATAGCAGCAATTAACAACGTCGCCAAAGTCAAGTCCTATCTGTTTCCAGCCAGTCAAGACCAACAGGGTGAGGAATTCGGTTTCAAAACACTGTCCTACACCCGATGGCGCATGTTTTGGCGTTAGCTGCTATCGCTGTCCATGTTATTATCGGGTATTCAACTTGCATCGCTCAAATCTCTCGCGTTGCGTCTCTCCTAAGAGTCATAGCCACATCCAGAGAACTGCTTCTAGTTAAGTGTCCTGTTGTTAGGTGTCAGCAACCGTGTTCAAACCACTGTCGACCACAACTTGCTTGTTCAGAATAAGCATCTGCGTTTAGGAAGTTCCAGCTATTTCTTGTCTTGAGCCGATGCAATTGCTTCAGTTGTGGACTAAAGTGCATGTCTATACCGCCGTGGTGCGCATATAAATTTGATGTAAGTGACAATGCATAAATTATGGCTCTTCATCATCACGAATTTTTCGCATGTAGTTGAGTGAACTCGTCGTTAGTTACGCAGTTCGTGATCCGCGACCGCATTTAGGGTGGTCTACCTGCATTCGCTGATGTCAAGGCTTTCTCAGAAAATGTTGTTTTCGGGCGTCGCTTAACACGATCATGATACTAACCGTCGTTGACTGCTTCATAAAACTGTTATGATCGGCGCGATTGAAATTTCTTATTGAACTTTGATGTTTCGATAAATTTTAGACCACGGGCATAACACCTGCCACCTTTCTTTCTTTTTCTCCGCCATGTTCAAAGGGACGCGTTTTTTTTTTTTTCTTCGTGCTTGACAGGTTGATCAAATATTTTGCGTTGCATAAACCCACCGTTTTTGCTTACAGCCTTCTCTTGACAGCTGCCATGCTTCGTTAATCTAACAGCGTAGCTAAACGAGGGCTCGCTTTAGTTTCTGGAACACCCATAGATGAACCTTATTCATACCATGGGGGCTGGAACTTCTATAAAGCGCATCGATGCAGTGTGAATTATTATAGCTTAGAAGTAATGGCAGTGGTGGATCCAGAGAGGGGGGGGGGGGTAGGGGCGATCGCACTTCCCTTAATGACTATGAGCACCCCTTCCCCCTCTCTTTTCGGTGCTTTCCCTCCATCGGCTATCACCCATTAGGACAAGAGTGGGATCCCTTTGAGCACACATTAACTGTACTTGTGCTATAATAGAGCTTTTGTGCTAGTAAAAACAAAAAAAATAATGAACATGCCCTCTTCTCTGGTGTTACTTTAAGTGATTGCCCCCCCCCCCCCCAAATGAGTTGCTAGATCCGCTCCCGAGTAATGATTGGTGACCACGGTAATGAATACATAAGACAATGGCGAATGTGCTGAAACATCGCTGCAGGGAATGTCACTGTAGTTATATTTCTAGCTGGATTATTGAACCTTTCGAGCTGGGAAGATTTCTCGTGCAATAATTCAGCTCAAAGTAGGTGAATGTCCAACTGGAATACGGCTGAATTCCAGCAGGGAACTGACAAAGCTACTAAACGATATTCATCCACCTGCAGCTAAATTATCGAACCGTAAAGTGTTCCCAGCAGGAAAGATTGCTGTTTCAGTGATCCATCTGTAGATAGAGCCTTTTAAAAGTCTGAGGTGTACTTGTCTTCATCAAAGCACTGTGTTGATCTATCTGTTAATTTTCATTATGGTTGTGTCAAACAAAAAAAACTACCGTTCAAAATTTCCTTCAATTCATTCAAAGTGGTGTCGTTATATTTGAAGGAACTCCATTTTTTTTTTGTGCAATATTGCTGTAAAAGCTTGCTGGCGATACGTGCCGGACCATTCAAATAAATCTTCCAGAAGTTCAAGCATGTGTCAATTGAACGCATCTACAACCGTCTCATTCTTCACACTATCTATTCACTAAACAGATGACGCAGCGTCAAGGCCGGTCGTCGACGCTTGGGATTGGCCTTTGGAAAATGAACAGCCGACTGAAGCCAAACCAGCCAAGGAAGAAGACAAGTGGCTTCAAGACTGTGTTGTCGCGCTGTCGTCGACAGCCGATGTTTTGGCTCTGGCGAGGGAAAATGTCGTCGTGTTCCTTACAGGTGGGTTTTCATAGAGCTCTGAATTCACACTGATGCCAGGCTGTTTGAAGTCTGATTCAAAACATGATTTCAGCTTGTCTTGTCTCATGCTTACACATTAACACATACAGCAGCCCACTTTGTACTGATTTTTTGACTGCTTGCTCTATACAAACACCCTGGGATTCGCTTGCAAGGAACCACAATATTGCGCTGCGTTAGTGATAGCATACGCACAGCCAGGTTCTTCCCTGTTCTAGGCGGCAAAGGGTATCACTGGTGAGATGCTGGGCACTCGTACCCTTTTCTCGCTTCTTTTTGAACACGTCAGCACTTCGGAACTTTTGATGACTGCCTACCATCTGAGACAGTCTTAAAGAGGGAGACACACAGAAAAAACATTATAGGCAACTTCAAGCAAGAAAGAGTTTTTACAAATTCATCCGTTCTGCCACAGTTTGTAAGTGACGCCCTTCGGACGACTGAGTCAAGCTTTGTAGATCTTAGAGCAGCCAATTGAGTGGATTTGACTGTGCTGTGCAGTTTATCCAGATCTTTGCTAATTACATCAACCAAAAAACAAACTCTTCTTTTCACCACTGCCTACACACAAACTGGCCTTTGCTACGGTAAAATGACCAGGTATTAGCTTTAGATACACGATAACAAATTCCACTAAGTACTGATTCACTTATTACACAATACTGGTCTAACGGCACACATCTGATACATATATACATGCAAAAATTTATGCTATAAATGCGTGTCTATGTTGCAATTAGAAAAAACATCTCTGGCCGTCCCATTACTTTTGACGAGTTCATCATAACAAGGAACAGCTTGTCCTTCTGACGTTTCACATTTAATATACTCCGGTTTGCAGCAGTGCTCTGATTAAGTGGGCCTTCCCGTGGTTAGGGACTAGGCTTCGTTTACTATTTGAGCTAGTTCCTACACTCGAACCTCGTTATAATAAAGTTCCCTCTCACACGAAAATAAGTTTGTTATATCAAAATTTCGTTATAAAGGTTTATTCCTAACGCTCCATCTTTTGCAAGACCATTTTTTTTTTACTTCGTTGTAACCGGTATTTTGTTACATCCAAGTTCATTATATCGAGGTTTGAGTGCATTATGGGCCAAGCACCTCTGGGTCTAGGCTTGTCTGCGCCTCTTGTCGTCACAATGCGTCATGCAGTCATGGTCCATCATAAAAACAGGTATGCGCCAGGATGGGTAAATCCCATCACTCGTTCCCGTTCCATGAAACGCAAGACATCAACAGCTAGCCCAACAAATAGCTGACAACATTAGTGGAGTAGCAACACAATTTCCTATAGACCCTTTCACTGTTTATAAACACGAGTCCTTGATGACATCTGATTTCGTCCACCAATGTGCCTTAATAGCATCGGTGGGCAAGGAGAGCTGTAGAAAATAGCCGGCTGATTTTCTACACTTTCATTTTTTTATTTGGCAAAATATATTCAAATAAATATTTTTGTGAGCTACATAAAAGTTCTAACAAGTTTTCTTGAACTATTCGCACATTCCTTTTATCTGAAAAACTAAAGATGGAATTTTCTTACCCTGAAAATAAACTTAAAAACATGCTTTCAGTTCCGACGTTAGGAGCTGGTACATGAGGTGACCGGAACTTTTCTGGGGTACAACGCTTGCTGCTAGCTACTATCGCAATTTTGAAACCATCTGTATATATCTTGTAGGAAACTGAAACTGGGCATGCAGGAAGAAGAAAACTTTGGTTAAGCTGCTTTTGGACGCAGTTTTCCGGCGGCATTATTGGGGCAACAACACCTTTCCCTACTTGTCCTGTTTCAGGCTTGGTGCCACTAGTTCCGCACAAAAGGAATCTCTCTCAGTACACTGCACGCATCGACCCTGCTCAGTTTTTCCATTTCTATTAGTTCTTGACCATGACTTTCAATGAGTGTTTCTCATTTTGCTTTCTTTCACAGCCAAGCATGGCTTATCCGAAAAGAGCGACTGTAAGTACGAGGTGTCATTCCACAGCGAACTGCGCTCGTCGAACAGGTACGGTACTTCTCACCTGTCCCACGCTCGTGTACTGATAAGTTTATGGGTGGTTAAATTTATTTTTTGTGGTATTTTAAGAGAGGGAACAAAGTATGCAAGTAAACAAAAACGAGCAAACAAGTGTATATGTTTTCAAAGATAATCTTGCTATAAACGTTCCTTGAAATTTTTTGTCCCCGATTTCAGTGATGCGGTGACGTCCATGCTGTGCTTGCCAATGAGCTCCCAGAAGAGGTGAGCACTTGAAAAGGGGAAACCTCGTGTTACTACGCAATCGCGAGTTTCATGTCATAAACACTGATTTAACTACCATAAAAAGGTTGATGGGGGACTAAACCAGTGAATTAAAATTTTTAAAAAGTCAGTGTTGCTGTTTTAGCTGTGCAAAGCGATCATTACGTAACACTTGGCCATTACTGACAGCACTAGTATGCAGGAAAGCATGGTAGTTGAATTCAGTAAGAACTTATCGGTGACCATGCTGTCATAGCTTGTAACGTAAAGTCAGTGCCCCGTTGTGGTACCTTGGCAAGCAATGTGTCGTGCTCGTCAGCTCGGACTTGCGGGCTCAATGATCTTCCTTAGTGGCGGCATTTTGTTGTGGGTGAAATGCGACATTTGTGTGCTTAGAAGCATGGTAATGAACCCCTGCAGAGTAAAATGAATCCTGTGTTCCAAATTGTAGTATGCTTTATAATCATATCTTGGTTCTGGATTCTGAAGCTTCCGATAATAATAATAATAATAATAATAATAATAATAATAATAATAATAATAATAATAATAATAATAATAATAATAATAATAATAATGATAATGATGATATTATTATTATTATTATTATTATTATTATTATTATTATTATTATTATTATTATTATTATTATTATTATTATGAGAACGTGGCTGCAAGGTGCCAGTGAAGTCATTGTTTTAAAAATGCTGATTATTGGTCATAGAGCTTCATTGACCATTTGCATCCACATGTGTCCACAAATCGAAATCATGCAGACATAAGACAAAGTGGATAAGGGTAAAAATTAGCGAGAAAGCGCTCGCTGGCTCTTACTTGTTCATGTTTTCATTAGTAGTACTAGTTGATCTGCACTGTAGAAATAATAGTGCTTCTGCGCTGTTTCAAGTGCTCTGGCTTGCATCGGCTTGTTCACGACTTTGCATGCGTGGCGTTCTTTTCCCTAACATGAGGAGCTACCAGGGAGGACCTGATTGGACCTGTATTGTGGTCGGCTTCAAATCTGGCTACGTTCACATGTACACAGAGGTAAATGCGATTCTATAGTTAGAACACAGGCTTAGCACCTTGGTGTCGTGGCTTATGTTGATTGAGACAAATTGGTACATGTTTATTGTTTAGATTCTGAAACAGCACGTAAAAGTTAAGCTGGAACATGGTCATGTATGTTGTTACAAGGCGTAACGCACGCTGCCATATTTTGAATTCGACTCTACAGATAAGAAACAGCAAGGCAGAGAAAACGCGTCATCATCGCCAATGGTAGCAGCCATAGAATCCAAACCCATGTCTTTATCTGACTGATGACTCTGAAACAATACCTGTTTGTTGCATTCAGTGTCAGTGTTATCTCTGAAAATTTGTTATAAATGATTATTTGTAGCACTGTATTTATGGCGAAGCTAGTGGTTGCTTACTTCGTTACAACCAATAATTTGTTATATTTGAATTCGTTCTATCGAGGTTTGAGAGCAGTACAGAATCTGATTGACATCGTGGCTACATAAATGAAACGCATGTCCGTGTTCCCTGTCGCACCCGAACAATGGTAGTGAACAATGACACTCAAATATGCCTACAGTAAACGTCATAAACAATGACGTCGCTACATCTAAAAATTTGTTCTAAACAAAAATTTATGACACTGTAATAACGGTAACACAATTCCTTGTCTAGCCCGTTATAGCCAGCAATACTTTATAAACGATGATTTGCTTTATTCGAGTTAGATATATAAAGGTTTCACTACACACATATCACGCAAGTGGGTCTGACATCTGCAAGCATTGAAAGACTGTCAGGTGTTGATGGTCTATCGACAGCTTGTCTATCGACGTCAACTAGTGCAGTTTTCTGTACTGCGACGTAACGTTACGCTGCCTCCTGCAATTGCGGGGCTGACGTCAAGTCATCTTTCCAGGATGGTCGTCTGCTGCTGAACCAGATGCTTCATGAGGAACCTGTGCTGTCGTTAAAGTGCCAGACTTATGTGCCGCGTCGTTTCAGTGGTTTCGGGGAGCAGGTGAGTTGGCAGAGGTCTAGGCCGAGCCTGCTTTGTCATCAGTTTGTAACAGCAGTGCACTTTCAGTGGGCTCCTGTTGCGTGTCCATTTCTTGCACGAGCATTATGAGGTGTCATACACCTGCCAGTACTATTGGTAACAAATGTTCCAACTCGGATGAATTTGATGAATGCTCGATACAACAAATAGCATGTTAGTAGAACAATGGTTTCTGGCCACTGACAGTTGAAGTTTGAACAGATTTTTTAAAAAAATACACCATGTTCCCCTTAAGAGAACCATGAGTAGCATGCAAAGCATCGCATGGGTCGACTTAAAGCTCCGTTCTTTACGGCCACCTGGCCCGATGTTACCGCGTCTTTCAAAGTGCAGCACACCATGAATTCACTGTAGGTTCTGTTGCTGTTACTCGTCCCGAACCCTTGTCAGAGCACGCTATGCGGGTTTATCGCCACGCGACGTGCATTCATCGCACGTCTGTGGAATCTCATTCCCCGGCAACATCACATGATTGCTGAGGCAGTGTTCATACCCCTGTGCAATGCCTTCAGCACATTAATTGTTCACTTTAGCCAGCATCACCTCAGCATTTGTCGAAACAGTGCTTTGACACTGGGCAAACGAAGCCTATGTAATGAATTGAAGGAACTCTTTTGCCACCGGCTAAGGCACTTGGCTTCTGATCCTCACGTCGCGGAATCAAATCCCGGCTGTGGCGGCAGCATTTTCGATGGAGACAAAAATGCTGTAGGCCTGTAGGCTCAAATTTGAGTGCACGTTAAAAAACCCCAGGTGTTTGAAATTTCCAGAGCCCTCCACTAAGACATCTCTCATAATCATATGGCGGTTTTGGGATGTTGAATCCCACATATTAGTATTTGTTATTGAACTCTTTTGCCTCCTAGTGTAAGCACCATAGCTCGCTGGCTTGACCTGCTGTACATTACAGATTTCCGTTGTCGCGACTCGAAATTACGTAAATTTTTAAAATACTTGGTTAATTTCACTGAAACTTCGTGATCTTATACATATTTATGTGCGAATTTCAGATATATAATAATTTTTCAAATCCAATGTGTGGTTTTTTTTTTAAAGTACCAAACATTTCATGTCCCTTTATGGTAGCTAGATTTTTGCTAAATTGAGATAGCTGCAAAGTTAACTGGTGTATCTTTTAATGTAACTTTCACTACACAAATAATAATGATATTTGACAATTGCATTGTAATGTTATTAAAAGTTATTGTTGTTACTATAGCTAATTACCACATTATTGATGTTTGTTGTTTTTATTGTATTAGTTCTTATGTTGTTACTGTGATTACTTTATTACTTTATGTTCATTACTGTCGCTATCTTATTATTATAATTGGTGATTATAAGCTTACGATAATAATGATTATGTCCTTGTTGATTCAGAATTTCCCAAATTGACTTGTTTTCAAATCTGTTGCTTTTGCTGCCCCAGTGCGGTAGGGCCTAGTCAGGAGGTTTGGATCCTCCTTTTGCCTTACCCTGCGGGCAAACCATGTATACTTGTTACATTGATCCCCTTGTTACATGGATCTACTGATTAAAATTACGAATGACGAATGTATTCTTGACTAATCTCAGTAATCTAGACTGAGGATTGTACGCAATAAAACAGGAATTGACATTACAGACCCATTCAAATAAGAGTTATGGTAGTTGAACGCTTTGAATTGAGCTGATGCACAGCAGTGATGTTGCTCACATATGTTCAACGTACCACACTTCTTCTTGTCTGATTTTTCGTCTTTTGTATTTCTGCCAACAGCAAGACGAAGTAAGGGTCACGTACCCTCACGCCGTCGTTTGCCTGGAGGGCTTCGGCTTGTTCCAGACGCTTCGGGCATGTCGGAATCAGCTGGCCCGAGGCAAGTGATATCTTGTGTGATTCGTGGCTCCCACCTTGCAGAGCTGCGTAAAATGCATAGCTACAGGCTGCAGCAGGCACTCTACAAAGGTGCACATGCTGTAGCATTTTTTTTTTTTTTGGCACCAGTAGTCCCTATGGCTTGAGTTAAATAAAAAGAAAGAAAAAGTTCAGTTTCCTGTATGAAGGTCAGGAGTGGTCGATGCAGAGGACGGTGCGTCCAGGGCGTTAGGTACACGCTACAGGGTACATTTGCTGCAGCTACAGTGTGCTATATGCTACATGGTAGACATGATACAGTGCAGTTGCTGCAGAGCGCGGAAGCCACAGAGCGTATATGCTGTAGCGCAGACGGTCCACAGCGTGCATGCTGTAGCGCACGCATCAAGGAATCACTGCAGAGGCTACTAACCTTGCATCACGAAAAGCCTTTGTGGTTTGGTGGTTGTGGGATTAGTAAGCATTGATTTCAAAACCGTCAATTTAAAATGGTTGCTTCTGTTTACTTTCATTTCCCTGCACGTCATGATCAGCTCACTTAAACACTGTAAACACCCTATGGTTTTGTTGGTTTTGTTATTGGTTTATTTCATAGAATTGTGCTGGGTCAAAACGGGGCCTCTCAAAATATTTGTTTTTATTTGTTTGTATCTCGAAAAAAATCTGTTTATATCTCTGCCATTATCTTAACAACTTAACATGTATCTATTCATATGTACTTGTGTCTGTGTCTCACTGCATATGAATTCGCATAAGTGTTCGTACACTGAAGGCTCTGCTGTAGCTTGTGGGCTTCTTCTTCTGTCGTCTGATTCTCTGTGGCTGTCCTTCTTCTAAGCATAAAAGCCACCTAAAAACTCGTCTTCTGGTCAGACAACACAATCAATGCCCAGCCCATGCATGTGGCACCAAAATTGCCACTGTATTCACAGGCTTGATTGTGCACCAATCGAATATGTGCAAATTTGACTGAGTTCTCACGTACGCTTTGAGACTCCTGTGCAATCACACCGCTTCACCTGCTGATACACTACCCCCTCGTATTCGGCGTAACAGGTGGCACCGGCAATCAGGCTCCCGCAGTTACGCCCCCGCCGTTGAGCTACAAAAAGTGGGGACCCCAGGACATGCGTCACGTGCGAGACTGCGAAGCTGTTGGTGAGTCACGCTACTATACTGATATTCGTAAGCATTAGCATTCTCTAATATTCGTTAATGCAGTCTATAGCTGGTGTAATCAGTTGCGAGTAAATGCAAGTATACTCAGTGCCCGGTGTTCTTGCAGGTACGGTGGCCCCGCGCCTCTTTGATCAGATGGTCACAGAGTCAATCCGCAAGGCTCATGGTGGCACGGTGCGATTCTCGGCTGCCGCATCGAGCCTCATGTGCGTGACGGGATCGGATCCATTTGTCGGTTTCTACTACGCCAAGGAGGTCACCAGTTTGTTTGTTCTTATCCTTTGCTTTGCTTAGTTAATGACATTTTATTGGCACAGCATTTGTAGCGGTTACCAGCAATATCTACACAAAGTGTGACCAACTGGTTGCAAACGGAGATTTGCAGGTACCAGCTGTCCTGACGTGAGAATTTGCGTCTGTCATCTTTTTTGCGTCAAACTAAGGTCTTAAGTCTTTGAGCTCCTTGTAAATGTGCTGCTGTGAACATGCACTAAAACCGGAATATAGGCTGGACTGAATATAGGTCGACCCTCTAAACAACAAATCTCCGAAAAAGAAATTTTTAAAAATCGTAAGTATCGTAGCCTACCCTTACCTTGGTACATATGGGACACAACCAGCTGCACTGGGGTGACATTTCTTTTTATTTGGACACTAATCTTGTGCAGTTAAACGTCTGAAGGCCACGAAGTGTTGTCACTCGGACTCGTCCGAACTTGAGTCTGACGACTGTTTTTCACTAGTAACGTCCCAGAGTGCATCGTCTTTCGTTCCATCTAATGATGCAGCATTTGCGGAAAGACGGAAGTACGCCGCCTCAGTGCAAAGCCCTTCCGCTTCACAAATCGGTGCACCGAGGATAGCAATTTTTTGAATTGCACCCTTGTGAGCCCAAAGTTTCGCGCTATGTCGAAAGCTTTCACGCGGATGCACTCTGCTGTTACGGGTAGGGACCTTGCACGCGCCTCCCGAACAAATTCGGTGTGTAACGTTTCCAGTTTGGGGTGCACTGCAGTCCGTTCATGAAACGATGTTTTTTTTGGGTTGCTGTGAGATGTGGTGCACTGTTTTTTGCTTCTCCAGTTTTTGAACCTTTTCTCCAATGCACTCGTTGTGGCACCAAGTTGCTGTGCCTTTCGGCATACTCGATATTTTTTTCTTAAGGCCTCTCGGAAACTGCCGTCGACTACGACTCATTTCTAAGGGAAATAGAAAAAGAAAAACAGCATACTGACAGCAGATAACTCAGGTAAAATGGCGTTGCCAGAAGAGCGTAGGCCTTGCCTAGCCTTGGTCAGTGGCACCGCTGCTGATGCTCACGATGGGTGGCAATGGAGGCTATCGACTTGAGTGGCCCATTGTTGTGAGACTTCTACACTTTTTTCTGCCAATGAACGGTTTATAAGACGGGGGTTAACTTTTCATTGTGTTTTTTTAATACGACTTACAATTCAGTTACGGTAGTTACATATATTTACATTGTGTTTTTGATAATAATGTTTTATTTCTACCAATACACAGTTGATACACAGTTTAAAAGGTAGTTCCACTTCCAACTGTAGTGTGATGTCACATGCCCGCTCAGTATATATTGTGATGTTCCCACGATCACACCGCACTATGGCTTCATCGGCGACACAAAAGTGGCCATTTCGAATGTTTCGACACCTCACACTATCACGACTAGCCAAACTGGTGCATGAACTCACCAGAATTGACACTCTAGCCCCATGTCATGGTAGTGCTAATGTCAGTAGGTGGGCTGTGTCGAAAATCTACTCTGTCGAAATAACTTCTTATCAGCACTTACCGAGCATCACACATGCACATACGCTCAAACCTTGATATAACGAACTCGGATAGCACGAGAAATTGGCTATAAAGAAAAAAAAAGAAAAATAGTCTCGCAATAGGTTAGTGTAAAAATATGTTTATAATGAATGTTTGGATATAACAAACTTAATTTTGTGTAATATGCAATTTTGTTATGATGACGTTTGAGTATAGCTGTATCTGTATGCAGGATATTTGTGTGCCAGAGCGAGACTCACCTTGGAAAATTGGAGTCAGCACTTCCTTAACAGCTTATGGTGGCCGGTATAGAGGACACATAAAGAAATAACACTTCGATTTTTTTTTCATGCCTTGCAGGGCTTTGTGCAGCCCCACCTCGCGGATGTTGCTGTCGCGGTGGCATCGCGTGTCAAGACCTTTCTCACCGAGTAAGCCCCGTTTGTGGCAGCTTCATTCCTTCACTCTTCATGCGCGTTCTCAAGTTAAGTGGTAGTTTGCTATTGTTGTAATTTATGTTCTATGCTCCACTTCAGCTCACTCCTGGGAAAGCTCACAAAGACGCAGCAGGAGGAAGTCAAAGCCCCACCCGTCGAGCCGGCCACTGCGGTACCGATGCGGTGAGTTATGACAGGGCCCGCTTTTGATTAAAAAAAAAAAAAACTCTTTGCTGCAGATTTGTTTAAAAGTTATTGTAACATTTTTGTTGTTGTTATTATTGTTGTAAGTTAGCGACCACTTCTGTTCGAAAATGGACTCCCGCCAGAACCTTTGTAAGGGTTTCTGGGTTCTTGCCTGCACAAAAACATCCTGTCACCAACCAACGGTTTCATGTGATGACGTCTCATTATCTGATGTCGTTGTTTTGTCACAAGGACGTCACGAATTTCGGCAGTCTGTGACTATTTGATGAAGTCATGTCCCGACGGCACCATGCAATAAGGTTTTTTTAACATCTCATGTTGACGTAGGGCTGACACCAATGGTTACATTTCGTGTTTTAAGGAAGCATCTAAGGCTTCTGCATTAAAAGTGATTGATTGATCAATTGATTGATTGATCAATCGATCAATCAGTGGCTGTGTCATTTTACTACTCTGCACAATGACTTTGCTCACCACCTTGTTCATTTGGATAAGAGGCAGAGTTCAAGAGTGCCTGCATATTGTGCCCTAAATGGTCATTTCACTTTAAGGAACACGATACATGTTAAGAACAGCAGCAGGTTAAGATCAACGTGTTCTCCATTCTGAAGATTACCAAGCGCACATGTCTGCGAAACGTTGCAAATTGTGATGACCGCCTATGTTTACTTGGCAGCTGATGCTGGCAGCACAGTGAGGCACTAAGGCACTTCGAACAGCTTGACAGCTTGGACATCGGCTGCGTTAAGTTGTCAGTAGCATTTCATTGAAATGCAATACACCTTTCATACCATCTATTATTAAATGATTACAATATAGCGCCTGTATGTGGGACATGTTGCGTCACGGCGGCTCATACAATCGATTTTTACAGTCCTAGGCATTCATGTCTTGTCATTCACGCAAGCTTTTCCTAAATAAACGAATGCTTGCTTGATGCTCAAGCTTGGTTGAGGGTTTTTTTTTTTTTTGAGTACTTCTTCAAACTCTTAAATCGGTACTAGTTTTAAATATGTGAGATTAGCGAGGACGCGTGATCTTTACTGGAATACATGTAATTGGTTCGATAGCCACCCACATTGGCCATACTAAAAAATCGTGATTGTTTAAAGTAATCGTGAGACCCCTTCTTCCTGATGTGTGGCATATTTTAGAGCTGGTGTGCACAGGTCTTACAGAATAAACATGACGCACCTATACTAACTCGCACATTATACATTTTGCTTAGGGCTCTGTCAAATTTGACGCAGCTTGACTGAGCGGTACAGAATGAACTTGGCAGGCTTTTTTAATCTCACTCACAAAAGTATTATTATGCATCAAGCAGATTTACTAAATACTAATCAGCCAGGCTCATTTAGTCTCTGATTCGTCAGCATTCTACTTCGCATGCCTCACGTGATCTTACACTCGTCAGTCCGAATTCTATTTTGTTCACTCACGAGTGAGTTTGCTCATGCTTTGCTGTCTCTCTCTCTCTTTTTTTTTTTGCAAGCCCCATAATCTGATTCATTCTGACATTGCCACCCTCGTAGCCTTCGTCATTTGATGCTGATGGAAGTTTCCGTCGTCTCTCTCAGGTGCGGCATCTTCGACAAGCACCGCAATGGCATGCGAGTCTTCCTGTCTCCGAGCAAACAGATGGCCGCCGTCACCGACAGCGTCGGCAGGATCGTCTTGTTCAACGTCTTTCAGAACACCGCCACACGCATCTGGAAAGGTGCGGAGACTTGCAAGGAGCTCTGTTGTGGCAATATCAGTATAACGGGAATGATGAATGTTGCGGCTTGTGTTGTGTTCTGTCAGCTGTACACTTGGATATATTTTTTTTTCCAGAAGAATTAATCTTGAGTGTGTGTTTCATAAACGTTAGTTATACACACACAAAAAGAAATATGGTGATAATGCTTATTGAAGGTGTATAAATACATGTTTTTGAAATCGAGCCAGATTAAAACCGAATACTGTAGTGAACCAGGTTCAGTGTATAATCAATAACATTTTTTTTGTTAGCATTTATTCAGTACTAGCAAAAAAGGTGTATTATTTCAGGAAATCTTTTTTTGTTCTGACTATTTCTCAAAAAATGGTCAGAACGAGCTTAAATTGTTGTTTCCTTTTAGTCGGGCAATGCTTTCTTTTTTTTTAATTGCCAGGTTACCGGGACGCTGAGTGTGGCTGGGTTGAGGTTGAAGACAGCTCACCGGATACGGCGATCAACGGAGTGCCGAGGAGAACGCAGTTTCTCATTGTCTATGCACCTCGATGGGGTCTCATTGAGGTCAGTAATGTTTGGGTCCATTGCGTCTTCTCTGTTAGTTTGACAAATAATAAAAGCAACCATTTAGTAGCCAAAGTTTTTTAAATAGGTAAGCGAAGCAGATTATTAGGCATTTGAGTGAATATGTGGACCACTTGGCATAAAATCACTAGCATCTAAAAGAAAACTTAAATCAACTTTTATAGCACTTCCTATAGTCTAGAAGTTACAAAACATTGTAACAAATTATGACATTTCTAACCTCAGGTATGGTGTCCTCACCAATCATCAAGGGTGGCTGCGTTTGAAGTCGGCAAGGGTGGCAGGTACGGCAAACATTTTTCATTGGCCTTCACTTCTCCACCTGCAAACAATCAACTATTGTTGCCATTCAAATCATGATGACTGGCACTATCGGTGGCTGAAAATTAAGACTTTTGTTTGGTATTTTTCAGCTTGAGAACATAAATTAGTGGAGATGAGGGCAGTATATGGACAAACTGCTATGTCTGTCACATACCAAACGATATGGATTAAGTAAAGTAAGGTGGGCAGTTTATGCTTTCGTGTCTTGTTAATTACCTAAATATTTTGTTTCATGTTTTGTTAATGAACCACTTTTAATTTTTTTATTTATTTATTAATGCTGCAAACCACTATTTAGGCCCCTTATTTATTTACTTATTTATAAATGCTGCAGGCCTCTACTTAGGCACAAGCATGAGGAGCTACGACAAATACAAAGTTTTATAATGTCATAGCTCGTGATCACATGAATGTTGGAGCACTTGATCATCAGTGGTACGACTGCGTAATCGATGAACAGAAAACATGCATAAGCAGCAGAAGTCTATTAATAATTAGTTCAGGCACTGCCAACATGCACTGCATAAATGCATCATACAGAACTAAATAAAAAAAGTTTCGAATTGTTCTTCAATATCGTCATACTTAAAAACACTTGTTGATGAGTAGTTCTGGTCAGTTGAAGCATAGAAACTTTGTTTAGTAGTTGTAGAGTTTATGGCCAGTTATTATGATGGCATGGTAATAGGTAAACCAAAAAAATGTTCACGCAGTACTAAAATTTAAGTGTATGTTCGAACACTCTAGGGATCAATATTGATCTGGAGTCTCCCTCTGTGGCATTATATAATCTTACTTTAAGATGTCGGACCTCACAAATCAAACAGTTTGAGTCTGCCTTGTAAGGCGTAGTCTACATGTGCTACTGACATAAACCTTAGCTAAAGAAAGTATACTGCACAAAGCGTACACAGGATATTATCTATTTCCATGCTATTTAAAGGCTCCTGTACAACAATTACACCCTCATGGGTCTCAACAATGTCCTGGTGAAGACCGTGCGGCCCAACACCTACCAGTGCTGCTACATGACGTCCGAGGGGAAGCTGTACGCGGTGGCCGTTCCTTTCCATCGTGTCCTCAGGTACTTCCTGTTTTGTACAATGCTTTCACAATCTATGCTTAACGTCTAACATACAATCAACCGCAGAAGTTTACGGACCACGCTAGCTCGTAACCGAGAGCCTCTTTGCAACATTTCCACAATGTCAACGGCAATCAACAGCAGTGCTACACTCAAGACGCATTCCCCTTAATTGTTGGCCTAGCTGTTTTATCACTGGGTACAATTATTTTTCGTCTTTCACTATCTAATGTGACGCGCTCTTCGGCAGCCATCGGAGCTGCTGTTGCGAGAGCAGTCCGTCAGCATTACTGCTATCACCTGCGAATATTTCGCACGAAATGATATCTACCCAATGGCACACTGTACCAGGCAGCCAAGATAGCTGTGATTATGCTATTGACGTAGTAGTGTGACGGCCTCATTGAAGATAAACAGTTTTGCGTGAAAGCAATCAACTAGCAATGTGCTGCGCAGCAGTAGAAAATTGATATGCCATGATTAAAGAGAAAACCTATTTCTAAACCAACTCTGTGGTCAAAATGGGTGGTGTGGGACAGGCAGTTTAGCATGAGCTCATGTGATCCGTAAAGTTTTGCAGTTGACTGTACATGAAAGTGCAGTACATCAATGTATATTAACGTGACCTACATTAAGGTACAACTGCAACATCCATGAATGCGTAGTCAAGCCACGATGTGCACAATCGGAGAGCTTACGGAAAGGTTGTGTTACTGAAACGTGCTGGCTCAAGTAGCTGTGGCATTTCGCTGCAAAGCGTGAGGGCAGGGGTTCAGCCCGTGGCCGTTGGTGGCCTCATTTCAATGGGGCTGTAAGGCGAGAACCACAAGTGTTTTGAATTCATTTAATGTATATCTATTATAATATATTATATTATTTGTTTATTTATTCATTTATTATCTGTTTAGTGTAAAAGCACCACAGACTACAGCAGGCATATTGCGCTAAGGAAAGTTTGAAAATGTATGTATGGTATCTATATTTATTACAGTAACCATTCCAAGGCAAAAAGGTAGCTTCAGTGTAAGCATAATGCTATTACATAGATGAAAACAAGAATATGCGACGTAATAGCAAGTGACTATTGATGCACCCAGCCATTGAACAGGCGCAGGCATGCACATCATTAGAGTACACCTCGTAACACTGTCAAACTCTACGTGTTAGCGAGGAGTGTTGACCTGAAGTCCACTGCCATGCTATGCTTCATTATCATGCCATGCATTTAGGGGCAAAAAAAAGCTCAGAATCGAATTTCTTTAACGAATGTCAGAAATTGCTGGAATTGACAAAGTGCCTTTCGTCTCGTCTGCTGCAGTGAGCGCAGCCGTGCGAGAGACTGGCAGCTTCTCAACGAGGTGCAGGTGCTCCTGAAGGAAGCCGATCCGCCCCCCGACGAGGGTGAGTGCTGGTCTGAGCAAGGTCAGTAGCTAACAACCGCTTCCTCTTTCCTCTTTTCACTAACAATCTCAGACTATCCTGTCGCTCTTTTGTTCTACCTTCAGCAAGGCCAGTTTGTCAGAAGAATAAATTGGCATTTTTAAAGACGATAGTCTTTCTTGGCATACTTGAATGCAGATATTTTGGTCTCTTTGTCTGTCTGTGTGTGTGTCACACGATTCAGCCACGTTGCCAAAGTTTAAGCAATGCCGAGCCGTCTTGAACTGGTGGCTACTTTCATACTTGCGAACATTGTCGATCAAAAAGCAAATATTACATGTACCTGAGGTGCAACATCAATACGTGCGTATTAAATGGCGTGTTATTTTACTGGAAACTACATAAATACGTAATTATAAAGGCCCTAGTGTTTCTTACGCTGTGATCACAATACAATGCTATGCACGAAGACGACGGCTAGCAGAAGAAGGGGTGGCCTAGCCAAACTTGGATGTCCCTGACGTTATTGCTAAAAAACTCAACTGTGTGCAAGACGTGCTCGCTCGAAAGTTCCCATGGATGCTTTAGCAATGCTAGGAAGCAACAGCTAAAATTGTTCTTTCTTATGTGCTAATGACTTAGAACGACAGTAAGCGGACCTCGTTGGTGAAGATTCATTATAAAGGATGGCAGAACGTGTAAACATCAACACTAGAGCAGATAACAAGCCAGTACAAAGGCCGACTGTCAGCTGAAAGGGTGCTCTGCTGTAGAAGGGAATGTATATACGAAAACTTACCTGCGCAAGCACGTGTATGGTAACACCATCTATCAATCGGGCACACTTAGGCGCTTATGTGAGAGATAATGGTTTGAGCATTTTATTTATCTTAATTTAATTGAAGGCTGGCTCACGCGAACAGTTCTATTCTCATCAATATGGCAGGCCTCAACCATTAGGCGAGTTTTTCGTCCTTGGCATGTAGGAACTGTGCAATTTCAGCATCAATTTACACTCTCCATAGTGTTGGGAAAAAAATGAAATGGTGGCGAAATACAGATTAGATAAGGAGGAGATAACAGTGCTAGTGTACCTGGGGTAATCTGTAGACGACAGCAGCTTACCCAAAAACTAAATTGAGAGGGCATCCTTGGCTCCTCGTTACACATTAGAACGAAAGTGCAGAGCTGTGGTGTGTCCACTGCACGGGCAACGAGACAAGGTGCAGTTGCGACAATAGTAACAACCCACTGGCCTGAATACACCCCAAGGACTCACTGGATGATTGAATCACTTCTCTTTTAAGTGCAGAGCACTTTAGGGACCCAGGTTGTCGCATGTTGTCATCGCTTGGCATAATGTGGGCTAAACCATGTATAACAATAGGAGAAAAATAGGAAGAAGTAAAACTGAAGCAATAAATAAAAACTGAAAAAATGAGCAAGAGAGAGGGGGGACCAAGGGAAAACAACAACAGCAAAAAAAGCTGCCCAGCTTGGCATTTCCTTCAGACTTGGCATCAGTACTGCAAAGCTGCCTTTTTTTATTTCTCTCTTTTTTTTTTTTGTTCTTATAAACCCAATCATGACGACTTCGCACCACAACGAAGTTTGACTCTGGTTCTGCCTCTGATGCTTCCATAATTTTCATTTGTAAATTTTTTTTCTCGGAAAGACGATTGCGCAGTGCAATAAGACAATCGTGTTTCATCTCGAAATGTTCTCGTAGGCCTGATAGGCACACAATTTGCTTGGTACAGCCCTAAAATCACGTTAGGTTTTTCTTTCTCTCTCACTCACTTTTGTGGCACTGTCTTCCTTTCCTGCAACTGTTCCCATTTCGCACCTTTCTTCGCACGCGTAGATATATATAATTTTTATTTTACCGATCACGTCGACCACTGGAAAACAACTATGCTGGTTTACCCATCGTCGTGGCATAGTAGCTAATGTGTCGCACTGGCTGGCTAGGCTAGAGGTTGTGTTCTCAATTCCCTGGCAATGTCAGCCACATTTCGATAAATCCAAAATGCTAAAAGAATCGCAAATATAGACTTAGCTACGTGCTAAAGAGCCAGAGGCAGTCAGAAATTAATCTGTGCTCTTCCACTGCAACATGTCTCCAAATCGTGCCACGGTTTTGCCACGTAGAGGCCCAGAATTCTCACATTTTCTTTGACCGGAATCGATTTGAGCACAAGCCCTTGCCAAAAATTAAGTGCTTTGATATTTCTCCAGTCACACTTTAAACTGGTAAAGAAATAAAAATTGTTCCACAAGTAAATTGAGACCTCAAAGCTAATTTTTCAGGTGTTTTTTTTTTCCCTCAGGCCGCCATTGTAGCAGCTTACTAATTCAGTTGAATTATGCCATTCCCAGTGTGCAGACATGCACTATAATCACCCCTAGGCGTGGTTGTATTTGCACGAGTTCATTAGAATGATCCTGATGTATCCGCTGAAAGAAGAAAGTACATCAACAATGGCAAGCAGTGAAAATGAAGGAGTGCTGTAGGATTCGAAATAGCCAGTATTTAGCACACTTGTGCACTTTTATGCGCTTCCATCATTGTGTTACGACTCTTGTCCTAAACCAAACATCCCTCTCTACCTCCTTGCAGCCCAGCTGGTTGCCAAGCTTGGCCGACTGCTGCGCGACATGAAGGCCGTCAACGTGCAGCAACAGGTGATGTCACTTCATAATCGTCATGCGCACGACTTCTGTCATCTTCTACTATGTTCGTATCTTAGGTATACTATCGAATTCACCGTTCCAGTTTGCGTCTTGCTGACTACTCTCGTTTGCCACCTTTCCTTCATATTGTCTTGTCTTGCCAGATAGTAAACTTGAGGTTTGAATCAAATATTTATATTTATGAATAATTTCAAATCGAATGGTTTTAATAGTACATACCACATGAAGAAAAATTTTTCATTTGACAGGGTTGCCAATTCCTTAAATAATAGGGGTGTGGCTTTACGTGAATGGGCAAGGAAGGGCAGAAAGATTTTAGTTTATGAAATTGGTTACGAAATTTGAATTTGCATTGAGGGGCTTTTGGTATAATAATTGTATTATTTTAGTTTTAAATTCTATTGGCTCGATCTGTTATGCAGGCCTTGGAAAAGATCGTTCACAGCAGCAAGGCATCGCACTTCGTCGTCTCCACGATACTCGGCGTGCTCGAACCGAAGTCTCGGGAACAACAAGGTACGATAAGCATTGTGAGCCGTGTCATGCCAGCCATTGTGGCGCAGGGTTAATGAAAACTTCCAGCCAGGAAACTATGTTGCTTGTTTCATTTCTAGTCACCATAGCATTGTTTGAGAGGGGGCGAAAATCTTAAATGCGTGTATACCACTAAACGTTGGAAATGCAGTGTAATAGTTAAAATTAAATAAAAGGTGTTACCATAGGCAGTTAGCAATTTAGCGTTACAGAATGAGTAACAAAAAGAAAGGAAGTGCAATCAAGAGGATGGCATGTGATGAGATTTCATAAAAAAAAATAATAAAATGCTAGTGTTATGGTGAGTGAAGTTGATACTATTAGAAATTTACGAGATTACCTTTCGCTCAGGATAAAAAATATAAATGAATATCATTTAGAAAAATTCCGATTTACAGTTAAGTTATTGCGTTCGATCGAAACCATTCTTTAAAAAAATGTAAAGCAGGTACATCTGTCCTTGATTGCAGTCAGGACACGAAGGTCTGTTGAGTGCATTATCATGTCTATGCCTGGAGACCCTGTATCATATAGACCCTGTATCATATATACCCTGTATCATATAGAAGTCGCAGAACAGTTGCTTTTATTGTACTATATGCTCTAAACAGCTTATGAGACTTTTTGCTGTGTATCTTGTTTACAGTCATCGGCGTTTGTCTCATGTTTTTTTTTTTCTTGAAAACACTCCATCCGCTACTTCTCTGCAAAAAATTCTACATCAAGCTGAGAACACATTGGCCATTTGTGATTTAAAAATGCCACTTGTGCAACAAAAAAAAAAACAACACGAAAAGTACTCAAGACAAAGGACATTTATTGTCAGGCACAGCTTAAACTCCCAAGTTACATGCCTCTTTTTTTTTTTTTCATAGTGTAGGCATTTCTTTTAATACTGTTCTTTATTGTGTGCATAGTGTTGCGATGGCAATGATGACGTCTTGTAGGTCACTAAACCTGGCTTGCAAGGTTCGGAATTCTTAAGACGGCAAGAAAAAAGAGACATTTTTCACTTGATACTTACAGTCTACGTTGCGGTTACTTATCTTTCTGACCAGCATCGGAAGATGAAGGAGCCAACTGCGACTTTGACACCGAGCTGTTGCACAAGACCTGCCGACGATTGCGGCAGCTATGCCACCTCCACAAGGCTGTAGACAAGTCGCAAGTCGATGATGTTTATGAGCCGTCTTCGGAAGAAGTGTTGCTTGAGGCAAGTGCAATCTATGCCGTTCTGTCTCGACCCCGGACGTTTCGCCCGACCAACATAGAAGGCGTTAAGTTAGTGTAAAATGCAGGCTTTAGAAAAGCAGAGCATCACAAACACAGGATACAAAAGGAATTAAAATGATTATGAATTTTTTTCTTTTTATTTTCATCACATTCATGCTTTTATTGCAACATTAAGTCCATGGGCAAGTAATTTTATGGTAATATTTTTGGGCGTTTAACCCGCCTACCTCTGCATACACTCAAATTTCGATTAATGAATCCAGATATAACGTAGTATAGGTTATAACAAAGTCAATGAAGAATAGCATTGCAAGAGATATAGTGTTACGAATACACCTTTATAATAAATTTTCGGATATAACAAACTTATTTTTGTTTAAGATGCAACTTCTTTATAATGAGATTTGAATGTAGAACCTGCCCCCTCACTATGATCTGTGGAAAAATGGAAATTGCGAAAAAAAAAGAAACCCTGCATGGTATTGTGAAACTGCCTTCCTCAGCATTACGATAAAGCCGACTCACGCACCAAAATGAACGTACATTACTCACCTCAACCTTGGTCCTAAATTTCTGTAGATTTCTGTAAATTTAGGCAATAGAAAGTACAATAATTGCTGCTTTCACAGTTGTCCCCTGTGTAAAAGCGATGTGCGGCTTTGCTGCAGCGTTCCATGCACCACATTTAACACTCGTGCATCTAGTTTGGTTGAGGCAGAACAACGCCAAGTAGTTCTTTGCAAGGCCTGAAATGTGTTCACGCGGGAATACTGTAAATTTGTAATGTTCAAGGAGAAGCTAAGCATAGCGCCTCAGAGCATAAGCCAATGTTTATAATAGTGCCGTAGTTGAGAAATGCTTCGCAAGAACGTTTTGAGGTAACACAGCTCATGCGGAACTTTCTCAAATTAATCTGTATATACTTGATAGATATTGCTGCACTGTCCCCTGCGAAGAAAACGCCAAAAGCACTGATACATTATTTGCAGTTTTTATGCCGTGTTATGTGGAAGGCTTATGTGTACGATGGCAATTGCATATTATGTTATGTGAAACACTGCTAATGAAACAAGATGCCAAGTTAAGCGTAATGTAGCTTCAAGAGGGTGAAACAGTGTGAGTTTGGAAACTGATTAATTGCCAAACGAAGGATGTAATTTCATGGCACCAGTGTGGAAAAAGACATCTACTGATGAGTAGGTGCAGTAACATGTGCTGGTCAATGTTCAAGGGTTAGTTTTTTGATACGACATGCCGAGTCGTTGAGCGTGTTAAACTCGCACATGAAAAAGCGAGCAAGTTCTCACCTGTGCCATCCTTCGAGGTCTGTTTTGTTCCCAGGTTCAGATGCAGATAGCAAACAACGTATGATATTGTGTTTGCCAGCACTAACAGCGCAGTTCAGCCTTGCATGTACCAATGTACCTTGTTCACGCGTACATATGTGATGCGGAACGTATCGACCCTGTAGACCACTCATTGGATATTCACAGAGCTGAGTAGCGCACATATAGACAAGTTGATGATCAATCAGGGTGTCGAGAAACAGCAGAGAACTTTAAACAAAGATTAAACAAAGTTAAAAAATACAAAACGAGCACTGATTATGAAGCGAAAGTTCATTGGAATGAGTAACATCTACATATGAAAACTGCTTGAACTGCTCGTTCTTGTATAGGTATTATCGTGTGTCCAGAGCACTCATAATCACAGACAACAGTTGCATGTGCATGTCGGGACATATTGGCAGCTATAGAGATACGAAAGCTCTTTCTTATGAAGAGATATTTAAGTTTAGCTGATGCATTCCTTTCCAAACTTGTTGCGTGCTTCTATTATTTCTCAGCAAAACTTGCTCTTGTTTTTATATAGAACGCTGGTCTTGTCTAGAAGTGGTATATTGACTACAGTGCATTAACTTGTGTACCTTGATAACTGATGATATGTTACCAGATGCACGTGCAATAGTTGTCTTTGATTATGTGAGGGGACCAGACACGTGCTAATATATGTGCATGAGCAGTTGCAAGTAATTTTTATGTATAAATGCTGCTTATTCCCATAAACTTAGAGTTGATTGAGAGTGGTCATGTCACGTTTCCTTTTCACTTTGTCTCCATGTATAAGATTCGACGCTGTGTCCTACAAAATGGCTTACAGAGCTGTGAATGTTTTCATTTTTATTTTATTACCCTAAAGACCTCATTTAGAGGTATCAATTACATAAGAGGTGCTTAATATAATAGCACAATAAAAGCAGGTGTTACGGTGTGATACATGTGGGCAACGTGATGAAAAGTTCAGTATGACTTTTTATGTTGGCAGCATGATGAGGCAGGTCGTTCCAGTCTTTGGTAGCTCGAGGAAAAAATGAGGCTTGAAATGTTGCTGTTCGTGTTCTTGGGTGGGTTACTTGAAGCTGATGGCTGGTGCGGAATGACGTGCGTGACGACGATTTCATGATGTGAGGTGGGTGGTTCAGCGAGCTGTGAAAGAATTTGTGAAAGAAGGAGAGTGTGGGAACACGACGACGAAAAACGAGGAAATGCAAGTCTAATTCACTCTTTAAAAGGGAAATGCTGATATTATATGAATATGAAGAATGGATGAATCTTGTGGCACGATTCTAAAGTGATTCGAGCGCATTGATGATGTGTGCTTGATGAGAATTCTAGATGGCTGTGGAATATTCTAATTTTGTTTGGACAAATAATTTTTATGCAATTAATTTGACAGTGATATCTTGTTTTGTGGCGTAGCTGCATCATCCTGTCTTACTTCTGGCGACCGGCACTTCTCGTTTTTCGTGCAGGAGCTAGCGGACGAGCTGTCTATGCCACCAAATAAGGTGTCCCGCGTGTTGACGCACGTCTCGCGTTACCAGCCCTTCTGGACATCCAGCTCCAGCAAACGGGTGACCTTTGGCGATGAGAACCCCGTCGCCCTGCCCGTGTTTCTCGGCTACTTCGACGTTGGCGACAGTCACTTGGCAAGAGATCAGAACGAAGAAGCTCCCCTGCCCGTGACGACCAAGCCGGACGCGGACTGCAAGCAGCTGGGTCAGGAAGCGTCCTTTTTCAAGCAAAGCTTGTTATGGCTTGCAGATTTCGGCGGCCGTAGAGTTTTCTATAATTACACTAGGGGGAACTCTGGCGCTAGTGTCTATGGAAGCTGCAACACACGGCGCTTCAGTGGACATGGGAATGTTGGGTAGTACACACATTTCTCTAGTCGTTCTTCTGGCTCTGTCTGGCTCCGCATGCACTGGAGCCGCTTTGTCACGAGACGACAATTGGCAAACGTTTAGCAGCTACGCTTCATCACTCTCATTTTTTAGGCTCATCAATTCATATCGGGTCACGAAGTTCACAATGGTCTGTTCTTTTATTTGACACAAAGCCAAAACAGTCGAAGCCCGCAAAGTGCATTCGAAGCCCGCAAGCATGAAGACAAGGTAAATTTGTGTATTACCCATCACTCCCATTATGGCTGCACGATCGCATCTCCGAAGTCCCATTTGGTTACGAGACTCTGTGTTCGTGGCAGTGGCTTGTGCAAATATTTTGGTGCTGGTGAGCGCAAAGAAGTGTGGCCCTCGAAGTTGCGCCGGTCACTTGCGCTGTTTTCTATAATTTGCTACATGCTGTTTTCCGTAAATTGATGCTCTCTTGATCGTGGGCTTGCTGGCGGCCAGCCGCTTTTGTTAGGACAATCTGATCTGCCACCCAGGTCACTGGTTATTTCTTGTTGCCAAATTTCATTGTTGCCTGGGTAGGACTTTGTGATTGTCGTTGTTGCCTGTAGCAAGGGTATTGTTGTGCTGCTAAGTACGTTGACACACTTTTTGTGTCGGTTGACTCATTCCTGGTGTTAATAGTAAGTGTACTTTGCTTTATACAGTCGTATGAACCCTAGCGACATGCGATGTTGCCGCAATATTAAAGCAACATGTGCCATGTTAAGGTAACATTCGCAATGTTTCAGCAACGTTGCATTTGCAGCTGGTGCATTTGGGGAACGATACGCAGCAAATTACAAAAAATGTCGAAAGGAACACTTCGAACTAAGTGAGCAGGCTGCATTAAAGTTCACGTCATTGCAATCGCCAGGCTGCATGTTCCAAAGGTTCTGCCAAAGCTAATCCTGCTCGAAATAAGTATAACAGGTGGGCACAAGCAATAACCCACTCCCTGATCCCTAATTGCCATGTTGATTGACACCATAGGCCAGTCATTTAAAGGTATATTTATAATTATTTGTAATTCTTCCTCTACGGTGTTTGCCTTGTGATTCAATTCTAACAAAATAAAAAGCGAACGCTTGCCATAACACTTGAAGGTGTTCTGGGGTCCTGCTTGTGTGGAGGCAGGATATCATTATATATATCAAAAACAGTAATTCGTTGATTTATTGATATTTTTTTCCCTGCTTTTGCAGGACACCTCCTGTTTTCGAGAGCACTTGGGTCCTGTGGTTGTCATCCGTTGCTCCTGGAAGCTCTGAGGAAGTCCGGAATTGCACCATCCTCGCTTGTGGTGAGTGCAGCAACTTTTCATGATTGCGAGTAGCTGCCATTAAAAAGTGCTTATAAAAAACATGCGGATGGTTCTAGGACATGTAAACAACAACAGCGACACAGCATTGCCACTGACAAAAATATTTATGTTGACGCAAGGGCTCGTGTATAAATTGAAAATTATGCAGTCACATTGCCTAAATTTTTAAAATGTAGAGATCTCATATAGTCACCAGCACTGCATGAGATAATGAACATGCATCGCATTAATCTTCATAAACTACAATAATTATTTTTTGATAATGAGAGCGCTGTAATCTCGTCACCATTTATTTTTTCGTCTTTGTTCTTGTCGCGCATGGTTTGTAGTGAACGCGTGCTGCTAGGAGCCACACCGAACTTACCCAGGTTTCAGTTTCCACGAATTCGGCCAGAGGACTAACTAAACTTCCTCGCACTTTTCTGTGCATGCTTGATTTAAGAAATATCCCTTTTGATTGTATGGGTTTCGTACAGCGACAGCACGTTCGTGTTTCGATCTGACCACATTCAGTCTATATTGATCGTGGCTGACAGCTTCACTGCGAAAAAAAATGAAGCAAGTTAGCTTGACCATCTTGATTGTGTCTCGTGCAGCAATGCCTGCTTCACGAATGGCTGTCATCCAGTTGGGCTGTGACCAACAGAAGAAGCTGGTGCTTGTTCAGCTGCTTTGCTGAAGTCACTCGTGGAGATGGCAGGTGGGATATTGCTATGGGCTTGTTGAAACGCTTTACACCGGAAAAATGTCTGTCTAAATGAGGTTAAAGCTTGTTGTAACGAAGCAGCATTAAATGCGGAAATAATGCCATTATATTCAGCAGTCGTTAAAAGTTGGCATGTATTTGAACCTACTTCAACACGAATTTGAATTACTCGAATTTCAAAGTGTGCAAAATGAACATACAGGCATGTGAGCCCCTTTGAAGGTGATTTCATTGCAGCGAAAAGCAAGCATATTTTGATGAGATAGCAACATGAAAGTGTTTCTTTTGGCTAGGTTGACGAAGTGCCGGCAGGGTAGTGTTTCTGAGGGGTCTTATCAAGAGTGAGGCAATGCAGAGGTCAAAATGTATTTATGTACATAATTTGATGAAACCAAAGTGTGGCTATTGCTGACAACATTTTACACGAGAAAGTCAAAGATGCTATTTTCTCACCCTCGTCTCCTACAAATTCAACTTCTTTTGAAAACCAAAGTGATGTGGCAGACAATGGTGTGCTCCCATTGAGCCCGGAGTTCCAAATCTGCCTGGTAGACATCAGTATGTAAGAACATATGAAATTTCCCAATCTAAACATTTTCAGCACCTGATTTTTCAGACTTCCTGCCCGAATTTTAGGCCCAAAACGATCCTTTACCTCTGCCACATCTGTCATCTTTATGTGAAAACCAGTGTCATCTTAAGAACATTTTCGACAGTAGTGGAGCTTGAAAGGCAGCTTGCAACAGCATATCGAAAACCCAAAGGGGTTATTTTTAATTAGACGACTGTATTTCTCTTTGGAAAGTTCGAATAGTAATACTCTAGTGCGAAAAAAATAACAAACACTATTGAAAAACATCGGAATATTCGCACACTCCTTTTGATAACCTGTAGAATACGTTACATATTAAAATTTACTGTACTTAGATCATATAAGCTAGTATACCAAGCTTTGAAACTTAAAGAATGATGAATCGATGTGTGGGTAAAATTTTCATTTAGCCTTGAAGTGTGGCTTTGTGGCAGTGCTCACTTACCCTGAATAAGTGTATTCACAGTATGGCAGCATCCTTCTACTGCAGTGAAACCACGTTTACTTAGAGTTAAACGTTGTTTATTCGTTTCTTTCGAATAATTTACATTCGTGTCGAGGTCAATTCAAACACTGTAATAGTCCGAATCTTCGAAGGACTCAAAGGTTCGCACATGCCTAATTTACGTGCATCATGGCATTGCAGGAGAAGAAGCTCACTTTACGGCGTCAATGACGATGTCGCCGTGGTGGCGAGGCATCCGAACGGTGCTAGCCGGCTCCGCAAACCTTCCGGCCGCCTACGTAGGAGCTGCCATCGTGAGCTACGTGGCGCGAAGCTTTGTGCGGTTTCCAAGCCCACAGAAAGACGACCACGGTGCCGATACCTCAGAAAATGAAGTAAGTTCGCTTTCATCTTTAGCCGTCAAACCAGTGCTCGAACGTTCATGATCTGAATTTCTTGTGGTTCCTTCATAGAAAACTATACACGATAGTTTCCTGTTAAGAATGCTATGGGATGGTGAAATTTATGCCATAAAAGTACTGGACGCAGGACATTAAGGGAGGGAAAGGCATGCAAGATTATTTCTGATGAGCAACGAAAGTACGCTTTAAAGGTGAAACTATTTCAAGAGAATAGTTGCGGCACAGGTATCCGAAGTTCCATCCTTCTTGCTTCTCTTCTGCAGCCTCAGACAACAGAGGAAAATGAAGAGAAGCCTTTGGAAAAACCATCGGCACTGCAGCGTCCTCCCACTGGTGACCGAGATGACCCGGTCATCATCAACGATGACGGCGAAATCGAGGAGGACACCTGGGAGCCCGTGGTCATCGAGTGTGACCACTGGGAGTCGCTGCTGAGCAAACTGGGGGACGTGCTGGTGCTGGCATCACTACTGAAGCGCTCTTGCGAAAGACGTCAGCTGTACCCCGAGCACCGTGAAGTCTCTCTCACCTCGCTGTTCGCCCGAGGCCAGGGTAAGGTTTGCAACAGTGCGCTGGTGCTAGTAGCAGTAGTACATGTAGAACTAGTGGTAGAATCAACTGCAGCTGTTATTAGTAGCACTGGAGGATTTAGCAGCAGCAGTTAGTGACAGACACAGTAGCTCTTAGCAGCAACAGAAGCGTCAGCAGTCATAGGCCTAGTAGTTGTAGAATCAGGAGCATCAGTAGGCGTCCTGTTATAGCAGTTGTGGGATTAAATAGTTAGTAGTAGGTAGAACAATCAACAGCAGCAATCATTAGTAACACTAGCAGCTCTTGGCAGTAGCAAAAGTATTAGTAGCAGCAACTGCAGTAATGCAATTGGCAGCAGCAGTGAGCAGTAACACTAGGAGCAGTTAGCGGCAGTGCTAGTGCTAGTAGTAATTGTTAGCAGTGTCTATAGTATATGAATACCTCAAAAAAGAAGATCAGCAGCACAGCATCATTACGAGTGATGGTAATATGACCATGACTGCTAATGGTACAGTCGAATCTCAATAATTCGAACACACTAAATTCGAACTTCCGGTTCATTCGAACTCACGATAAGGTCCCATCAAAGTTGTGTGTATTTTAATGCGCGAAAACGCTTGGTAATTCGAACGTGCAAGCACTTGCGATGGTTAATTCGAACGTACCACGCTCGGAAAATGCTCTCAGCACCCTGCCCAATCCCGCGGCGGCACGTCCGACGCCTGAACGCTGTGGGAAAAAGGGAAAAAAAAGGAAAGAAAAAGCTGCGGTGGTATTTTCGCTCTCTCTCAAATGCCGATCTGCGATGCACCTTTGCCGCACTTCTCCCTTTTCTACCCCTGCCACGTAAAGACCCTTTTCCTTCTAACGCCGTGCGCAAAGAGAGAAAAAAAAAAAGCTGTCGCAGAGTGTGGCTCTCTCTCACACGCCTGTGCCACGCTTCCCCCTTTCTCGTCCCTGCCACGCAACCCTTCTCCTTTCAACAACGAGCGCGAAGAGAGCAAAAAAAAAAAAAAAGCTGCCGTGGAGTGTTGGTTTATCTCAAATGCTGATCTGCTTCTCTCCGCATAAAGACGCTCCTCCTTTCTTGTCACCCGCTGGCCAAGCTGCGGCTTTGGCGCAGAGAGTAGTAGCGAAGGTGCAGTTGTTGTTGTCGTCTTTAGAGAGTGTCGGCACTGCACATTGCCGCGCGCAACTTCTCTTGCCAGGAGAATGCTGAAGCCAAAGTAGACATGCTTCGCAAGCTGCGTGCGAAATTGATTGACTCACTGCAAGGCAAACGTGTGCAGACGCGCATCAACGATTACTTGAATTAATGACGGATGTTCCGTGATTTGTGAATAAATGTAAGCCTTTTGAAACTTCCGCCTCGTGTGTTAGCTCAATGCACATGCGCCACTGCATGGGGAGCCCTCTGTTTACTTGGCCTTCATTAATTCTTTTTTTAATATGAACAAACTTTTGGGCCCCTTCGAGTTCAAATTATCGAGATTTGACTATAGTAGCAGCAGCAGGTACAGTCAACATGACAACTTGATAACACAAGTTCATGGAGGTATCAGCAGTAATTGTAGTGGTTATAGCAGTAATAGCTCTTGCTAGTACTGGTGGTTGTAGCGGTTAGTGGGCAAAAGCTTTGTGCAAATATGTGGAAAGCCAGACTGTTTGGCTTGCTGAAGTATTGGAATACTATAACAGTCTCACACAGTGAGCTGTGGAGACGAAGCATCACAGTGTGCAGTGAAGTCACAAATTTTTCGTTCTAGTCAAGTTTCCATGATCACGCAGGCGTCATTACCGAACTGGTGTCTGCTTGGGCCTGTGACCTCGAAATGACGGCTGACGACCTGCGACGACTGACCAAGCTCCAGTTTCCCGCTGCGTCCGAGTCTCAGGAAGATGGTATCGATTGTAAGTTTTAATCAGAAAGCATTAATATACGCCTAACCAGGTAAAAGATAAGGTGTCTATCCAGCCAGTGCTGTTGCCACTTAATGGCAAGAACACTCATGTGGCCTGGTAATAATATTGTGAAACGTCACTGCAGAACACAATGATGTCATGAAAACACCACATCATGATTTCGGGCGAAGTGGATTTCAAAATAGCAGTTATGTCGTCGTAGTCATCACACCGAGACACGCCATGCTTTTCAATTAAATGGAAGTAAAGAGACTTAGGTGCCTCTCCAGCTTTTTTTTTAATCCTTCTCTAGATTTTTTTATTTCTCTTAACTTGAAAATGCAATCAACCTTCGTGCTCTTTATTGTTGCTATCATGGTGTACTTCTTTGGTACTCCCATGGCCGACCCAAGCACATAATCCAATTTTATTGTTAACGAGAGCTCCTGTTGGATCTTTTCATTTTTTTTTTAAATTCAACTATCTGATTCATATGCATATTGTCATAAAGATAGCAAACCGTGCAGTCGTGGTTATTTCTTCTGCATCAGTGAACTTCATGTTTCCCAATTGACGCAGTGCATTTTGTGCGGGTGAGACGACGATTCGCTCGATCCTTGGAGCTCGACTCGCTGCTAGTCAACTGTGCCTCGGAGCAGCTCGTGCGATGGGACCGGGACCGGGACCAGATAGACCGGCTGTCCAAGGCCTCTGCTTTCCTCTCGGCCGTTTCCAGTAGCATACTCAAGAATGGTCAGTGCAGTTCCCTTGTCATTGTCACGTATCATGACCTACTGCTAGGGTTCCATTTGTGGCCTAAATGACCTGTACAGCTATGACCCTATCAACTATAACTAGTAGGTGTTTGTTAGTGTTTCAGCCCTTCAGATGTTCTCATAGTATGAAATTCGAATTTGCTTCGACATAAGTTGAAGTGCTCAAAATTTTGAAAAGGTGACTGGAGTGGTGACCAGAGAAAGTGTACACCGGCAACACTGGTGTACACACCAGATGCCATCGCGGGACAGGGCACAAGCATAATAAGCTTGCCGAGCAAACTCCTAAAAAGTGACATTCGCTGCAGTGTAGGGACTAGAGTTCAGTTTGAACTGTAGAGAACGTGTGAAATATTCACTGGCAAATTTTTCAACAATTTCACTTTATCTGAAAAATACAGGCTGAAAAAGAGAACTTTGAATGAACTGCCAGAGGCCAGTTGCTGTGCAAAAATTCTTGTTAAAAAAAAAAAGCATCCTGCTATTCCTAGCATGAACCTTCTCGTATGATCTTGTAAGTTTTGATACTTTGGAGCAGATTGAGGTCGAAGCCACGAGACTTTTATTTTGTGAAAAAAAATGGTAATGCCTTGTGGCCGTGTGTGCAATGTAGCGCGGTATTTTTGCCATTACTCCTGTGCAGGTGTGGGCCTAATCATATGGAAGACGTTCTTGCAAAAACGATTCGAGGCATTAGTTCTACTGATGGAAAAGGTAGGCACACTATTGTCGTTGTCGTCGTTGTTGCCATTTTTCTTGTTACTGTGCAGCATTGATTTCTGGTGTCAAGTGCTGAGGCTGACCTGTTCTTGAGATGTTCTTTGTTCTTGCACAGTTTCTACTGCTGCATTCCCGTGCAATTGTGTTGAATGCTAGAATTATATATCAAAGCTGAGATGGTGCAAGAGTGCCCAATAGCAAACGTTATGGCCCAATACAGCCCGAGATTGAAGATAGAAGTGAATTTGTCTTGCACGGCTTCAAAAGTCTTCCATTGCCTGTAATGTACAGATTTTCCGAAGCTCACCTCTACAGTCTTTATCTATGTCAATCTGTGATTACCAATCACTGATTAGTATTTGTATCAGCCCTTCCCTGGCCCCTCTTGTGCAGTACAATACCCTTATCAGAGTGCCCTTAATATTTTTGGTTCAGACTAATGCACGATTTTGAGTTATGTGCACAGTTACTCCATTCTGATTTTTATTCTGATGTGAATCATTGATCAGTATATTTAGGTTGGTGGACTCGGAGGCAAGTGCTAGTTTTATTTTGGTTGTGACTTCTTTCATGACAGTGGCTTGGCTTTGGCTTGGCTGAAACATGCTTGCCTTTCAGATGGGAAAGACACCCAAAGACCGCATCTGTCGGAGGGTGAGTATTGGTTACAGCATGTGCAAAGCACGTCCCACCACCGTGATGATCGATTCACCGGCTGCATTATTTCGTTTGTCCCAGGATGTAGAGATCAGTGACATTCACCTGGAGCCGTTCGTGCGGTTTTGCACGGAAGTTTTGGATGCGATAGTCGACGTAAGTTCACACAGATTTTCTTTCCTGCATATGACCGAATCTGTTCACTGCACATTTTCGTGTATGAAGATAATGCTGTATGACACAAATCAGTAAAGCAATTCTCCCTACACCTTCCTTTTTGTTTGTAGGAAAAGCCACTGCTTCTGATGTTTAGCTGCAAAGCCAATGTTTAGCTGCTGCTGAACACCCTTTACAGTTAAATCTCAATATAACAAACTTCAGGGGGCCGCGGCAATTCATTCGTTATTTTGATAGGTCGTTATAGTGAAAGCCCAGAAATTAACCACAAATTCTCATTTTTCACCGACAAAGACGACTTACCTTTACAACAGTGAGTCCTTGAACTCGTTTTTTACGAGAAAAAAAAAGAACAAGTGAACACTAAAAAATGTGCACGTTTACATTAAAGAAGTCTGTTTTTTTTTTTTTGCCGCCTGCAGCACAAACTTTGTAGCACGAAGGCCTCCAGCTCATCCACATTCTTGTGGTGCGATTCAGTTCTTTGGTCACAACAGCCTGCTTTTTGCCTTCCAGTTGCCAAAGAATATCCACTTTCTCGCTTACCAAAAACTGCTTCCGCTTCTTCGTCCCAAGCAAAGATGAACTCATTTGTAGTATCACTGCAGCGCAAACGCTGACATGCTTTGCGGAAGCGATAAGTAATCACCAAAAAGAGATGAGCACGACTGACAAACAAGGCCTCCTAGAGTGCATGTAGAAGTGACAAAGAAAGAAAAACCCGAAGCGTCGTGGCTGTCATTGCCTCTTCCGGAGAAAAAAAAATTTGCAAAAAAGAAAGTTTTATTTTCTGCTCCCTCGATGTCTCAAGTTTTCCGCACCCATGCTTACTGCTCCGGAACTCCCACTCTGCCTCGCTGACCGTGGCCTCCTGTGTTGCCCTCGCCCCTCACCTTTGCGCTTGTAAACCTGCAGCGTCGGCGTTTCAACAAAAAGAAAGAAAAAAAAGTTGCCCTTTCGTTTTTTTCCCCCTCTGCACCGACGCACGTCTTCCGAGAAGCAAGGCGTCCGTTCGCTTTGTCGTCTGCTCATGTACCGCTCCGGTGGTCGCGACGGATTTCAGAACAATAGTTCGTAGTACTGAGGCATTGTTAATATAACACGAAACTAAATTAGTGCTCGTTATTCTGAAAAGTTTGGTATTTGGAGGTATGTAGTAGTGAAATAATTGTACATTGAAACTATTAGCATTAGGTGCGGGATTGTTTAAAAGTTTGTTAATCTGAAAAGTTCGTTAATGTGGGGTTTGTTCTACCGAAATTTCACTGCAGACAGATTATCTGAAATCCAGCATCACTCTGACATCTAGCATAGACATGGACTTCTGAGATCTCTATTATAAGCCAACATACTGCACCACAGATATTGGAAGCCAACAGCGGCTATAAACTTTACACATTCTTTCAAAAACACACTGGTACAGACACGAGCTTCCGAGATTTTTGTTTTAATGCAGCACACACTACCCCGGATTGTGGAGGCAATCTAGAAGTGCCTATTTGTATGCATTGCTTTATCAGTTGCAAATTATTTTGCAATATAATGACCATTCTTGAAAGGGGATTTCATTTTTTAATCCTAGTCAGGGGCTGAGAACTTTTTTTGATGTTTTGCGAATATGAACCACATAGCTATACCACCCACATGTTAGGTTCATGCATATTCAAGTAAGTTAACATAATCATCACAAGGTACTGTACGTATAAGAATGTAAAGAATATTCAGGGGGTAGCCCTAAAGCAAGAGCTGTTGGAAGGCTTCCTATCAGAATTGGACAAAGGAAGCGTAGTGAGCACAGGAATGGATTGACTATACAAATCCAAATATGCCAAGTGAATAAACAGGACATGGAATAACATCAATAAAGTCCATGCAGGAACTGAAAGACTGTACATGTCCCAGAAGCAGTAAACACTGGAAAAATTGACCATGTTTGCTGCGGCATGCCTTTTTGAGGTCTCGTTTAACGCGCGATGTGACCCACCAATGGGTTACTCGGCAAGTCTTTCAGGTGCGCATTGATCCACTTGTGGGTCACTAGTAGGTCACAATATCTAGCACTGGACGGAATTCTTCCGTTTATTTATAAACTTTTGCAACAAGATTCGCGCTTTTGCGTTCGTGCGTGGTGAAGTTAATATCGCATCAGGAAGCAGATGCACGCTCGTAACATCGTGGCCACATAGAAAGAGCACAAGCCGTGAACCCCGCCGGCTACCCGCGCCGTAGTGAATGTGTCAAGGGCCCCTAAACCACTCCTTGCTCAAAGGCAAGAGAGTTGTTTGTTTATTGCAATCACGACCCTTACTACTTGTGCCATCTACTCTTTGCCACATATTTTTTTATTTGTTTATTTATTTAACAATACTGCTATGTGTTCCTGCATCTTAACAGAGTTGTTATACATTTTAAATAATAGGAACAATTTAGCACACACAAATTTGTAAAGCAATTTAGCACAAACACTTCTAAAAGTTCACAAAGAAAAAAAAAACGCTGGTAATGAACGAATGAAATAACACAAAAAATTTCATGACATATTCGATTTTTTCATAAAACATGTAAACAATGCCAGCACTGAGTTTCAAGCCTATAAAGATTTAGTGCTTTTCTGCTACATCCGTTATCTCTATTTGTGCAGTTGGAAACAAGTTGATCATATATGAATTTCATGCGAGACAATGCATAATGGGCGTGCAACTGCACGTCAAAGCAGGGTAGGCGGCGATTCGCAGCTGATGTCTCTCGTATATGGACTATTCGAAAACTTGCTTCTTTACGATGTAGTGTTAAGAAACTGCTGGCATCATGAGTTGCACTAGAAAGACAGCCACTACCAAGAAAGAATAACACGCTGGTTGTTCGTATTTCCAGAGGTTGCCTAGGGGCACTTTAACGATTATACATTTATATATAGGTTTTTGTGCATGTTTCGTCAGTGATCTAGAATGCCGTGCAAAGTGTTACACCACATTTTTTGTGACTTGCTGAGTTTAACTGTCGTCTTCGCACCGCAGGCCTCGCTAGGCCCAGAGGCCGAGACTCTGCCGGTGCTGCCGCAGGGGGAGCCCCTGTGGGAAGGGGTTCCGCAGGACGCCTCGCGGCCACAGCCGCTCGTGGCGCACGCGCTCGGCCAGCGCCCGCCCAACCTGGCGTCGGTGCGGCACCACCAGCTCTTGGCCACCGTGGTCCAGGTCGTAGTGATGTTCAGCATGCGCTCGGTGCGGCCCCTGTCCCTGTTCACACCGACGGTGAGTGCTTGCAGTATGGCGTGCATTCTAACACCCGTCCCTGCCGAGTCTTCTGAATTACCTGCCGAGCCTGGGATTTTGACTTGTTTTGAGGTTGTGCAGACATTACTTTATAGTAGAAGTACTGGCATGACTCATACAAATCTTCATATTGTTACTCTAAGGAAGAACACTGGTGGTGAGGACCCTCGAAAGAGAGACATGGTGCCTTGGAATGTATTGAATACGTTTTTAATATCAGTACCTAAAAAAAAAGAAAACTTACGGTACTTACGGTATCGTTATTAAGGGGGTTGTCTCACAGTGATGCGTCGAAAGTCTGACATAGGTGAAAGTCACGTAGGGACGACGGCAACTCTGTCATCCGCTGTCAGCATTCAGAATTGAGCCTGCCAGGCAACACATTGTTACGCCCACCTGCGCAGTCGTGAACGCGCAAAATGAAGTGAAATGAGTTGATCACGCATGATAGTCATACAATAAAATTCATAATTGTCATCCAGCAAGTGCAACAGCTATTTTGGCAACCTAGGCTGCATGCAAGGTTTACAAGCTTGGGGAACTGTGTTGACTTGTCGCGATAATGTCCGTTGCGGTGGGGCTGGCTTGCGGATACTTGGCGACAAAAACTTCAAACTAAAATATTTCCTAGGTGTTTCCTGGCATCGGTGTGTGGAGAGTGTTAACCTTGCATACCAAAGAAATAAAAAATTGTCCCTTTTGCAATGTTTCAAGGACTTTTACAAAAAGAATTTCAAAAACGCAATTCAGCTGTTCTCATTATAGCTTTCATGTACTTGTTTTTTACACCTGCCACTGAAGTCCTGACACCCAACCAGGCATAATACTTTGAGCGAGAAAGACTGGTCAGTAGGATTCAAGCATTGTAAATACCCATGTGTTCATTGTCTGTTACTTCATATGAAGGGGGTGCAGGTGGTGAGTCATAACTTTACTGAGCCATTACATTGCAAGGTAAAGGTATAGTTTTTTCACTGTATAGTAGTGGGCCCCTCAAAAGTAATCACTATACTGAATCTAATCACTAGAAGCTAAGACTTGAGAATCCATGATTCGTCTTGCAACGTACATGGTGCGTACGTAAAACATGCACGCACCATTTGCGCACCAGTCAACTTATCCGCCTCCAGCGGGAGGATTGTATCGCTGCATCTAACGTGTGCTTGTCTGCGTGCGCAGGTGCGCAAGGCATTCTTTCAGGACCTGCACGCGCCGCTGCTGGCACCAAGCGCCCGGATTTCTTCATCGCTTACGTCATCACCGCAGCAGAGCTTTCTTCTGCGTGCCGCTTCGGCTGTGATGCAGTCCCTGCCAGACAATCCGGACAACAGCGTGCTCGGCTCGACTTTCGGCTGGATGAACCGGCTGCTCGATTTGGCCTGCAGTTGGGGAGAGGACCGAGACCTGGTGCGGCGGCACTGCGTCTGCGAGCTCTACTCGGCCGGCCATGACATCCTTGCTCAGGAGGTGCATAGCGTTCTTCGTTCACTTAACTTCTGCCTCATAGCTCAGTCCCTGCCTAGTAGTCATAGCTCAGTACTCGCAGAGGATGGTGGTTATGTGCTTAGAAGCAACACCAATATTGATTGACATGAATGATCGTTATGGCTAGGCTTGTGTGAATATTCGAATGCTTCGAATATTCGAACGAATAGTGGAGTATTCGAATTGGCTTTGATGCGAATTTAAATTAGCAAATATTTTCGAAGTATTCGCAATGAACGAATAGGTGTATAGTATATGTCGGCATGTCACCACCTGTAAGAGTGGTTTCACTGCAGTGTAGGAGTGCTAAACCGTGAAAACACCTATTTAGGAAAAATTTGGTTTGCCGCGAAGCCCCCTATAAATTTTAAATGGTCTCTGCAACACTTATTAAACATGGCCAGAAAACGCTGCAGATTTGTAGTCCAGGCTACCGAGAATACGCGAGGCAAATATTATAGCGCAGCACATGGCCTGTAATTCACAATAAATTTTGAAAGCCAAAAATAGCTTTCTTCTCTCGGCAAATGACACTACAAGCTCAAAAATCGCTTGTCACGGCCATTGGCTGATATGAGCATGACGCGCTCGTCGTTACCAGGGCCACCGCGGGAGGCCTGCGCTTGTCCACGAGTGCGTGCGCGATCACACTGAAAAGCCACTTATTCGAAGAAAAAAAAAAAAGAGAAAAGGTGCTCAAGGTCACGAGGTACTTATGACATATTTTCTTTCGCCCTGACATCCCTCTCTGTTTAACTTCCAGCTGTTTCGTCTGGACGAGAAGAGAGAATGCAATTACAGTGTGTGACAGATTTTTGGAACTCCGCTCGTACTGGACTGATTCTAGAAACCTTGCGGCGGTAAATTCGCGAGGCAATAAGCATGTTTACTGGCTCCATGGCTTCTTGAAAAAGTGTTGCAAGGCCCCTTTAAAGGAGCATGTTACCCTCAAATCAATTCATTTTATTAAGCTTGTTATGACGGCTTATGTGCTTCAAGTATAATAAATTTTAAAACGTTAGATATCTTTCAAGTTATCACTGGCAATCCTACCGAAACTACTACTGAAGGTTGTTTTGACTTCCTTTGAACGAAAAAAAAATGGCATTTGCTTAGAGCCCCTATTTCAATTCAAAAGAAGTATTGTGCAGGTTACTAGGTCATGATTAATATTCCTTTTTTTTTATTATATGTTATACATACCATGCGAATTCGAATCAAAATTATTCGATCAAAATTATTATTCGCTTTGAATTTGCTTCGAACCTAAAATTCACTATTCGCACAAGCCTAGTTATGACACATTGTTCAATGTAAACCAATCTGGTTGGTGCGTTTTTAAAGTGTGCTGTCCCAAAAAATTCCTGAGCATGTTAGACCCTACATTTATCTTAAAGCGTTTTTATTTATTTTTATTGCTCAATGATAAATGTATGCATTTAATTGAATTGAAAGCTATGAGAGATGCTGTAGTGAAGAGCTCTGGATAACTTTCTTCTATGAGGATAGAGTTTTCTAAAATTAACTTGAGGGTACTCTGGTGCTTCGATCGTTCAGCGGCCGTAGGAATCATGGGTAGTACACGGATTTGCCTAGTCTTCGTACTTACGGGTGGTGAATCGCACTTGCAGCTTCATTTATCGCTGGTTTTGGTTTCATTTTGAAGGAAAGAATGAACGCTTTCGAACATTGTGACTCGATTCAAAATGGTAAGCCTAAAAGAATAAGGTGGTGAAGCGCAACCACTGAACATTTGCTGATTTTTTTTTTTTCGTGAGAAAACAGCTTCCAAGCCGCAGAAACACACGCGGAGCCAGAAGCAGGCCAGAAGTATAAAGATCAGACAGATACGTGTACTACCCATCATTCCCATGCTCGCTGAAGCGCCGTGCGTTGCAGCTCCCATAGACACCAGCGCCAGAGTTCCCTCTAGTGTATATTGCCACGTTCCATTTCCCAATTTTTTGTTATCGTCCCAAAACACCACACGATTCTCAGCGCTAATCGCGCCTGCAGTTTTCGAGAAGGTTCCGGACTGTAGTAGATCATTTCGATAAGATCACGCCCACTGTGTGAATGGTACAGATTTTTCTGGAACCTTTTTGTATTATTGTTGTATCGTAATTTATTCATTGTACTTTCTTGCATTATTATTGTACCTTCATCTTTAGTTAAAGCATCGGGACGATGCCTTTTTCAGAGGGGGGCAATGCCACGTTCCATTTTCCAATTTTTTGTTATCGTCCCAAAACACCACACAATTCTCAGCGCAAACCGCGCCTGCAGTTTTTGAGAAGGTTTCGGACAGTAGTAGATCATTTCGATAAGATCACGCCCACTGTGCAAACGGTACAGATTGTTCTGGAACCTATGCCACCGCCAGCGATAACACTAGAACATTCGACGGCAAGAGTATAAATGGCGACGTGCTTCGCCGCTTGTCAGTTGTTGATCGAAGGCCGATGCTCCGTTCGCCGCTATCAGTCCGAGACAGCTATCTGTGCGAGACTGCTGCTGTAATTGGACTTTCCGTTTACCGGGCACAGGTTCGCCCAAATACACAGTTTAATCCCAACACGAAGTCTCCTGTCTTCGGCCACGTCACGACCCCGTGACAATATTAGGAAACTATGCCTGTGAGGGCCTTTAGGGGTGACACAAATTACTTCATTTTGACCACGTTGGGGACATCACACAGTACACAGGCTTCTCGCATTTCGCCTTCATGGAAATGTTACCGCCACATCCGGGATCGAACTAGAGTCTTTTGGGTGGGCTGCCAAGCACTGTAACTACTGTACCGTAACTGCTGTGCACAACCTTGCAGTTGCGGCATATGCCCACGCATGACTGTCTTTGCCCCGCATTTTTTACGACTTCATTGCTGAACCTCTGTGACTTTGCTAAACTGGACCTGCATTATTTTCTCACTTGTTGTGACTAATAATGCTTGGTTCGGGCATGCCACGCATCCGTGACAGACCTGAAGCATTTCTTTGGTGAGGCTGCCCATGCAGTGGAACGAAAATTCTGTTACAGAATCGGAGTCTAGATTTTAGTCATTCTGTACATCAGTGCAGATATGTTCTTTGTATCCTCTGACGTATAATCTCCTTCTGAAATAGCCCGTTTATGATGCATAGGAAAGGCCTAGCCTTTCTTACGTACTTCTTTCAAATCCTTCCACCCTACCTTGCTTTCGCTCCAACTTTTGCTGTCCCAAATTGAATTTCTTGACTAGCTAAGCCGAGTTCGAGACAATCAGCACATCTTGAGCCTATTAACCGAGAACTTTAGAGATTCGTGCGCTCTTATTCACCTCCCAGGTGTCCCTGGCGGTCAAAGACAAGACCCAGCTAGCCTCCTGCCTTCCTGGTGATCGCTGGGCAGCGCATGCACCACCTGCTCTTCATGAACGATGCCCACCGACCCAGCCAGATGGCACTGCTGTCTCCCCACGTCAGCACTTGGATTCTGTCCCTGGTGTGTCCCATGGTCGCCTGGTCACCGGCGATCATTGCAGCTTTGTGCGAGACATCAGTGCTCGCGAGAAAGGCGCAGCCAAGGAACTGAAATAACTGGGCCCGTACAGTAACGGCGCATCTATGCAAACACTCGTTAATTTGAAAAACCAGATGATTCGAACAGGGTTCTCTGATCCCGCCCACGCATGCGTTGTTTAATGACGTCAAAACTTTTCATTCGATCGTATTCGGACGTCACTTGGTAAATTCAAACGTCCCTCGAAGCGCGCTGAGCACGAAGCACTGCAAATACACGATGCAAAGATTGTAAAGCGACATTCACCCAATGCCGAAATGGCTGCAGGCTTTAAGAAAGTCATGGTAGCAAGGGATTGGCTTAGAGCGTGTTTTGGATTGACCACATTCACATAATGTAGTCGTCACCAATGAGGAAAATTGGGACTTTTGCCCTGCTCTTGTGCAAAATAATGACCGCATTTACTAATCCTTCCAAAAAAAATGAAGGTGCATTGATGAAATAGACATTTATTCATAATTTTCTTGATAATTTTGATAATTTGTCATTTGGTTTATTTGAACTGTTTTTCCAATCTTATAAAATTCAAATTAACATGCTTTTAGTGTACAAACCAGAAGAGTGATACTTTTCATATGTTCATGTTTAGCAGTTAAGGGCAAGGTTATAAAACCTCTACAAGATATCAATTTTGGTGACGCATTCCTGGCACCAGGTAGACCAGAAACTGGTCATCGAGAATTCTAGACTTCGATGTCAGCGTAATCGCACATTCTTGACTCCAGCAAGTGTATGAAAGAGTGGAAGTCAATCATGTACCTTGCAGTTGCATTGACATTGGCTACATCATTAATGTATGAAATGGACACCAGAGAGAGAAAGCAGCTTTCTCGTATTAGTAAATTACTCTCTCGCAATACTTAAAGGCATGTTTGCTGTAAAAAGGTGCATGGTAAGCAAGAAAACACACAAACGAGAAATGCTGGTGGCCACACCACGTTGATGGTTTCGCACCAGTTAACATGAATTCTTAAATTCTGATGGCTTCTACTATCCATCAAAATTCTTAATCGGTTAAAATGAGGTGCATTTATTTCTGAGTGACGTTCCTAGTTTCAGGAAATTTCAGTAAGCCAATATGGCCAAAATATGAAAGAACGCTTTGAAATCAACGACATCACCGTTGGATAGTTGGAATGGGAGTTTTGGAAGTCATACACTTTTCCAAGTAGCCATGAAATGGATTCAGTAAAGGAGCTTATTGCCTCGCGAATTCACCACCGCAAAAATTTTCGTAATTCGTCCTGTACGAACGGAGTCGCAAACATTTGTCACACTCTGCAATTGCATTCTCTCTTCTCTCGTCCCGAGGAAAGCGCTCGAAGCTAAGCTGGGAGGGATGGCACGAGAAAAGAAAATGCGTCACGCCTGCCTCGTGACCTTGAGAACTTTCTCTCTTTTTTTTTCTTTCTTCAAATGTGCGCCTTGTCAGTGCAATCACGCGCGCCCATGTGAACAAGTCGCGGCCTCCCATGGCGGGCCGAGCAACGATCATGCGCGCCATGCTCCAATCGGCCACTAACTGATACAACGGCTGCGACGAGTGATTTCTGAGCTTGTTCCGTCATTTGTCGAGAAAAGTGAAATTAATTTTGTGCTGACTGAGAATTTATAGTGAATTCCAGTCCCGCTTGCTGCGCCACAATATTTCACTCGCGCGCTCTCGGCTGTCTCGAATACCAATCTGCAGCATTTTCCGACCATGCTCAAAAAGTGTTGCCTGGCCCTTCAATAAGCTTATGGTGGTCAAATTAGCAACACGGAAGTTTTCAGAGCGTAATTTATAAGTCTAAACTGGTTTATTGTTTCAGTTTAGTGTGCCTTTATTATAAGAAGATACGGTCTTGGTGCGGACTCTTGTGATATGAAATGCTGATGTCATATAAAAAGTACAAGTGCACAAATAGCAACGGTGTGAGTGTAAAGACTGTACTGCATTTATTGTAATGCGAGAGCTGATTTATGACTTAGTCCAGCGAGGAAACATTGTTATTTTGGTATTCAGCTGTAATGCGATGGTTGGCTTTAGGTAGCGAAGATCCATAAAAAAAACTGGTATTGCATTAGATAAATGCGATATGTTATCATCCATTTTTGAGATTTTCCAAGTTTTAACCTTCGATTGGCATGTTCATTTTCAGGACCCAAGCAACCTGCGTTGCTGCAATCCGCCAATGGTGCAAACAGTGAACCTCCTTCAGAACATTGTCAGCATGCTTCCCGAAGACCACTCCGAGCACCGACTGGCGTTGTCCCTGTTAGATGTCTTGGAATCCCTGCCCGAACCATCCTAGCCTCAGTCCGAGGATGCCTAGGAACAACGTTTGTGATATGGGTTCGCACTTTTGTGGCCGGCTCACCGTTCAGATGGTTCCTCTGCGAAACCGAAGTTGAGTCGCAGCATTGTGACTCAACTCAGGTGTGAACGGCTCAATGTTCAGATGCTTCCTCTACGAAACTGAGGCCGAGTCGCAGCGCTGTGACTCAATGCAGCGATGGCTGACTGACCTGAAAGTGAATGCGCGCGTCTCAACCTTCAGATGGTTCATCGACGAAACTGAGGTTGAGTCGCAGCACTGTGACTCAATGCAGTGATGGTTGACTGACCTGATAGCTCACACACGGTGCTTTTGACGACTGAAATTCCGGAAGGTGGATTCCTGATAGATGACTTATTCAGCATTATTTTGGACAGCTTTACCCTCAACGTGCATCACCGATAAGTTGTCTGCTTTGACAATGGCTGTCTGAAAGCGATGTGTGTTCGTTAAATCCTTTGTTACTTTCAGCACACATAAATGCACCTCTTAAAGTTTTGTACAGCTGAACTATGATACTGCGAACTCGAAGGAAATTCCTAGCTAGGTCTTTGTGTTGGTAATCCAATTAGATGTAAAAATGCTGTATGTTGTACGCTTCAGTGCATAGATGTTCTTACCGCTCTGAAGCATATTAAGCAATTATCAATAAGAGCTCTTTTGTACAAGCCATCTCTAATATGAGATTTATATGTGCTCATTTCTCCACCTTGCCTTGCAACTTTCTTCTGATTTAATGTCTTGTCTCACAGCATCTACCGAACGGTTCGTTATCATGGCTTCAAGGATTTTCTGTGACGAAAAAAGCGACTTCAGTATTTTATTATGAGAGGCACATTCGTACTGAAGGGATATTGAAAGTTGTGACTTATTTTTTGCGTGTGTGAGACCGTAGCATTACGTCCAGACGTAATGGTGATGATAGCCATGGTTAAAATGAGCATTTCAGCAAATAAATGCAGTACATTAGGCACATTTTTTATATGTTTGGTGTAGGCTTGTGCAAATGGGGAATTTTAGGTTTGTAGCAAAATCGAAGGGAATATCAATTTGGTATGAATAATTTCGAATCGAACTGAAATGGCATGTACTATTACATATTATAAAAAAAATAGCATATTTGTCATGATCCAACTAACCATGCACAATATTTTTAGAAATTGAAACAAGGCATGTGAAAATGTTATTCTTTTTGGTTTAAAGAAGTGGAAGCAATGTTGAACAGTAGCAGGATTTGACTTTCAGTAGAACGCAAGTGATAACCTGTAAACCTCGCTAGGTTTTAAAGTTTATTATACTTGGAGCATGTGAGCTAGTGTAACAAGCTTTTCAAATTATAAAAATTGGCCGCGTATCAGCTCGCTTCGCTGCAATGTTGTCGAAAGACTATAGTCTTCTGCCGGCCATACTCCATGAGTCCTGGTCCCACCCGTGGCCACCCATGATGCTGTTCTCATACCATTTCCGTCCTGCCAGGTGGCAGCATCGTATCGCTGACATAGGGCTTTTTCGTGCATAGCGTCTCGTTGGGAGCACAGCGTAAGAAACACTAGGGCCTTCAGAGTTGCATATCTATGCATTTTCTAGTAAATGAAGGTGTATATTTAAGGGCTCATTTTCTTTGTTAGACACAATAATAATGAGAACTAACAGACAATAATGCCAGGGAACTATACGGGGTTGTTATTAGAAGTAATTGTAATGTAAATTGGAGGAAAGGAAAGTGGACAAAAAGATAACTCGGCATTGGCGGGATTCGAACCTGCGACCTCCGAATAACGCAGCCCATTGAGCCACTGAGGTACAGTGCCGATCATTCTTCTGTCTACTTTATGGGGTATGTATATGCATTTAAACATGTTAGCATCATTCGGTGCCACCTGTTGCCTTTACAGGGAGCGTGGAACTTTCTTTCTGGCCTGTTTGGCCAAACAGGTTAAAAAACACGAGAGTGGCTCTCAGTGTTTACGAAAATATTCAATTATAAATTAGGTGCTCAACCTATTGCGATGAAATTTTGCCAGCTTATTTGTGAATGCACAACGATTGACCCACACAAGGTGGATTATGACCGAAAATTGAGTGCCATGACCCCTCTAAGGCAGCCGTAATTTGTGCATCCAATCTCGTGTGGCCTGCCATGTGTGACCTATTGATTGAGATCCTATCGGGTGTGGGTATCCTGTTGGGTATCTGGTAAGGGTGTGGCAAATACTATTTGGGTATGTGCCACAGAAATTGGGTGAATCTCTCTAATCCTCACTGATCCGCAAAAAAGAAAGAAGACAAGAGTTATCCCAACCCTAGGGAACTGGAAAGGCGATGGAGGACTCTGAAGCGATAAAAGGCCTGCGCCAGCCACAACATGCCCGTAGACCTACAAGACGTAATCACACCTCGTTTCAGTGCGGGTTTCTGTCTCTGAAGTTTGAATACCCACGTCATGTCTAAGACTTTCTCTGGTTTAACTCGAACCTCTCAGAGTTGAATATCAACGTTGAAATAACCAAGAATCACTTAGCTAAAGTTAGCAACGACCTAGAAGCAATCTGGAAACCACTCTCATCACCCAGCTAAGGGCAAGAAACAAATTAAAATTCTTTATTTTCTGCCTTACAGTGGTACGGAGAGTGGAGGCACAGAGAAAGCAGTCAGAAACAGCTTGACAGAGCCGCAGCACACTTTTCCTTGGCCTTCACAGGCAAGGCTTGTTAAATATCAGTATCGACATAGTGTAATGACAAATATAGAATAATCAATAAATAAAACCAAACAAAATAGGCTATACAGTATAGTATAGATAATGTTCACATTTGATACACACAAGTATGGCTGCCAAAAATATCTACATAACATGCTAAGCACTGCTTGACGAACTGAAGAGATCAGAACTGTTATGTGCGTACGAATTTAGGAGGGAAGGAAGAGTGAATCGCAGACATTGTATACCCGATTTTATTCTGGGTGTTGGCACAACCCAAGTCTTTTATGCCTTGGGTTGTGCGAAAGAAAACTAGAAGCAATCATATTAGTCTTCAGAACCATCCGGCTTTGTCGTGTCAAGCTTTGCGCATCCTTTGTGCAAGCTACAATACTTTTGGCCTTTGTTTTGTTATATCAATGTTTAACACTTCCACTAATAAAGAACCATAGTCCCATTAGGAAATACAGTGGAAGGCACACCAGCATTTGTCACAAATGAATGAACGTATCAGAGTGCTTGACTTTTGGACGAAATTTTCTAGGAGGTGTCTTCATCTCTTCTATATGCCCAGCTATTCAACACATTACCGGGTTCAATGGGTCTAGGTTCAACTGTATAAAAGCTTACATCTTATTCTATAAAATGTATAAATTTGTCGCCTATAGTGTTTCAGTTAACGAGTGTTGCTTCAAAATGTGAATCACCTAGAAGCAGTCGCTACCCTGACGAAGAGAAGTACCCTTGTCAAAAGTTGGCTTCAGCGACATTCCTAGTTCGACTTCTCCTCATTTCAAGCGGCCTGTACGTCAAAATGAAGCTAAGGGTCATAGCTCACTTGCATTGATCCGTAGCTCTCTTTTTCAAACAGCATCTGAGAATCCTCAGTAGCCTTTGTTATCATATCAAGATCGTATCTTTTTTGTTATCACTGTTACCACTTTACAAGTGGCTGCTACATTTTAGACCTGCCTTAGTTAACACTTATCTGGTCATGCCGCTCGTTTATAGTCAGCTGCCTCGACCAATGTGTTGTCATCTAAGAACTTGCACTAGCCTACTTCAATGCATGATGTGGCATATGTACATACAGCTTCGGGTCGATAAGTGCTTTTGACAATGCTCGTGTTGACGGCAACGAAGCTTCATTTTACATGCCAGGGTGCCACGATAGTCGCATCATGGCTGATGTGCTAAGTCATTGCTCGTCGGCATCATTTTTTCAGAGCCAGTGATATGTACCCTCCTAGTCTCTCGTATGCCTAGCTTTGGTCTGCTTGCAAAACAGGGAACAGTGATTGTAATGAGTCATAGCGCCATGTCATAGTGTCCAAACAAGACGTTTCGTCGCGCGCATGAAACAACTTTTTTTAGCTGTCTTTAAGAGCCGAAACAGAGTGTAGAAGTTTAAGTGCGAATAGCTACTGAAGGAAATATACATAGATTAAATGAACATGTGCGTGTTACAACATTGAAATCTCTTCATCTGAATCGATCGATAATTCACATTGTACAGCTGGTCTTTGCAAAGTTGAAAGCTTTTGAACAGGAAAATACAGAAAAAGTGCAACTTGATATCTACTGATGGTTCAATTTGAATTAATTTTCTGTTTTAATTTGCAGTTGCTATAAGCTTCACCCACAAAATAGCAGTTTAGCTGCCACCTTCGTTTGAAAGTTGTACCAACGAGTGCTCATTTGAAGCGCAAGGAGTGTCTCTCTGCTAATATGTTCGCACATTGAAAAGTAATACCACTGTCACACGAGCGGTTGGAAGCATTTTAAGAAAGAACACCTCTTTTGAAAAAGAATTTTGCATGCAGACTAATAAAAGAGTGATACCTATGTTTCAGAAGTGGTCTTTTCTAAAAACAGAGCTCATCTATTTATTTTGTGGTCGTAAAAGAGTAGCCTGAAAACAAGTGAGCAGCAGTGATTATGAATTGATGAAATGAATGGGCAAATGTTTCTTGTTCTGTCACTTAGACTCATTGTAAAAATAAATTTATCATGTCATAAAAAGAGTCATTAACCCTCTAAAGCATATCTTCTTGTGTACAATCGTAAACAGGTCAAATGGGTTGGAAATACCACATGACGACGTTTTGTGTGTCGCATGCATGAGTGGAAGAAGCGTGGCGCCGTACATGTATGACCATGCCAATGACCAAACAGCTCTGGGTCAATGCCTCCTTAGTTTCTTTCAAGGCCAGTACAAACGCACGCTTCTCAACGTGAGCCGTCGGTCCGCCTTAGTTCAGGGAGTGGTCGTGATGCGAAGCTACATGATGGATAGCGCCTCTTGCGTCACACGTGCGTCTGAGCGTTCTGCCCTGGAAATGCGATAGATGTGTTTCCCACTCCAATATCATACGTCTGTCATATTTGTTCCTTCACGCTCCTTCTTTCTGGCTAAAAGTGATGCCGCCACTGCTTGAGAGCGCAGCGCATGCGGTGGCATTGCAGTGACACTTCCCTATTGGTTGCCTGTATAGTGCCACGAACATCGACACACTACTTCAAAACGCCATATTTTTTACAGAGCCAGCATGAATCACCAATATGAACACGAAGAATGCAAGACACCGCCACACGGATCTGTACACAACTAAAGAAAAAAAGTACTACACATGATTATAGCTGTGAGGCACTGCATGAGGGGGTTCTCTACGTCGTAATGGCAAAACAAACCCGACGACTAGGCAATGGGCGAGAGCAGAAAAGGGCTAGAGGAGCGGGCGGTGAATGGCTGGATCGGTTGCAAATGGCTGGCATTGATAAAATAGAGGAGGCGTTGTCCAAGGTCACACAAAAAGCAACAACTTGAGTGGTCGAGGAGGAACACCGGGACTTCATATGCTGAAACTCGCAATTTCATTTTGGCTGATTCTCTTTTGAAAGCTAGCATCGCCCTTTCAGCAGTGCATTCATAAGAAAAACACTAAAATAAATAGTTGGTGCCACGTGTCTGCGAGGCAGTACCTCTTCATTATAGGTCTTTAATCTGCATGAAAGACTATGTAAAAGAGTTTTTGCGTGCTCATGCAACAAGGTATGCGTATTTGTTTTTTTCTGACTGAAATATTATTTTTAACTGAGTATGGATGTCAGAATCTCTGCCAAAATTCAGGATATTCGAGATTTCTGTTTACGAACAGTGGCACAAGTAAGTATTCATTTGGCAAAAGTTCGAGCATCCAGGCATGCAGAAGTGCTTGATTTCGCAGAAATGCGTGAATGTAATTTCATCAACTTGTGGAGAAGTGTGGAAAAGTTTATCATTTGTTGGAACGTCTTAGCACTCGCCTATAGTAGGCTACACAGCACTCTTAATTGTTAACTATTTGATACAAACATACACATTTTTTTTGCGTGGGGTGGCTCAGGTGACTGTGGGTGAAGCTTATAAATATTCTCATGGTTTCATACAATTATAGGCTTTATTTTAGCTTGCATTTTACCAATAATGGCAATGTCAGAAGCGCTTTTAATGAAGTAACATGGTTTCTATTTTTTTTCTGCATTCACAAGTATGTAATGATGCTTACATTAACATGCATTACTGCACAAATTGCAGGCCTCTGTCTGGGTCTGCTCACACTGCTTGGGCTGCATACCTGTGCATGTTCTCAGGTCTACACATGCAGTACCGCACATTTCGGAGACATGGTCTGCACACACTGCTCGGGCTGCATACCTGTGCATGTACTCGGGTCTACACATGCAGTTCGGTGCATGTGGCAGACCTGGTCTGCACAGACTGCTCGGGCTGTATACCTGTGCATGTGCTCGGGTCTACACATGCAGTACCGCGAATGTTGCAGGCCTGGTGTGCACTCACTGCTTGGGCTGCATACCTGTGTATGTGCTCAGGTCTATACATGCAGTTCCGTGCATGTGGCAGACCTGGTCTGCACAAACTGCTCGGGCTGCACACCTGTGCATTCGCTCAGTTCTACACATGTAGTACCACACGTTGGAGACCTGGTGTGCACACGCTGCTCGGGCTGCATACCCGTGCAAGTGCCCCAGTCAACACATGCAGTACTCCACATCTTGCAGACATGGTCTGTACACACTGCTCAGGTCGCATACCTGTGCATGCGACTCGAGCAGTTTGTGCAGACCATGTGCACCCTCCGAGCAGTATGTGTACCAGTCACTAGTGGCATCTACCACACATGTTGACGCCATCGCTGTAACTCGAAGAGTGAGGGTCAGGGCATGGAACCCCGCCTCTGTTCAAGCTGCTAATTAATAAGTGATGAATACCTGTACATGTGTCAACGTCTACACATGCAGTACTGCACAGGGAAACTACATTCAGTTCTACCAAATTTCTGTCTCCTTGTAGTTCGAATTGATAAGTTTGCATTGCCAATGCCAAAAGCACTCATAATGGTAACGGTGTGTCTGTTTTTCTTCCACATTATTTTCACCCTCTAAGGGTGCTGCTGAACCTTCTTTCAATTTGTCTACAAATATATATTGCACTACGTTCGCACTTGGTGTTGTTGAAACTGATTGTCAGCCTGTGGTTTCTCATTTGAAAATTCTGCATAGCTTTTGGGTTGTTATTTTTGTGTCAGCAGCAAGTTTATACATAGCACTAATGTAAGTTTCATGCATTGCAAGAGAGCATGTTTTAAGTCATTCACACATTGTTCTTCTTGACAGGTGCCATCTAGAAAAAAAAAACTCTGTAAGAGCAGACTAGTGTTTAGTCTATCACATTGTGTGTAGAAGGTTGTTTTGAAGATGAGCAGTCTTTGTCAAAAGTTTAGAGAACATTTTAGAGTCTAGTGCTTTGACCTTGTTAGCCTCATGTTTGGAGCGTCTGGAGTTCCACAGTGGCTTTATAAACTTTTAACAAAAACTGTACAGCATTTGATGGCCATAATATTGACTTAGCATTTAGTGTCTCTTGATTTTAATTTTCAGGAATTCATTTGCAAAAGCAGAATTATTTATGGTAAAGCGTACACACAGCTAAAGTGAGCTGACTTTTTTTTTTTGCTCAGAATGCACAACTATTTTGGAAGGGAAACAATTTTTATTCTCTTGCACGCACACAGAGTTTGTTTGTAATTACAAAAGCCTAGGGCCAATTCTTTGTCTATGTCCGTGACTTGGTCTGGATTTTGTCTTCTTGTTCTGTAAGGAAAAATAAATGTACAAAGTGGTTTTTGAATTTATACATACACATCAATCACAATCAAACTTTATTACAACCAAGTCAAAGGTGCTTTTAATACATTCACCTTTGGTTTAGTCATGCATTATTGGCAAGAAAAAAAGTCTGCAAGTTTGTGATTTAATCTGTTCTGTAAAATAGCTTTCTGTATTCCAGTTCTCTTACAGCACTAGATCCAACGTCTTCTCACTGAGTGAGATGTTGAGGCTGGTGCTACAGTTTGTGCCATCGCTGGTGCAACAGTTTGTGGCAAGTTACTAATTCATTTTTACCAACGTCCCTGTTAAGTGACAGTAATGCTTGTTTTCAGTATATAGTGCCCATTATATAGCAATGCACATTCTTCGCACTGCTATTTTTATAAACAAAGTGTGCTTACCTTCTGCATTGGCATTGCCTTTGAGGGCATCCCACTTGAAGTGCAAACGCTGGTAAACCTCCTCGCACCTCTTGCACAGGCAGCCTTGCTCACTGGAGATGTTGCGTCGACACCGCTCGCAGACGGCCATCTTTGTGGGTTCAAGCGCGATCAGCACCTTTTCATCCTCTGTGAAAAGTAACACAATAGATAATGACACGTTGTCGTGATGGTTGCAAACATGGCAGCCAAACAGTACCAAGAGTGCCATGTGTCGCTTGTTGGTGTAAGGTGCCGAGTTGCATTAGGTCTTGCAAAATAGCTGTGTCCATAAAATTTATCACTAGTGATTGACAAGTCAATCACAGGTGAGTCAGTACTCAAATACTACTGAATCACTAGTGATCACTAGTCAGTATTCATTGCCATGATAAAGTTCAAGGTTTGTCTGATGTCTACATCTTCTCACTAAGAAAAGCTCTGCTCTTCAAAATAATGCTTTGTGGAGTGTGCTTTAGTAACTTGAATGACAACAGACAACTTCAACATCGGCATATAGATATGAAACTGTCAATAAGCAATCGTTGTCAATAGGCTAACCTGTTTCCAAGATCACAGCCCTGTCCGAACCCGCTTGCACTGTCGGGTCATCGGCTTGTTCGAAAGTGACCGAAGCCACTTGCAGCACATCCGTGAGCCCGGAGTGAATGGCCGAGTCTTCTGGCTGAAGGAGCTGCAGTGAACAAGCAGTGTGGTAAACTCGTGGATTTTGTTTTGTTTTCTGAACAACTGTGCTTTCACTATTTTAGGCGAACAGCACGGGAGAGATGAAGTACAGTGCACCTGACATCAGTCACTTCCGGCTGTGAAGTTTGTGACTACAACTGCAAAAGCGCAGCTGAGGCACGGAGGAAGCATTTACTTTAACAGGCAGAAACGTTCAGTGCTAGTGTTAAACATCCACTTATGTAATTTTGTCAACAAAGGTACAGTTGAACCCCATTATAAGAGGCATGCTCCATGCAGCAATTCTTGTCTTTTATTCTAAATGTCTCCTATAAGCAGGGAACCTCGTATGTATTTTCTTATAACCCTGTATTTTATCAAAGGCATACTGGCATCTCTTATATTAGTTTCTCTTATAAAGGGGTTCGACTGTATAACTCCTTTGTTTACCGCAACCACACTAGGGCTGCTGCAAGAGCGGGTATCATGCTTCGATGCATGATATATATGGAAGTCATGCTATAGTGATGCACAAACATCTCTGTGTAAAAAATTCCAGAGTTCAAATAAGTTGGTTATAGTCTGATAATCTAATGTATAATCTGATATTAAGTATTGTTGAGGTTAAACATCTCAAAACTACGCAAACATTATGAGACACCCTAGTGGAGGGCCTCTGAAGGTTCAACCACATGGATTTCTTTGATGTGTGCCTTAATCTGAGTAAGGTACTCATGCACTGAAACAGGTTAATTTAGGATTAAGTTATGCACGTACTTTTGCTACCGCCGTCTCCACTTTGGGTCATATCGGCGGGATATCAACTCAAACGCATAGATTAGAGCCAACGTTGCCTTCAGAAACAAGCTTCGTCGCAACAAGACGTGGTTAGCTCGAGCAAGCGCACACACCGGTCATCATACTAAAGAAAAAATTTGATGTCGCATTTGAATCTATGAATTGTATACATGTACACAGGCATTGAGCATTTTCGCCTCCATCAAAAATGTGGCCGTCGCAGCCGGGAATCAATCTCGCCTCCTTCGGGTCAGCACTTTACCACCATAACTGCTAGATCACAGTGGTGGGTTACATAGTATGAAACATAAATTTTTAATTTGTGAGAACTGTCGTTACGAGATGTATCAGCCAACTTGATGGTTATGTCTATAAAAATAAGGTGTTACAGTGTTAAGTTCAAAGCTTTTAGGGTGGTAACACGTTGACAGTGGGGGAGGCTAAATGGATGACAGAAAATATCTGCCATATATTAAAAATATAAAACATACGGCCTTAGTCTGAGCAGACTTCGTTTAGTGAATATTGTATTTTTGAAACTAGTTCCGTTCCATATATGTGTGTTCAAGTACGCATATCTCCTCAGAATTTCGGTCTCTACACTATGGCTGTTGGCCATTATAGACGATTGTCACAGCAGTACAGGCATGCTAAAACTCTAGTTCACTGTAAATGCAGGACTTGAGAGAGAACTCACTCTGAGGCAGCTGGCAAAGCGACTGTCCCTACTGGTAGAGATGATCCTGACGTCGTGCAACAATGGCCGGGACTTGGCGGCGGCTTTGTTCACGGCTTCCCTCAACCTCGCTAGTGGCTTCTCTAGCTGGGCAAACTCCAGCCTTTCCCAGTCGTGTGGAGGTGGTTGCCACGCACGCCGAAAAATGCCAGTGTCGTCTGCTCGGAAGAGAGGCAAAAATAAGTGGGGCGAGGAAAATTGGACACTTTCACACAGATGCCTCAACGTTTCAGATAAGGTACTACAGCCAAAGCTAGTGTAGGAAGTGAGAGATGAGGCAGAAGGTGATGCTAAATTTCACAATATAAATGACGAAACCTATTTGCTTGGGCAGTTGCGATGTTCTGAACAGTAACAACAAATGAAACCGTTTATTTGTTTCAAATATTTACAGACACTACTGCCCTATGCTGGGACTGCAGGGGAATGGTAAATTAGCTCAAGCAATACAAATACAAGTAAACAATTTCAAAGCAGGTAACATATGAAGTGAAAATAAGGAAAAAGATTATTTTTAAATGCACAAGTCAAAAAGGCCACAGTGCAAGACACTTAGCAATCCAGAGTAAGGCATTGACAGCTGTATAAATAATCAGGTTTTGCTATTTCCAAGGTGTAAAGCATATTCATTTAATACTCAGCCTAAGAACAAAAAAAAAAAAGAAGTAAAGTACAGTAGGTAAATTCATTAAACTATTTCTTTGCTCCAATGTATCTAATTCAAGAAGTCTTGCTAGCTTCCACAGCACTGCACCTGATGTACGAAACGGATTATAGGCACCTTGAATGTATGAAATGTTTTGAGGACTTGCATTTGCCAGGGTCTCCATGGTAGTAGAAGACTTCTTCCCCGAGGTGCGGAATGATTGGAGCAGTAACATTCACCAGCACGTCGAGGACGTGACTCAAGGCTGTCTGGCAGGACCTACGACTCGTGGAATCCTCCGCATCGCAGTAAAGCCTGTTCATGCAGAATGGCAGCCACAGAAGGTCGCAGTAGGAATTACGGTTGCGTCTCTCATGCACGGCGGCGAGGTAAAAGATTGTGCACGGCCAAGGTCATCACGCCACTCGACCATTTTGACGTTTTCTTAATGTCAAGTGACGCTTACCTGTCCTTTACAGCTTGGAAGTAGAAAGACGATGTTTCGTTCACGACAAAGTTCAGCACTGCAGAACAGGCATGGTTGTACCTCATTTCATCATAGAGTGATGTGACCTACAAAAGAGGATGCAGTAAAGTTTGTACAGTGTATTACATGCGCTCTATTTGGAGCCGTAACGTGCAGGGTCACTCGCTAATAGACACCATGGTTCACTCTTAACTGAAACAAAATGTACCTGTTTTCGCTTTGGTTTGTAAAATAGTACTATTTAACACACAAATAAAATGAGAATGGCAGTATTATGTGCTATGCTTTCCACATGGGAGTTATATATGTCAACATCATCGTTGAAGTGAATTTTCTTGGATGAAAAAACAGATTGAAGCATTTGTGGTGGGAGTTTATTTAGCATGAAACAACATTAACATCGCGCAAGTTTGGCTACAGCTCAACAACAGTACAGCGGGTAGTGACCGAGAGAGGAAACGTCATTACAGACTAATTTAATACAGAAATAGGAAGTCGTTATATTGATGCTTCACTTCTTACGGATCAGCGTTTCACACGTTGCCACAAATGCACCACCCGAGAGACCAAGCATAGAGGGCACAAACAAGACATCGTTTCAGGCATTTTCAATTTCGTTATGTTGCCATAACTGGCAGAAAACGGAAGTAGCAAAACGAGCAAAGCATGCAAAGCCTTACACGAGCGTGAAATCCGTGTAGGAGGTGGAGCACGAACCGGTCCAACGGGAGCATTTCTCGGTACCCCAAGACGTGATGCGTGTGATCAAAGTCGGATAGGGCACCCAGGCAGAACCTCAGAGTGCCCCTTATCTGTCGATGCGAAAAGATGCATAAGTAAATGGGGGTGAATGTCCACTACCATAGCATAAGCTTACTGGCCACAGTACGTTACTGGAAGTTCATAAAATAGCAGAAAAGAAGATGCAAATGCCTTAGTAAAAGCAGAAACCAATTCGTTGTTCTGAGAAATGCACAGACACTTTGCAAGAAGTAACAATCTATGCATGAAGACCTTCCTTTATACAGAATCATCACGGGTAAATTTGGGCGTGTGCTGCCGCCATTAATGGCATGCTAAGTCTTAACTAAAAGGTGAATTTCTTAACTCACACGCGTAAGCAAAACTCTGTTACGGAGGAGTCTGCTTTACAACCTCTGCCATTCAGTGTAATAACAGGTGCTGTTTGACCTGTGAACGAACATTTATGCTCGGCACATGACACAGTAGCACATGCATCATTTTCCCCCAACTATTTTGCTCTGCGACTGCCACACGTCGTAAGCTATTGAAAAGACGAATCTCGTAATAATAGTCTCCTTCTGGCATAAAAATAGCGTTGCTAAAATCAATAAATCCCGACAAGCTTATACCTGTGACACCATTTTAATGGCAAGAACAGATTTGATTGGCTTAGTTAAAACCAATATGTACTTCATTGTGTCAGTTCCGTTATTGAACTGTATTTTCTCAATGTCCAGACAACTGTTTTCACCACTGCCTTCTCTTGAAGCAGCACGGACAATTTAATATACTCTTCCTTCTCCACCACCGAGTGACTTTTCGCCTGATGGTTTACATTTGCATTATTCTTTTTGTGCGACGCTTGAAGTAACTCGCAACTCCAGTAACTTTCTGCACCTTCAATTGTTCTAAATGGCTGATAATGTACTAACCCTATGAAGCAATGACAAGAAGCAAGCTGTTCATCAAATATCTGCACAAGAGAGAGCTAGCAGATATACACTTCCCTTGTGTGCTCTGCGCTATAGTAATGAAAAAAATCTGTTAACGTGGGTTGTGTGCTTCAGCTGACATTTTGAGCACACAAAGCCTCTTTATAAAATTTTTCATTGCAAGCTTCTATCTTCCTTTTTTCGTGGTTTATATACAATACTATAGAAGCTTCATTTAATGGAAGCATTTGCTTTCACTTTGACATCCGTAACAGAGTGCTTCGCAATAATTTCGATGTGTCTTTTTACCTCTCGTCGCTGGAAAAAAGAAAGGGCAGGAAAGTGAAAACACTGGTGTGCCAGACAAGTAGCACAATTTCTGGTGTTTTGATTCATACTTTGGCGACGTTTTCTTGGCACTCTGCTAGGACGTGCTTGGCGACGGGAACGTTTTCGTGATTGCTTCGTGTGAGCGGCAACCCACCACCGAAGGACGTCAACACCAAAGGCAGGGTCCTTTTTGAGATCCTGAAAACGGGCAATGAAAACGACAGCCCTCAATGTAAGTGGCAAAGAATAAGTATTTCGCCTATCCAGTTGATTTCATAAATAATTACCTCTACATGTACTGAAGCTTGGTTAGCTAGTGCGCTACATTCACAAAAATGAATTCGAATTGAATTTTTATTTACATATATAAAAAGTTTACATTAGTTTAATATTATTCAGGTAATCAATTTTTAATTTATTACGGTTCTACTTCTTGCATTTGCAAAGGACTTGGCAAATATATACAGTGTCGTAATTGCAGGATTTGTTTTTCTTTTTGTCTTGCAGAAAGTTACATTAGGGCACTCATTCAACTTTAAGATTTTAACTTTCTTAGCTACACAGCCACAAAAAACTAAGCTGTTTAGAAGAGAAAGTGCCCATGTAATTCTGAGCATTGTCTCTTCCATAATGTTGTCATTAAAGGAATACCGAACAGAATTTTCGCCGCCAATATTTGCAGCCAAATTGAGAGATTGGGCCATGAATTGATAGAGACAACCTTCGTTCCAGGCAGAAACTACGGCAAAATTATGAATTTGGTCCATTTTTCACAAACTGCTGCATCTAGCGGCTGCGCCGTGAACTACAGAAGTTGATGCTTAGCGACACACGCCCGAAACAGGCGCCCACACACAGCACAGCCCAAAACAGGGGAAGTGGCCAATGCCAGTCGTCGCTCGACCTCTTTCAACACCCACTTCGGTTCCCAAAACCGGTACGTACAGCAACAGCAGCGAACAGTGCTTCCGGCTGGGGTGAAGCATCAGCGCTTTTGTGGACGGGAAAGAGTGGGATGAAAGGAGAGGCGAAGAAAAAGAAGAGGAGGACAAGAACACGTGCACCCTGCATGCTCCTTCGGTAAGTGTGACGTCTAGTCACGGCTCGTACTCGCGAGCAGTCCACCGGACGCTGACAATCCATCAAAAATACAACCAGCTGTACAAAAGTACTGGGAAAATTAACTTCGTTTATCGGAACAGTGGCATTTTCTGGGTCCAATTTCAAAGTTCTGTCAGTTTTCCCAATCTTCGTTCAGTGTCCCTTTAGCATCACCGATGAGCTTTGCTAGCACAGTCGCTTTGCTCGTCTGGTTTTCATAGATGTTTGTGCTTGTGTATGTCGCCAATGCATTTGCTAAATCACTCATCCTGTGTTAACTGAACCAGAAGTGTTCAAGCTACACTCAAACCTATAACAACTTATACCTATTACAAAGTTGCATCTTGCACAAAAATAAGTTCGTTACGTCCGAAAATTCGTTATAAAAGTTTATTTCTAACCTATATGTATCGCAAGACTATATTTCTTTTACTTCGCTATAACCAATATTTTGTTATATTCGGGTTCGTTATATCGAGGTCTGAGAGTATTACGAGCCGGTCATAGTTCAAGTTGTTTATCAGCCAGGGCCACAGCAAACTCTCACCTTTCCACCCTTCGTTATCGTCTCGGGGTCGATGACATTCCCCAGTGACTTGGACATCTTGCGACCCTCAGCATCCAGAGTGAAGCCGTGCATGTACAATTTTCTGGGAAGTCCCCCGAGATCCATTTGGAAAAAAAGCAGCACTCAGCGTAACACGCAAACTTAATCTGCTGCCATAGTGCAGCAGTGTTTCTGATGGCAACGCTTTCCACGAGGTGATCTAGTGAACTGCCAAGATGTATTTTTTCAGCGACTAAGCTAGCATTCAGATATCAGTCATTTGCTTTAGTGTTGAAAGAATACTGAATGAAAATCAGCAAAACTGACGAAACTTGCACATTTACACTCAAACCTCATGGTAACAAACTTGTACCTTACACAAAAACAAGTTTGTTAAATTAAAAAATTCGTTATAAAGGAATATTCCTAACATTATAGCTATTGCAAGACTGTTCATCATTTACTTCATTATAACCAATGTTTTATTATATCCGGTTTCACTATATCGAGGTTGGAATGTATATAAACTCTCATAGATATGATTACCTGTAAGGTGCTTTTCCTGTAAGAGCTACACTCGTGAGCAGCGAAGACTGGAACCAGCCCCGAACTTGGTCGAGACCTTCCAGATAGACGTCTGCTTGGAAGGGTTCTGAAACAATAGCACCGCAGCATCGTTATGCCACAATAATTTGTATACGAATTGGTCACATATGAGATTTAACACTATAGAGACTATAGCGAGGCATCAACGCTTCTATATTGTTTTAACAGTTGGAATAGGTTGAATAATTTTTTGTTTGTTCAACTTGCCTGGAAGAACCATCTTCCAGCTGAGCCCACTGTCGAGCCAGATGTCCATAATGTCCTGGCCTCGTGTCAATGCAGCATCTTTGCAGACTCCAAGCTGACACAAAAAACACACATAGTTAAACTGAGTTCCAGTAAAGCCTTACAGGAGCGGATACACTTAGCAAGATGATAAGAATAATCGGCCACGTTTTATAACTCAGGTTAGCTACCGCAGCACATCGGCATAAGAAAAGCTACAAAACAAAACTTTGTGCCATGATTCTCCTTTTGCCATGGACTTGACATGCATTGTCACGTGCCTCAATCGAACACTTTCTTTCCGGCGCTCCTCTCTCAACACCCTGTTCATGTTTCAATTCACCAAAACAGTACAGCAACAAACAGGAAAATTTTCAGCTGCTCCTGACCTGTTCACGAACTTCATCCGGCAGAAGCTCCTTGTCTGTGGCTGTCCACCAGATATCCGGTCCTCTTGCATTCATAAGCTTGCAGACGTGTCTGACAAATTCTCTGTAATTTGAGACTTAAGATCAGACAAACGCAGGCTCATAGTGCCATAGTATATACTCTGCTATTGTACTGAAGCCATACAGGAGTTCACATGACTCTCATGACAGAGGTATCATCTTATCAACTTAAGATGCACGAGCTACAATATATCATACGAAAGATTGTGATATAATATAGGGCACTACCATCATGCCACAAGCAAGAAAAATACAGTCGTTACACACTTTCTGCTATAGCAACAGTGTCAAGTCGCTGATCATCAGTTGGAAATGCCTACCTTACGCACGCCTTATTCTTTGCTGAATTTCCTTAACAAAAGTAGCCTTCCCTATTAGCATTTGACTTAGATATACACTCAAGCTGCATTATAACAGAAAATGAGTTCGTTATATCTAGAAATATGTCATAAAAGTATATTCCCCACACTGCATTTATTACGAGTGTGTTCTTAATTTACTTTGCTATAACCAATATTTCGCTACATCCGGGTTTGTTATGTCGAGGTTCGAGTGTACATACTTTTCCACTGATTCCAGGGTACAGTCATTTATTACAAATCCTCAGTCTTTTGCCGGACCGCCTAGTATTATCTTTGTCTTCTGCATAATTATCGTCAACCCTTCTTTGACAATTTGTTGGTTTAGATCTACAGGCATTTTTTACAGCTCGTCGCTGTCACTGCTGAAGGGTATGATGTCATCTGATCTGGTTCTCACAGGCAAGAGAATACATCTTCAGTTTATTATTCTGCGTTTTTTTTACTGTTCTTTTTTTTCTAGCCCTTTAGTTTTTACTGCAGTCAGAGTTCCTGTCTTTCACTTGTGCAACGGTCACTAACAACCAGGCAACTGTCATCAAAATCTCAGCTTCAGGTTTAGGCAACTAACACTTTCCAGTGAACAAAAACATGCAGTCACCTTGAGGTGAGTGACCTCTCGTCCTCAAAGACCACCGGTATCGGTACGCCCCAGAACCGTTGCCTGGAGATGCACCAGTGGGGTCGTTGTGTCAACTGGTTCTCAAACATGGTGCGTGCTGATTCCGGTAGAATCTGTACTCCTTTGAGGCAATTCTGTTGCAATGAGAAAAAAAATCATTAAATAGGCAAAACAATCCTTGAGCAGATAAATGAAGTACTGTCAAACCCAGATGCAACAATTTTGAAGGGAGCTTAAAAACTGCTTGTAATATGAACTTAGGTGGAACATATTACCAATCTGTGAATTTTCAATGTCTGGAAAAGTTAATTTTTTTTAATATAGTGAAACACGGGAATTCGCCAACTTATTTCTTCAAGGCCGCTCCGAATGCATAAAAGTATACTTATTTTTCATCGACACCTTTTTTCAGAACATCTAGATCAGACTGGGGCGGCCTTCACGTTGTGAAAGCCGCTGTGGCAGTCCCCTTCTCGATAAGGAACACCACAGGAGGCATGCTTCACCGCACGACGCTTACTGTACTACACGATTAGAATTCTTCACCGCATTACAATAGTGTACACTGCCGTGAAGTGTGCTCAAGCAAAATCGTTATTACAGGGTGTCGATGAAATTTCCACTACACCAATCGTCCGTATCTTCAGAAGCTCTGATTTTGTTCTTATTTCTTGTAGTATTGAACAACATAATTAGATTCGAACAGTTTAATTTCATTCGACATGAATATTAACGATAATGGAGCAATTTACTATTAGATAAAATGGTTGCTTGGGCAAGTTGGTATGACATTGTTCACATAGAAACAGTACCGAAAACGAAGTTACTATTCCCACATAGGAAAAAAAAGGGCATTTTAGGGATACATCATGGCATAGCATTTCATATACTTAATGTGAAATTAAACAGGACTTTAGTATATTTATAGCATATTGCAATAAATTTGAATGAGATCTTTTACAACTGTTTGACACATGAGCTGAAATGTACATCACAAAGCCATAACGCTCAATGGCGTTAGGCCTAATTCAATGTGATGCAAAAGAGAATACAGCTCATAGCGTGTCTACTACCAATGCCCGCTGCCTCATGTTGTCGTCGAGGTTGATGAACCACTGTCGAGAGGACCTGACAATGACGGGCTGTTTGCTGCGCCAGTCATAGGGATAGCTGTGGGTGTAGCTGCCGGTCCGGACCACGTGATCGGCCAGCAGCTTTGTGACGGCGTCCGACCCCTCGGTGAGCACCGGGAGACCACGCAACTCTGGTCTGCAGCTCGACGCAAAACGTCCCTCCTCGTCCACTAGACATTCCTGGCAGTGTTGAAAGAGAGAAAAAAAGAACAAACATACAGAGTCTCAATTACAGATGAAAATTGTGCAACTCGAAAATTATTATTCAGTCTTTAATCTGAAAAATTGCTGGATGTTAGTTTCCTTTCAGATGCCACCCATGAAGAACCATTTGTGTCAAATCGCTACAACGTTACTTCAAGACACTCAATATTCTATTGCAACAAGAACAATGAGATAATTCTTTAATTTATGACTGTTATGGCAACTAATCCTAATTAGGTTGTAATTAAATATCTCTTTACCCTAAAGTCATAGGTACTTATTTTTGGCAAAAATTTCAGGCTAGAAATATAGCACAAATTTATTTTATGCTTTGTATATTTTGAGCGGAAAAAAATTCTTTTCACATCTCTAGCAGGAAGTGACTCAATAAACATGGTAATGCCTTCAAAAAAGTGATCATATGTGTCAGTACACTGCAAAATAAAGTTAAATGAAGACAAATTTATTATACAGGAAGATAAATTCATCAAAGAACAATATATCTTGCTCTTTCACAGCCTCTACTTGATGCAAATAGCAAAAACGAGTGGTGTACACTGTTGTGTACAGAGCGTCTCAAAGGGTTAAAAAAAAACATCATCTCATCCTTGAAAATAATCTTCCAATAAGGAGAGCGCATCAGTCAGGGAAATGGGTGAAGATACCTCCATAGCTATGCCATGCTTCAGAGCATTCTGGTAGTCCTCAAAGCCATGGCTGGGAGCCGAATGAACCAATCCCGTGCCCTTGTCCATCGTTACGAAGCCTGCCGGCAGAAACCTCAGTTCTTTGTCCGGATACAGAGGATGTGTGTAAGATGAGTTGGACAGTATGTCACTTCCTGCGAATAAATTATGAAAATTCTGTCACTATGAACAATTTTACACTTTGAAAAAAAAAAAAAAGCAGAGAGATTTTTATTTCAACTATTCTGCATGTGTCAGCTTCGTTTTAAGCATCGGAAGGGATGATTGCTTTTTCTGAGGCAAACACCTTAGACACCCCTTCAAGTGAGAAATTTGACGTCCCATGGCGTCAGGGATGAGTGGTGCAAAAAAATGTCGCAGCATATCCACAGTGTGAATGATGATTAGTCATTTCGTCATTCCATCTGTGCGTCTGTCCATCTAGTGAAAACTGCAAGTACTGTCATCTCGCATCTTTTCATCATATATTCATCATATACAAGTACCACCATCCAGCAGACATTCCTAAGACTAAACGAGAGGTGGCTACCTACTACTACTACTACTACTACTACTACTACTACTACTACTACTACTACTACTACTACTACTACTACTACTACTACTACTACTACTACATACATCGAGGACGCATGGCTTAAGGAGCTTCGGCCATAAAAATCATCGCGTGACGACATCACCATATGACGTCACAGATTGCAAAAAATTGCGGCGTCATTATGCCATCCCAAAATTCTGGCATGGCATCCCGTGACATGATGCTGCATGATGTTGTTGTAGCAGCCTCGTTTGGGCGGCAAATGAAAATAGAGAGCACACGACCTGAAGAGAAGAAAATGAAGACTGCACTTGGGAGTGGCACGTGGAACGATGGCTTGTGTTTCCTGATCCCTTACACATCGGCTAAGAAGAAAAAAAAAGATGGTTTCTAGCTTCGAGTCGTCTTAGGTGAGTGCACTGAGATACTCTACGAGTTTATTCAAATTTAAGCTTCTGTCACTCTCTCTGCCAATAGCATTGCCCTAAGAGTGTGCTAAATGTAAACTGGGGGCAACCAGCATAAAGTTATAATTTGGTTTCTAATGATCGAGACAGGCTGAATTAGAGATCAATAGCAGTACAGGTAAACAAGTCAACAATGACAGGGTAGGAAGGAACAAATTGGGCAGCAGGTGCGACAGTTTTTAAGTGCTGTGTGAACAACACATTAACAAGTGTTTATCTTAAGTGCAATTTAATTGGGGTATGTCGCGGAACAGTTTGTTGCGGAACTTGAATCTGATGATTCCCCCAAAAATTAGGGCATTTCAGCATTTTACTGCTCCTCAAAGAAACATTGCTCTCAAAGACACCTTGCACCAATTATGATCGAAGTCCTCCTAGCATGGTTTGTGAAAAGTTATAGAACTTATGCATCATTACATATATGTACATATGCATATTTTGTGCCCATGAAAAGATGCCCAACAACGTCTGTCAATAAGCATTGCTTCTTGCGTTTTATGAAGAGATGACCAACCGCTGAATTTAACTAATTAAAAAATTACTGTACACCTGTAGTGCAGATGGCACTACAGGTGTACAGTAATATGTGTCATTTTAGGCACAGCAGGGCCAGACATTACTTACCAGATGGGCATTCTAAGAAATGGCATTTGTGAGGTTCAGATTATCCATATACACACAAAAAAAATTTTACACACTTTAAACAGAGCCTAGCATGGCTGCAGCAAAAGGCTGTAAGTACCTGAGAAAGATGCAATGACCTGCAGTTCTTCTCTGAGCTTTTGATGAAGATGAGCGATCAAGTCAGAAGCCACAACTAAGTGTCTTCGAGTGGTGCTTGTTCGAACGATGCTGTACCTGCGAGTTTTCGGACATCGCAGTCATTCACATAGCTCGCACGTCTTAGGGCATGCACACACTCAATCAAGCAGTTCTAAAATATCTCCGAAGCAACTGCGCCGCACATATACGTACATTCTAATAGCCTATTCACGTATGCGGATGGTCACTTACGTCTATTCCAATAGTCTATTGACATACCTAAACACATATGCCTATACCATGTATGCCGATGCCGAAAGTCTATTCACGTATGTGAATTCATATGTATATAGCCATGCACAGATAGTCATGCATGGCAATTATTTGCTGTAAAACTTGACTGTTTTTAACAAGTACAATTTCTTAGATTTTATGAAAAAAAAATTCAGGTGATTGACAAGGTTACATTGAAGGAATCGACAGTAGGAAGAAGGCAAGCCCACTCACTGGTGATTTGGTGAGAAGCAGATGGCCTGGTTTGCTGGCAAGGTCCAGGGTGTGGTTGTCCAGATCAGCGCTGACAATTTGGTGTCCTTCGCTGTGATTTGTATCACTCAAAATTAACAACAAATACATCACACTGCTAGTACAGTACCTTGATTGTAAAAGCCAAAGTAAACATTAAGAAAACATCAACGCTGTGCTCCAAGAGTATAATTTGCTGCAATTAAGCATATGCTTCTCAATTTGATACTTCCATATCAGTGCCACATGAGTGCCCTCGAAACCAACTCATCGTTGCTTTCAGTCAGGACGTACAAATTCACTCGAATTAAAGTACAGCTGATTCAACTCGGCAACTTTAATACCTTCTTTAAAGCTACGACACTGACCTGAAGGATGACGAGTGCGTAGATTTATGGACTCCTATGTTTTCATTAGCATCCACCAAAGCACAGTTTCTCATCGCGGGCACAGTTTTCAAAAGTAAGGAAAAGGCATAAGCACAGTACGTATCATAAAGCTAAAATTACTGTTAAATACTGACTTGCTAAAACTACTATAATGAATTCTGGTACTACTGTCTGCATGCTCCACTGGTACAATTTTATTTACTGAGAGTAGAAATTGTCCAAATCCCTGCTTAGATTTTTCGCACTGTAAATGGCTTAACACTGCGGAACAAAATTATTTCTATAGACTGAAACTGTTGTACGCTTATTGATTCACTCATTTGCAAACCTTGCATCAGAGACAAAATGAGAGAAAATCGATGAAACAATCAATCAATCAATCAATCAATCAAAATGTACACAATGAGCATCATCAGAAAATGTATTGTGCTGCTTGCAGCCACTTTGACAGTCACCGCTAATTTTTGACTAAATCACTCATTGTTTTATCAATTGACTAACTACTATATTTACTATATTAAGCTAACTAGACAAAAGTGCATGCTCATTGACGAAGACTGTCGATAATAAAAGCAATGTCCACTTACGCAAAACACATTGCACGGCATCTGGAACTTTCGCTATTGGGAAGGCAATGTATACAGACTTGCTGAAAGGGATGAAAATTAAGACAAAAATTTATGAAAGGCAGAACTGATGCAGCTGCAACAGGGAAGTCGCAATACATGTGATGAATTCTTTACAAATTTCTTACCTGACATGATTGGCATTGTACTCGAGTTCGGCTTCTGCGAGTGCAGTTCTGCAAGCAAAAAAAATGTTTAAGTGCGACACGACTTGCCTTTAACCAAACCTAACCTAAGGGTAATTACAAAGAAATTTATACGTTTATATGTCTTTTCTTTAGTGCAACAATCCTCACAATATTTTGGTCAATTATTGCACACTGCAACATGTTTTGATAGGTGCTTATTTTTAGATGGGTAGTATGTGAGCTTCCTTAGTTTGAAAATTTTGAAACTAAGAAAGAGACTTCTAAATGTAATTTTTAAAAAATGCGCTTTAGGAAGGTAACGGTGAGACATAAACTGAAGCGTACCGGTTAGATGGCGACCAGTAGACAGGCTTGAAGTCTCGAAAAACGTAGCCCTGTAATAATATTTTTTTTTAAAGGAGGCAGTTGTCACTTTAGGTTGCCCTGATTGCAATATAAGACGGGTTGTAATGTTTCTTTGCTGGCGTAAGAAAAATCAGCAATAACATCAATACCACTGTTATCATCTTATTGATGCCAGATTAAATTTATATGCTGAACTTTGATTCCAACATTGGAAGTAGAAATACAGACACCCATTAAAAGGAGCCTGAAGGGACCACCCGTTTAACGGGTGCTCCGTTTTCTGAGAGATGAATATGGGCGCAGAATACAAGCCTTCAACCAACCATACAAGAGACAGTTGTTCTAATTAGGCTGCTGAAAGCAGCTATTCCATTTAAGAGATTTCTATTTTTCAAGAGTCTACTATATTTTATTTCCAATGTGCCAGCTACTTATCCTGATAACACTTACAATCAGCAAAAACAGGAAGGCGTCTCAGAAGAATCTTGACTTCATGAGGACTTGCCTTTTCATAGAGGTCGTAAAAGGCCTCAATCTGCTTGGTGACGTAGTTGACGTCGTACGTCTTGTACGGTTTTGTCCAGTTGGCCATGACACCCCAGTGCCTAAAGGAGTTCATCTGCTTCTGAATAGTGGCTGCCGCAAAGCTGCGCGCTTTCGTGGTTCACGTCAAATACGGTTCACGTTGAGTTCGATGAAAGAGGGAAAAAACAACAACTGAGCATGTAGTTTTAGCAGGAAATGTATTCTGACCAGTTTTGTTCATACTGTCTCAAACTTACAATGACGCGAAGGTCAGCTGGAAAGAAATTACGATTTGATTAATTTGGTTGTATGAAGGAGTGGTCGTACACCCTGATGAAACAATCTTGGCAGAGACGGAATTTATCTGACACAACTTTAAGGTACAATATGTTTCAGTTTAGTTTGCAGGAGTTTGAATTTGATGCGGCACTAAAATTAAATTACCTATCATTTTTGTTTAACAAGAATGCCAGAGATAAACCTGTAAATATAAATTTTGAATTAGCAGGCTAGTAGCAGTAATGAACAACAAAAGCATTCTTGTCTGTGGCTGTTAGGACTACTGGAAAGATAATAAAAAAAGATGAAGTGCTCGTTTTGTTTGATTATAGTTTTGATTGCAGTTTTGTGTCATTACATCTTGTTTTGATTATAGTTATATGGTAGTCTATATTCCTTACTTTACCTCTATAAATATTTTATCCTCACTGTGATTGATTGACTGGTTGGATTAAGTTTGATGATCCTCACTGTGAGGACAAACAACAAATGTTTTTTCGATGATACACCAGTTTCCAATCCACACAACACCTTTAATTAACGTATGCAGCCAGGAAATGTAATCGACAGCATTAAATCATTAAAGCCTACAGTTTTACGTACCTAGCCATAGTAGGATCATGACGCATGCGCTTGTGTACAACTCTCAATTAATTTAGACCACCGGGAATTTCTTACTGTGTACCTAAATTTAAGCACTGGTTCATTCCTTTCAAGTGAAACAAAAATAAACGTCATTGAGTTTGGCTACCTTTGGACCGAACATCGGTTGGCGATCCTTGGCTCTCGGCTGTGGTCAGGGCTTTCGTCTCAATCGGAAGGCCGTGACAGTCCCAGCCCGGCACAAAGTGCACGCGGTCGCCTTTTAGGGACCGATACCTGATGGTGATGTCCTTCAGAATCTGCAGAAATTTACATATGTGAGCATATTTTTCCACCGACACATCGGTGACAACAAAGCCGTTTACAAAGGTCTACACACTCGGTGAATTTCCTGGGTACCTAACCAGACGTAATGACTCAACTTTCATTCTCTTTGCTTGAATTTTAGGGGCAGGGCTTGCCATAAAACACATATAACAAAATAAAATAATAAGAGCTTGTAATCCGACATCTTGGTCTAATGAGTGTAAATTTCGGACACATCTGGTTGTGTGCAGACGTTCTTATATCTTGACGACTAATTTTATCATTTTTGCTAGACTGACTCTTCTTTGTTTAAAGACCACCACTTTTGGTGCGTCTTGCTAGAGCTCACCTTGCAAAGGTTTGCCAATTCATTAAGCCCCAGAGCTTCTATGTGAATTGACTATGTTTTTATCTTCTTTTGGATGCGTACTTTATCCAACTAACAATGTAAGCATCTGGACAGTAATGTTGCATTCAGCTTTTTTTAGTTTAGCTCCTTTTGTGACTGTGCTTTTGGGGAACACTCTACTCTTAATCTCTGTCTCCCAAGTTCTTTGGTTTAGGTTGTTATCATCTCATCTAAACAATGCTCAGGCAGTTAGTGTAGGAAAGAGCAATGCCAGCGGAAGTCACCTTGTTGACAGCATGACCCAAATGCGTGTCTCCGTTTGCGTACGGAGGCCCATCATGAAGGATGAAGTCGGGTCCCGTATTGTTTTCTCGTTGCCATGCATAGTGGTCTTCAAAACATGCATGCTGCAAGCGTACAGAAAGGAAAGTATAGTCATGAAAAAACAAAACAGGACTAAGACAGAACACACTAGAACAGCTTTCACATGTTACAACTTGAGAGTAGAAGCTCGCATCGGTGATTACATGGTTGCAAAAGATTGTTTGGGCCCCACAGTAATTGTGTGAGGTGAAATTAGGCCAACATTAAGTGTGCCAGTGAAAACAAATACGAAATAACACGTTCTAGTAAACCTTAGCTTGTTAATATTTGAATCATCCGTGAGTGTAGATTCGTTTCGATGTGTATGTGCTGTATATGGAGGAAAGTTACAAAAAAAAAAGACATCACAAAACATGATGCAAGGCAGATAACTTCAAAAGTCAACCTTCCCTGATGCCACCACACTTCTTCGACACCAATATGAATGTTGACTGTTGGAAATATGGTGCGATCTGTGGTTACGACGGGTTTGAGGTTACTGTTCGGTCTGTGGTATCTCTTAGTGAAGCCCTTGCCAGGACTGCCCCTCACCACCTTTCTTCCCTATTCTCGCGCGCTTGGCTCTTAGATATTACCATTCACCCGTCACATGATGAGGGACTGCTTCCACGAATGCCATCCTCATTTTCATGACCTGGGGCTATGTTACGAGATAACATTCAACAACGGTGTTGCTTCGAGCCACGTAAAATCTCGCGTTTCCGATGAGTGCAACGACTACTTGCCCACCTTTTCCTCGTCTAGCCTGATCTCGAATTCGAAGTGCGACCCCAGGATTCAAATTTGCCGTGTTATGCTCCCTGTCATCTTTTTTGAAGCTTCCTTGATGCATAATATATTGAAGCTGCTTTGAAGCAGTAGCGAATACGTTTTCATCAAAGCATCCCGCTTACCAACTGCTCCACAAATCAGGGGCGTATTATATTTCGAGTGGGGTGGTATGGTCCACCTCTCCGCCATCTGTATGTGCGTGTATGCATCGTTTTTTAACGAACGCTTCCTGGGTGCTGCAATAAATAAGGCTGTCTAGACTGTAGCAAATATGCATGGTACCCCATAAATGCACTGCCGAGGCAGTGACGTCAGCTTTAAGTAGTTCATGAAACAGTTTCTAGAAAGGAGGTGCTCAGCTTCTATATTGAAAAGATTGACAGATGGATGGAACACCTTCTTACTGAACTGTTACATAAAAATACTATGGCTGACGTCTCTGTCACAACAGTGCATTTTTGGGAGTTCACGTACATTTACAACAGCCCAGGGGGGATAGACTTTCTTGCCCCCCCTCTTTTTTTTATAAACAGATTTAAAAAGTTTAAATGACAAGGGTAAAATAAAGCTTGGCGCATCATCGCAACAATTATCAAGCTTTGGACGTCACAGCTCGTGCGCTACTATGAATGCAGTTCTGCTGACAAGGCTATTCTTGAATAACGCTCGCAATTAGTTGCAGCAGTGAAGAGTCTTGGCTCAACAGCGCGCAAAATGTTGTTGAACCATACGTCAGGAAAGCAGAATGCTTTTTACTCCAATTGCCATAAATGCGACGACACAAACCAGACACATCAATCGATTATTACTAGTTATGCTTGAAGCTGTGTCGTTTACTTTGAGCTTTACTGCACTTAGCGGGGTGTTTGCAAACTCCTATAAACATGCAAAGCGGGGGTCGAAGTGGTTTTGCGAAGTACAAACATGCCAAACGAATGTTCACTGGAAACCGTAAGTACCCATCACTTTTGCACAAGAGCCCCGCCGTGGTGGTCTAGTGGCTAAGGTACTCGGCTGCTGACCCGCAGGTCGCGGGTTCGAATCCCGGCTGCGGCGGCTGCATTTCCGATGGAGGCGGAAATGTTGTAGGCCCGTGTGCTCAGATTTGGGTGCACGTTAAAGAACCCCAGGTGGTCAAAATTTCCGGAGCCCTCCACTACGGCGTCTCTCATAATCATATGGTGGTTTTGGGACGTTAAACCCCACATATCAACTTTTGCACAAGACACGTAAGACGCCGTGATCGGCACAACGCATCGCGCAAAATATGGTCCACTTTTACTGCGCTCGCTGTAAACCAACGGCAGTTCGCAGCTATAACGGAGTCGCAGCTAGAACCGAAACTCACTTTCGCGATCTTCTCGTCGTTCTCCGACCTTTTCGCGCCTGTGATTCGCTGGGGAAAGCCTGTCTTGGGCAAAAGCACGGTGCCGCTGTACGATATCTTGCCGCTGTATCGAATGCAAGTCTGAAAGCATGATCTCTGTCTGCTTTTGCTGAAAACGCAGCACGATCTGGTCAGTCCGTGCGGCATTTTAGTAAGCACATTGAACTGCTATGGGCGCGGCCATCTTAATAAACGTGTTGTCCGTGACGATGAACTGCGAATGCATGAGCGAGGTCTTGCTTTAAAGTGAAGAGTTCACAATAAACTACTTACTGTGAAACACACACCATGCAATTTCTTAACGTTGTCAATTATTGTTACATAACAGTTTCTTGTAGCGACCTTTATGCTGCTACGAAAACTACAGACAAAATTAATTTTAAAAAAACTTGTGTGCTGCCTATTTTTTAGTGTGTAAATTTAACCTGCACACGCGTATTTTTTTTATCTGATACTTTTTGCGCTTATTTGTTGCTACCCTCTGCATCAAGCCTTTTTTGTTTAACGTTCATATTTATCATATATCCAGTTTTGGCCACCTAAACTGTTATAATGCCTAATCACCTTTTTTCAAAAAATTAAAAAAGCTTAGTAGTTTGTAAAATTTCCACTAGAGGTGCTACCAACCTAATTAGGCAGTAGATAGAGGTTACGTGTATTGACAAACAGTTTTACATAATGAGGACATTATTTTGAATCGCTACTACGGGCACGATTCTAACAAAAATGTCTAGATTACTGTCCTGCAATTTGTAGCTAATTGGTCACAGAAAAGCGCGTCCTGTTGTTGATACACTACGTCGACACGCGCTGCACAATTTCTGTCCCTGCTGGACAGGCATAACAAGCACATGTTGGGTGGTAAGCACTACATTAATATGTCCACGTGTTTATTACCACAATGTGTCGTAAGCCGTCAGAAGAACACAACGCCAATTTATTTGTGTTTATTTAAAAATCTTTAAAGCACTGTCTACTTTTTAATTTTTAGTGTTTTATTTTAAACTGTACACGCATAATCTTCTAATGAATAATGTTTTGCACTTATGTTGTTACTACTTTCTGCATGAAGCTATTTTTGTGTAACTAAAGTTATATATCCAGGTTTGCCATCTGTTATATCCAGGTTTGCCATGTTGTTAAATGTCGTCAGTTTTTGCAAAAAGTTTTAAAAGTTTAGTTAGTTTTTAAGTATCACACTAGAGGCGCTACCAACCTAAACAAACAATGAGTAAACAATACGTGTATTGACAAAAAAATTGCGTGAGGAGGAAATTATTTTGTTTAACCAAACACTGCTATTGCAGGCACAACCCTAACTAAAATGGCTAGATATTGACCTGCAGTTTGTAGCCAATCAGTCACAGCAAAAGCGCGCTCTAGTGTTGATAAACTACGCCGACACGTGTAGGAATCTTCGATTTGGCTTGCACTAGTTCAGAAAAGTGCAGGTGCAGAAAAAGCGGTGCCAAGCGGTGCAGTGAGCGTGCAGCGCCGGTCGAGCAAGTGCAGGTGCAGCCTCAACCACGCCTCGGCACTAGCCGACACTAGCGCGCGACGGCTACAGCCAAAACGAAGGCGTGAGTTGACGTGAGTGCAGGCCGGAGAACACCTTGTAGTGTAAGCCTAAAATAGCCGCCTCCGCCGCCTTGTCCGATCAATACACGGCCGTGATGGCACTTCTTGTGACTGCGATGGAATTGCTGGACTCGAGCAGCGACGACGATTCCGTCAGCGGTGCCGTTTGCAGTGACTGCGACGATGAGTACGACGATGCGTGCATCTTGGTCGCGTGCGCGTTGGTGCGCGACGATGCCAACCGTGTACCCGGGTACGAAAGCATTATCGGCAGGTACCATGAGTATGAATTCAAGCGCCTCTTCAGGCTGTCCAGGGAGACTTTTGATAGTTTCAGTGCCAAGTTCAAGACTTCAGCCTTCTACCCAAGGGCAGTGCAAGGCCGCCAACAAATCAGTGCCGAAAAAACATGCCTCATAGCGCTTGTGTACCTAGGCTCACAAATATCTATGTACGCCATAGGCGACAAATTCGATGTTACCGAGTCGTCTGTTCATGTTTGTGTGACACGGGTCGTTCACTTCTTACACGCTATTAGCGATGAGATAATTTGCTGGCCTAGTAGCGCGGAAGTGACCCGCATAAAGAACGGCTTCCTCGCCAAAAGTAAAGGCAAGGGCCCAAGAAACACCATCGGCTGTATCGATGGATCACACATCGGGATACTCACTCCAAGCGAATCTACGCAGTCTTACTTCAACCGGAAAAAGTGGCCTTCGATAATCCTGCAAGGAATCTGCGACGACAGGAACAAGTTGCTGAACGTGTTTATTGGGTTTCCAGGTTCGGTTCACGACGCCCGTGTCCTGAGGGAGAGCCCCTTCTTTGCACGCGCAATTCAGGAATGTGAAGACAATTATATACTGGGTGACAGTGCATATCCACTGATGCCATGGCTCATGACCCCATTCAAGGACAATGGAAGTTCTTTTCCTACGTGGAAAAAGAGCTTCAATAAACGACACAGTCAACAACGAGTGCTTATTGAGAACACCTTCGGCCTGCTTAAACAGCGTTTTAGGAGGCTCTACCTTGTTGATGCAAAAAGTGTGCAACAGTGCTGCTATATAGTTATGGCTGCGTGTGTGCTACACAACATGTGCAACGATGAAAGGGACTTCCTTGAGGAACTTGCAACGCTTCCCCAAGAAGAAGATGTGGGCAATGATGAAAGTGCAGGAGATTTTGATTGCAGTCTGCCAGGCTACAGTCAGTCTCTGCGAGAGTTCATTGCAAAGGAACAGTGCTAGAAGTTCATCTTTGCTTCGCGATTTATTCAGTGTGCAAATGTTTTGCGAAGTGGGGTGCCGCGTCTAGAAGCAATGTTTTTTTTTAACAAATTAGATGGAGTAGACACTGCTAGTGTTATAAAAGTTTATTGCCCATATTATAACCCGTCCTTATTTGAGAGTACGTCGATCAACCGATCGAATCGCTGCATGCGCTCATCATGCCGCTTTGCCTTTGCCTCTTCCCATTTTTTTCTTTCCTCCAGTTGTTTCACTGCTGCCTCCTCTTGCTTAGCTCTCGAAGCTTGCATTTTTTCTAATGCCTCCAAGAGCGGCGTGACTTGGGACCTACTCTGGCGCTTCCTTTTTGGCGTTGTGCTGCTCCGAACTTTGGATGCTGTGTTGCACTCGACTGGGACTGCTGCATCTTGAGGTGCTTCAGTGATGCTGGTGCTGTTGAAAGTAATTGTACAGGTGCCATGTCATTTCCAGGCTACAGCACAAATTAAGTAATTTTTACTTACTCTGGACTTGCACTAGGCAGGATTGTTTTTCCAGGCTCCAAGAGCAGCCTTGGATTTACACTATGTTCTTTTTCCAAGACTTCTGCCAGCTCTCTGTAATAGACACTATGAGAATCACTGAAGATATGAAGACACAATCGTAACTTACTCTTCATATTCACAGTTCACACGGTGGTGACCTGAAGAATTGTTGTCTTTTTTTGACTTTTTATATGCTCTGTCCAGCGACTTCCATTTGTTTTCCACTTGTGTGGCAGTCACGTTGCACAAGAACTCCGTATTGATGGCCTCAGCCAACTTCTTCCACAGAAGCCTTCTTGTGCTAAACAAAAAAGCAAAGCACAGTTAGTAGGAAAGAAGGAAGCGACGTAACGTGACCCAAGTCTTGCAGTAGCACATGAACCTTTCCTTAGTACTTCATATGTGTAGCTTTCAGGGATAATTGCTAGGGATGTTCGATTATTCGAAAATTTTGGATAATGAATCAAACAGCACTGTATTCGGTTCCTAAGTCGAATCGAATTGCACATATTCTAAGTAACAAATATTCTTTTAATAATCGGCACTGGCGGGAGAACCCCAAAACAACGAAACAGCTACAAGTCATTCTTTCAATCCCTAATGTGACCTGTACGCAGCCCAAGCTTTTGCAAGACTACCTACACTATATTGATTGTCGAATGAATGCGCTTCTGAAAGCTCCATTCTTGCTCAATTTTTACTGCACTTTAGCTGTATCGCATTTATCAGCTCCTGTCTTCGTCTTGTAATAACCAAAGGTGGGAACTACGAGTGCTTGCAGCTTCACGACTAGCAACAGATACAAGTTTTGCGTTTGCGTAAATTGTTCTTGCAGATGTAAATTTCAACGCCCATTGTTATCCGCTTTTAGTGCGCAGGCCATGTTGTGATGACGGGTTGATCTGCTCCGTTACATATTTAGTTGTATCTGCAATGTTTGGTTGTAAATTGTTTTGTTTTTGTGTCCCAATTTTATTTAAAGTGAGGTGACAAAGTCTCACGTTGATAACGCTAGTCAATGCCGTAGTTGAACCTACAATTACAAAATGTTACGAATATTCTAGTTCCTGCTGCATACGAGATTACCTTAGTTTTCGTAATTGTGGTATTTTGAGTAGATTCAAACTGACTGTAATGGCCTTTGTCGAAAGTTTGTGACTATTTGTTTCAAATAAAATGTTCTGTTCTAAGGCTGTTTTGAAAATGGTCTACTTACTATTCAAACAGTATTCAATTACTATTTGTATTCTATTTGGTGCCATTACTATTTGACTCTTACTTGATTAGGTTCCGAAATTCACTATTCACACACTTCTGATAACTGCGAACGTTCTTTTTGTGCGGGAAGCATTATGTTGGAGAAGTTGAACATTGTGTAAATCACTCTTTTGGATCATAAAGCTTCACTAAGGAGACAGCCATATTCTAACCTGTCTTTGCATTGTAAAACATGCAGCTGCGCAACCTTGTTTGCTGACACGACGGCGCAGTCTAGGTTCAAAGATAGGGTAGCACGTGTCAAGAAGCATATCTCTTTTAACAATGAGCTGCACCATCTTGAAAAGTGGCAGTGCGAGAGAAATGCGGACAGACAGTGAAGACACAAGGACTGCAGGGCGAGACTTGCTAGAGATGTGCCTCAGAATAACAACATGCAATTCCCTCTAGTGCAAATTCTCAAGGCAGCACTACACTTGCAACATGGCTTGAGCTTGGAGGTGCTGCACCTTTTCGGCAAGACAGCGGTTGTGCAATGCCCAACACAAAAGCACCGTCGCTGTTTTTGAAGATCACTTGACTTAATGAAACATTACGAATGCCTTCGTTGTGTATATATGTGCGTGACTATACATACTGTTTGTGTGTATATGTAAACGTATATGTCACAGTCAGGCGCATAGCCAAAATTTTTTTTCAGTGGGGGGGGGCAGTAAAATGTAAATTGCTGGCAGTAAAATGTAGGCAACAATAACCATCGCCATTGTGAACTTCATGCGCCCTTATCTTGTTGGTGCTTGCCTAGAGTGAAACGGAATAATAAAAAGCTGCAAATAATTTTGGACATAGGATGACATACCGAAGTGCCCTGGTTTTTCCCACCAAGTCCTTCATTTCCGAGTATTTGGCGATGAAGAACCTTGTTTTTCGGGCGCTCCAAAGCTCTTCCACATCTTCAGCCGACGCGGCTGCTGCTGGAAATGCGGCTAAAGCCCCATCGCTGTCAACGTCGCCGTCGCAGGCAGGAGAAGGCGTCGGCGGTTGTGCCGGAGGGGGGTCATTTTCACGATTCCCTGCCATGAACCGCAACGTAACGCGCTTGCCGTCTGCAAGGGCGAAAACCAAGATTAAAAATACCGACATAGCATAAGCAATGCTACGAGGCTGTTTGCTGACCGACTACGACTCCTGGCCGCTAACCACGTTTTTTGGCAATGCATGCAGCCTGACTTACCTGATGCCTCATAGACGTAACCGTTGGCGTCCGTCATAAATGACCCGTCGGGATTGTGAAGTGCCTTAACTTCCTTTTGAACGCCCTGAACAACTATTTGCAACGTCGTCTGCTCTGGCCTTGGGGGGACGCCCGCCATGCTGCACTACTCTGCACCTGCTTTGGAGTGCGTGCACGCCGGTACAGAACTCGTCAGGAACTAGGCTTACACCTAGACAAAACGAGGGAGCCAGTGCAGAGGGTGCGACAGAGGGCGCGCGCTGCTCCGGCAAAACGAGGACGAAGGTGCTGCACCCTTTGAACTGGTTCAGCCGGTGCAGCCAAAACGAAGAGACCATCAGTGAACCAAAAACTAGACTTATTTTTTTTTCCTTTAAATAGTGGCGTTGAAGACTAGTACTACAGTGTCTAGAATAGGTACTTTTTAGACACTGTACTGGTACTTTGAGTGATGCGTCACATGCAGCGCCCTAGTGAGTAAAACTGTCTCTGCTGGACAGGCATAAAAAGCACGTGTTTGGTTGTAAGTACTACATACATGTGTCCACGTGTTTGTTACCACAACGCATTGTAAGCCGTCAGAAGGACACCACGTCTATTTTATTATGTTTGTTTAAAAAACTTTTGAGTGCTGCCAAATTTTTTAACATTTAGTGTTTTATTTTACATCGCACGCGCATATTTTCTTACGAATAATGTTTCACACTTACTACTTTCTGCATCAACCTATTTTTGTGTAACTAAAGCTATATATCCAGTTTAGCCAGCTATGTTGTTAAGTGTCTAATCAGTTTTTGCTAAAAGTTGTAAAAATATAAGTAGCTTGCAGAGTTCACACTAGGAGCGTCACCAATCTAATCAGGCAATAGCTAAACAATAGGTGTATTGACAAAAAAGTTTTCTTAACAAGAACATTCTTTTATTTAACCAAGCAACGCTACTGCAGGCACAACCCTAAATAAAATAGCTAGCTACTAAATCAGTCACAGGAAAAGCGCGCCCTTGTGTTTATACACTATGTCCACACGCGCTGCACAATTTCTGCGCGTGCAGGACAGGCATAAAAAACAGGTGTTGGGTGGTAGGTACTACATTCATATGTCCACGCGTTTATTACTACAACCAACGCCTCCTAGAAGGCATTGCTACAACGCGTCGTAAGCCGTCAGGTGGACACCACGCCTATTTCCTTGTGTTGGTGTTTCGTCTACGGGGGAGTTTGGGTGTGATTCATCGTGTTTTGGTCGCGCAATCGTCTCGGACCACCATCGTTGCCAAATGTCATGTACTGGGTGTAGCTCGAAATTCGGGCTTCTCCACAGAGAGGTAAGGCGCTCGTAAAAAAAAAAAAAAAAGTAGCGCTCGCATCTTTTATCGCAAATCGTTTCCCGTGTTGGTTTCGTCGCCAGCCAGCTAGCTGCTCAATACCGAGCGACTTGCACAATGCGTGGACGGTTTCGATTGTGCAATCTGATCGTGCTCTCCACTTTTTCTCCTCAGTATTCCTGTCCCAACTGCCAATTCTCCTACTGCGCCAAATGCCTGAAGACGACCGTGTTCGTACCTAAGCTGGGCAAGCAACACAAGGTCTGCAGGACCTGCTGCGAGACTATAAACAGGTGACTGAAGCGCTTTCGTTGAATCGCTCGCTCATAACGAACCGCTTTTATTACTTACTGAAGGCCGTTACGGCAAGCGTGTGCGTGATAGCAACCGTTGCCGTGCGACAAAACACGAGGTCTTATGCGGCTTGAAACTTGCACCCGTTAGACTGGAGGCGATTTGGTCTGAATCGTAAAGCACGAGTGATTGAGTGAATTTGTTACGCTAGGAACTAGTAGCCGCGTGTTTTTGCACTTGGTGTGCGGTCGTACAGGCACGCTATTTGCACGTTAAGCGGCTGATAGCCAAACTTGCAGCAGTTCGGCGTTTGAATCGATCACTACCCATCTTGATGTGCGGCCAAGAAAGGGTATCTTTCGCAAGGATTCTTATTGCACTGGGGGCTTAATTGTTTTCCCACTTGCCTGCTTTGCTTAATTAGCGAATAAACGGTTTAGCTACGGAGCTCTACAACGCGGGCTCGACTCTCGGCAATGGTGGTGGCTTTTCATGGGAAGTGAAATGCAGATGCAACCGCACACATATATTTTAGTAGACATTAAGAATCTCGGATAATCAAATTCAATTCGAAATCACCCACAACAGCGTGTCTTACGTGGTGGTTTTGGTCATAACGCTCCTGAGTTAAAAGGCTTGTTTCTTTCAGATTAATTGATGACGGTGGAAGGTGTCCTTAGTGTTTCATGACACAACATTATGCCGTAATAATAGTCGTAACATTAGCCCCATGATAATGGCCAATGCTCATTTAGTTTTCGCGGGCGGATTTGTAGGTCCAGCCGCGTCGCTATGAAAAAGGACAAGGTCTGCTTTTTTAGATGTAACCTCTACAGTTAGAATAATAATTCAGTTTCAAGCTTGCTATGTTTGTTTCCGCAGGACTACTGCTAGCAAAACAGAAGAAATAGAACCACCTGCAGCTCTACAAAAGTAAGTCAGCATGGAACTAAATGTATAGTGTTTTAGCTGAGTTGGTAATGTTCTACAAGGATAGCATTACAACATGAGTGAAATTCTGTGAAGTCATGCGAAATTTCATTGTCATCTAAAGGTTTCTCAAAAACAGAGGTTCTTTGTAGCACCATATATGGGCCATTCAAGTTCTTTGTGTGGCAGTTTTTTTTTATACTAACACAGAATTCGTCATGAATACAAGTCGCATAATCTTTGCCTGTTTGTACTGCACTGCTGCTGGGCTTCGAAACTGTTGTGATAGTTGAGCCCTTGATTTTCTTTTGTGCGAGATACACATACAGAAAGATGTAGAGTGAGAAATGATCTGCAGTAAATATTTATTTTGCCAAGCTCGAACAGTGCGACATTATGCAGACAGATTGAAACGTGCACACACTCAGTGCTATGTGTTTGCGTGTATTCTTTGTCTGCATTCAGTCACAATCTTCAAACTTGGCATGATAAACAAAACTAGCCCGCCAAAGGCACTTTGGCTTATTTTGGCTCCTCTATTTGTTTACGGATGCATTGATTATGAACATCAAGCACTGCACTCTAAAAAAATTGAGACAGACTAAAAGGGTGTTGCTATGTCCCTCTAGAATAATCCTCATCTAGCTCTATAAACTTCCTTTCTTGAAAACTCGGTTCTGGCCACTTTCCTATAAAGAATGCTACTACGCTGCTGATACTATGCTACGCTGATAAAACACATGGCGTTTGGGACCTGAAAGGGTCGAGCGTTCAGCGATAATGCAAGAAACGCAAGATAGATGACGATTATTCTTCATGGACAAAAAGACACCCTTTTCACTCGGTATTTTCTTATAGTGTAGCTTCCCGACTTCCAAGAACCTCGTTTCGAAAATTCCTTGTGAATGCCTTGCCTTAACTGCGCAAAATAATGTAGAAATAATTAGGTGAATAGAGCAAGACAGTTCTGTACAGTTTATTTCATGCTATTTTTTTTTTACATTTCTTTTTTTTTTTTTTGCCTGGGCAACATCGTCCCCTAGCCTTAGGTACACTGTTTCTAAAGTTGCCTCAATCATTGAAACCAGGTGAATGTACTGAACGTCAAGCAGGCCACTGACAAGTAGATGAAGTTTATCATACTTTGTGTTGTTAATTACATTCTTTTGTGTGCCTGGCCAACATTGTCACCCCCATTTTGGTAGCCTGCTTTTAAAGCTCCGAATTTCCACCCTGTCTTGACTGAAAGGCGGATGGATGCCTTGAACAAGCAGCAACCACAGGGCGAACGTTCCGCTCCACGTGGCGATGATGGGTCCTCTCTTCGGATTGAAGAAATCGAGAGCCGGCTTCAGAAGCTGCGTCAGGACACCAAAGGCAAGTGCTCCAAAACACCTTTAATTCCACTTGCCCTACACTCTTCATGATTGAAGAACATATTGTTGGTTGCTCTTACTTAACGTAGTCATGACTCATGACAACATTCATTTAGCTATTGGCACACAATCTCAAGTACGTAATGACTGAGGCTTCTTTTTTGCGTGCCTGAGCATCGAAAGTACTAAACATAACGTATATTATGTTATAACATATATTGATTAAATGCTGATTCCTAGATCTGTTGCTACAGTGAAAAATGCTTTCTTGAAATGGCACAAGGAAAATCAGTAATTTTTGCTTTGTCAGATAGCTGCTGACTTCGTGGCTTGACAGTGGTTGGTGGCAGGTATTTTTTTCGTGAATCAAGAACTACATCTCCTAAATGCCCACTAAGCTTAGCCTGGCATCTTGCCGTATGGTTTAATTACTTTCTATCTCTGGACATCGCTAAAATCAAACGTGGTGACCACAAAACGGATGCCCATGCAAATCAGTATGGTCCAGCGATGACAAGTCGCACAACGGTCATGTCTTGCTGAAAACTTTGTGTGCTGCATAAACCATTAATCTACTATTTTACTCTGTGCATATCTGCCTTCCATAATGAATATTAATCTTGGGCTTCTTTATTTATTCCTCTGCGACACACAAACTGATCGACTGTACGGAAGTTTGTTAAATTCACATAATTTGATGCCAGGTTCGGGAGACTGAATTTAAAGCAAGTGTTAGAATAAGTTGTAGTGTATCTTATAGCTAACCATTGTGGTTGCAAAGTAAATAATTATCTTATCGTTGTACAGGCAGTCATCCTGTTCATAAGCCGAATTTGACAACCCAATCCAATTGCATGCCATCGTTATCGGCTGTCAGTAAGCATGCCTAAAAAAATATTTATGAGATATTTTGAAATTCTTTCCAAAATGTCTTATTAAACACGGTGTGGCCATCATGAAAGCAATCGTATCTAGTGAAATATTTCAAGCATAAGTGACATCAGGAAATTAAGACAATAAGAAAAAAAATTATCTTTAACAGCAGCAGAAATGCTTAATTTACCATTAGTGCAGTGTTTTTGGCCTCTTGCTTGCTAACATTTCACAGTAATGGCAAGAGTAAGTTGCGTCTCAAAATGTGGATGCCTTGGCACAAAGTGTTGTACCTGAAATACTACGCCTAAAATGAGGAACCAACATTTCTGGTATAGTAATTCTAATGCATTGTAATGTGAAGGGAACACTTGCCCAGATTGTAAGGTGTCGACTTGACTGATGCTTTGTGGTCATCGATGTGATGTTGTGCTATGGGGATACAATTTGCATTGCAGATGTCATTCCAATCCATGCCGACATCGAGGAAAGACTCGCAAAGCTCAAAGAGGTTGACGTCTCCTACTATCGTCAGCCCCCTATCACTGTAAGTGCGGGCCCCACTACAGTGTCTGCCTCAGCGGCACTTCCAGAGGCAGAAACTTGAACTGCAAACCTTTCTGAAGTAGACCACACATACTTTTTTTATGCTAAATCTAACTCTTCACCTGGCAAATTGGTGTGCGGCTTCATCGGAACCTGCTCTAGGAGTAATTCACTCTCAGACCATTGCAGTGAGTAGGGTACACTGAAACCTCGATATAATTAAACCGGTTATAAATATATGTTGGTTATAACGAAGTAAATGAAAAATAGTCTTGCAATAAATGCAGTGTTGGGAATATACCTTTATAAGGAATTTTTGGATATAAGAAACCTATTTTTCATGTAAGACGCAACTTCGTTATTATGAGGTTTGGGTGTAGTTGAGCTTGAGCACTCACATTAATTTCTTCTATATTTTGGGATTAACTTTATCCCCTTCTGTGGCGAGTACAGTTGTACACATCGACTATAGCAGCATGTCATTCACTGCATCACGCGTCACTGCAAACGATCTGAAATGCGAGGGACAAAGTTTTATACGTCGCCTTAGTGGACAACCGAGGAAGTGAAACACATGTCCAATGTATTTAAAGCCTGAATTTGATCATTTTTAGACCAACATTGAACATCACTGAGTTCAGAGTTAATTGGTCTTTATGTACCATATACCGTATTTACACGATTGTAAGACGACTCGAATGTAAGACGACCCCCCCAAAATCGCATCTCAAAAAAAAAAAAAGAAAAAAAAGAACGCGCGCATTTTACACAAGGGAAATTTATTCACGTGGTTGCGGAGGATTATTCATCGTCGCTGGAGTCGTCCTCGCTGGTGCTGCTGCCGTCATAGCGTAGACACGGGCTTGCTGCGTGACCATTTCGCAGGTGACCAACAACGATCGATCGCGTAGGTCAGTCACGTAGGCCGCAAGCTTCGCCTCTAGTTTCGAAAAGCGGCCAGACTTCGGCCCGCGAAAGCTACGGCGCTTGGAGTCGCACGAGAAAATTTCCTCCCGCTGAAGCCGCCACTTCCGCACCACACATTCACCGATTCCGAACTTCCGTCCTGCTGCACAGTTGTTGGTTTCCTCCGCATGAAGAATAGCAGCCCGCTTAAACGCTGCCGTAAACGAGCGCCGAGTGTTCTTCGAGCCTACGGTACTCATGTCAGACAGAAGTGACTTGAGAGAGCCGGTCGTGGACACAAGCGACAGAAGCACGCGTCGACGCGCCCGCTTAGAAAATTGTATCCCAAAGAGGAGCTCTTCCGTCAACTACCAATACCCCCCTACGGCGGCTCTTCCATCGATTACCGGTGCTCCCTCAAGAGTCGTGCGCTCGTCATAAAGGCACTCGTAATGCGCGCAGTAGATGCTAAAAAAAGAAAAGCTTTTGTATAAGCACGCGGAAAACTATACGCTTTGGGTTGAGCGGGAAACTATTCGAGATGACAATACATATGGTTCGATTTCGATTCTAAGACGACCCCCCTACATTGGATTGTTAAATTTGAAAAAAAGGGTCGTCTTACAATCGTGTAAATACGGTAATTGCAACAAATCACTGGAGATGTGCTGATTGACATTTGCCTACCTTCTGTATCCTGCAATAGAATATCAAGTGCCTTGAAGTAAGGTAGTGCAAATTTGATACATTTATTCACAGCCTATCACAGTTCGCACCTAAAGGGATTGTCAGAGTTTGTTTAGCAGATATTTATTCGAAGTTTTTAGTTTCCATAGAATTTTTTTTAGTTGACGTATTTGTGGATATATATGTAGATGACCTGTGCATACAGCAGGCTTTTTTAAAATCACGTCACGAATGGGCAGTAACGAGACACTAAAAAGAAAGGGAATATTGTGCATTTTTTTAAGAACATGCGTTGAAGAGACCCTGAACTGAAACGTTAAATAAGCTTAGAGAGGTAGAATATTCTTCCAGAGCCATATTCTCAATAATTTTGCTTTTGTAGAATAATAACTCGAAGAGAAAATGAAGGTCGACGTATCGTGTTTGAATTTCACGCCGTAACTTCCATATGTGAACGTCATTGCGTCGTTGTCAAGAATTCCAAAGTGTTTTTGCATGCTCTTGTCACAACGGTGTGTTGAAAATCTTGATCCTTTAGAATGCAAAGACAGTTTTTACCAAAACACAAATATGCAGGTTCTTAGACATGCCGCTGAAATAAGCGATGTCATGATGAGCCAATGGGAAAACCTTAAGGCGGCGTTGCCAGCTGCATTTTCTTTTCGCATATTTTCTTGCTTACCAAGCATCCTCGTTATAAAAGTACTTCTTTCGGCATTTCGGAGCGGCAGTTTATTAATGCAACAAAAACTTTCCTCTTTAGTGTTTTTTTAGAATGATTTTTGTGCCAGTATTAACATTTCTGAACGGGCTTAAGTGGATGATTAATCTTTTTAGGTGTACGCAACCGATGCAGAAAAAGCGAGCAGTCTCTTTGCCGAGGTAATGCACAAGGTGTCCATCGACAGACGTCGAGCGCAAGTCATAAAGTCGACCACTGACGAAATGGAACGCCGCCTCAGATGCCTGCGCGATCTCAGCAGAGATTCTGTGGATTCGGGCGCTCAGGTTAGCTTCCTTTCAAACCTTGTGCAGCTTTGCAAAGCTGTGCGCATTTTTCTGGAACATCATAAGTGTCGGAGTTTAGGCACATTATCAGTGTATTCAAATTAACAGCATGGAGGTATGTTCAAAGGAAACGATTTCTTCTTGTTTGCTCTGCGTGAACATTTTAGATTCACAAATTCAAAAAGCAGTGTAGCAAGTTTATGCTACACTGATGCCTATATAACAAATCCAGATATAACGAAGTATCAATTATGACGAAGTAAAAGAAAAATAGTCTTGCAATTGATATAGTGTTAGAAATAAACCTTTATAACGGATTTTCGGATATAACAAACTTTGTTATAATGAAGTCTGAATTTCTTAGTACTCACCGTGGTGGTCTAGTGATTGTGGTGCTCAATCGTTCTCCCAAAGATTACTATGACGTCTTGGTTGCAGCAGTCTTATTTTGATGGTGGCGAAATGCTAGAGGTCTGCGTGGTTAGATTGTGTGCCATACAGGAAGTGGCGCACGATAATCTTCTTTTGCACTGTTTTTTTTTTTTCTAATAAATTTCTTTTCAAGTCTGTGCTCGTGATGTCAACTCTTTTTCGTCCGTCCTTGTTTTTTGTGAAATGATTGTACCTTGTCTTTTGCTTTCCGTATGCCTGCACCACCTTACAGTTTTCCTCAGTGCGATCACCCACGCTGATTACTTGTGTCACGGAAGTACGCGCCTCTTTCTTTCCTGCAAGTGTGTTAGCAGCGATTCCTCTGAGCCACTGCTCGAAGTGCCGAATCAAAAGCACTATCATTCAGTGCCAGCATGTCATACCAGGAGTTACTAAAAAAAAAAAAGAGTTTGTACTATGATGTTGATAAACGAGCAACATCGCGAGAGGGTGCGCACTTACGTGCATCCTCTTGCTTACTGTAACCAAGGCTACATGTTTACGTGTGACCTTCGTCCCTTCGTGTAACCTTCATGTTTGTAACCTATATGTTTAAGTTTGACATTGCCTATTGTGCTTATTTTTGTATGTTTGGGAATTACACAGGTGTTTATTCCGAGATATAATTTGTTAATTCTATAAGCCTTCTGTAGAATTCGTCGAGCTGTCACTTGTGAATAAACCATGTGTATGTAACAATACGAACAATTTTTTTGTCGCTTTATAATCATGCTGAAATAATTTAGACAATTTTTTAATGAAATCAATCTGCCTGAAAATAAAATTAATTGGAAATTAAAATTGATCCTGTGGGGGCACATTTCGTAAAAAAATATGACTCTCAAAGGGTTAAAATCGCATATGGTGAAAATTTCTGGAGCCCTTCTACAGTGTTTTCTCATTGTGCCACAGTTTGGGGACAACCCTATCAGTTATATGTTGTTTATATTACCGACATATAGTTCAATTCATAGCAATCGCTTTTTGAAACGATGACATTTGAGTGACTTGGCATGTACCACCCAATCTTATTTTCTGGTGAAGGCTGTTTCATCGATGAGATGTATGGATTTTTTTTTTTTTCGCACGAAATGTTTTATCGAGACTTATATAACTTTTAGTAAATTTTTAAAACATCTGTCAATATGCACAGCATGCATCGTAAAAAAGTGCAGCCAAGTGGAGCTCATAATATTTTATTTCCCTCAAATGACGATATCATGAGGCTTGACTTCGTTGCCTTTTACTTCATTTTTTGTTCTACATGTTTGTGCATTAGCAGAATGTCTTGTTTTACTTCAGTGTTCACTATTTTGCTATGTGTCCTCCTTTATATTCATTCAAGTGTGCAGTTACGTTTGTCCATGACAGTCGTAAACCTAATAATTCATCTGTAGAACGTTTACAGTAAAGTCTTCCATGAAGTTTTTCAATGTGAACATTACGGTGAAGGGGCATACTGGTTCTTTTTTTTCCCTGTTTCTCTCTCTCTCTAGGAGTCCAAGGATGAACAATCGTCAGATGCTCCTGCTACAACACATGTAGCAGAACTTCGGCAATCTGCACAGACAGCGAGTGACGGCAAAGAGGATCCGCCAATCGACGAAGTGGCGCGTCTCATGAGCGAGGAGCTGAAGGCAGCCGAAGAGGCGGCGAAAAAGTCTGTCGATGATCTCCGAAAGAACAAGGAGCTCATGGAGGAGCTCCGTAAGATCAAGACCAAGAAAACAAGTGAGTTCTCGTGGGTTTTGTGCGCTGTTATGGTAGACCGCTGTACCAAATGCTGGAGCCGCTGCAGCCTTGAAAAAGGTGATTCTGCTTGTCGAAACGTCTCCTCCAGTGTCAACCCGTGTTCCCAAATTTTTCATCTCTTCGGTGTTTTTCAGCGAGTGAAAGCAAAGGCATGTAGAGGTTGTGGATAATCATGTGTACGTCAATTTGTGCTATCCTTAGCGTTGTCCGAAGCGACTGTGACATATGAGACTTTGTTTTTCTGACCTCGCAACATCATTTTCAACTACATCTTAAGTTCACCGGTTTTACGACATCGTACTGTTATAACGGAATGTTGCCACTTTCATTGCTTAGTGCACTTGCACTAATGGGGGGAGTTTTGAGTGCAGGTACAAAAAAGGAAGACGACGACGATCCGGATTCGGACGACAGCGCAGAAGCGGACGCCATTGTAGCCAAGGTGAGTACTTGGCATGGAGAGGTTGCATTTCTATAGAAGCAAAAAGCTAGAGGCTCGTGTGCTGTAAAATTTCAGCGCCTGTTAAAGAACACTAGATGGTCAAAATTTCTGGAGCCCTCTACTACGGCATCTATGATAATCATGTTATAGTTTCAGAATATATCGGGGTTTTCAAACAGGGTGGCTCTGTTGTAGAATACTGGGCTACAAGAGGGCCCAGATTCAAGCCCAGTTCTATCATGTATGTTTTATCTTGTTTCATTTCCTTTTTTTTTTTCTCTTGTTTCGTTTCCTTTTCACTACTTCACACTACAGTGGATATGCACACCAGAGGCAGCGAACAACTACGATGACGAAAAGAGCTCTTGTTGCGATCCCATAACAGCTTTTGCTGTAAAAACATTGTTAATACAGTCGATCCCAGATATATCGAACTCGGATATATCGGAATTATTGACTATATCGAACAGTTGAGAACTCCACTTTAATTTTTATGCAACAGTATGGGACCATTGCACCCATATATCGAACTTCAGCTCAGCGGGACATCCCTTATATCGAACGATGCACTGCGCCAAAGCCCCCAAAGTGAATTTTTTTTCCCCATTCAATATTGTTAAATTTTCGACTGTGTTCAAACGAGTTTCGATCCCTGTTCGCGTGCCGGTGACAAAAAGGCGGTGTTATTCTATTGCGCTGATCTAGTTTTTTGCGCGGCGTTTACGAGTGCATCGGTAGGTTTGATGCGCGATCTGAAGGTCTTAACGTGCGAGCATAGTGTTTTTTTAAAAAAGACCGATTGCCGAGGACACCAAAATGAGAATGCGACGTGACTTGACAATCTAGTTGCTATGTTCGCATTCACTTTCTTGATTGTTGGCCTACAATGGTGTGCGAGCCTGAAAAGCATGGCCCTCGAAATGTGCAACCTCGTAATGTATTTTGTGTTTTCGGTTTTAAAACACGTCTCGGAGGCTATGCTTTTTTTAGGTTTTTGCATCAAAGCAGCTGAAAACAGCGGCTCTCAGCTACAAAGCCACAAGTGACACCAATATCGCTAACATGTCGATGGTGGGAATTCTGCGTTTTCTTTTGCCCCTCGTGTACTTCTCGCCCTGTTCCTGATAAATCCTCATTCGGGAGCTGAACTGAACATTGACCTGCACGTAGTGATACTATGACCGGTGCTTGGAGCGACGTCAAGTAAAGCACCGTCGTAAACTTGCCTTGCGAGCCAGTGACAACATCGGGTGCGTCATGATCGCTGAAAACTGTGTACGGTGCATCGGCGAATTCTGCGACTTAGCGTTTCCGGAAATTATCTTGGACCGTGAGTATTGAGCGACTTCATCTGCGCAGATGATAATGTAGCTTTTTTGGACCGCATCTATGCTGAAATCATGGCTGCCGGTGCTGCGGAAGTATACCCTTGCAATTACGAATGTGCCAACGCTTTCTCTGCCGCCGCTGACCAAGCCGTTGTCGCGCTTCAAAGGTTGTATCGGCATTGTGCGTCAAGTAACGCTGTTGTGGCCGAAGAATCTAAATTCGCCCATTTGAAAAGCTTCAAAGATATTGAGGATGACTGGAGTTTGACAGCGCGCAAAAAGCAAAACAAGTTTACGGACTATTTTTGTGCGAAATGAGGTGAGGTAATTTGCAGTTCACTTCTTGTTCTTCATTATTCTGCGATCGCAATCATGTTAGAGCGTGTAATGATTTCCGAGGCCCGAAATGCTTTAATTTAGGCCTTAAATATGCATATTTTGTTTATCGAATTCTCTATATATCGAACTATTTCGGGACACTCTTCCGAGTTCAATATATCCTAGATTGGCTTATACATACACACTAGTGTACCACCTGTGACGAATGTTTTTGATGATAGCAAGTGAGAACAATTTCTCATTATCTTCCAAAAAAGACACTCCAGAATTGCCCAGAACTAATGCTTGCGTGATACAGTTATCTTCTCATTTAGTAATGTGGAAGCCCTTTTTCACTTCCCAAGTCAGCTGGTGCCTGTGATTTGAAAGTATCGCACTTCTAGCACGTTCCAAGCAATGTCGTAATAGTTGTTGGTGATCCAAAAGCTGTTTTAACACACCAGTTGCGAGTGCAGCAATTACGCCGCTGTTTCCCGTCTTCCATTTGCGCGCTGTCTCCGTTGCCTCTGTGCACTGCTTCACACATAAAAATGAGCCATTTAAATCCATACATCGTTTTTTCGATTCCCTAACGAAAAAAAATACGAACATGGGGAGTTCCTTACGCCACGGCCACCAAATGGCCAATTCCTTCTCTACTTGGTTGCAGGTTCTTGAGGAAGCGAGACTCGAGGAACTCGGCGATTTGCAAGAGCTCGGCTTGGACGAAGGCGGCGAGGTTGGTAAGGCTGGCTTCAGTCCATTCACTTGATGAACAGCACTTCGTGCTCTGCAAAGCTGTTTCAAAAGTGGTGCCAGTGTGCTCGCCTAAAATACACGATTTACAGGACAATAATTTGGAGAGAAAGCAAAACACATTTAAATTAATTTATTTTAGACTGCGAACAATCTACTAGTACATTAATTTATAGAGAAAACTTCAAGGGGGCTCTGAAAAGAGCCTGGTAGCGGGTTGCTAGCACTATAGCTTCTTCATATAGAAAGTAGGTACACACTCCGGCACTTTCCTTAGCTCTCCCAACAGGCCGCACCTCCGCTATATCCTCTCCCAAACGACCGCCGTGCGAGCGCTAATTATTGTGATAACTGGTGCCCGGGCATGTTCCTGCTGGGTGGTACCACCAGCAAAAAAAAAAATGAAAAAAAAAAACTTAAAAAAAAAATGGCTTGCATGGTGTTTCCGGGGCAACGGCTCAACGGCTGCTCCGGAAAGCGCAGAGACAAGAGGGGTGGAAAGGAGGGTGCGTGGCGCAGCAGCTCAATTAAAAGAAAGATGGTACTTTCCTAAAATTATCCCATGACTTCAGCTAGCATTGATTAGTGTTGCTCACTGACGCCTAGTATAGGCTAGTGGAAACACATAGCAGGGGCAGCCAATGCTTCACGCACGTCACAATTCTACAGATGGAAATTGTCTGCCATTTTTTAGCACTTAGTATCTACTTCACCATGCGCAAGCAGCCAAAATTTAATTAAATGTGGTATGTTACATCATAGTACCTTCGTTTATGCATTCAAACCTCGATATAACGGAATGCCAATTAAAATAAAGTACACTCAAACCTCGTTATAATAATACCGAATACAATGCAATATCAGTTATAACAAAATTAATGAAAAATAGTATTGCAGTAGGTATATTGTTAAAAATGGACCGTTATAACAAATTGTTCGATATAACGAACTTATTTTCATGTAAGATGCAAGTTTGTTATAATGAGGTTTGAGTGTAAATGAAAAATAGTCCTGCAATAGATATAGTGATAGGAATAAATCTGTATTATGAACTTTCAGATATAACAAACTTACTTTTGTCAAGATGCAGCTTTGTTACCATGAGGTTTGAGTGTGTTCAGTCGCAAAGGTCATCTTTATTCATGATGGGATTAATTCCCGGTCATGGTGGCTGCATTTTCGATGGAGGCCACAATGCTAGGGAATGCACGTTCGAGAACTCCAAGGGGTTGAAATTTTTGGAGACCTCCACCACGGCGTCCCTCATAATCCTATTGTGTTTTAGAAACGTTATATCCCAGCAAATATTATTTGTTTTTCCCCATTTTAACAGAGCATAAAGCACATATAGCTATCATCTGTTGCCCTTATTTTGGCTGGACTGTTTGTTTCTCAACGAGCGTTTTTCTCTATTGTTTTTAAGATGTGCAAATGTTGTACTTGGTAGCCTCTAACCAATTCCACCATGTCACCCACAAACTGAACTACTGCCCAAGAAAAATGTGAAAACATTCTCAACAGATTTTCTTATATGGTGGCAAAGCCTACTTGTATTACCATGAAGAAGTGCCGTAAAGCCACCTTGCACAAAAAAATGAGCTTGCATCGCATCTGAACATTAGCAGTCATCTCCCTGTACATTCTGTGGGAAAACCCGACATTGTATAGTTTAATATTGGTGGGGAGTTTTTTAGCGTGTTTCGGTAACAGTGGCTCGGGGATGCTGGGTCTTTTTGTAATAAAGTCTGTGAACAATCTATGCAAAACGATTTTGTTTCTGGTTCCTAAAGGAAGTTGAGGAGCTTCCGTGGTGCGTTATCTGTAACGAAGATGCTGTCCTGCGCTGCCACGGATGTTCTAATGACCTCTACTGCCGCCGCTGCTTCAAGTAAGTCGTGGGACCACGAAGTTACTTGGCCTTCATGTTTCTCGCGGTCAGGTTTACACGGCGTAGTGGAAAGCAAGCCGATAAATATGGCAAGCAAACAATGATTGGGTACTGACCACAGGTCGGCGAGCTCGCTCGTGAGTCGAGTCACTCGGACCTACTCAGGCTCAGGTCGAGCCACGAGTCCGAGTGAGTCCGGTTCAGGAAAATTTTCGCGAGTGTTAGTCCGAGCGAGTCCAAAGCTCGAAATGTATTTTATGAGTGAGTACGAGCGAGCTCCGCAAGTTTTGTTGACCTGTGGTACTGACAACATTTTTCAGGGGTGTGTTTACTCTTCCGTACAAATCTTCTATATGCAGAGATGGCTCTGAGCAAGCGCGAGTCTCCGGCAATGCCGGTAAGGTATTTCATCCTGATACAAAGGTCGATTCTCTCGTGGTGCCCCTACTGACATCGACACAGGATTCACGTCGGGCACGCTACAAGTACTGTCGACTTCACTGCGCAGTCTGGCTTGTCGTGATGATGTCACGCACTAAAGCTTCCAAAACGGCCCTTTCTGCGTTAGAATGAAGCCACGGTAGCCACCTTAAAGAGTGATCGTGAAATTGCATACCGTGTTGTCAAGTCAGAGTACGGTTAGAACTGAAACTAACTTACAAAAACACACTGTTTTAGGGGGCATTCACGCTTAGAAGTACACAAAAAAAAAAGTACAGCTGAAAAGTTTTGTCAGTACCACTTTAATATTGAAGAAAGTGTTTTATCATAAGCAAAATGGAAAGTCGAAAGCAGAGTTCAGTCGTGTTGTACTGTATCTACTCTAACATGTGTGCATAACTCATCAGGCACATTGGGTATGAGAACATTGTTGTCTGCTTTACAGAGATGTCCTTGAGATCACTGTGTACAGTCCTAAGCAATGTGGAAAGGAACCCTGAAATTGCTTTTGAGAGGGCGTAGTGGTACGCTTACATTTGTGTATGCAGAAATTATGCAAAGCATTGGGAAGTGCTTGGTAATGGCAATGTGTTTTTTGTTTGTTTGTTTGGGGGGGGGGGCGCTTTTGGAGTATGTCTATATAGATTTGTGATTACTTTGTTTGCATTAAGGTGCATTAAACACCACTGCTTGTTGATTATGATTTTTTTTGTGTACATTATGTTGCTTGTGTCTCTTCATAGCAAAGCTTCATCCGTTAGGCCATGTTAAATTTTTTTTTTCATAAATAAAAAACGATTCATTCAACACAAGGTTACCAAGGACAAAAGAGTTTGTAACACTATTAGGTTAGGTGGAAAGCACCTCATGCAAATTCATGTGTCAGGTGCATGTTTACACATTACCAGTATCGTTGCTTAAAGGGACACTAAAGGCAAATATTAGGTCAATGTTGACTGCTGAAATAGCAGTCCAGAAACTTCGTAGTGCTACTTTTGTGCCAAGGAAGTACCGTAAAAGCCCACATATAGCTTGGACCCATATATAGTCTGGGGTTTAATTAGGAGATAGCAAATGCAAGAGAACAAGTTTTAACCCGAATATAGCTCGAGTAAAATGAAAAATGCATTTATTGACGCATTCGTCGTCGTTGTCGGACGTGCTCTCTTTTGAAGCTCTCTCGTCGGAAATGTTCTTTCACCAGCACATCATCCTCAGTGCCATGAAGTGCGTTCGATATGGAGCACTTTTTGGACGCGTGGCAAACGAGCGCCTCGTGAATGCAGGCCCAAGCTTCAACTATCCACGAGCACAGCATCGCTGGTGAGGCCCATTTCGGCTGTCCGGCAGAGGTCACTTCTGGTTCTTTGGACCTCATCCACTCCGCATACGAGCACTTGATGTAGTCCCTAAATGGCTTATTACGGCAGTCATCAAGCGGCTACCGCTGTGATGTCATCCCTTCCAAAATGACGACGAGCTCGGTGCGGTAGTTGCGCAGCAATCTTTTTACGCAGTCGGTTAGGTGACACCAAAACCTGTCGAGCGCATGCATCGAAGGGAGCCCCAGCAGTGCTGCTCCGGGCCATCGACCTCACACGGACTTTATCCAGTCAGGCACTAGCGATTCGTCCATCCACTCCTTGTCCTGGTTTTCGATGACGGCATTTTTTTTGGAACTGCTCTCCCTTCGACAGTCTTTCGTTTGAACACCACATAGGGTGGTAGCTTGCGACAGTCTGCAGTGCAGGACAAGATTGCAGTCCCCTGCATTTTTTTTTTCCAGTCGATCGCTCGATAACTTGGCTGGAACTTTTCTGGTGCACCATCACTAATGAGGGCATATCCAGGCAGACAGGTGTTTGATCCCCGTTGCTGATCTAGCCCAGCTGAAAAAGGACAGCCTTTCACAATGCAATTGCATACTCTTGTGTTTGATGGACGTACGCGGACATAGGGAGAACCCAGCGCAGCGCATGAAGAGAGAGACCCAATGCTTGATCACTTTGAAATCCTCCGGCTGAATACCTTTGTCTCGGGCGATCTCCCTTGCCTTTGCTTGTAGCAACTCGATGTGCAGCTCGCTGCTTCCGCACAAAGCCTGAGAGTTCTCGTTCCACGTCAGGAAACACTCCATTTCTTGGCCTGCGAAAACTTTTTCGCTGGCCGATGCAACCAAAGAGTTTTGCTTCCGCAAACCTCGAATACTTCACTCGTTGACTCCGAACTAACACTCCGCAGCACAGTTGCCAATGGTTTTGGCAGCACCAATAACTTTCCTTCTAAAAGCAACCGAGTACTCTTTGCACGGTGCTGGCATGGTGTAAAATCACAAGAGCAAAATCGTGGCTGTCGTTATGGGCGCCAAGTTAAAACAAAGGCAACTGACCACTGTTACACGCATAGGTCTGTAATACTAACCCATGCTACTGCCGCTAACATTACCTAGCACAGAAGTGTGCAAACAGCTGATGATAATGATAGCCCTGCGCTATGCTGCAACCAAAACTGAACTTCAGGGGAAAATTTTCGCATTAAGTACGGGGCCCAAATTTTCTACCCTAAAATCTAGAAGAAAAAAACAACCTGGGCTATACGTGTGCTTTTACGGTACTTATTTTGAAATAAAATCATGTTTTAGTGGTCCGCATCGCATTTGCACACTTCAAATTGCCCACTTCAAGTGGAACTTTTCATGTCACTGTTGCCATGCACAATGTTGCTCAGCTTTACTGCGCGGCCACCAACACTAGTAGCAGCAGAACGAAAGTAGTGGGAGCCACAGCAGCAACATGGTCTATCGAACAATTTCCTGCTATGGTCTACGAGATGGGAGGCGTGCTTGGTTCAACTGCGCACCGCTAGATGGCACAACATATTCAGTTAAAACAGGTAAAACTAGAACTTTTGAATCACTTGTGCCATTCCCCATAGTAACATTTGGCGGTTCTTTTTTTCATGAATGAATGAAAAAAACAAGCAGCATTTTATTAAGTCTCTTACTGCACGGAAGGGTCTGTATTTAGTGGAGCTAGTTTGATTACTAGTGGTGCATTGTAGGCGGTAAGTCTGACACCATTTGGGATCATTTTGTGAATGTCCTGCTCGTGGCGCATGTGTTCTAGTGCATTTACTTGATTGCCCGCCAAGTAGGGAACTGCTGTTGATAATATTGTTATTTGACTTTAGTGCCCTTTAAGCGCACACTTAATGTTCCCTTTCATATCGCTCGTGACTGTACACCAAGCTTATTGTTTTGGCAGCATAAAAAAATCTACATTGGAGCAATTTTAAGCCGACTGAAGCGATTTCTCTCTTGTTTAATTAATCGTCCAACAATCGGATCATTTAGTGATTTCTGTTCTGTCTATTTGGTGCAGCTAGTTTCAAGTACTCCACTCAACTTTGAAAAAAAAATTTTTTTTATCTTTTCCTTTCCAGGGAATTCCACGACTCTGAGCCGCATGAAACAACGCTGCTAAAAAAGTAGCACTTGACTCTCCGCTAGTGCCACTAAGTATTTAAGTGAAAAGAGCTTCGGATATGCCGCCAGAAATTTATTTTCTACGGCCAAGTCACCATTGTTAAGTTGGCATGTCGTGTCCTGGCACAACTGAAATCCATAAGTGCACGCTGTACAAGAGCTTTTACCATTTCTTTGCTTGTTGTCTGTTGCAAAAAAAAAAAAAAGAACGAAGCGTTCAATGACCAAGGTGTATCTGTCTGTAAAAAAGAAGTGCTTTGACATTCTATCAAATAAACAACGCTGTCTGTCAAGTGAACATCCTGCTGTCGATCCAGCCGGCCAAGTATGTATTGTATCAAGTGATCGAAGAACCGAGGACACACCAGTGCAAGGCTAAAAAGTTATACAGTAGACTCACATGAAACGAAACCTGAAGGGACTGGGAAAATATGTTCAATCAAACAGGAGCTCCGTTTATTTGTCCTTCCAGGTAATTGGAAACTTCGAACACAATGTGAAAGTCGAGACGAATCATTTGATTACGTATTACATATTTGATTCGAATTCGAAAGGAATACTCGCACACCTCTACAGGTATTAGACTCCCAGTAAACTGAAATCTGTTAAACAGAACTGCTGCCTAAATAGAACAACTGCCTCCGATATGATTGGTTTCGTACTTAATAGTTCTGTCCGACGGATTTTCATTTACTGATAGTCTACTGCATGCAGAGGTGTGCGAATTTGAATCAAGTAATACCTAATCGAATAACTTGTTCCGACTTTTGAATTGTGTTCAAAGTTTTGAGTTTTTGACAGGACCAGAATCGAAAACAAGAGAAAGGCCTACATTGAACCCTGGTTAGGGATGAATGGCTTAAACTAACCCTGTCATTACAGCACGCCATTCGTTCAAACTTTCACTGGTGTCCTGGTTCAATAGCGAATGAATGTTTCTTTCAATTAAACTATTCAAAATTTCATTGAAGATGAAGTTTTACTGTACGCACGCCCCTATTAAAAGTACGAAGAACTTGGCACTGTACATCATATAGGTATTGCTAGAATTGCTTGGCGAAACCTTCTCATCCCTGCAACTAAAGGCTCCATTTGAGCGTGTTTTCGACTGCGGCAATCACTGTAATGTCACGGACGAAGCGCCGGAATATACCTCGTGTGAAAAAGCTTCCGTTTCTGCACGACACTTCGCAGTCTTTCGGTCGCAGTGATACACACCGGGTTATGTGGTAAAGGACGTAACCAGTGCCGCGCCTGAATGCACATAATGGCACATACTAGAAGTATCGTACGGATTGCCACATTGCAGGTCGTGCTTACAGGCCTGAAAAAACGACTGTCAAATCAAATACCTCGTACATGTCTCGTGAAAAAAGTGTCTTTTTTTTTTTTTTTTTCAAAAAGAAGGGCCATGTAATGGGTACTCCCAAGGGCTCAGATGTACCCATTACGCGCTATGTAGCTCAAGCGTCCCCCCCGAGCGACATGAGCTTCGCCATGCTGCAGCATTTCACCACCGCCAAGTGCGCTCGGTAACCCAAAGAATACCAACCGGGCGAGGGGTGTACCACCTAAGGATGAGCCACGTCTGAGTACATCCCTCTGCCTTTAAATCCGGTAGCTTTGGCCGGCACCGGTACGGATTTGAACCCGGTAATCTCCCACATTGGAAGCAGATGCTCATACCATTATGCTACCTCTGTTGGAATTTCGTGACCAATACACATTCCATGTCATCAATTGCGACCAAACCTCCGAAGTAAATTGTGAGAACATTGGAAGCTTTCGACATGCTCTATAAGACTCGCACTTTTGTCTGGAAATGGTCCTAACGAAATTTTGAATGTGCAGAACATCTGCTACCTCAGAAAAGCGTGGAATTTCCAAGGCGTAGCCTTGGGATTTTTTCTCAAAATGATGCCGAAATCGGATTATTCAAAACGCGACAAAACATCAAAAAAATGGGAAAATCGAAGCTTTCTGAAGACTATAAAGTCGCCAATTAGTCTCGAAATGGCCCTAAAACGGAATTATCGGCATTCAACGCAACCTCGAAAAATTGGGAATTTCCAAAAGCTATAGTCTTGCGATCTTTTCTCAAAATGATGCCGAAATTCAATTATTCAACAAGCTTTGCAATCATTCATACAAGCTTTGCAATCCACAAATTATCGCGAAGCGCTCCTTACGGACCCGGACACGCAGTTATTATTTGCCCAATATGAAATTCAGAGCGGCCTAATCAGAGTGGTTTTGGGGGTCCGACAAACTACACTACTGACCATATACCGCCTCAATACTAGTGATGGTGAATACAATAAGTGTAAAACCCGTGACATCGTGAACTAGTAGTGTAGTTAGAAAGTCCTGCTTATCTCCACAGAGGCCCTGTGCCTCCTTTTTTTTTCTTTTTCAATAAATGACTTCCCATCCATTCGTCTCCTTCATTGCTATACAAAAAAATGCCGACATATCCACGAAGTGAATGATGATGAGTGGGCGAAGCTCCGGAGGTAAACCTGGTAAACCATGAATCCTCCGTACATTTTGCCCACTCAATCATCATTGACTTCGTGGATATGGCGGCACATTTTTAATGATCATCGAGCGTTGGTGTTCGAATTAAAAACTCCGGAAGGATTCATCGGTAAACCGTGAATCTTCCGTGTAATTCGCCCGGTCGATCATAGTGTAAACACGTTAGAAACACTGTATGTGTATATACACAAATCAACTTTTGTTTGTTTTTAGACGATGAATGACTTACGATGTCCCTTCATTATGACGGCTTTATGGTCTGCGAAATGAAGGGAGGGCGGTTCCTGCATAGGTTGCAGTGGACATTTTGTAAATACTAGGTCTATGCATGTTCCTAGGATCGTGGTAGGTTTCATATGGCCAAATGATATACATCTGAGTGCATATGTAGAAGCCATATGTAGGATAAGCCTATGATATCCACGTTGAAGCCTCCAAGCAGTACAAATGGGCCATTCTTGTATTCTATTTTATAACATCTCGCATCTTTCATCAACTACAATTACCGCCATCTAGTTTATAACATCTTGCAACTTTTCATCAGCTACAAGTACCGCCATCTAGTGAACGCTCTAAGAACTAAACGAGAGGTGGCTACATACAGGGGACGCACAACCCACGCCTTAAGGAGTTTCGCCCCTAAAACAAATTTTGCCAACATTTCTTTGAGGATGCGATTTTTGAACTGGACGTCTGTTTTATGACTGAGTAGTATGCATTCCATCTACTGAAGCTGGAGAAGTACTCGGTACACTTACGCCACATTCGAGAAATCAGCGTACACGCACAGAATTGTCGCCGCTCCAAAGCGAATATAGATGTTATTCACTGAGAACACGCTATGGGCACATGGAACGCTTTGTATGACACTTCTCGGATTGACAGCCTATATATTTTTTTTGTTCAGACGTTAGTGCTTTAGAAAATACTCTTCTATGTTTTGGCTTTCGTTTTGGCCTTCGTGTACAGTTACATGATGATTCTCGAGGAATTCGCGCCCCGCCGTGGTGGTCTAGTGGCTAAGGTACTCGGCTGCTGACCCGCAGGTCGTTGGATCGAATCCCGGCTGCATTTCCGATGGAGGCGGAAATGTTGTAGGCTCGTGTGCTCAGATTTGGGCGCACGTTAAAAAACTCCCGGTGGTCTAAATTTCCGGAGCCCTCCACAACGGCGTCTCTCATAATCATTAGGTGGTTTTGGCACGTTAAACCCCACATACCATCGAGGAATTCGAGAGGCTGAAGCTTATGTTGCTGATGCGGTTGGTTGCAACAGCATATTACTAGTGTGTTGTTTCATGTTAGGCCCTCTGTTATAACGTCGATGCTGCTTAGCATCGAAATAGCCTAAATTTAGACTGAGATCAGCAAAGTGGTAATTACCAGGCTACACAGGAAGAAAGAAATATATGTGTTTTATTGAACTCGGGAAAATTAGGTGCACATACAGGACACCCCAGCTAATTTTGGCCGGTGTTTAAAAATATGCCGACGTACCTTCGGTGACTAAGTATATTTTCTCCACCATTGCATAGAGTATGTCACACTATCTATTTATGTATTTTGCTTAATTAAGTAAAGTTGTAAAGTTATCTAAAAAGGAAGCTGGGCAAAAAGTTTCAATTAGAAAGTTGCAGGCCGCTCTGCAAAACGTCCGATTGGACAGTTTATAACTTTCCATTTACGCCACTGCGTCCTACTCATGAGGGCGAAGCTCAAGTTTTCCCCGAGTTCTTGTGCGGCGCTCAAAAGTAGAACAAAGTACAAGACATACAGCAAGAACGGACACTGTCCATTGAGATGGAATAACATATCGCTGAGCAAGTTCCTGTTAGTAAACTGGGCCTGTGTACTGCAGTTTAGGCACCTCTATAGAACATTTCGAGCCCGACTATCATTGATTGATTGATTGATTGATTGATTGATATGTGGGATTTAACGTCGTAAAACCACCATATGATTATGAGAGACGACGTAGTGCAGGGCTCCGGAAATTTACACCACCTGGGATTCTTTAACGTGCACCCAAATTTAAGCACACGGGCCTACAGCATTTCTGCCTCCGTCGGAAAGCCCGTTTATCATGCGCCATAATTCTGTTTTGTTTGTGCACATCTTCGATTTTTTTGTCTTCGCAGTACGGTGGGCGCTGATGCCGATAAGACGGCGACGAGCGATATCGGGATGCAGTGGCGCGATCAGCTTTGGCTGCAACAACGCATGCGCGAATATGCCCAAACATTGCCTTCAGATACATGCGGTTGGCTCATCTCCAGTTTTCATTCGCTGCTCGTCATGCTGCGCAGTTTACAGACGGCAGTTTTTCGGTACCGTGAAATGGCGTCTGCTACAATGTTCAGGCGTGGGGCACGCGGTAGTAGAAGTTATGTTTCACCACTTTTTTTTTTTGTACGTGTGGACTCTACTTGGACGTATGAAACTACGCGCAAGAAACTCATGTCAGCCGGAATTAATCGAGGACCACTGCGAGCTGTGTCTTCGGCATCGAATCGGTAAGCCCCTTAATGTGACAAGCCAGTGGGGTGGGGGGGGGGGGGGGGGGGTTATGTGGTACAACATACATCTCTCGCTATATCTTGACCTTAGTTCAAGGAAAATTTACGCCTAGGTTGCGTGTAATTTTAGCGGTCGGGTTCCTTGAACATGTCGCTATACTTTAGGTCTATATTCCGGGGGACACGGGCGGGTAGGCTCAGCTTGCAGTTAGTTATAGGCAAGTAAACCAGGCAGTTTTTTGTGTCCTCCGGATTATTGCATGTAGCGACCATAAATGCCCGTGGAGCCCATGCTGCCATTATTTTGTGCCAGTATTTTCTGGTAAAAAGTAGTTTTTTAGTGGGCCGTGACATGTGGCCCGGACACACCACCGCGGTGGTCTAGTGGCTAAGGTACTCGGCTGCTGACCCCCTGGTCGCGGTATCGAATTCCGGCTTAGGCGGCTGCATTTCCGTTAAACCCCAAATATCAATCAATCATGTGGCCCGGTTCGGCTTGCCGACTTGTTGAAGAGTGGTGTGCAAATGTCAAGCGGTTCAAGCACTTCAAGTCTGCACAACACGGCCCCGCCACGGTGGTCTAGTGGCTAAGGTACTCGGCTGCTGACCCGCAGGTCGCGGGATCAAATCCCGGCTGTGGCGGCTGCATTTCCGATGGAGGCGGAAATGTTGTAGGCCCGTGTAGTCAGATTTGGGTGCACGTTAAAGAACCCCAGGTGGTCAAAATTTCCGGAGCCCTCCACTACGGCGTCTCTCATAATCATATGGTGGTTTTGGGACGTTAAACCCCACAAATCAATCTGCACAACACGTAGCATCGGGGGCCCGCTATACGGGCGGAACGCAAGTTGAGCATGTTTTTTTTTTCATCGGTTCTTCTAGCGGAGTGCAATGCGCAGATATCGTTTGCGCAAGTGGCCACGCCGAAGTTGCAGCTGTTGTCATTATAATTCACGGCACAGACTACCTTGATTTCGGACTATGGTGACATACATCGGCTATTTTTGCTATGACAAGTGACGCTATGTGACGTGACGACAAAGACCGTTCGCTTGCTACAAGTAGCACGCAATATTCCAATGGTGGTAGCCAGGCCATACGAATGATGGATAGAAATAGCAAACTCATTCCTGTTTCTAAATGATGTATTTTCACAACGAGCACGCGGCTTAGTTTGTGAACGAGGCTGTGGTATACGCCAGCAACTAAAGGTGTAAACGCTTGCCACGTTTTTAGCGAGCCAAATATGCGACATGCAGTGGACGCCGGTGTTGCCGTAGAACGCGTCTCGCATGAAAGCCGAGAAGTGACCCCGCCACAAAGCGTTTGCATGTGGTGGTAACCATGCTAACGACGCCGTCAAAAAAAAAAAAAGAGCGACATAGTGTGGGAAGGTCACCACGAGGTGGCATTTCCGGAATGTCTTTATGGGGGCTTAGGCATGGGGCTTAGGCAGGGGTGCCCCCTGTCACACTTATTATTCATGATGTACCTACAAGGATTAGAGGCAAAATTAGAGGGAAGTGGACTGGGCTTCAACCTCTCTTTAGTCAAACAAGGAAAACTTATTGATCAGGCACTACCAGCAGTAATGTACGCAGATGATATAGTGCTAATGGCCAACAACAAGGAAGATTTGCAGAGAATTATGGACATCTGCGGTAATGAGGGAGATAGGTTATATTTTAGATTCAGTAAGGAAAAATCAGCAGTCATGATTTTCAATGACAACGAAGGTAGTGAGCTTAGAATACAGGAGGTCACGCTAGAGATAACAGATAAATACAAATATCTGGGCGTATGGATAAGCAATGGGACCAAGTATCTGAGAGAACACGAAATATACGTGACGACTAAAGGTAACAGGAATGCAGCAGTCATGAAAAATAGGGCACTGTGGAATTACAATAGGTATGATGTTGTGAGAGGAATATGGAAACGGGTCATGGTTCGTGGGCTGACGTTCGGCAATGCGGTCTTGTGCATGAGATCAGAAGTTCAAGCAAGATTAGAAATTAAGCAACGTGGAATAGGCAGGCTTGCTTTAGGAGCTCACGGGAATACACCAAATCAGGGAGTACAAGGTGATAAGGGATGGACATCATTTGAGGGCAGGGAAGCTAGCAGCAAGATAAAATTTGAGAAGCGATTGAGAAAAATGGGGGAGGAGCGTTGGGCTAGAAAGGTTTTCAGCTACTTGTACATGAAGAATGTCGATACAAAATGGAGGAAGCGAACTAGGAAGTTGACTGGTAAATACTTAGAAAACAGCAGGTGGCTAAACCAAAAAGAACTATCGGTTAAGAAGAAAGTGAAGGAAACGGAGACTGACATGTGGAGAATGGGCATTATTAAGAAGTCCGCACTAGAGATCTATCGAACTTTTAAGCAGGAAATTCCCAAGGAAAGGATCTATGATAATACTCGGGGTAGTTCTCTACTGTTTGAGGCCAGAACGGGAGTATTGCGAACCAAGACATATCGGGCCAAATACGAAGGGGTAGACACAGTATGCAGTGCGTGTGGAGAGGAAGAAGAAACTGCCGAACACTTGATAAGGTTCTGTAAAGGGCTTCACCCTATAGTTCAGGATGATGGCGCAGAGTTTTTCAAAGCACTGGGATTTAGGGACAGCGAGGGCAAAATAGACTTTAAGCGGGTAGACTTAACTAGAAGGAGGTTATCTGATTGGTGGCTAAAGTCAAGGCACGAGTGAAAATTGAACCCTTCACTGCGAAGTACGAATCCTCAACTTCATTATTTAAAGGGAAAAAAAGATAAATGTAATGATTAGTTCACTAAGTATTACGGCTAGGTGGCGTTAGCTGCCGCCCGATCTAAAGGGTACAGCCACATCCATCCATCTATCTATGAGACGTGCGCTGCGATTGGAAGCGGTCTTTGACGTCAGCGTGCGAGGGAAATGCGAAAGAGAACGTTTCTCGCCATCGCATGATCGAATTTTGAACACACGAAAGCTCAGAACTTCGCTTTTCGCGCACCGATTTCTGTCATTCTTGTTGCATCCGTCTCGGCAATCATTACTGCACGCGTTTCGGTGCTAAATGAGCCTGTCACAAGTGTCGCAGTTCCCCTTTAACCGTTCCCTCGTGTTTTGAGTGTTTTCTTCCCACGCTAACCCTTGCATTGTTTCTTTTTGTCTTCTAGCATCGACTTGGCTCGTGAACTGGCCACGTCTTCATGCTCAAGCGGTACTCGTGAGTTTGTGTCTATTTATTCACAAGTAATTTCATCATAATTTCGGGTTGTAAGTTCAGCGCAGTCACTGTCCTGTGTTACACGCCGTTTTTTTTTTCGCTCTCACACTGTCACCGACGGAGTCTTATCGGAGCTTATCGAATAAGCGTAGCTTTACTATTTCCGAGAGTATGACAGTGCATATTTGAACGCAAAGGCTCGCCTTGCGTGTTGAAGGTTTGTTAATCGCATCCATCGTTCTCTGAAGTGTTAACGTGGGCTTTTCGAAATGTGTAGAGTGTTTTAAGGGTACGCGTGGTTCCATTGATCGTTCCATTTATAAGGTAGTATTTGAGCCCTGCTGTTTGTTGCCATGCATGGCCGTGCTAGGCACAGTTACTTCAGGACGTCTTGATGGGCTAGTTGGTTAATTCTACACAAGAAAAAAAAAATGCCTGGCCTGCGCCAGAGAGCGGCCTTTCAGAGCCTTTTCTAAACACTCATTGGGACTGCTGCAAGCACAATTGCTTGATGCCCACTATGGCATTTATAATAATATGGTAGGGTAGTAGGCCGGCATTCGCCATGCTTTTTTTTTTCGTCATTCTTCTGAGAAGTGTGGTATCGCTAAACTATTGCGACGAATTTTGTGCCAATTGTTCATGCAGTGACTGACGACGATGAGTAATTATGCCTGAAGTGGGTATGTGCCACAGTCACTAGCTGAACAAAAACAAGCTCTTGTAATGGGTTCGAGCATTGGACGATCCAATCGTTACGCTATTCGTACTGTGCGACGACTCGTTGTTCTTTCGCTGTTTTAAAATGCCTTATTAGTCGTATTAACGCGATTGCTTTCCCGACATCAAGCCCGCTTGAGGCAAGTTTGCTAACAAGTCCCACTGGCTTGTATGCCTTTAGCGATTCACCACGTCGCACTAGTTTCTTTGAAAGTTTGGCTAACATTGAGCTCATGGGCGACTTCTACTGCGTCTGCAATCCATCCGATTGTACCGGGCTTAGTCGCAATGACAGGAGTGCTGAAGTGCTCTCGCTTATAGTTGAAGTGCGCGATTAGTTGATATAGAATCACTCAATAACCTGCCCTTGTATACGCATGCACAATGAAGTACACATACGCGTTCTGATCGCATTTACGTTTAAGCACCACTTTTTTCCCGCAACGTGTCATGCAAAACAGAGCCTATTTCCTTTTCAGATCACCGCATTGTTGTGGGTGAGATAGGTAGCAACATTCGATCTAACTTCAGACCACAATGGGCACTTTGGAATCTCAACTCCTCAATTGTAAGCGACTAGAAGTTTACTGCGCGCGTCCTCGTAGCACTGAGGAACTGTTTGTCGGCGGACATGCCTTTGTTCGCCTCTTGGGAATCACTCAAGCAAGAAGTTCGCGCAATAGGTATAGAAATCGGATCTGTTAGGGGCTTCTACAGAAAATTAGAACAAAGCATACTAAAGCGAAATCTTCAAAAGCTACATGAATTTGAGCGTGAGGTCCCTAATCGCTATACAGCCGAAATTGCTAACGTCGAAAACGCACTCTAGAGGTATGACGCTTTACGTTAGAAGTGGCCGTGTTCGATCCCGCAATAATCTATTTTGCATTCAGAGGTGCCAACACGTGAAGCCCTAATCGATGAATATGGCAACGCTAAAATCAAGTTTATACCCTTCATTTACTCGGGAGGATTATTGGTCAATATTTCCAGTGAAATTGTCAGAATTTCAAACTTATTAAAAAGAATTGTTCAGTGCATCTTCTAAAAACGAAGATGAAGATCTGGTGACGCAGTTTTTGACATTCGCGACTCCTCTAACTGACGAGGAATGTGAATCTGTTAGTAGGCCGTTCACTATACAAGAATTAGAACTTGCCGTTGACCAGTTACCATTGTCAAAAACGACAGGACCTGATGGAATATCCGGCGAGTTTTACAAAGCATTTAAATCCATACTGTGCCCTGTACCGTTCGACATTTTCGCGCTGAGTTTGAATCTGGAGACGCTTCCCCGCTCTTTTACTAAAAGCCACACTGTTCGGATTCCGAAATGCTCAGATAGAGAAAAACTTCACGTTGATGGCTACAGACCAATTACGTTGTGCAACGTTGATTACAAAATTTTTGCAAAGGTACTTTCAAACAGGCTTGAATTTGCAATGTCAACACTCACTGGTGGCCATAAAAGGTCCCTCAATACAAAATAATATACACATTGCTCGCACAGTATTGAAACATTGTTCACACTCATGTGAACAACTGACGATACTAGAAGTAGACTTAGCACAAGCCTTTGATCGGGGTCGCCATTATTTTCTGTTTTGTCTTCTCCAACATGCCAACGTTTACTCCACTATATTTAAAGGTGTAAAACTATGCTACAATGAATTTTCAATTTATTTAATTGCTAATGGCTATCTTTTGAAACCCGTGTTTCTTAACTCGTCTATGAAACAGGATTGTCCGTTGTCGCCAATGCTTTTTGCTCTTTACTTGGAGCCACTGTGGCCCCGCCGCGGTGGTCTAGTGGCTAAGGTACTCGGCTGCTGACCCGCAGGTCGCGGGTTCAAATCCCGGCTGCGGCGGCTGCATTTCCGATGGAGGCGGAAATGTCGTAGGCCCGTGTGCTCAGATTTGGGTGCATGTTAAAGAACCCCAGGTGGTCAAAATTTCCGGAGTACTCCACTACGGTGTCTCTCATAATCATATGGTGGTTTTGGGACGTTAAACCCCACAAATCAATCAATCAATTGGAGCTACTGTGCTTAAGTGTAATTCGATCTAGTAACGTCCACGGTTTCAGTGCTTGTAGGAATGAGGTAAAGGTGTTGGCGTATGTTGGTGACCTAGCGTTATTTGGCACAGATATTTCTAGTATAACAAAGGGGGAGTCAACAATCTGAGAATTCGGAAAATTTTCAGGGGCACGAATCAACTTTGCTAAAAGCTTGGGACTGCGGTTTGGCCCATGAGCACATAAATCAACCCATTTTCAGGGTATAGAATGATCTTGTGATTCGCCAAAATACCTAGGCCTCCCATTAGATTAATATTGATCAAGTGCAAATTATTAAAAAGAACGTGTACGCACCCTAAAGCGCTATGCCCAGACGTTTATTCCTCATAACCTCTCTATCTTTGGCAGAGCTAAAGCATGCAACCTGTTTTTGGAAACAAATATTTTGTACGCTCTGCAAATAATTTGTTGTTCGAGGGTTCACATACAGGAATTTCACCGTACATTTGCTACCTTTATTTGACCATCAACCTATGAACCGATGAGGCGAGACAATGTTTTTAGACCTGTCTACGCAGGTGGTCTTGGGTTGGTACACCTCTTTATTAGACAATTGGTGTGGCGCTTTTGCTATTTTCGTGACTGTGCTAATCCACTGCTTCGAACATTCTTGCAAGTGGATTTTGCAGATATACCAAATTTAGTGATATCTGCTAAATTTGCATCGCCTCTCTATCTGCAAGAATTCATGCATGAAGTATTCGAGTCAGGGCATTTCCTGACAGCCAGATTCTCTAACGAGTACTTGTTCCCTAGATCAAGTAGTAAACAGCTCTATTACTTTTAAACAGCTTTAATATTCTCTAACTCAAGAAACGACCTATATTATGCTGTGTTGGATGCGCTCTTTCTGGCCCCACTCTACCGCTCACTATATATTAGATTTTATGATCATGGCATGCTATTACGTGTAACGAAAATGCCTATTTCACCAATAAGCAAGACATTTTTTTTACAAAGTGCATACAGAAACAATACCTGTAAAAACCTGGTTAAACACCAAAGGCATATTTGTATCCTCAATGAACTGCCGCTTCTGTGAAGTTCCAGAAACAATCAAACATTGCTTTATTAGTTGTAAAGACGGCACACTTTTCTGGGACGACCTGAAGAGGGCCTTTAAAAAAACATCTGAATTTAAATTCTCATAGCATCCGTTATCTTGTGCCACCCAAGTGCAACGGAATGGCAGTTGACATGCTGTTGTGAATGGACAAGTATAGTTTGTGGGAAAACTCGCATGTTGGACAGGCATGTGGAATCGTGTTTGTGAAGCCACTTTGTGGAAATGACTGTGCGGCTAAGGGAATTTTTATGACCAACTGCGATTTCAGCCGGACTGGTACGCTTAGTTCATGAAGTGTGCTACTCGTACCCATTTAGAATTGTGTTGTACGAGATTTAATTTGTAATATCCATTGTACATTTGTCGGCTTGACCCTATGTATGTTGTACGTTATGTATACACGTACGCCGCATTTGTATTAAATACCATGCAAGAAAAAAACTGGCGTAACTCCATGGTAGAATACTGTGCTGGCACCCAGCGGACCCGGGTTTGAGCCGCACTGTTGGTTGGTTCCTCAACAACTTGATGCAACCAACCTAGGGGGATAGAAGTGTGGCAGCTTGGGCTAGTTGGTATGGCATGACGATAGTTATAGCGCGAGAACAAAACGACGACACAGAGACACAGAGGGGGATAGGCCATGAAACGGTGTCTTGCTTTCGAAACTAATTCACTTCTTGAAAGGAAGGGGTGAATTCATTAGGTAATATAGGTAAGAATTTAAAAGTGTTGGATTTCTAAACATACAAAAAACCCTTGAAAAATATAACATAGTAAACACACACACACAGAAAAAAAGAAAAAAAATCTATACATAAAACAACTGAATTTATATATGTTTAGCATTCCATTCTTTTAGATTCTCGTAAGAAATTTGTAACAGCAGTAAAAGCGCTCCTGTGGCTGAAACCAAACGCGATTAAGCCAAATGATAGAATCACCGGAATTGTCAAGTTGAAGTTTAACTTTCGTAGGGGTTCTTCTAGCAGTTTTTTTTTCCTTTTACTTTTGAATTTTCGGCATGACAAACAGAAGTGCTCCAAAGATTGACTCTATTTGCAGTGAAGGCACAAAGGCGACTGTGCCAGACCTGACCTGTGAAGGTAAAAGTTCGATGAAGGAACTCGACAACACAGCCTTGTAATCACTATTATTTTCTTGAACACCACTTGTTCTTCCGAGGGAATTTTAGCTGTGGATAGTCTGATAAAAACAAAGGAGATTTTTTCAAGTTATTGGCCGTTGTGCGCATTGGTACTAGGTTTTCTTTTTCTAATTTCGCGATGCTGTAGGCCCGTGTGCTCAGATTTGGGTGCACGTAAAAGAACCCCAGGTGGTCGAAATTTTCGGAGCCCTCCACTACGGCGTCTCTCATAATCATATGGTGGTTTTGGGACGTTAAACCCCACAAATCAATCAAATCAATCTAATTTCGCGTGACCCGAGGTGTGATCTCATACCAGCTTTCGCTGTAAAAAAATTGCACTAAAACAGAAAAGACACCACAAAAAAGAAACACCTAAACAGGTGGAGCGCGATTTTTTTTCTGTACATTTATTTTGTTCACAGCATTGCTGATTGTGGGTGTGCCTTGACGTTTTGCAATTTAGGCTTTCCAGTTTGAATGTGCGCCGGCGCACGTGGTAGTTTTTAAAGTATGTTAATTTGCCTGTTCTTTTCTTTGTGCTGTTTTCTTGCTGTACTTCCAAAATAATCTTCGCCGTATCTTTCGGTCCGATTACTAACACGTGCGCTGCCGAGGTAACCAAAGTTACTGGTGGCCGTCGATTGTGCAGAGATTGCGATAACCTTATGCAATGTTTACATTCAGCACCATTATTTTTCTCAATTATGTTGGAATAAGCTTTGTGATACAAGACCATGAACATATCCACTAACAGTAATGTGTCAGAGCCTGGGTCAACTCTTCCTCTTAATTTGTGACAGATTCGTGTTGATTCCTCATTCTGCGTTTTAATTGTGAATGTCTCTTCTAAATACATTTGTACCTAACGCAGAAGAACCAGCCCTCCTTTCGTTCACCGCAAGGCTGCTGTTTTGGTACACTGGATGGCTTATGGTATGTAGTACACTAGAGATGGATGGTCAGCTGCCAGCTTGTAAAAATATCGCGTGCTTCAATATGGCAGCAGGCAGAAGTTTGCCACACTTGCAGCCATAACTACTAGCGGCACTAGCGTTCCAAGGTTTAACTGCGCGTGCGGGCGCACATGCACGCATGCCCACATACACATACACGCACATACATACATGTACACACACACACACACAAGCACGCCCCGCCGCGGTGGTCTAGTGGCTAAGGTACTGGGCTGCTGACCCTCAGGTCGCGGGATCGGATCCCGGCTTCGGCGGCTGCATTTCCAATGTAGGCGGAAATGTTGTAGTCCCGTGTGTTCACATTTGGGTGCACGTTAAAGAACCCCAGGTGGTCGAAATTTCAGGAGCCCTCCTCTACGGCGTCTCTCATAATCATATAAAGGTTTTGGGACGTTAAATCCCTCATATCATGCACACACGCGCACACACAAACACACACGTATCTCCAGTATGGTGGCTTGTGTTGCAATTAAAATTCTTATGTAGTTCTTAAAGGGAAAAGAAGAGAAAAAGTGAGCCCCGTAACTGTCTGCATCAGGTGTGACACCTCAACAGTAGCTCACAAGGGTGGGGTAAGGAGGGATTAAAATTATAGGATTAAAAGATATATATATATATATAGGAAGGAGAGAGCGAGCCGCAGGGACAGTGAGCGACGGTAGTAAAGAGGAGATACGGAAGATGGAAACGGTCGCAGGAGTCCGAGGACGGGGCACCACTCGACTAGAGCTCTTGTCGGCCTCAGGAGATGGCGTAGGGTGAGTCCGGTCGGCCATAGCTACGCTGTCGTCGGGGATCGGCGTATGGAGATGGTGTAGGACCAGCCCTGTCGGCCAGAGCTGCACTGTCGTTAGAGATTGCGAGGGCACAACTGGTCAGCATGAAATCCAGTGAGCGAGTCCTAAATTTATTAGGGCGCGAGTTTTTTAACAGGTGTATTTTGCACCACACGTTCGTCATCCCTACAGATTATCGCTAACGCGCCTCCATTACCACTAGAGTTGGACAGACTATCTGCAGAATTTCTCTTATTCATACTCCGGAACATAACTCACTATGGTGTAAGAACATTGAAACCGGCTGACATACTCCCTCTATCACAAGAAGTGGTTATTTTCAAAACATAAGCCATTCACGTATACACTAGCGGCTCATACACGTCATACGTGGCTGGGGCGGCATGCATTGCTTTGACCAATGATGAAAAATCGGAACTGTCAGAAAATTTCAAATCCGCAACGCTTCAAGCGAATACGCCACGGAATTAATTGCATTTCAAGAAGCACTCCATTTCGTTTTTACAAATAACTTTAACCTGCCAGCCCACATGTAAAATTTAAAGTTTTTTGCGATGTTGTAGAAACCAACTTTCACCATCTGCTATGACGCCGTGGTCGTCAGCGCGCCGTCGCAAAGGCTACTATGTAGCGGACGGACGCCTGGCCTTACGCCCAGCAATTTCGTTCCCAAGTCAGCACTCTGAGCTTGCCTCTGATTGTCGGTATCGCACTGAAATTTCTTATTCGATCGAAGATCGTCCTCAGCAATGCCTTTAACCTCCACAAACCATACGTGTTTTCTCTTTTCCACGCTGTGCCTCTGTCTTGAGTTTCGACTCGGTGGCCTTTATCTTTGCCTAATGTAGCGCTGCTTCTAGCACCCGGTGGCGTTGTTCTGCCAACCGCAGATCAAGCTCTCTTTTTCCATGTGGGCCAATCATGCATTAACGCCAAGTCGAAGATCACAGGCGCTAAATACGGGGAAGTGGCAAACAAGTCGATTACTGTCATGCCCAGCGATGCTAACTCTTGCTTTGCTATACGAGCATTCTGCGGAGCTCTTCTGCCAATTTGACATTAAGCTGCTGAATCCATGTGGGCCAATCGCGCGTTAATTCTGCGTCATCCGCTCTGCTTGTTAAATATGGCACAGTGGCATAGCAGACAAATCGAGCCATCTCAAGAGACATTTATTTCAGCTCGAACACAGGAGTAAAAGAAAATGTTGCCGAAGCGACTCGCTGTGCTTTGCTGCCATTTCTCGTCTCTGATGACCTGGGCTCGACCATGTTCGCTGACCAAGAAGTCGTGGGTCGCTGCTGGTGATGGCTCGCCGAGGGCTACCTTGGACCAGTCGCTCCTCGCTGTCTTCCGAAAAGAGAAGAAAATATGCTGCGTGTCCAGCTGCCGCAGCTACGCGCTGCAGTGTCCTGTAACTTCTTAGTCTGTAGTCTCGCCCAACTTCATCCAATCTTCGTTAACCCCAAGCTAATCCTGTCCGACTGTGCCAGTAAAATTAAAGTCCTTGCGTTGTTGTAGAAACCATCTCTCACCACCCGAGATGGTATAGCAAAGTAGAAGAAACGTATCGCCGCTACGCAAATAGCGGCGTACGACTTGCTGGTCGCTTGTGGATGAAGCAGAAGCGCTGGAGAAGTTGCTGAAAAAAAAACTTGTATTTACAGACTTTATAGAAGTTACATAAGTGCGGACATCAAAGTTACGAGGAAAAAAAGCATTTTTGAAATGAACAGTCTTCTGTAGGGCGACTCTACGGGATTCGGCAGAGCCGATGGGGTCTGATAACTGCGTGGCAAGCATCATGTGGTGCTTGACCAGCTTCCCGACTGAGTGGTACATAGTGGGTGAGACAGGTTGGGGGCCCCATGGGACTACTATTGGAGGGTGTATCCAGTGTGACGGGGCTGTCATCGCTTGTTGTGGTGGTGATGGTGGTGGTGTCTCGACTTGGGTTGGCGATAGTGTTAGAGCTTGTCGCTGGGCGGCTGGTGCGTCCGACTGGCTGTTTCGATCTTTTGGGTAGGCCCGCTGGGGCCTGCGCTCCAGGGACTTCTTTACCTTGGGGCGTGGTTTAGTGCGATGAGGTCAATGGTCTAAAAAAACCTGGGCCTCGGTGCTGATCTTATCGACCACAAATTTCACTCCTTCGGGGCTGTAGTATGTCCTATTGTTATTCATTTGAGTGCTCCCCTCTTTGCGTAGGTCGAAAAACCTGTGGTGAGAGTGTTTGCAGCCTTTCTGCAGCTGAATGTTGACTAGACGGATTGCAGCGAGAGCCTCCGCGCCTCTTGTGGTGACTTCTGGGATTGAGCACACAGCCAGGGAGGCTGCACTGTCTTTCCATTTACTGTTGAGCATTTGAACGATTCGTTTGGGGTTTTTCTTCAAAATGTCCACTAGTCCAACATGTAGTATGTACTTGCGGTGGCGTGGTGTCGCGGCCTTTTGCTCATAGGCGTCAACATATTGAAACACCTTTTCAGTTGTGGAATTTCTTCCAAACAACAAACCCAAGGCATTTGTAACGTCAACCGACTCTTGGACGGATTGCATGAGCGCCTACAAGTTCCCATCTCCCGCAATGATCACTTCTCTCGGGCTGCTAGGGTCCGGTATTACCCATCTATTGCCCGTCTGAGTAGGGTGCTGCTGGTCAGATGGGTGGCGTTTCTGTTTGTTGATGTGTCGCGGTGTTGTGGAGCTGGCAAGTCCAAGGCCAATATTGTGCTGCTGCGACGTGCCAACGTGAGCCATTTGTGTCTGTTCGCTCCTGGGGGCATGGTTCAAGAAAGGGGGTCGCCGCACTTCGTGCTCCAGTTGTGGGGCCACCGATTTTCCTTCTGTGGTCAGCAGGGTTATGACTATCTGCTCTCCACGTGTGTCCTCTACATTTGAGGAGCCGCACTCATTTTTGGCCTGCATGGTTGGTATGGACCCCGCTTGCAGTAGCAGAATCAGGGAAGTCCTCGGGAGGCTCCGTTTCCGTTTCTAGCTCATCCGGTGCTCGTACCAGCTGATGTGTATGCGGAGAATTTTCCGCATCTAAAGGGGAGTGGAGCGGCTGTGATAGCTGTTGTTGGAGGTGGTGTAACTGTTTGGTCATAGCCTGGAGAGTTTTCTCAGCTGTTTCTATTCCACCCCGTTGGATTTCACATGAGTGCCTGTGGCGAGAGGTTAGCCGCTCCTCTAAGTCTATAGTTTGGCATAACGTACACTTGAAATCCGCCTCCTTGGCCGCAGTGAGGTCAAGGAAGGGTGTTTCATCCCTATATACACATCGGCCACAGCTGTCGCACTTCGTACAAGGAGTTTCGTCGGGTTTGTTTTGCTACCTTGTCACCCTTTTGCCATCGCAGCAGTGCCCGGGCTAATCATTCTCCTGACCCTTGTGCGCTGTAAGAGGAACCACTCGCTGCAAGTTAACGCGGAATCAGTCGAAGACATGTCAATGTGAAAATACGCACCAAATCGCCGACTGGGCGCCCGAGCATCGCGACATCAGCTACGCGCTCACGTGTCACCAGCCTGCCCGCTTCCGAGAGCTACCGGAACTAAGCTGGACCGGGCGAAAGATTGTCGGCGGCCTCGGCGTTTTTTGCGTGAATGCTCTCGATTATAGCCGCAGTTATGCCAACAAAGGTGGGGAAAAACCCCTGCGGCTGATAATGATAGCATCACTGCTCCATGTTCCCTAAGTACATGAACCATAATATCAGCAATGCTTGCGAGTAATTATCTCGGGCTCATTGTCCTTTGAAAAGCATGCCACTATTTCAACAGGTGCCTTGTTTAAGTTCGCAGTGGCAAACAGGCTGCTGTTGCGACCGGGGTTTGCGTCACCAGAGATCCGGGATGAAGCTGTCGAGGCAGGGGGAAGTTGAACTTTACAGAGAGTGTTTATTTACAGTATTTAAATGGCAAGAGCTCTCTGGCTCGAAGCTCTACATTGAAAAGCTCTACATTGAAAGGCTCTCCACTGAACAAGTACTCCAAGGAGCTGGTGAGGGCTGATTATAAACAGGCTCATCTGTTTATAATCAGGGGAATAGGTCCATGCTGCACTGTCCCATAAAAGGTCCCACAGCACACACAAGGGTCATTATGCCATCCATCCCCAACGTACACACATACACAAACCAAATACGTGTATGGCTCCGGCGATGCTGCCTCCTCCGGTGAATCTTGCTTCCAGTGAGCCGGGTGTAACAAGTCTGTCCTTTCGCCCCTCGGGTCGACCACCCAAGCTTTGTCGAATGGTGGTCGTTGGCTAGGCGCCTCCGAGGGCAAATGCTTGCACATCTTGCTGCTGATTTTAGCGTCGTCAGCTCATCAGTCAGACACACAGCGTGGTGGTCCGACGTTCGTCTTCGGTGGAAACTGGGCATTGTGGCTTTTCCTGGGGCACGAAGACGCCACGTGTCGCATCTCTGCCCCGACCGCAAGGGCAGCAGTGCTCCGTCGAGTAATTTTGACAACGCATCGCCTAGTACATTAACACAGCAGGGCGTCTTCGTGCTGCTCTTTATCTCCACAAAATGAGGCAGCAGCCTTTCTTCCGTTCTGTCAGCCGCGGCAAAAGGGTGGCTCGCCAAACGCAACAGCTCGTCCACCAGCGGGAAAATTGACGTGAGAGTGGCCAGCTGTACAGGCTGCCCGAAGGAGTCATTGTTTGGTGGCGTCCTCCAGGCAATTGCTGATGACGCAATACGGAATTCTTCAGTCATGCATGGGCTTTTCCTCCCTGGGATTGCACAAAAATACACACAACCACAGATACAGGAGAGCGCCCTGTCAGCACTGACACACATCGAGTCCGAAAAATGGTCAAAAGAGCCCTTCTTAAACAGTAAAACTGAAGCACAAAGCAGCAATCAAAGTATTTTTCTGAACTCTCTAAAACTTCCGATTCAAATATGAGAATGAGCTTCTCTCAAGGAACGTGCACGTCGTCCGACTGAATTTGGTCTCCGGTGTAGGGTTTGCCAGGTTACGATTTCTCCAGATCCAGAATTTAAATTGGTGGGTTTGTGTTTTATCAAAGCGGAGCCAAAGCAGTGTAGTCACCGTGGGCCTTATGAGATTGACAAAAGATAACCTACTGACCCCACTGCCATGGTCTAGTGGCTAAGGTACTCGGCTGCTGACCCGCAGGTCGCGGGATCGAATCCAGGCTGCGGCAGCTGCATTTCCGATGGAGGCGGAAATGTTGCAGACCTGTGTGCTCAGATTTGGGTGCACGTTAAAGAACCCTAGGTGGTCAAAATTTCCGGAGCCCTCCACTCATAATCATATGGTGATTTCGGGACGTTAAACCCCACATATCTATCGAAAGATAACGTGCAAAACTTGTGTTGGGATCTTGACCTAGAATTTGACGATAGTATGCCTGCATCTCAACTCTGTGAAGTGATTCTCGAAAGCAGCAGTAACAGGAAGGATATTGAGCGTCGTCGGCCCATCAGTCCGAGACGCACAGCGTAGTAATCCAACGTCCGTTTTCGGCAGAAACTCGGTATGGTGGCTCAAGGTTTCCTGTTACATTGCTGGTTGGAACCACCACCCGCCATGTCTGGCTACACTGTTCCTGGTGAAGAAATGGACTCCGACTTCTGAGAGGCTACTGTTACCATCCACATCAATGCTAAGCCCATCCTCAAGACCACTGGCTCGCATCCCACCTGGTCATTTTGTTCGGACTTTCCCGCATTCAATGGCAACGCATTTTAAATAAACACGCACACATACAGACATACACACACTCACACAAACTCACACGCAGACGCACACAAACGCAGATGCAGATGCTCACAAACGCAGACGCTCACTAACGCAGACGCTCACGCACACACACAAACACACACAGACGCACTCGCACGCACACACACAAACATGCGCGCACACACACGCACACACGCACAAACCCCAAACACTGAACTTAGGGCAATACACTGCTGTTGCTTGTCGACCTGCTCCTTCCAGAGAAGCTAATCGGTTAATTGCTTCAACTTTCATGCTGCACTCATAAAGTTTCACCCTTGTTATTAATTTTTTTTGAACTGATTGGTTAAAAAGAACTGTTAACTAGGGAAATTTTTCTCTCTTCATGTATGTTAGGTTGGCTTGAGCCCATTGTACCTCCTAGTGGTACAAGCTACCCCCTTTTTCTATTTAGTTATTATCATATATAGGGGGCGAAAAAAGCACACTCATATAGATACGCACACATACACACACGGATGACTTCCACTGTAGCTGTTTGTAGACCATCGGACGCATTTATCTAAGGCTACAGGTTCGGCCCCCGCTTGTGGAAAGTTACTTAGTTCACTGTCACCAATAACATCCCTATACTCTCTTTGGCTTTTTACCTTGTCCGTTAGTTAAGTCTCTGCCTAACAAATGGGTTCCAACTTCCTCTTTCGTTCATTGTTTATTTGCTAGTTGTGAGTTACTATTTAGAAGATATTTCTGGTGTTTTGAATCTTTAACACACTTTACTCATTGTGATCAACTGTATTTAAATTTCAAATTTGCCCAACAGTTTTCAAGGCATTAGATATTAAGTTCTACAAAAGACATGACTCGTTTCAAATTACTTGTTATCTGAGAGTTCTAGTCAGGCTAACAGCTGGCTCTGTCAGTGCGCGAACAGTTATACGGCCAAGGACCTGTGGACAGTCCGATCTGTTGGTCGTGTCTCCTGTCAGACACAACACATAATTTTAGAATGACGTACATTCCTACATTGTTTAGAGTGACCTGCATTCCTACATTGTCAGTGGCCTCCGCGTTTTTAGCGTGAATGCTCTCAATTATAGCCGCAGTTATGCCAACAAAGGTGGGGGAAAACCCCTACAACTGATAACGATAGCATCACTGTTCCATTTTCCCCAAGCACATGAACAATAACATCAGCAATGCTTGCGTTCGTTGTGCAGCGAGCACTGCTCAAGGAGTATGGACTCATTCAACTTACGTGAACAACCGTTGCCCATTGCCTGTTCCCAAAGAATGTGCTTCTATGCGTGAACAGGCCCATGGAGGTATTTTAACCTAAAGAAAATGGACTTGTTTTCACCATGTGACTCGTAGTGTTTACGTGTGTGTGGATATTGTTTTACAGCGAAAGCTGTTACCAGATCAAAACTCGAGTCACGCGGGCACCGTAGTTGTCCGCCGCCGCTGCCACCGGTGTCCATAACCACATCGCGTGAAATTAGAGTACCAATGGCACAGTGAGGCTTGAACCCGGGTCCGCTGGGTGCCAGCCCAGTATTATGCCACTGAGCTACGCCGGTGCTTGGGACTTGTTAGCAAACTTGCCTTAAGCAGGCTTCATGTGGGGCAAGCAATTGCGTTAATACGTCTTCTAAAGCGTTTTTAAACTGCGAAAGAGCAACCAGTCGTCGTACAATGCGAATAGTGTAACGAGTGGATCTCCCCAATTACAAAAGCTTGTTCTTGTTCACCTATCAACTGTGGCGCATACCCACTTCAGGCACAATTCCTCATCGTTGTCAGCCAATGAATGAACAATTGGCACATAATTCGCTGCAAGTGTTTAGCTGATACCATGCATCTCGGAAGAATGTCGAAAAAAAGCATGGTGAATGCCGGCCTGCTATTATAAAATTTTTATTAATGCCGTAGTGGGCATCAAGCAAGTGTACTTGGAATAGTTACCCAATGAGTGTTTTGAAAGGCTCTGAAAGGCCGCTCTTCTAGCTTTTGCTGTGACTGTGCTGCACCTTCCGCGCAGGCCTGGCGTTTTTTTTGTATTTCATATTCTCTCGATTTTTCTTCCTACTACCTTCCTTTCTTCTGTCTCCCCATACCAAACGAGCAGGCGGTCGTTGAGTTGTTGACCCATTTCCTCCCTATTTCCCGTGTCTTAATGTTTTTATACATAAGGCAAATAATGATAATCAATCTTATTGTATATTTAAGCATTGAATTACTCAGCAGTTTTTCGTTGAAACGGCAAACCATACCTTTGAAATTGTCCTCAAGATGTGGCTCACTTGCAGAGCCATCAAACATAGTCATGCATTCGCTTCCAAGTATTTGGCTGGAGTCTCACGCAGCAAATAAACAATAAGCAAGGAGTGTCGGAAAGTTTTTTTTTTTTTTGAATAGCATTGCAGTCAGCATTATTATTTGGACTTCTCTTGTGTCTGTGTTTTTATGCTTAGCCTTTTCACATTATTTTCAAACAACTAGCTTAGCTCACCATATTCGATCTTGCCATATCTTGTCCACTAGACCCACGAACAGACAAAACGCAACTTGCATTCCAATGTGTACGTCGAGCCATAATGAGTTCAATGAGTTGATGAAGTCGTTCAATTAGATGACTAATGAGTTCATTGGCTTCTCCCCGGGAGCATTGTCTTCACACAGACCCTCTGGGCCATGCATTCTGGAGATCTCCTTGGGGGCATCTTCACAACACTTCCTCAAGTAAGCACTATCTCTTCTCTTCAAGAACAATATTGAACAAAGCAAATCTTGCATCCGGTATATTTAATCGCAGCAATCGTTCTCTGAAAAGGTTACCGTTGGCACTTAGGAGTGTTCTTATACCCAATACCCACCATATAGGAATATGGAAGCTGGGGCGTCGCTGATGTCAGCTAAGACGCACCTGCTATGGTTGATTGCCAGCTCTGCTAAATGCAGACAACTTGTTATGTGAGAAGCACTCCGAACTTTAAAAAAATGTAGCTTTTCGAAAACATTCAGTAAGTGCTACGCACATGCATGAGTGCGCCTAATTTGGTTTCTTTGCGAGGTGACAGTAATAGATCGACATGCTGGGCGCTCATGGTCTGTAGTTACGCTCACTGTAAAATAAGGTCATTGACATGTCGCTAACAAAATCATTACCTCTTGCAGAAATATACAAATGCTTTCATGAGTTCGCGGACTCTGTTATCATTGCTCCTACCCAAAATCTGGGTCTCTGATAACCGGCCAGCACATGCAAGCTTGGCAATGCACGAGCAAATGCACGTTCCCGTTATTTCTAAGCGAAAGCTTGTGTTCCCTTGCAATGGCGTTCACGCAACGCCCCATATGACCAACATAAGATTTTCCACAAGCCAGCGGTATTTCATAGACGATACCAGTCGCACATTTTATATACGCAAAAGCGTGCTTTCCGCAACCACTGCATTTCTTCTCGCCATAGGAGAGTCTGGCACAAAACCCAGCCAGCTATACGTGGGGCTGATAATACCCTCGGCACATCGTGCCTACTCGCTATCTATTTTCAAGCTCCGAGAAATGGGATGCATATAAGGCGTCACCTCTGCCCGCCACCTGCGATGTAGGCCAGGGTCCACGCTCTGACGGGCTGCTTCGGCATCACGCAAAACTTCTGCGATTGCCGTCACTACCGTTCAAGGATATCCCGCAGCAAATAAACGCTGCACCTATTAATTAAAGCTACCTTGTATGGAATGTGGGCACGATTTCCCGAGAGCGAAACAAAACAGTTTAGCGATTCCCCTCTTCACAAGCTGAGACTGCGCAGAATCATAAGGCAAAAAGGCCTTCTGCACCCGCGGAGTATAAAGCCAACATAGATGATGAGCTAAAACGAGACGTATTTTTAAAGAAAACTGCAGTGAGTTATCGGTGGCGTATTCATAGGCAAACGTCAAGCCCTTTCCACACTGTTTAAAAACGTTAAGAATAGCATGAACGGAGCTGACTAAGGTTGTAAAAGGGGGCCTTCTTAAAAGAAATAATCTTCCACATATCTAAAAAAATTTAAGAACACATAATTCGTCTAGAGTACTATCTAAACACCGATGAACGTTCGCAAAAATGTTGCATAGAACTTCGTGCTAATGTCGCACATCCCTCATTGTAAAGATTTGTGGTCGGAGTGACAACTCACGAGTCTCCTTCAATTTATTTTCTACACTGTCGAATATTTTCTACACTGTTCGAGGCTATTACTACGCACTCGTGTGTTCAGTATTCTTGTACATGTTGAGGACTACAAAGTGGCTCGTATTTTATTACAGGTCATTACAGGTCACCACAGCACTTCCACTTTGGGGCTAAACTGGTTTTTCTGGTTGCAATCCTCTCAACACTGCCTCGTGTGAGTCCCTCGTATACTTCGAGAAATACGGTGAATGACAACGCAAATATGCTTTAGGAGAGTGTAGCTTAGCAGACGGTGCGCAGCTGAGCAAGATTTGAGGTGCAAACAGAGAACAAGTGAAGAGATTCCGGGTAAGATGCCACTGTCTTACCTAGTGTTCGCTCATTTATCGATCTCGTTTTACAGTGCAAACTTTTTTGTTTGAGTGGGCACAACACTGCAGCTACTTTAGCTTTGCTTGAAGAGGACGCTCTGTTCCGTGCAGTGCATGTCACGCAAGCCATGGGAAATGGTTGTTGCCTAGGGCTGTACACTCTAATGGCGAATTCTATTGGGAGAGCAGGAGCCCTCAAAAGCACGCTTAAAGTGCTCTCTTTAGAGTCAGTGTGTTTCAGTGGTCGAACAGGTGCAGGAGCACTGTCGTCCATTGCTAGAGTGAGAGTGCTTTTGCTGCACCGAGAGCATCCAGGAGCAGTTTGCAGTGACTCGCTGAGTGACTCGCTCGCTGGATTTCGTGCTGACCGGTTGCGCCCTCGCGATCTCCGACGTCAGCGTCATCTCTTGACGCCGATCTTTGACGACAGCGTAGCTCTGACCTACCGGACTTGCGCTACGCCATCTCCTGATGCCGACAAGAGCTCTCGCCAGTAGTCCCCCATCCTCGGACTCCTGCAACCATGTCCATCTTTCTGGTCTTCTCCTTACTTCCGTCGTTCGCTGTCCCTGCGCCTCGCTCTCTCCTTCTTCGCTCTCTATCTCTTTACCCTTTAATCCTATCATTTTAATCCCTTCGCTACCCTCATTCTTCGTGAGCTACTGTTGGTGTCCTCCCCCTGAGAGACAGTTACGGGGCTCACTTTTCTCTTCTTTTCATTTAAAACCACTTCCCCCCAGTTCGCAGTGCTCTCGCCTGAAAAGCGGAGTAGGCACAGTACGACTAGTCACGCGATCCTTGAACGTCACAGTCTCCAAATTTTTCTTCAGCCGGCGAGCGTGGCGGCAACGGTAGCAACCATGTGTAGTTTGTCACCGCTGTTTTGTACGAATGGCTACGATGAGAGCTGGACAACTGCCGAATGAGTCATTTCACAAGCATACTAGGTATTAGGATAATGAAGAATATGTGGCTGACCGATTTCGCGCGTATTTTGCAGCTGCCCGACAAATAATATGCCGGGGCTTGGAATGTTTCAGTCACATAGTCTCCCTTTTCGTCACCACTCCTCTGAAGTGCGGGAAGCCCCGCCACGGTGGTCTAGTGGCTAAGGTACTCGGCTGCTGACCCGCAGGTCTGTTCTGTTCTGTTCTGTTTTAACTGTTTTGCTGTGGAGAGGTTGAGGTGCCTATTGCCTCGGCTACTCCATATCACAAAGTTCTGCAGCGAAAAATAAAATAATAATACATAAGGGTACCCAAAAATTAATAATACGGAAAAGAAAAAAACATAATTGCACACTGAAACCAGTTCAAATATCGTGCCAATACACATTTTTCTTCGCGCAGTTCACACAGTCATAAACTACTTACACGCACACCTTACTAATCTAATGTCAGTATATACATGACCACATTTTATATAATACCCATCTCTGGCTGTCAGTCATAGACGCTTGTCCAGTCCAGTCTCCACTAAAAAGTCTGTCAGGAAGATTATTGCCTTTTTCTGGAGATGCATCTCAGGCCATGGTCCAAGTAGTTTCTTTATTGTGAGGGGCCGTCTGTCCAAACTTGCTAATTTGTTTTTTAATTTTTCTCTTTCATTCGCGTATTTAACGCACTCCAAAAGAATATGGCGAACATTTTCTTCTGCATGACCACAATGGCATTCCAGTGAGTTGGATCGATGTATCTTGTGCAGGAAGCTGTTTGTGTATGCTACTTCCAATCTAAGTCGGTGGATAAATGTCTTTAGGTGTCGTGGGAGGTCTGTCGCTATGGAAAATTTTCTGTGTGGATCAACTTCATAAAGTACCGTTTCCTTTGATCTCAAACCACTTCTCCATCGAACAATGGTTAGCTCCTTGCGATATAAAATGTCGAATATCCGCCCCAGACATAGGGATTGCGCAATCCCATCCTTCCTTCAATGCTTTCTTCGCGAGACTATCAGCATCTTCATTTCCCTTTATTCCAATGTGGTTGGGTATCCATTCGAATACGATGTTGTGACCCTGTGATGAGGCATATTCCACAGTTTCTGCGATACATTGTGCTATTTCATAATTTTTGTAAGGTGATCTCACATTTATGATTAGCTGAAGAGCAGGTTTGCTATCAGTGCATATCACCCATTTTCGTGGCTCAGGATTCTCGCAGATAAGCTTAACTGCTCCAATTCTGCTGTCGTCGATGAAGATTTGTGCGATAATTTGTACATCTTCTTTTTCTGAATTTCGGGTATAAAGACCGCACAGGCTGACGCTTCTTCTGTGCATGATCCGTCTGTATATATCTTCGTTTTTTCATTATGCATTACATGAAGCTGATGAAGTACCAACTGTGCCGCTACTAGAGGTGCCATGTCTGCTTTCTTCCCTATGCCGTCTATTTCACGGATAACGTTGAGAAGTGGCAGCGTCCAAGGTGGTTTTGAAGGTTTCCATTGTTTAAATTCTGGTACTACTGCTTGAAATGATGATATAGTATCCTGTAGTCTCATTGCCGTCCTTTGTAACAAGTGAAGTCTCCTTTCGGTGGAGGCTGGGAGTACGTGCAGCAGAGGCAGTGAGTAAGTTACGATGGGGCATATCCAGGCAACATGTAGGGCTAATAACGACTCTTTAGTACCACCCCATTTTGCCCCGCAGAGATGCCGGAGGAATCGAATGGCCTGATTCACTTTTTGTTCCAGGGACTGGACATGAGGCGACCATGTTAGTCTCCGGTCTAAAATTACTCCCAAGAATTTGAGTTTTAACCATTTGAATAGGCTGATTTTTCAGAATAATCTGGAAATTTCCAGGTCTTTTTAATGTAAACGAAAGTATGACTGTTTTAGCCAGACTCAGTGCCATACCTCTTTTTTTTTTAGAAAACTGTCTATATAATCCAATCCTTCTTGTAGAGTTTGTTGTACATCCAAACACGATGGACCAGACGTCCATATACTTATATCATCAGCATATACTGAACATCTGATGTTAGGTGGAAGATTATACGGAAGCTGCGCCATGACTGCATTAAAGAGAGTAGGGCTTGGCACGCTGCCCTGTGGCACGCTTTGGTTGACGACATGTTCTGACGTTGGGCCCTCCTGCGTAACTACAAAAATTTTCCGGTGCTTCAGGAAGTCGGCGATCCAACGCAGTATCTTGCCCTTGAATCCCTGTAACGCCAAGCCTTCCAGAACGTGAATGTGACTCACTGTGTCGTATGCTCGGTGGACATCAAGGAATACAGTGACAGTGATGTTTCCTTGCGTTCGTTGGTTTTCCACATCTGTGACCAAATCCAGAATGCAGTCCATTGTGCATCTACCTCTTCTGAAGCCGGCTATGCTTTCTGGTAGTAGTTTTTTCATGTCTTGCCACCATAAAATTGATTCATTGATCATTTTTTCCATCACTTTTGAAAAACAGCTTGTTAACCTAACCGGCCTAAACGAGTCCAACTGCATAGGGCTCTTCCCTGGCTTTAGCAATGGTACTACTTTTGATATCTTCCAACTTTCCGGAACTTTTTCTTCTTGCCAACTTTTATTATAGATGTCCAACAGGTGTAATTTTCCTTTTTTGCACAAATTAGCGAGAGCAGCGTATGTAACTCCATCTGTTCCTGGTGAACTTGTTCGTTTTACTGAAGACAGTACATATTGGAGCTCCTCTGGTGTGAAGCTGTCATCCAGATCTGATGAACTGATCGCAGAGAACTTTGTTACAATCGCCGAAGCTGATTCTGCTGAGGATTTATATTCGCTAGTTTGGGTGGTCTCTCCATTTCTCAGTATAAGATCGCAAAATTCTTCGGCAATCACACGTTCGCTAACTCCTCGAGACAGCGCTAGAGCCTGTAGTGGTCTCGAGTGGACTACTGGCTGTCGGAGGGCGCGTACCTTGTTCCACAGTTGAGGCGCAGAGGTAAATGGAGAAAGTGAGGCACATAAATCTTGCCACCTTTTGGTTGAAAGCTTCTGCAGTTAGTTATGCATTGCAGAATGTACTTTCTGTGCAACCTTGAAATCTTCTAAATTACCCGACCAGCGATATCTTCTTTCAGATCGGCGTCGTATTGTCCAAATGCCTCTCGTACTCAGCGTCAACACCCGAATAACCATCTGGAATGGGTACTGCACGAGTTGCTTTTGTTAGAAACTTTTTTTATCTTCGATGCATACGTTTCTGCATCGAAATAAGGTTCAAGATTTTGTCTCTGTAGTTCTCGAAAGATTGCCCAATTCGTAATTCTTGTTGTGTGGTTATTTCTCGTTTTCTTCAACTTTGGGTGATATATGAATACCGGCAAGTGGTCACTTCCTCTTGTATCAGCGTCTGCAGTCCAGTCTGCTCCAGCCGCTAATTCAGAGGAGCACACAGTGATGTCTAGTACGCTGCAGTAGTTATGCCCCCGTAGAAACGTCGGAGAACCATCATTTAGTATAGTGTAACCATAATCTTCGCATATTTTTACTATAGCAGATCCCCTTGCACTACAACGCTCACTACCCCACAATTCATGGTGCGCGTTAAAATCACCACATATAATTATGGGATCATGGCAGATCTACACACTGCAGCCAACTCTGCGTATGAAACGTTTGCTTGAGGGTGCACGTAAACACTAACTACAGTTACAGTAACGTTACCAAACTTCACCTTGCAGTCTAACAAATTCCGGTGCATCTGTTTTTGAAGTAGCCACAAGTGTCGACGGAATGTCGCGTCTCACACACATCACTCTGCTTTTTGCAGCAGGACGTTCTGCTTGGTACACCACATAATTGGACAAGCGAAAGTTAGTGAATACTCTTGTTTCGGAAATACACAAAATCGGCAACCCGTGCTGAGCGACGAATTTCCGAAAATCTCCACTCTTATTCTGCGAACCGTTGCAGTTCCACTGGAATATTGCACTTCTTTTGTACCAGTTAGATAGTCCGGTAGCCATGATTACGACAAGAGAAGATGCTCAACATCTAGCAGCAATTTCACTTCTAGTAAAGAACCTGCTTGTGGCAGGGATCGTAGAATTGCTTTAAGAGCCGCAAAGATTATTGGCAAAATGACTTGCTCGTTTCCGGCTGTCTCCATCGAGATCGCATTTTCTTGAAGAATTTTTCCTCAGCAAGCTGCTGTGACCTTTCCCTTTGGTAGTCAGTGGCTCCTTGGATGTGTCTGGCCTGGCAGAAAGTTCCACTTCAGCATGTTCCTGGGCCCGGACTTCTTTGCCAACGCTATGTTTTGGTGCTGAGCGCTTCAATACTTCCGAGTAAGAGTCGTGGCGCCACTGTTTTGCATTTCTTTGTGCCGCAGGAACATCTTCGACTATATCAGCATTGGGTGCGGGACCTCTTTGTATCTTATGGTACGCTTTTACAATTCTCTCTCTTTGTGCCGCTGATGCCAAACGGTTTCGAGAGCAGCCTAAAACGACGCCGGATGTGGTCCAGCACAGTTGGCACACTTAGGTTAACGCTTCGAGGTGCATTCTTTGTAATCATGTGCGCCCGCACATACCTTGCATCTCTTGGTTCCCCTGCAAGTCTTAGCCTTATGCCCATATCTCTGACAGTTGTAACACCGTACCTGAAGAAGTCTTAGCCATATCTCTGGCAGTTGTAACACCTTACTGAAGATGGAAGTGTCACAATGCAGCCCATACGTAATGTAATACTCCAGTTTAGACATGACATGCCATTGCCAAAAAGAGTTGCTCTCGGCTTTACGGTTCACACTGTCGAGGACCCGCAGGTCGCGGGATCAAATGCCGGCTGTGGCGGCTGCATTTCCGATGAAGGCGGAAATGCTGTAGGCCCGTGTACTCAGATTTGGGTGCACGTTAAAGAACCCCAGACGGTCAAAATTTCCGGAGCCCTCCACTACGGTGTCTCTCATAATTATATGGTGGTTTTGGGACGTTAAACTTCACAAATCAATCAACCAATCAATTTGAAGTGCGGGAACGGCCGTGTAAGACTGCTGCAGAATATGCAACTTTTTGTCGTATTAAAGCATTGTGAACAGCGAGCATGGATGATACAGATCCGCCCCATGATGTCCCAGCGATTCTGCGGAGTATATTCACTAGCGTATTCATCTCGAGTTTCTTTATGTGAGGTGCCCATTATAGCTGCCTATTAAGTATTACTCCGAGAAACCGATGCTGTGTTACAATCATTAGTGGTTCTCCTTCTAAAATGAGATTGAAGTTCTATAACTTCTTACGGGTGAATGGCAATACAGCTGTCTTTGCGTGCGATAGAATCATTCCTCTTTCTTTTAAAAAGTTGTTGATATTGATTCCGTCTTGCAATGCAATCTGAATTAACCGTATGTCCATGCCAGATGCCCAAATGCACACATCTGCATATAAGGAGTATTTCAACCTGGAAGGCAGCCTTTTAGCTGAATCAGCCATAACACAGTTGAAAAGAAAAGGGCTGAGTACGCTTCCGTGTGGCACTCCCTGTCTAACGCCGTGTTCTGCACTTTTTCCTTCGCTCGTCTGAATGAATATTTTGCGACATGATAAAAATTTAGATACCCACCGCAAAGACCTGCCGGACAGTCCGAGTTCTAACATACTCAGCAGAGCATGAGTGTGACTGACTGTGTCAAATGCCCTTTTGATGTCTAAGAACACTGGGACCGTCAAACTACCACAGGTGCGTTCATGTTCCACATACGTTACTAAGTCCAGTATTGCATCCATTCTGCATCTCTGTTTCCTAAAACCTGTTAAGTAGTTGGAGAATACACCAGTTATGTTGCACCACCATTGAAGTCGCGCATCAATCATTTTTTTCCATTAGCTTACATAGACAGTTTGTCAGACTTATATGACGGAAGGATTCAAAGTTCAAGGGCGTCTTAGCCGGTTTTAAGATCGGAATGATGCGAGCAGACTTCCAAGACTCGGGTACAACTTCTTGCATCCATATATTATTGTAAATGTCTAAGAGAATAGTTGTGCCTGTGGGGCAACTATTCTTACCACACCATTCACTAGATCATGAGAACACATGGTTACATCAATGCAACTCGAGTAATTATGCCCTCGGAGAAAAGTTGGGGAGCCGTCATTGAAAATTGTCAAATTGCATTTGTCTGCAGCACACTCAACAATGTTCCCACGTGTATCACATCGATCACTAGCCCAGATTATGTTGTGCGCATTAAAGTCTCCACATATAAACGTATATGAATTAGAAATATTGAAGATATTTGTTAGCTCTTCCACCGAAATGCGGCTTGAAGGTTGTAGGTAAAAATAGATCACTTTTACGTACTGCTCACCAAAGGATACTTTGCAAGCGAGGAATTCCGGGAAGACCGAATCACTTGAGTGAACTTGGTGAAAAGGTAGGTCCTTTCTGACGCACTAATGCACTCTGCTAGGACCACTTCGACGAGACGATTTATATATCACGTAGTTGGAGAGGCGGAAATCATCATTCATTTCTGCCTCTTGGATGCAAAGTATTGGAAAGTTGTACTGCAAAAGGAGTTTACGGAAGTCAGCACACTTCCTTCGAAGACCATTGGCATTCCACTGGTATATGGATACATCTTTATAGCGCTTATTCATATGTTACTTGTCGCAGGTTTGATCCATATTGTTGACACAATAGTGCTTCCAGAGGCAGTAGGGCTTTTACTTCTGGCAGGTTGTTTGCTTCTGGTAGAGCAGACAGGATTGCCTTAAGTGCTGCGAAAAGCAGATCGGCTGCTGTTTAAGAGCTTTTCGTGGCAGGGCTTTTCTTCCGAGCAGCTTTGCGGCAGCGTTCCTGTCGGTTACTCCTTGGTGCACCATACAGTGTTACGCGTTGGAACCAGGTAATCTCTCAAAACCTTCTCTAGTCACTTACAGAGCTCTTCCAAGGTATGTGCCACTTTTTTTCCTGAGGCTCGGTGAGCATTTAAGCATACTTGGTGAGATGAACATACTGCTCGAGAACAGGCATTGTAACTTTTTCTCGTGGGTTCATTTCTCTCGATGTCTGTTTTATAGGCACCGCACACTGACCAGAGGAAGCTGCGTTGCTCACCATGCCCCGTCTCAGTTTCTAACATTCGCCGTTAGTGGCATGCACAAAAGAGACGTGCTCGCGTCCCCAGTGTATCCTGGGCACAATTCGCCGACAGAAGCAGGGTGCGAGACGCGCGCGTCGCGTTCCATTTTCACGGATGTGGTCTCAAGGTTGTTTTTTTTTTCTTTATCCGCTAGGCTACGTATTCTGGAGCTGCAGTTAGATTGGAAAACTCGACTGAACGGTGCCTATATACGCAGCATCGTCGACTTGTTGACGACGTCACGTTGCTAGTGCGTTCAAGATGCGTTTTGCTGTGTGCTCCAATTTGCACCGTCGCTATCACAACTCTTGCGTTCTTCCTACCGACGTGCGTCGCGTAATCTGCTCGAGTTACCAATGACACCACTTCAGGTTGCAAAGAGTCGCCGCGAACGGCTCTAGCAACTGTACCGGGTCGACCGGGTGGAAAGGAGGAAAACTGAAAGGGTAGGGCAGCGCTTTGGCGGCTCGCTTCGTGGGAATAGTCTTTTCTTGTAGGCATTGTGCTAGCATCTCTCGCTCAATCACCTCCTTGCTTCTACTTAGAATCGTGATGTTAGAAAATCTTGCTACACGAGCTGCAGTGTATATGCAAGTGTGTCTAAAAGTTATCCTTGAACGAAAACTCGTGCTTTCTCGCTTGATCGTTTACGCATCGGCCAATTTCTGCACGCCCAGAAGTTCTGGCAATGTCATGGGCATACGGGACAACAGCTTGTCTTTTTTCAAACCTGAAGGTATGAGGTACCTACTGGTTTGTTAAGGTGTAGGCATAAGGGTGCTCACGAGAGAAAGCAGAGGGGGTGGCCGCCCCCCCCCCCCTAGTCGGCAAAGAGGCGGGGGGGGGGGGGGACTGCCGGGCCTGTGCCCACACATCTCGAGAGTAAAGCCCCTAGATCTAGAAAGTAGCGACACTCTCCCCCGCGCGCGCGTTTTCCTCCTCAATTCTCCTCGGATTTCTCCCCTCTCCCGGCCGGCGCGGTGCGCACGGCACGCTGAACCCTCCACTGGCTCGCTGCAGCCGCATTAGATTCAATGCTCGCGCTTGTTTAATCGGCTCCTTGAAGCATTATACGAGAATATGTCCCTTAAGAAAGAGTCGTGACGAAAGTAGGCTTCCCATAGAACATTATGGCAGACATATTTTTTAAGACGATTCGATAAATACGAGCGGAAGCGCTTCGAAAAAATGAGCATACCAGCTGGCGGCTTAGCGGTTTACCTCTCCGTCGCCGCTTCGGCTGTCTGTAACGCGGATGTGTATTAAGCGCATGTAATGTAGGCAGCACATTGTATAGACGAGAACTTGATAAGTGCTGCAGTGTCGCTTTGTAAAATTCATCTTGTGTTGGCGAAAAGCAAGCATAGAAGTCACCGTGCGTGCCTGGCTTCCGTCACGATGAAACGACGAGATATTGCATTCCATTAACTTTGGGACTTACCTCAGTCTGGTAAAAAAAAAGCAAAACCCACCGCTCAGATGGAAGCTTCTAAGACTATGTTACGCTATAATTAACTCACAGAATTCAGGATGTAAAGTTTATCAGAAGAGAGCCATTACGAAAAGCGCGTACGTGGCTCTTTCTTTATATGAGCATACACGCATAATACATACATATACCAGATACGTAACTTTGCTTCCGTGCGTATGGCTATTTACTTTACGGCTGCTGCCAAGATATCATTGAGCGGTTGTTAATTGACTTATTAAGACGAAAGCCTTAGCTGCCTCATCAAACGCGGAACACACACACACACACACACACACACACGCACACACACACACACACACACACACACACACACACACACACACACACACACGCACCGGCGCGAATACATAGACAAACGCACGCACACACGTCCGCACAAGCACATACACACGCGCGAATACAGACGTACAGAAACGCGCGAACACACAGGCGCACACATACACACACACACATAAGCGCGCATATGCAGTCGCATACATACACACACACACACACGCAGGCGCACACATGCACACACATAAACGCACACCCGCACGCACGCACGCATGCGTAGGAATTACACACGTTAATTTACAAATTACACACATTAAGAAAACTAACGCACGCGCTAAAACACAAGAAAACTATCTCAGGGCACAGAGAATTACAAAAAAAGCTCAGCGACTCATTCAGACCCAGCTATATCCATATTTATATGTGCTCGCTATTAAACTGAACGGAGAGTCCAGCGATGCAAAGAGCATTAAAATCTTCGTACGACTTTATCTAGAGATTTAACGAAATCGGTAACACTAACCTCGCAAAGAACGACGTGTTTAGAAGGGGCGAAGTCCTTTCTCCCGATGTTGTGGATCCACTGCTTTCTGCGCACGGCATTCCTATTCCTATCTCCTCGGGGGATATAAAATAATCTTACTCCTTTCTCTGACCTGCTGCTGCACTGATACGCGCAATAGCCAGGCATTGCCACGAAAAACGAAGCTCACGATTCTACGCAAAAAAAAAAAAAAAAAACACGTTCAGAGCGGCAGGGCTGGCGTGGCGCCTGGAGGGTTCATGGCGTGCGTGATTGACGAAAAGCGCGCGAAGTTTGCTTGCGCGCGCTTTTCGTGACGTCAGGGTCATCTGACTTGGCGGTATCGCCCGCCGCAGCCATTCAGCGCTTGGGATGCGCGGGCTCCGCGAAAGAGGGGGTGAAAAAAGAGGAGGTTGCCGGCGCGCCGAGAGAGTGCCGGCGTGGATAAAAGAGCGTCGCGACTTTCCAACATCTAGGGGCTTTACTCGAGAGGACCCGTGCCTGCCCCTTGTGGTGGTAAGAGGCTACTCGAGGCATTGGGAAAGGTCTACGAAGTTCTGTTCCCCTGAGGAAAAGTTTACATCTGCAAGACCAGCCAATGCAAAAACGATCGAACGAGTGATCTTTCGGCGAAGAATATTCGTTTGGCACTTTGCCTATGCACGGCAGCTCGTGTGGATGTGTGGCAAGACTTAATAATATCACAAATATAGGTAGATGCAAGGAGGTGATAGCGGTTGATGCATACCGCATCAGGAAGTAGAAAGATGTAAGTGCTACGTCTTTGGTGCTGGGATCAATTTAATTTTTTTTACAATTTTCTGAATTAGCGCGTGCAGTGTGAGCGTGGGATTCTGCCATGTGACGTAGGGGTGTATTTTGCAAATGTGTGGCCTGCTGAATTTATTGCGGTGGCTTGGCGAGAGTAAACTTAGCTGAGATTTGACGCCCTCTTCGCCTTCTCTGGTGATTTGCGTCGACCGATTTTCTTGTGACATGCACCAACTGGTGCAACAATAAGTTTTACTAAAGTATACATAAGTACATCTATTCCTGGGAGCGGTGCCAGCATCACTGTAGTGAAGGTGGTGAGTGTGACTCTTTTCTGTGAAAAGTACATTGTGACCTGTGCGCAACACTGCTGCTCAATGACAAACCCTTGTATGCCAACTTACGGTATGAACTTTGCAGGCGAGACGCTCACAATGAATGAGATTTTTTAGCTTTTTTTTTGCTCAGCATGACAACATTCAGAAAATGGCCCAATGAAAGTATTGGGGACACCGTTGTCACTAGCGGTCGCGGGGTAATTGGGATCCAAATTGCACGAACTTGATTCGCTTCAGTTTAAACCTTAGGGTATTGCATCCGATGCTCTACTGATTGCAGAAAAATCCCATTATCTCGTACATTCCTAGGCTAAGTAGGAATTCGGCATTCTTAAACATCGCGTCCCCCTTGAGCTCGTATTAGTGTGCGCCCTTTTCGCATCCCCACTACATATAACTGTGAAATATTGGTGTCTTTACAGGCCTTCGATCTCGCCGATGGACGCTCCATGCAAACCCGCATAGCCTTCCACGTCCAGCCTAGGCCTCTTGGGAAGGGGGGGGGGGGGCAAGGCTATCCTGTCCTGCTGCCGGGACGTTCATCGGCAAGGATTCACCTTCTGGTTTCTGCCTCTTGCTTCGCCGTATTGGGAATGCATCATGCAAAGAACGTATCACTGTGGCGAGGAGTCGGTGTCGTTCTACTGGAATCACTAACGGGCGTTTGAAGAGTGTGTGACTGACTACCTCTCGTTGTGCCCCGCGTGACGTGCCAGCGATCTCTGGATCCACCATGGGCTACCAGCTGCCCATGAAAGACTGTGGAATACTTTCACGCTGGTGATATATTGCCTAATCATGTACTGATCTGTTTAAAGGCTATTAAGGCTTACAGAATCTATCGCACCCCAAAATGGCACGATGTTCAGATGCCATTAAGTTGATCCTGTTTTTAGTGTCTGTCGAATATGCTGGACCCATATCATTAATTAAATAATGCAAGTGTAACATATGGTGTCATGATTTCCCCTAGTGCTCGCAGTTTCACCACCATATGAAACATGCAGCGAAACACAGTGACCGATCTGCACATTTGTTAGCCATGATAGCCCTTCATACACACTGTGGAATGTAGTGACATGCTGATGTTCTCTTGATTTTCAACTGCATGTAAAGCCGGGCAACTTGTAACAAGTTCATCAATCAATCTGTGTGGCAGGGGGGCTTCATTTTTCCGTGTGTGTGTGTTTTTGCATTTGTTTGTTGTCCATATACAGTGGCACGCTCTTCTATTCACAACTAAACTTGGTGTTCTTTTGGTGTGGTGTTGAGGCTAGTTGTGTGGACGCGCTCGGAAGGTTCTTGTTGGTCCAGTTAAGGTGAAGCATCACGAAACGTTACGTGTGGGAAGTCGAGTCTTCGCTTTCGGAGAACCTGTTCACTTCGGGCGTCCTGGTTGGAGCGCCTCGGCAGCTCTGGATTTGGCCCAATACTAACACTAGGCCGTGCACCTGCTTACGATCTACAACTTCATCTAAGTACCAGTTACGTCCGTCAGTCTGTTTTTGGTGATACTTTATGATTTACAAGTCTGTATTCAACTTCAAATGCCTAGGTCTTCGCTTCACTTTGTCGGTTATCACGTAAGAGCATAAAAAAAAGTGCCGCCACATCCACGAAATGAATGATGATGAGTGGGCGAAGCTCCGGAGGTAAACCTGGTAAACCATGAATCCTCCGTACATTTTGCCCACTCGATTTTATTGCAACGCTCCCCCTAGCGTACGTCGCCGCACTATATCGAACGATGACACGCGCCATATGTGGCATCATTTCTATTTTATAACACCTCGCATCTTTCATAATCAACTACACGTATCGCCGTCTAGTTTATAACATCTTGCATCTTTTGGATGGATGGATGGATGGATGGATGGACGGACGGACGGACGGACGGACGGATATGGCTGTACCCTTTAGATCGGGCGGTGGCTAGCGTAATACTTAATGCCGTCAGCTACAAGTACCGCCATCTAGTGAACACTGCAAGAACTGAATGAGAGGTGGCTACATACAGGGGACGCACAGCCCACGCCTTAAGGAGCTTCGCTCCTAAAACGAACAATGTGGCTGCAGGAGCATGCCAAGGCGGGCCGTAATCGACGCAACCAAGAACTTGCAGTGTAATGGGAGTCTGTTTGGCCCGTAATGCTCGATTTCTTTTGTCTGTTACTGCAGTGTTCTTCTATATGCTTTTGTAGAACACGAGTGCAGGGACCAGGAAATCAGCACAGTATGGCAGTGAAGATGCGCGCTGTACTTCTCGAGTGAAGACTGTACGATTCTCGGGGAAGTTGTAGAGTGTTGATAGTTGATCAGGTAATCGATAGTATGTTAGTGCACTTTGAATGTTGAGTGCACTTTGAATGTTAGAGCACTTTGAATAGTGCACTTTGTATGTTAGTGCACTTTGAATGTTAGTGCACTTTGAATGTTGGTTTCCTCTACATTAGCGCCCTATTCTTTTGCATCAAGTTTCATGGGTGCCCCGTGTTTCTGTAGGTAAGACAAATGTATGCCTTGAATATGAAAAATGCCACAAAATGAGGTAACACTAGACGGTGAACAATCCACACCTCTACATACTGCACAAGCGTATTGGGAGCAATGCCTTCCCCAAGCTATGGAGATGAACTGCGGCGACCCCCTGCTCCTCGACCAGATGTTGCATCAAAGTGTCCCGAAGACACCTAGCGACATCACGCCGTGGAGCTGGGCGGAGCCGCTTATACCAATGGCGATGAAGTGGGCTGAACTGGTCGGCGACGAGATTGTCACCAGCACATCCTGGTCTGATCACTGTCCGGTTCGCAATGTGCGAATCGACAGACAGGTCAGGGCTGGGCTGGTTGGAGTCCAGTTGTTTCGGACTTAGTAAGGTGCTAAATTTTAATTAAAACGTTTATTAGTGTTACGTCATTCAGTGAAATAAAAAATGTGAAATATTGAGGTTTGCGTGGAATTACTAGGTTCTTTGCTGCTCTACAGTACGTTGTTCTTTTCTGCTAGTATTGCTCGACATTTACCAAGTAGTTTTGGGACTCCGCAATATGTGTATTTCTTCTTTTGTTTGGCTAACACTTGTAGATGTCTTCCTGAGGGATTGGTGGGTTTTCTAAAGTTTCGAGTTTAAAATTTTTTTCTGTGAGATTTTCGAAAAAGTACCTGTGGAGTGCAAAAAGAAAACTTTATTTTGCCTTATGTTTTTCTTGTGTAGTTATAAAAGGGAAAAGAAGAAAAAAAGTGAGCCCCTAACTGTGTGCATCTCGTGCGACACGTCAACAGCTGCTCACAAGGGATGCGGGATAAGGAGGCATTAAAAGTATAGGAATAAAAGTACAGGAATATAGGAATATAGTATAGTAATATATATATATATATATATATATATATATATATATATATATATATATATATATATATATATATATAAAGAACACAAGCGAGTACACGTACGAAAGAGCAATACTTTTATGCCAACGTTTCAGCCGTGGCACGGCCTTCGTCAGGGACGAAGGCCGTGCAAAATGCCGTGGCACGGCCTTCGTCATTCCCTGACGAAGGCCGTGCCACGGCTGAAACGTTGGCATAAAAGTATTGCTCTTTCGTACGTGTACTCGCTTGTGTTCTTTATACGTACCAGACCCCTTGAACTTCCTGCTGAATATATATATATATATATATATATATATATATACCAGGGACAGGGAGCGACGGAAGTAAAGAGAAGATAGGAGAGATGAACCTGGTCATAGGAGTCCGAGGACGGGGCACCACTGGCGAGAGCTCTTGTCGGCAACAGGAGATGGCGTAGGACCAACCCAGTCGGCCAGAGCTGCACTGTCGTCGGAGATCACGAGGGCACAACTGGTCGGCACGGAATACAGCGAGCGAGTCCGCCTTATGTGACGTCGTGTTTCCAGTGCCGCTTTATCGGGCTATATAAAGTGGAGGCCCAAGCAGCAGTGTTTTAAAAAGGGTTTAGAGATGCACGTGCAGCCGGGAACCAAGACATTCTTCTTTAAACTGCATTCGGGCAGTCTGAAGTTCTTTACCATTTTGTCTCAAAAGGGCCTTAAAAATGATTTATAAGCATTCGAAACAAGCTCAAAAATTTCAAAATTGCCAAAGGCTGTAGTCGTGCCATTTTTTCTCGAAATTATGCCGAATGTAAATGATTTAAAATGAGACAAAACACCGAAAAGGCGAAAAATAGAAGCTCCCCGAAGGCTATAAAGTCGTCCTTTTGTCTTAAAATGGCCCTAAATCTGAATTATCAGCATTCCATGCAACCTAGAAAAGGTGAAATTAGCCTTTCGATTTTTTTTTCAAAGATTGGGCGCCAACGCTCGGACACGTCAATTCACCATTTAGTATTGAAGAATGTCCTGCATAAATTACACAACTTTTACACCGTCTTATCATACCGTGGCAGAATAGCAGAGTCGGTAAGATAGTAAGCTCTAACCCGAAAGGTCGCTGGTTCAAATGCCGGTGACAGTAGGGTGGAAAAAAAACAAGGCGATGCGGTGAATGGCGCTAATACGCCTAAGCTTGTTGTTTGTTTTTATATTTGACCTGCAAAACATTGTGCAGAGCAAGTTCTAATTTGTGTATCCTGTATTGAGGCAGTAGCCCTTGGATTCCACTTCGGGCCGCGATAGCGAGCGGACGCGTTTGGAATGGGCTCCGTCGGAGCGGTATCAGCGGCCGTTTCTGGCCGCGGAAACAGGGTGATAGCTGCCTCGGATAACGAGTATCGCGTTGTTCTGCCTAGTCTGCCTTCAGGACGTCTGGTTTTGAATACTGTTTTTGTGCACGCGGATGTGAGGGCACGGCCCTACCGTGTAGAAGACTTCAGGGATACGCTGAGTGATTTGAAACTGCTCTCCGAGGTTACGGCCTTGGGGGCGTATCAAATGAATCACGTTTGGGCCGTCACGTTCAAATGTGCCGAAGGTGCGAAGAGGCTGCTGGAAAAAGCGGAAGTGAAAGTGAAGGGCCAGCGTTGCCTCCTCATCGATCCATCGAACCAGGAGCTTCGGTTGAAGCTGCACTGGCTCCTGCCTACCGTACCGGACGACGACGTGCGAGCGGCCTTCCTGAACTATGGCAGAGTGACGGACATTATCAAGGAACGGTGGAAGGTCAGTGGTGTGACTGACAAGGCGTCAACGACGCGAAATGTGACGATGACACTTAAGGCGGGAGTCAAGCCAGAAGATTTACCCCATCAAATAAGGATTGCTGGTGAGCTGGCTCTTGTGGTGGTGCCGGGAAGGGCACCGCTATGCCTTCGTTGCCAGTGCACTGGACACATTCGTCGGGACTGTAAGGTACCACGGTGCACGTTGTGTCATCGCTTTGGACACAACGAGTCGGAATGCGTGCGTACCTACGCCAGTGTTGCAGGGCCCGTGGGAAGCGACGACACTTCGGAGCTCCTAATGGACGAAGCAGATTCCGAGGCAGCAGCGAGAGTGGAGGCAGAAAGTGCCACGATGGACAGCGTGCCAGCTGAGCAAATCTCGGGTGAGAGTGCTCACGTAAAGTCGACGAACCTCAAAGCCGAAGATACATTGTTGGTGAAAAATGATTCCTCGGAAGCACTGCAGACGCAGGAGGACAAAAGCAACGTGACAGAAGAGGTCAACAGGGAAGTAGTGGAGGAAATGGACATTTCCAAGGAGGGCACCACGACGAATAAGCGATCACACGAAGGCGCCGAGGGAGAGAGCGAATCTACCGACCCAAGCAGTCGCGATGAACCTCCAGCAAAAGCAACCCCTGTACGTCGACCGACAGTGCGGCCACGGCCGAACATCCCACAGGATCGGAGGCTGACGGCGACGACGAAGCCGCCGCCACCGCCCCCGGTCACGTAGCAGTAAGCTGTGTAAGCCCCGACCTATGTCGCGGGCCCCAAGGTCTTGTGTAGACAGGAGCATAAGCCCATACTCTGGGTCTCTATTATTAATTATTCAAATGGCGCTGCCAGATAAATCCTTGCGATTTGCTACAATCAATGTTCGAGGGCTTGCGGCGAGGAGAAAACAACGACAGTTGTATAGACTGGTGATCGAACATGATTTAGACATCATTGCCATACAAGAAACCAAAATTGGAAGTGAAGATGAGACCAAGAGTATGGTGCTACCTTTCATGTCAATGTACTACGCGGGTGTGAGTCACGCCATAGGGCAATCCGCGGGGTGCGTTCTTTTTGTGCGCCAACACCCAGGCCTTGAAGTGAGGGGCGTGAGGTCAGATTTGGCGGGGCGCATGGTTTTGTGTGATTTTCGTTATGGTTCAGTTGAATGGCGAGTGATATGCCTTTATGCTCCTAATTTGCTCGACGAACGAAGACATTTCTTCGAGAGTGTCAGAAATTACTGCAACGTCGAAAGGAACCTGGTACTGATGGGGGACTTTAATTGTGTACTGGCAGCGCGTGATAAATCAAGTGGTACAGCGTATAGAGACGCCAGCACGGCTGAGCTTCGCGAATTAATTGATGAATACGGGCTTGAGGACGTGGCGGACTGCTTGGAGTGCGACCGCATTGTGCGCTTCACGCATTTCCAAGCAGCCAGCCACGCCCGACTGGACAGAGTGTATGTTCCGGCTGAATTGATAGCACTTGCGCAAGAATATCGTGTGCAATCGGTGTCATTCAGTGACCACTGTCTAGTCATGTTCGATGTTAATAAGAAAGCGAAAAACCGAAATAAGTTTGCGTGGGAATTATGGAAACTTAATGCTAAAATTTTGGAGGATGAGGTTTACTGTGAGAAAGTGTTAGCCCTGCTAGAAGAGATAAAGAACCAGACAAACACAACAATATGTGAGAAATGGGAAACATTTAAGCAAACAGCTAAATTGAAGGCACTTGAACGAGCCAGCGCTTTAAAGCACGAAAAGAATAAGTACGAGGAAAACCTGCGGCAAAGCTTGCAAATGCTAACTTATGAAGAAAGCCTATCGCCTGGGACGTTCAAAGACGACATTAACACACTGAAGCAAAAACTTGAGCAGGCTGATATCGAACGCTATCGGGGGGCGTTGGTGCGAGCTAGAGTAGAAGCAACGATAACAGGCGAGGCGCCAACTAAACGAGCCCTCGCAAAGGAAAAAAAGTGGGCCCGCCGGAACGAGATTCACGAAGTGGAACAAGACGGTGTTATCTTATATGATCAGAGCGGCATCGAACACGTGTTCACAGCGTTCTACAGAAAGCTGTTCGCGCGTTGCCCGGTGGACGCAGAGGGTTTCGAGACGGAATTCATGCCTTTAATGCCAAAGATTGACGATAGCTCAAAGGAAATGTTAGAGCGCCGTATTACGGCCGATGAGATTGCGGTGGCGATAGACGATTTGAAACGTGGGAAATCTCCCGGGCCCGACGGGCTAGGAGCCGATTTTTATAAGGCGTTCAAGTACGAAGTAGCCCCTATACTGGCCGCAATTTTAGACGATGCATATGAGCGCAAACGACTACCACCTTCATTCCTGTCCACACACACAGTTCTTATCCCGAAAACAGATGATCGCGACACATTAAAGCGGGTAACAGCATATCGCCCTATCAGCTTAGCGAACGTCGACTATAAGATATTCATGAAAGTGTTGGCTAAAAGACTGCAAACAGTAGTGAAAGATATAGTTGGACCACACCAGACGTGCGGTATCAAGGAACGAACCATTTTCACGAACATTCATACGGCGAGAAGCATACTAGAGTGTTGTGACGTATTGTGCAAGAAGGTCGCAATGCTCCAGTTGGATCTGGAAAAGGCGTTCGACCGGGTACCGCACGACATACTATTTGCCATTCTGGAGTACGTGAACGTAGGATCTGTTATCATGGAAGGTGTCGCAATGGCGTACAGGGGTTGCACGACAAGGTTGATAATAAATAAGTCAGTAGGAGAGCTTATCGAAGTGCAGCGGTCGGTGCGCCAGGGGTGCCCACTATCGCCGTTACTTTTCGCTTTATATATTGAGCCCTTGTGCCTCAGCGTAATACGGGCTAACTGTATCAATGGCTTTAAAATGCAGCAAGCGGAGGTAAAACTACTCGCTTATGCGGACGACATCGCGGTGTTTTGTGGGGACCACGCCAGTATCATGAAAACTGTGGAAATTGTGAAGCGTTATTGTGTTACTAGTGGCAGTGCAGTTAACTGGGGCAAGAGCCTCGGAATCTGGCATGGAGCATGGACAATGAAACCCAGTACCTTTGCCAACATTCAATGGATTTCCACTCCCACGAAATACCTAGGCGTTCCTTTAGAGTTTTACCGGGACAGTGAACCATACTGGCAGAACCAAGTTGCGGAAATGCGTGGAAGGACTGAGAGGACAAAGGGCTCGGAATTGTCTATGTTTGCACGTACCACGGTGTGTAATGTGTTTTTCATTACTAAACTTTGGTATGTGTTGAGTGTTTTGCACTGCTCACGCATTAACATACAAAAGCTCCACAGAATTCTGGCTGTTTTTGTTTGGGGATCGAGTTGGGAGAGGACAAGCCGCACCAACTTGTTCCGACGTGTACGTCATGGAGGTCTTAGCCTGTCGCACTTATTCCTGAGGCAAATAGTGAACCGGTTCTGCTTCCTTAGGGATGTGAAGGACCCCTTTTTGCGCACTGTATTACAGCTCAGACTTTGCAAACTTGTGCCGGACTTTGTGGTATCCACCGAATGTATTGAAGGCGGGGTTTTCGGTTTTTTGAAGGAGGTTGTGATGGCTTATAAGTTCTTGCGTGCTCGATTCTCATGCGAATATCTGGCGGGAGTGAAACGAAGGAAGCTATACAAAGATCTTGTGGATATACTACTCCCCGTGCCTTTGTATCGCACAATATATAGTGCCAAGTCTGGAAGTGATGTCCTGAAGCGTGTCAAACATATGTATGTAGCTCCAGGAGCCAAGTCCTTTTTCTTCAGATTGCACACCGGGACACTAGAGGTAAAAACATGGCTACAGGAAAAAGGAATGTATGTACCATGGGGAGTGCACTGTTTTTTATGCAGAAAGCCTGAAACCATTGAGCACGTCTTCTTAGAATGCTGGGAAGGCGTGTTCTTCTGGGATATATTACAAAGAACGCTAAAGAAAGACCTCCCTTTAGACCCACAAGGAATTCGTTTCCTAACTGTGGACAACGAAGAAGGTGTCCCGTTTGATGCTGTTATGCTACTGGGTTTGCACTGCATATGGAAGGCCTGCATGGCCGCACGACATGTAGATATAGATGCAAGATCGGCACAAGAGTACTTCCGCGAATCAGTGGGCAGGTTCCTGGAAGCACATAAATCTTTAGATCCGATACCTGAATGGGTATCGAGGATCGAGCCACTCATGAACATGAGACGATTTTAGCCATTACACGCCAGCCAAAGTTTGGTGTCTCCTTTTACCCATGCCCATTTATGTATCTATGTCTTATGTGCCTTGCATTATTACTTGTGTTCCCTGACTGTATTTGTGTTTCTATGTGTACGTCTAAGCAGGCAATAAAGAAAAAAAAAGAAAAGAGGCAGTAGCCCAGTGCATATGGTGTTCAGCTCATAACCAAAAGGTTGATGGTTCGAAATACAGAGCGGGAAGTGCCGGAACACCAGGATATCATCCAGATACATAAGTATCAGCCCTGAAATGTGCGCAATGCAGCACACTAAAAGTGACATACGGATTGTTACTCTGCAGTTGTGGCTTACACGCCTGAAAAAAAAATCTATCAAATAAAATGATGCTTTAATTTTTCTTGAAAAAAAAAGCATTTTTTTTTTTGCCGAAGTAGGGGCTATTATGCTACCTCTGTGGTGAGAGCTTCAGTGACAAATAATCTGAGTCAATTTCGTGAATGCGGCAAATCTAGAAAAAATAAAGTTTTAAATCCTTTAAAGAATACTTTTACGCAATCCGGCCAGCAGCGGGATTTGAACCACTGCCCATCCAATTGTGAAACAGGCACTTTACCACTCGGCTACTGCCGCGGTTCGCTAACACGGTTCAGAAATAACTCTGCACATTACGCAGCTGCAGTTTCTGTGTGCGTTGGCCCACACAATGTTTTCTGGCGTCCGTCAACACAGATGCAAGTTTTTCAGAGATTCTAATGTGGCCAATTTCTCTCAATATAACCCTAAAATTGATTTATAAGCATCCGGCGCAACCTCAAAAATTTTAAATTTCTAAAGACCATAGCCTTGACATTTTCTTTCAGAATCATGCCGAATACAATATTTTTAAAACGCGTCAAAACGTCAAAAAAACGAATTATAGCGGCGCTTCAAAGGCTATAAAGTCGTGATTTTGTCTCAAAAGTACCCTAAAAATGATTTATAAGCATTTGAGGCAACCTTGAAAAATCAAAAATTTCCAAAGGCTATAGTGTTGCCATTTCTTCTGAAAATCATGGCTAATATATTTATTTAAAACGCGTCAAAAGGTCAAGAAATGAGAATATAGAAGTTCTACGAAGGCTACAGAGTCGTCATTTTGTCTCAAAAGGGCCCTGAAAATGATTTATAAGCATTCAAAGCAAGCTCAAAAATTTCAAAATTACCAAAGGCTATAGTCTTGCCATTTTTTCTCAAAATGATGCGGAAAATAAATGATTTAAAACGCCTCAAAACGTCAATAAATCGAAATATAGAAGCTCACCGAAGGCTATAACGTCATTATTTTGTCTCAAAAGGGCCTTAAAATGATTTATCAGCGTCAATATATCGATATCAGCGTCAATAAATCGAAAGCCTAAATGGTGAAATTAGGCTTTCGATTTTTTCTCAAATATCGTGCGACAAGGCTTCAAGATAAAATTTCACCATTTAATATTTAAAAATGGGCTGCATAAGGTGTACAGACTTTTACACCACCTTATCACGCCGTGGCAGAATAGCCGAGTCGGTAAGGTGGTAAGCTCTAAACGGAAAGGTCACTGGTTCAAATCCCGTTGCCAGTAGGGTGGAAAAAAAAACAAGGCGATGCAGTGAATGGCGCTAATACGCCTAAGCTTGTTGTTTGTTTTTATATTTGACCTGCAAAACATTGTGCAGAGCAAGTTCTAATTTGTGTATCCTGTGTCGAGGCAGTAGCCCAGTGAATATGGTGTTCAGCTCATAACCGAAAGGTTGATGGTTCGAAATACAGAGCGGAAAGTGCCGGAACACCAGGATATCATCCAGATACATAAGTATCAACCCTGAAATGCGCGCAATACCGCACGCCAAAAGTTAAATACGGATTGGTACTCTGCAGTTGTGGCTTACACGCCTGAAAAAAAAATCTGCTATCAAATAAAATGATGCTTTTATTTTTCTTGAAAAAAGTATTTTTTTTTTTTTTGCAAAAGTAGGGGCCACGAGCTACGGCGGCTCTGGACTTGCCGAAGGTCCAGGGTACCCAATAGCCGCCATGTAGCTCAAGCAACCCCCCCGAGCATGACAAGCCTCACCGTGCCGTAGCACAACTGCGAAGCGCTCGCGTTAACCCCGAGAAATCCCCAGGGCGAGGGGTGTTCCACTGTGGATTGAGCCAGGTCCGGGTAACACATCCCTCTTGCCTTTGAATCCGGTGGCTTTCCGGTCGGTAACCGGTACGGCATTGAACCCGGCACCTCCCACATTGGAAGCAGACGCTCATACCATTATGCTACCTCTGTGGTGAGAGCTTCGGTGACAAATAATCTGAGTCAATTTCGTGAATGCGGCCAAACTCGGAAAAATAAAATTTTAAATACTTTTACGCACTGCGGCCGGCATCGGGATTTGAACCACTGCCCATCCAATTGTGAAACTGAAACATGCACTTTACCACTCGGCTACTGCCGCGGTTCGCTAACACGGTTTAGAAGTAACTCTGCACATTACGCAGCTGCAGTTTCTGAGTGCGTCGGCCCACACAATGTTTTCTGGCGTCCGTCAACACAGATGCAAGTTTTTCAGAGATTCTAAAGTGGCCAATTTCTCTCAATATAACCCTAAAATTGATTTATAAGCATCCGACGCAACCTCAAAAATTTTAAATTTCTAAAGACCGTAGCCTTGCCATTTTCTTTCAAAATCATGCCAAATACAATATTTTTAAAACGCGTCAAAACGTCAAAAAATCGAACTATAGCGGCGCTCCGAAGGCTATAAAGTCGTGATTTTGTCTCAAAAGTACCCTAAAAATGATTTATAAGCATTTGAGGCAACCTTAAAAAATCAGAAATTTCCAAAGGCTATAGTCTTGCCATTTCTTCTCAAAATTATGGCTAATATAATTTACTTAAAACGCGTCAAAAGGTCCAGAATTGGGAATAAAAAAGTTCTACGAAGGCTATAGAGTCGTCATTTTGTCTCAAAAGGGCCCTAAAAATGATTTATAAGCATTCGAAGCAAGCTCAAAAATTTAAAAATTGCCAAAGGCTATAGTCTTGCCATTTTTTCTCAAAATGATGCGGAAAATAAATGATTTAATACGCCTCAAAACGTCAATCAATCGAAATATAGAAGCTCTCCGAAAGCTATAACGTCATTATTTTGTCTCAAAAGGGTCTTAAAAATGATTTACAAGCATTCGCAGCAAGCTCAAAAATTTGAAAATTGCCAAAGGCTATAGTCTTGCCATTTTTTCTCAAAATGAAGCGGAAAATAAACGATTTAAAACGCTACAAAACGTCAAAAAGTGGAATTGTAGAAGCTCTCTGAGGGCTATAATGTCGTCATTTTGTCTCAAAAGGGCCCTAAAATTGATTTATCAGCGTTCGACGCCACCTTGAAAAATCAAAAATTTCCAAAGGCTATAGTCTTGCCATTTTTTCTCAAAATGATGCGGAAAATAAATGATTTAAAACGCCTCAAAACGTCAATAAATCGAAATATAGAAGCTCACCGAAGGCTATAACGTCATTATTTTGTCTCAAAAGGGCCTTAAAATGATTTATCAGCGTCAATAAATCGATATCAGCGTCAATAAATCGAAAGCCTAAATGGTGAAATTAGGCTTTCGATTTTTTCTCAAAGATCGTGCGACAAGGCTTCAAGATAAAATTTCACCATTTAATATTTAAAAATGGGCTGCATAAGGTGTACAGACTTTTACACCACCTTATCACGCCGTGGCAGAATAGCCGAGTCAGTAAGGTGGTAAGCTCTAAACGGAAAGGTCACTGGTTCAAATCCCGTTGCCAGTAGGGTGGAAAAAAAAAACAAGGCGATGCAGTGAATGGCGCTAATACGCCTAAGCTTGTTGTTTGTTTTTATATTTGATCTGCAAAACATTGTGCAGAGCAAGTTCTAATTTGTGTATCCTGTGTAGAGGCAGTAGCCCAGTGAATATGGTGTTCAGCTCATAACCGAAAGGTTGATGGTTCGAAATACAGAGCGGAAAGTGCCGGAACACCAGGATATCATCCAGATACATAAGTATCAACCCTGAAATGCGCGCAATGCCGCACGCCAAAAGTTAAATACGGATTGGTACTCTGCAGTTGTGGCTTACACGCCTGAAAAAAAAATCTGCTATCATATAAAATGATGCTTTTATTTTTCTTGAAAAAAGCATTTTTTTTTTTTGCAAAAATAGGGGCCACGAGCTACGGCGGCTCTGGACTTGCCGAAGGTCCAGGGTACCCAATAGCCGCCATGTAGCTCAAGCAACCCCCCCGAGCATGACAAGCCTCACCGTGCCGTAGCACAACTGCGAAGCGCTCGCGTTAACCCCGAGAAATCCCCAGGGCGAGGGGTGTTCCACTGTGGATTGAGCCAGGTCCGTGTAACACATCCCTCTTGCCTTTGAATCCGGTGGCTTTCCGGTCGGTAACCGGTACGGCATTGAACCCGGCACCTCCCACATTGGAAGCAGACGCTCATACCATTATGCTACCTCTGTGGTGAGAGCTTCGGTGACAAATAATCTGAGTCAATTTCGTGAATGCGGCCAAACTCGGAAAAATAAAATTTTAAATACTTTTACGCACTGCGGCCGGCATCGGGATTTGAACCACTGCCCATCCAATTGTGAAACTGAAACATGCACTTTACCACTCGGCTACTGCCGCGGTTCGCTAACACGGTTTAGAAGTAACTCTGCACATTACGCAGCTGCAGTTTCTGAGTGCGTCGGCCCACACAATGTTTTCTGGCGTCCGTCAACACAGATGCAAGTTTTTCAGAGAATTCTAAAGTGGCCAATTTCTCTCAATATAACCCTAAAATTGATTTATAAGCATCCGACGCAACCTCAAAAATTTTAAACTTCTAAAGACCAGTAGCCTTGCCATTTTCTTTCAAAATCATGCCGAATACAATATTTTTAAAACGCGTCAAAACGTCAAAAAATCGAATTATAGCGGCGCTCCGAAGGCTATAAAGTCGTGATTTTGTCTCAAAAGTACCCTAAAAATGATTTATAAGCATTTGAGGCAACCTTAAAAAATCAGAAATTTCCAAAGGCTATAGTCTTGCCATTTCTTCTCAAAATTATGGCTAATATAATTTATTTAAAACGCGTCAAAAGGTCAAGAAATGGGAATATAGAAGTTCTACGAAGGCTACAGAGTCGTCATTTTGTCTCAAAAGGGCCCTGAAAATGATTTATAAGCATTCGAAGCAAGCTAAAAAATTTAAAAATTGCCAAAGGCTATAGTCTTGCCATTTTTTCTCAAAATGATGCGGAAAATAAATGATTTAATACGCCTCAAAACGTCAATAAATCGAAATATAGAAGCTCTCCGAAGGCTATAACGTCATTATTTTGTCTCAAAAGGGCCTTAAAAATGATTTATAAGCATTCGAAGCAAGCTCAAAAATTTGAAAATAGCCAAAGACTATATATAGTCTTGCCATTTTTTCTCAAAATTACAGAACGTCGAAAAAAAAAATAGTTGCTTTCTGATGCTATAATGTCGTCATTTTGTCTCGAAAGGACCCTAAAAATGATTTATCAGCATTACACCCAACCTAGAAATTTTGAAAATGTCCAAAGGCTATAGTCTTGCCATTTTTTCTCAAAATGATGCGGAAAATAAACGATTTAAAACGCTACAAAACGTCAAAAAGTGAATTGTAGAAGCTCTCTGAGGGCTATAATGTCGTCATTTTGTCTCAAAAGGGCCCTAAAATTGATTTATCAGCGTTCGACGCCACCTTGAAAAATCAAAAATTTCCAAAGGCTATAGTCTTGCCATTTTTTCTCAAAATGATGCGGAAAATAAATGATTTAAAACGCCTCAAAACGTCAATAATTCGAAATATAGAAGCTCACCGAAGGCTATAACGTCATTATTTTGTCTCAAAAGGGCCTTAAAAATGATTTATCAGCGTCAATAAATCGATATCAGCGTCAATAAATCGAAAGCCTAAATGGTGAATTTAGGCTTTCGATTTTTTCTCAAAGATCGTGCGACAAGGCTTCAAGATAAAATTTCACCATTTAATATTTAAAAATGGCTGCATAAGGTGTACAGACTTTTACACCACCTTATCACGCCGTGGCAGAATAGCCGAGTCGGTAAGGTGGTAAGCTCTAAACGGAAAGGTCACTGGTTCAAATCCCGTTGCCAGTAGGGTGGAAAAAAAACAAGGCGATGCAGTGAATGGCGCTAATACGCCTAAGCTTGTTGTTTGTTTTTATATTTGACCTGCAAAACACTGTGCAGAGCAAGTTCTAATTTGTGTATCCTGTGTCGAGGCAGTAGCCCAGTGAATATGGTGTTCAGCTCATAACCGAAAGGTTGATGGTTCGAAATACAGAGCGGAAAGTGCCGGAACACCAGGATATTATCCAGATACATAAGTATCAACCCTGAAATGCGCGCAATGCCGCACACCAAAAGTTAAATACGGATTGGTACTCTGCAGTTGTGGCTTACACGCCTGAAAAAAAAAAATCTGCTATCAAATAAAATGATGCTTTTATTTTTCTTGAAAAAAGCATTTTTTTTTTTTTGCAAAAGTAGGGGCCACGAGCTACGGCGGCTCTGGACTTGCCGAAGGTCCAGGGTACCCAATAGCCGCCATGTAGCTCAAGCAACCCCCCCGAGCATGACAAGCCTCACCGTGCCGTAGCACAACTGCGAAGCGCTCGCGTTAACCCCGAGAAATCCCCAGGGCGAGGGGTGTTCCACTGTGGATTGAGCCAGGTCCGGGTAACACATCCCTCTTGCCTTTGAATCCGGTGGCTTTCCGGTCGGTAACCGGTACGGCATTGAACCCGGCACCTCCCACATTGGAAGCAGACGCTCATACCATTATGCTACCTCTGTGGTGAGAGCTTCGGTGACAAATAATCTGAGTCAATTTCGTGAATGCGGCCAAACTCGGAAAAATAAAATTTTAAATACTTTCACGCAATGCGACCGGCATCGGGATTTGAACCACTGCCCATCCAATTGTGAAACTGAAACATGCACTTTACCACTCGGCTACTGCCGCGGTTCGCTAACACGGTTTAAAAGTAACTCTGCACATTACGCAGCTGCAGTTTCTGTGTGCGTCGGCCCACACAATGTTTTCTGGCGTCCGTCAACACAGATGCAAGTTTTCAGAGAATTCTAAAGTGGCCAATTTCTCTCAATATAACCCTAAAATTGATTTATAAGCATCCGACGCAACCTCAAAAATTTTAAATTTCTAAAGACCATAGCCTTGCCATTTTCTTTCAGAATCATGCCGAATACAATATTTTTAAAACGGCGTCAAAACGTCAAAAAATCGAATTATAGCGGCGCTCCGAAGGCTATAAAGTCGTGATTTTGTCTCAAAAGTACCCTAAAAATGATTTATAAGCATTTGAGGCACCTCAAAATTTGAAAATTGCCAAAGGCTATAGTCTTGCCATTTTTTCTCAAATGAAGCGGAAAATTAAACGATTTTAAAACGCTACAAAACGTCAAAAAGTGGAATTGTAGAAGCTCTCTGAGGGCTATAATGTCGTCATTTGTCTCGAAGGGCCCTAAAATTGATTTATCAGCGTTCGACGCCACCTTGAAAAATCAAAAATTTCCAAAGGCTATAGTCTTGCCATTTTTTCTCAAAATGATGTGGAAAGTAAATGATTTAAAACGCCTCAAAACGTCAATAAATCGAAATATAGAAGCTCACCGAAGGCTATAACGTCATTATTTTGTCTCAAAAGGGCCTTAAAAATGATTTATCAGCGTCAATAAATCGATATCAGCGTCAATAAATCGAAAGCCTAAATGGTGAATTTAGGCTTTCGATTTTTTCTCAAAGATCGTGCGACAAGGCTTCAAGATAAAATTTCACCATTTAATATTTAAAAATGGGCTGCATAAGGTGTACAGACTTTTACACCACCTTATCACGCCGTGGCAGAATAGCCGAGTCGGTAAGGTGGTAAGCTCTAAACGGAAAGGTCACTGGTTCAAATCCCGTTGCCAGTAGGGTGGAAAAAAAAAACAAGGCGATGCAGTGAATGGCGCTAATACGCCTAAGCTTGTTGTTTGTTTTTATATTTGACCTGCAAAACATTGTGCAGAGCAAGTTCTAATTTGTGTATCCTGTGTCGAGGCAGTAGCCCAGTGAATATGGTGTTCAGCTCATAACCGAAAGGTTGATGGTTCGAAATACAGAGCGGAAAGTGCCGGAACACCAGGATATCATCCAGATACATAAGTATCAACCCTGAAATGCGCGCAATGCCGCACACCAAAAGTTAAATACGGATTGGTACTCTGCAGTTGTGGCTTACACGCCTGAAAAAAAAATCTGCTATCAAATAAATTGATGCTTTTATTTTTCTTGAAAAAGCATTTTTTTTTTTTTTGCAAAAGTAGGGGCCACGAGCTACGGCGGCTCTGGACTTGCCGAAGGTCCAGGGTACCCAATAGCCGCCATGTAGCTCAAGCAACCCCCCCGAGCATGACAAGCCTCACCGTGCCGTAGCACAACTGCGAAGCGCTCGCGTTAACCCCGAGAAATCCCCAGGGCGAGGGGTGTTCCACTGTGGATTGAGCCAGGTCCGGGTAACACATCCCTCTTGCCTTTGAATCCGGTGGCTTTCCGGTCGGTAACCGGTACGGCATTGAACCCGGCACCTCCCACATTGGAAGCAGACGCTCATACCATTATGCTACCTCTGTGGTGAGAGCTTCGGTGACAAATAATCTGAGTCAATTTCGTGAATGCGACCAAACTCGGAAAAATAAAATTTTAAATACTTTTACGCAATGCGGCCGGCATCGGGATTTGAACCACTGCCTATCCAATTGTGAAACATGCACTTTACCACTCGGCTACTGCCGCGATTCGCTAACACGGTTTAGAAGTAACTCTGCACATTACGCAGCTGCAGTTTCTGTGTGCGTCGGCCCACACAATGTTTTCTGGCGTCCGTCAACACAGATGCAAGTGTTTCAGAGATTCTAAAGTGGCCAATTGCTCTCAATATAACCCTAAAATTGATTTATAAGCATCCGACGCAACCTCAAAAATTTTAAATTTCTAAAGACTATAGTATTGCCATTTTCTCTCAAAATCATGCCGAATACAATTTATTTAAAACGCGTCAAAAGGTCAAGAAATGGGAATATAGAAGTTCTACGAAGGCTATAGAGTCGTCATTTTGTCTCAAAAGGGTCCCTAAAAATGATTTATTAGCATTCGACGCAATCTCGGAAAATCGAAAATTTTCAAAGGCTACAGTTTTGCCATAGTTTATCAATATCATTAAAAAGAATGAACTAAAACCATACAGAACGTCGAAAAACCAAAGAAATAGTTGCTCTCTGAGGCTATAAAGTCGTCATTTTGTCTCAAAAGGACCCTAAAAATGATTTATCAGCATTACACCCAACCTAGAAATTTTGAAAATGTCCAAAGGCCTGAATTTTGAAATGTGCCAAAAGTCTTGCGTTTGCTCTCAAAATTATGCCAAAAATAAATGATTTAAAACGTCCTCAAAACGTCAATAAATCGAAATATAGAAGCTCTCCGAAGGCTATAACGTCATTATTTTGTCGCCAAAGGGCCTTAAAAATGATTTATAAGCATTCGAAGCAAGCTCAAAAATTTGAAAATTGCCAAAGGCCTATAGTCTTGCCATTTTTTCTCAAAATTATGCCGAATGTAAATGATTTAAAATGAGACAAAACACCGAAAAGGCGAAAAATAGAAGCTCCCCGAAGGCTATAAAGTCGTCCTTTTGTGTTAAAATGGCCCTAAATCTGAATTATCAGCATTCCATACAACCTAGAAAAGATGAAATTAGCCTTTCGATTTTTTTTTTCGAAGATTGGGCGCCAAGGCTCGGACACCTCAATTCGCCATTTAATATTGAAGAATGCCCTGCATCATGTACGCAACTTTTACACCGTCGTATCATACAGTGGCAGAATAGCCGAGTCGGTAAGGTAGTAGGCTCTAAACCGAAAGGTCGCTGGTTCAAATCCCGGTGACTGTAGGGTTGAAAAAAAAAAAAAGCAGGGCGATGTAGTGAAGTTCGCTCATACGCCCGTGAAAGCTCTTGTGATGCCCACAGTATCAGTTGATACGGTGCCGCCCCGCTCTATTATCTGTACGCAGTTTCTTTCAGCGCTGGCCTAGAGCGCGTTTCGACGGCATTTCACCTGCTGCAGCGTCATCCACCCTTGCCTTCACCGTAGCTTCTCGATAACGCTTTTCACCCAGCTGCTCAAACTTTTATTTCCAATATCTTCACTTTCCCTGGGCTCGGCGTTTCCTGCTTGAGTAAATTGTCAAGTAGCACCAAACTCTCTCTACTTTTTGTACATACCGAATGCTTCGTAGCCCTTTTCACTGCTTCAAGTTTTAACGTTTCTTTGCAAAGTTCCGACTGTTGCCAAAGGCAAATCCTTTCGCCGAGGCTTATTTTGCCGATTTCTTCTGTCACTGCCGGATTATAAATATTGTCTTGCAGAGGGTTATTTAATCTCCACAGTTCCCACGAGAATGACTTATTTCGCTTCGAAATTCCGATAAAGCAGAGGACTAGGCAGTGATCGGGAAAAAAAAAAAAGACACAAGGATGACATCATACCTGGTGCATTCGGGTAGGATGTCGACGGAAACGTAAATGCGGTCAAGTCTTGCATGGCTAGGGCCTTCAAATCGCGTGTACTTGACCACACTTGTACCTGCGACACACTCCGCAACATCCTCGACGCCGTCCATTTTGCGACACCACCTGCCAAGAGGGCGGTACTCTTATATCTGTGTAAACCCAAGTACGTGTCTTGTGTGCGCTCACGACGCAATTAAAGTCGCCCAACATCACCAATTTCTTTCATGCACACAGCCATTGTTCAAGGCCGCGAAAAAACAGGGACCTTTCTTCGACCTTGTAGGGCGCGTTCACCTTGAACGCGCCCTACAAGGTCGCATTCATCTTGAACTCCGGCAACTTCTTAACAAATAGTACGCAGCCAGCCCATGTGCGCACCGCGTGGCTAACTGCAACAAAAAAAAATGGCAGCATATCCACGGAGTGAATGATGGAGAGTGGGGCGAAGCATCCGTCCGTCCATTTGTTCTTGCTTCCGTCCGTCCGCTCCTGCGTCTGTTCGTGCGTCCGCCTGTGCGTTCGTCCATGCATCCACCCCTGCGTCCGTCCATCCGTCCGTGCATCTGTCTGTGTGTCCGTTCGTCCACCTATTCAACGCTTCAAGCACCACCATCGCGCATGTTTTCATCATATATTCCCCATATAGAAGCACCGCCATCCAGCGGACATTCCAAGGACTGAACGAGAGGAGGCACACGCACACTTTCGTACGGCTTGCGCTTCGTGTCTACTTGCCACCTTTAGCCACCTCAAGTTCATGGTATATACTAGTTCACTGTATTCATGGCACTGCGGCGCAACGCTCGCTAAACCTTCCTAAAACCAAGGAGGTTACGCGCAGCGAGTATAACGTAGCAACCTTTTCTTGTTAGATAGTGCTCAATGTACATGCCAATGGCTGCTAAGGGGGGATGAGAGACAGGAGAATTCGGCTTTTAGTTAACACGCACGCTGTGAATTTTTTTTATTGTTCAACAACGCACAAAAGAAATCTCCTACCGGCACCACCTTGGAGGTCAAAACGTAAGACTGGTTACACACTGCGACTACGACTACGAGGGACGAACGGGTGCCGCTATAAAGAGCTTTGCCTTTAACAACCTTGACGCAAAAAGTTGAACCATGCTACCGGTTTCTGCATCGCCGTCAACTTTTGTTTCCTGTACCGTTAGCACGTCAATGTCGCGCTCCGCTAAGAGACTGTAAAGCTCGCTTTTTGATTTTACCTACGAGTTCCCAGCCCCTATATCTGCAGTAAATACCTACCAGATATAAGGCCAGAATGCCCCAAATGCCAAAATTCAAGGTGTGATTTAAGTCACATGCTGTGGCAGTGTCCCGTGCTAAACGCTAGCTTCGGGTCCCCTGCCACCGAGGACGACTGGATCAAGCACCTCAGGAGCCCCGACAGGGCACTTCAACACCAGGCCGTCCAGAAGGCCCAAAAGGTGGCTGGCGAGCTCCAACTCCCAGTCCCCACATGGGCGGAGCCACCGGACTGGCCCCCGTAAGGGGTGCCCAGTCCCCTTCAGGACCTTTATTGAAGTTAATTCTCTCTCTCTACCAGTTCGCTGGCGTTAAGAGTGGCGACATTCAACGGAAAGGCAGGCGCCATTTTGCCGATAAGAAAGGAGACTGGCAGCATTCAGAAATTAGGCGCCTTTTCCTCTTCCTTATAACCACTACCTACAATTCGCGTCTAGCCCATGCCTATAGTCCGTTTCATACATCATGTGCAACGCTGTGGAAGCTATGCAAGCAGTTCGGCCAGCAAAACGTATAACTCCGCGCGTTTCGTGGTAGTTCGCGTGACATCTGATTAGTGCCGATGCACCATCGCGTTTTTTTTTTGTTTTTGTTTTTTGTGCTCACCTTTGGCGCGACTGGCAAACAGAAAAAAGTGGCATGAGCACAAAAGAACGCGGGTAATGAACGACCCTGTGGTGTCCTAGCCTACACTTACCTGCAGCGACACAAAGTCTAGGTGGCCGCCATCGTCAGGTACCCAGAGTAGAGAGCCACATAATAACAGACGTTCAACGGCGTTTCTCTTTGTAAGGCACTCGGGGTAGTTCACTGTTTGAAGTCAGGACGGGAGAATTGCGAACCAAGACGTATCAGGCCAAATACGAAGGGGTAGACGCTATATGCAGTGCATGTGGAGAGGAGGAGGACACCGCCGAACACTTGATAATGTTCTGTAAAGGGCTTCACCCTGTAGTTCAGGATGATGGCGCAGAGTTTTTCAAGGCACTTGGGTTTAGGGACAGGGAGGGCAAAATAGACATTAAGCGGGTAGAATTAACTAGAAGGAGGTTATCCGATTGGTGGCTAAAGTCAAGGCACGAGGTAAAATAAACCCTTCACTGCAAAGTACCAGTCCTCAATTTCAATATTTGAAAAAATAAAGTTAAATCTAGTTCTTCGTTCACTAAGTATAACGGCTAGGTTGCGTCAGCCGCCGCCCGATCTGAAGGGTACAGCCACATCAATCCATCCAAATGATATATTCAATTACTTCTCATCGTAGCAACTAAAGAAAAATAAAATTATTGGTGGTAAGGACATCGAACTACTTTTTGTTGTGAACGCATCAACTGCAAGAAGTCACGCTAGCTTCCACAGCGATGCACATGATGTGTGAAACAGTATAGACCATACCATCGCCGGCGGTGCCGTCGACGACTGCCCGACTGGCTCGACGTTGCCGCCGCGCTTATCGGCTGGAAAGTTGGGACACGGTCGAATAGACGGCTGCCGTCCTTGCGGAGTTTTTGGTAGCGGTTCCTCGGGGCCAGGTGCAGTGTTTCAGCACTCTCTTTGCTGGCCGGGGGGTGGGAACGCTACTCTTCTCCAGCGGTGGTTCGTTCAAATCCATGCGCTCACCGACCTTGGGTGCCCTCGGTGGCTTTCACCGCCACCACGAGTGACACGGTTGAGTCGCCCACGGCTTTTCGGAAGGTTGCCGAGTTACCCTAGCCGGCGTCGCGTCCTAAAGCCACACACAGAACCTGCGCCGCCAGCTGGTTGACAGGACTAGCCGAGACACCTTGCGCTTATTGGTCCGCCTGGGCTTTATTTTTCGGGGCATCACCACCGGAAGGCACCAACGAGTCCAGGTCCGGCCTGTTTTGTAGCCTCGTCGGTGCCCCGCGCCGCCTCCTCTGCCTCGCCGACATCCATCATTTCCTTGCGATAGTCTACATTCGACTATCCTGTTGCCGACGCGTAGGTACGTACGCAGTCCGCATGCTCAAAACGACGGCACTTAGAGCAACGGGGCACCCTGCTGTCCCGGCGAAAGTGTCTCATGCCATGACATCGTAGGCACTACATGGCTCGCCCGGCCACCACAACGAGGGCCAACTCCCCTGCAACTCAGACCTTGTGGGGAAGGTCGCCCGCTTTGTATCCGGGCTTCAATTTCAGCAGGACGGTTCTCGTGGCTGAGCCCTTTTCCTTCATACCTCGGACCCGCCAACGCTCTCGAGTCCCATCGGTGACGTTGCCGACGGCGGCAAAGGGTGTCCGAATATCTTCATCTTGGACGCCGTGAAGCATCCAGTGTAGGCGAAGCTTAACCTGCTGGTCGTCCCGGTCGAAGATGATACACCGACGGCCTTTGACTAAAAGTTCCTTAGCCGCAGCCAGTTTTTTTGGCAGCTCCACCGATGTTCAAGGTCACTGCCCACATGTGGTTAATTTGGTATGCCCCTAACGCCATGATGTCAGGAGCACACCACCCAATGCGAGTGCGTCGAAATAAAATACTGCTGAACTACACGGAAGAAGCAATACCGTACAATTAAGAATACAACTTTATTGAGTACTGTACAGCTCTCGACAGCAGTGGGTGGCATAGAATAATGCCAGGTGAAACTCTCATGCTCAGTCGCCAAGCAAGCCTATTGAAAATTCCGAATATTGCAAGCACGCATCAGACAAGCGAAAACTGCTCGAGACTAATGTTAATACATCAGCACATTCCTACCATAAAGGAATACCTAGAAATGGTGTATATTACATGTGAAAATGAAAGCTGTCATAGGGCACAACTACGCCTAGCAAATAAACGCTGACATACACTAGTTTCAATAGTTTCATATTCTACAACACTGCCCAGCTTGCAAAACTGTTGCTAGTAGCAAAGATATTTAAAAATAAAGTATACATACAACAGTATATGGTATATACATATATAGTGTCAAACAGTCAAAAGCATAACAACACTGGTAGCAATACATACCATGCAGACAACAGAAAAAAGCTTAAAGGGACCGAGACAACTGTCTGTTTTCGACCCAGTTTTTTTTGGCGCGACAGGAAACTTACTCTTCGTAGTGTGTGTAGCTACCGTTGTTAATCCCAAAAGCACGTAGTCATTTTATAAGCAGTATATTTTTCGATCTGAAAGCCTCCGACATAGATGAGCCCTTTCCTCCAGAAACACCGAGAATCGGTAGCGATGCCGGTAGCCTTCCTGGAGACGCGCATGGTGTCGTTCTGCTTTCGCAGGAGTTGCTACGACTATGCTCAACCACAATTATTCTGAGCTTTAAAGCTATTTTTGAAAATAACAAGTTACTACAATGAGACGATGTGACTTTATACAGTTTCTCTGTATTTGTACCGCATTCCGCGCGCCTGCATGCAAGGTTGTTGCACCTGTGTGGTGGATGGCTTGTCCCGTCGTCGTTACTCTCTTGACGCACGAGCCAAGCGAAGTCACTGAAAGCGCTGTGCATATGCACGGCCGTGCCGACTGGCATGCAAGTCATTTCCGAGACAAATTGTAAATAGAAAAATCGCGGTGCTCCAAAATCTTGGCAACCTGGAAACTGCGTGCACGATTTCATGGGCAAGCAGAAAAGTTGCTCATGACGCGCTGGCGAGCATGGGACGATTACGTCGTACGAAGGCAGTGCCACTTTAATGCATGTACATTTTTACGGAGTAATATATTTTACTATAAAGAAGCAAACATTATTTCAATACCAACAGAAAAGTTGTTGACCGCATATACAAGTTTACAGTCTCATGACAGGGCACATACGATCATTGAATATTCACACACCAGGGGGTGCCACACTGTTTTTGAGATTTACAATGAATAAATAAAGAACTAACTCCACTTTTCACAAGAAAATCGGGGCTTGTTTGAGTCACTATGACGGACAATCTTCCCATCCATGCAGTCATTTCATGTTCTGGGCAGTTGTCAATCTCTTTAGATAGATATGTGGGGTTTAACATCCCAAAACCACCATACGATTATGAGAGAAGCCGTAGTGGAGGGCTCCGGAAAATTCGACCACTCGGGCCTCCAGCATTTTTTGCCTCCATCGAAAATGCAGCCGCTGCAGCCGGGATTCGGTACCCGGCTGTAGCCACTAGACCACCGCGACGGGGCGTATGTGTTCCTTCTAGTCCATGCGTTTTTTACCTTTCAATCCCCTTAACTTTGCATTGCGACACAGGGAGATGATTTAGACTACAACCAAAGGTTTTGAAGAAATCCGATAACTCGAAACCGACTTTATTCCTTCCTCAGGGTTGACTGCGGAGACTACGTAGCAGCGGCGTCTTCAAAGCACTCGCGGGGTGGACATAGTGGCACAGTGTGTAACATAAGCATTTAATATACAGCAGGAACATTAGTTTGCACTTCATACAGACATGGTAAAAACTACACATCTGGTTTCATTGACAAGGTTTTGAGGATTGCTTGGAACAACAGGCGTGGATAAAGACTGAATAGTGGCAGACCCTGCACATTCACAATTGCCAAGAAATATCTAAAGAAACCAGAGGCCACTATACGAAACATTAGCCTCTTTATTGGAAACATTTAGCATTGTACTTTAGCTAAAATCACATGATTAAAAAGAAAGCACAGACATACAAGATAAAACATGCCTGTGGAGTCTCATTAGAAATAAACAACACACATGGTTAAGGATAGAAGTACTCATATACAATCTTTCACTGTATAAGTCAAATGATTTCAAAAATTGAAGCAACTCCATTGGTTGATACTCCTGTGGTTGCTTCAAATAATAAATAGCTTAAGGAATAAGCACAAACAGACCTCCAGCTCTGGCTTGTTCACAATTCAACCAGAACTTGCAAGTCGCGCAGGCAAAGGAGAGTCAACAGACATACCATCAGGAGACTACTCTGATCTAGCTTGAAAGTCTGCGCAAGTCTGGTAGCTTTACTTTCCACTATCCAGCTACTTCTTGAGAAAGTCGTCAATCTCGTCAACCAATCGAACGATGTATTCGGGACCGGGCTGGACGCGAGCGGTGATCCGGCGTAGCTTCTCGGTTCTGCAAATTTTTCACAGGAAAGCCAACGCGATTATTAATAATCGGGATTTCAAACCACAGAAACAACTATTTGATTACTGAGGCACGCCATGATGAATGGCTTCGGATTATTATCAACCACCAGAGGTTCTTTAAGGTGCGCCTAAATCTCGGTACACAGGCCTCAAGCATTTTGGCCTCAATCGAAAATGCCGCCGTGGCATCCATAATTTGATCCCGCGACCATTGAGTCAGCAGTTCAGCACAAGCAATGTGATGAGTCAGGCACAGTCGAGCTTAAATATAAAAGACTGTTTTAAGGAATTTCCAAGTGCAACTAAATAAATATTAAGATATTTCTAACCAACATCAGCAATGACAAAATATTTCCTTAATGTTAGACGTTACCTAAACGTGCTTTCAAGCCTTATGCATCTGTAATAACGTACAGTAATCCCTCGTTAACTCGAAGCCATCAAATCCGGGGAAAATTTCGAGATAGGCGTTATTTCGAGTTAAGCAAAATGCCGAAAATGTTCGCCCAGGTCACTGTAAAAGAAAAGCCAGTGCTGCTAGGAAAAGCTCCACTGCACAAAACAGCTACCGTAGTAAAGGCACAAGAATTCGGAGGGGAAAAAAATTTATTACCGAGGACCAAAAAATTGCGTGATGCTCGCCTGTTTCGCTTTAGCGTTCGGTCCGAGAAAGGCGTTCTCCAGTTGCTCAACACATCACATGAGCCGTTGGTCGCCACCGCTGCATTCGACCTTGTTGCGGAGCAAGCACAGCATGTTATGTGTTTCTGTCGTAGGCACTTCTCGAGGCTCTTCCTCATCTGCATGGTCATCTGCGTCGTTCACGGCCATCTCAACGATATCGGCGTCCGGCAGCATTCCGGTAACGGGGAAAACGAAGCGAGGAAAACAAAGAATACCAGCTCGCACATGCAAGGGCTAGGTTGCGTACTGACGGGCGCATGCTGCACACGCCGCCCACCGCGCATAAGTCGCGTGCAGGTGCGCACACGTGATCACTCCCACAGTTGCCTGACAAGGCTGATAGGAAACGGCTGCGTCCGCGGGAATTTCAAATTCGCCCTTCACGACTGCGTTCGGCACGTATAGTAAGAGCTAAGCGTTCGCACGGAGCCGTCGTTGCCTGTTGGGAGTAGACTTTGCCTTCTGCGCTCCCTGTCAAGATTTCGAGATATCCACTGTTCCCTCCGGAAAACGTTTCGAGATAAGAGGGGGCAAATACATAGCACCTATGGGAGGTTAATGCACGGCGAAAAAAGACTTAACCGAGATTTCGAGATATGCTAGTTCGAGTTAACGAGGGTTTACTGTATCTAGTTTTTAACATGCGACATATTTCATAACCATGGTTAGAAGAAGTGCCGTATTTACTCGCGTAATGAACCCACCTTGTTTTGAGAAAAGTTGACGCCAATTTAGGGGGAGGGTTCATTACGCTGGAGAAAAAAGTCACGGGAGTTATAACAGCGAAAATTTCGGGTGACGACTTTGCTTGTTTTGACCAGTCAAATGCGCGACAAATCTTTTTTGTAGCCCGAAGCTCTTTTTGTTTCGTCCCGTAACCAAAGTGCATGGGTCGATGCCAAAGTGTCGTCCAGTCACTCGGTTCCAATGCCCCAGCGCATACTGTTAGTAACCAGCCGTGTAGCTAGTGTACCGGCCGATCTAAAGGGTACGTAGGTGGCGTTAGCTGCTGCCCGATCTAAAGGGTACAGCCACATCAATCGATCCATTCATTGTGACTTTCAAATTTCGATTTATGTCGTCCACACTCTCGTTGCTTTCATTCATCTTTGGCTTTCATTGCGTTGTTATTTTGTCATATAATGGCTTGATTTAACATTGTTTTGATTGCTAACGGCACTGGCTATCATACAGAAATAAAATAGATACATTTAAAAAATTTCTTTTTTCACGGGTCAATGATCAAGATGTAGGTTCATTATGCGAGTGGGTTCATTACGCAAGTAAATACGGCAATTCATTGTAAACTGCGAAAATCACAAAGCAAATAAACCAATCACAATAATCTCAAATGAGGAATATAATGCTACGACAGGGGAAATGATGTTGTAAATTCATAAAACTAAAGAGCAAAGTTATTTCTCTTGAATTAATTTAATTTTTCACTATACTTACATTACCATGCTTGCCGCCTTTAGCACAAAATGTAATGTCACATTTTTATAGAATCTAGTAGGGCCCTGTATTGTTCCCAACTAGTAGAAATTAAGTACAAGTTTCAAGAAATTTTACAGAGCCATTACAGTGGAACCCCTCATGGGGTATGGTAAGGCAAATGATATATGTCAGTTTTAGCGTAATATCTTAGAAGTGGCTGCAAGTATTCCCATGCAATTTTACGTGCTCACAAAAAATGCTACTGGGTATATCAAGTGACACCCTTTCTTTTTATGCCTAAGTTATCCTTCCTAAGGCCCACTCACAAATTTTAAAGGGCGTTTACCTATTCAATGTGCCTTTTCTCTGCAACTACTGAAAGGAATGTAACCATAATCAGATGTGTTGTTGTAGAGACTCAAAGGTTACATCTAAACTAAAAAAAATATTACATTTTTCATTATGTATTTTGTAAAAAAAAATTAAAATACTGCTTGCACAACGCCACGGAGACTGCGTGTTGTTACATAATTTTTTTACAGTTTTTATAAACTCAGCAATTTTTTAAGTTCAGATTGTTTCTAACTTGTGTAGCTCACGCATACAAAGTTTCATCCAAATCAATTCAATACTTTTTGAGAAAAGGTACATTGAAGTTGAAAAATTCACAGAAAATGCAATTTGAGAAAAACAAAGTTTTTACGTGCGCATGCGGCTTGCACCAGAGGGCTCACTTCTGGCATTTAAACAGCTTGGAGAGACCGCTCTGAACGATATGTGGGGTTTAACGTCCCAAAACCACCATATGATAATGAGAGACTTAGTTGGAGTGACCGCTTGACATCAGGTTTCCACAGATTTGTTCCTCAGGGTACAGTGGATTTTTCGGTGTCAATATTGCAAATTCGATTTTTTGGGGGTCTTCACCCTACCATACCCCCTTAAAGAAGGCATGCTTCGGGCAGCAATTTTTGTATCTTATACGAGGAGTTTCTCATAAGCAGGGTATCTCGTATGCATTTTTTTTATCGAGCCATATTTTACAGTAGGCACATTGCGTCTCATACCGATTCGCCTCTTATAAAAGGGTTCGACCGTATCACCAAATTATAACAAGAACACTGAAATGCATAACTTTCACGTGCAGGGTATCAAAGCAAAATTTAAAAATGAAGCAAATAGATGCTCTTCTGTTAACATACCTGTGGTGGTGAAATTAACGACAGAGCTCTCAGGGACGCACCTAATCCCCGTTTCACCTTGGTGCCCCTTTACACAATAATTATGGTGCATAAAGGTGCATGTGGTCGACTATACCAAGCAGAGATTTCACTCGACGGAGTCGAGCGTTTGAGATTGTGTGTCGATTTGCTTGGCAAGTGTTGCATTTTAGAAGCAGAATGCTGCTCCTAACAAGGCAGATCAACTGCGATATCGGGTGAATCGTATGTAACAAGAAAAAAATTATTTATTATTAGTAGGCTTGTGCGATAAGCGAATTTTGCGTTGCAAGCAAATAGCGATCTCGTTCGAATAACTTTGAATCGAATTCGAATGGTATGCATATCACATAAAAAAGGGGGCTTATTTTCCAGGACCCAACTACTTTTAAGAATTGAACCAAGCTTTGTGCGAATGCCATCCTTTTATGGTACGAAGGAAGAGGAAACAGCTTTGAACAGTAGCACGACTTTGCTTTCCAGAATGCAAGTGATAACCTGTACAATATACAGTGTTTTAAAATTTACTTATGACTCACATAACGTAGCGTAACAAGCTTTTAAACTTAAATAATGATGAATCGATGCGAAGGTAATATGTTCACGTAAGCTTGAAGTGGGGCTTTGCGGCAGTGCAGATTTCTCCTTTGTGGGTGCTTTCACGGCTCAGCGCGATTCCACTGTAGTGAAACCACCTTTGCAGGGGTTACATGCGGACTAATGTTTGTTCATTTCGGAAATTTCCAATAATTTATATCCGAGCCGAAAGAATTTGAATGTCGTAATGTTCATTCGAATATTTGAAGCATTCAAATATTCACACGAGCCTACATATCTTCAATTGAGACATCAAAATGCACAGCTGTGAAAGCTTTATAAGAAAACCCAACCAAAAAATAAAATGTGCGAGTAGGGTCTCCCCTTCAGTGTAAAATGAATTAAGATAGCATGCGTAACACACACATGCACACACTCGCATATGCACACTGCCAATAGCCATTATGGCGAGTGTCAGTCGACGTAATGGCCACAGGCGGCGCTGACCGACACTCCCATGCTTAATATATACCTTATAAAAGTGGACGGAGGAATCGCTGCCACCATATCTCAGTGGTAGAGCATCAGACGCGTTATTCGAAGGCAAGTTAGCTATTTGTCCACTTTTATATCTTGACACTCGCAATTTCTACTGATAACATCCCCTATACCATTCATATTGTGACTGCCTGTTAGTTCTCATTAAGATAGTGTCTTGCAAAGAAAACGAGCCCTTAAATTTACTTTTCTGGTATCTATTAAAGACATTCAGGATCATAGATCTGCAAAAGTTGTAGAGTTCACTCGGACTCGCTCGTGAAATATATATCGAGCTTAGGACTCACTCAAACACGCACTTGCCAAATTTTTCAACCAGACCCGCTTCAACTCAAGCTCGAATTATTAATTCACCCCGACTCACTTGCCGCTTGATCCGAAACTAATTCACACCTCCGATCAATAAATATTGGAACAGTGTATAATATATACTGCTCTGGAATACGTGCGAGTAGACGCGAGTGAAAAAAAGAACCCAGGTAAGGGCTTTAATAATTCTGAGTAGATAGGACTTCAGTTCAGCAAACAAAAAAGGAACTCGGACTCATTCAAGAAAAATATCTTGCGCGTTGCAAATCGCCCCGACTCAGGCTCACCTGAAGTTTCCTAAGCTGGACTCAATCGGGCTCTAACTCACAAAAATTTTCTTCAACTGAACTTACTTGGACTCAAAATCACCAAAACATTACTTCCCTGGACTCTCGGACCTGGACTCTATTCGAGTAAGAGCGAGTGGACTAATCAGCAAGTCTGTCGACCTATGTTCAGAACAGTCACCTTCAGAATCTGGACACATTCTTAAGAGAGCAATGCCTGGGCATTCAACTTCCTTGACAGGTCAGACAATGCATTTAACAAGAACAAGGAGTCAGTTCAGCAACTAGTTTAGGTAATATTTCTTGTGAAATGCACACAAGTCGGTGGCACATTTACTTCATTTAAGGTACAGTATAACCTCGTTACAATGAATCTACTTACAACAGACATTCGGATACTGCATACTAATTTACGATGTTATGTTTATCTCCCTATCTGTACCATTGATCGAGATTCATTTAGAACAGATCCAGGTACGATAATCATTCAGATATAATTGACCGAAATAAGAGGCCAGAAAGATAGCCTGCACTCCTCTACAGCGGACTTCACATCGCTCTACTCCAAAAAGGAGCAGTGCGCCAGCTGTGTCAACACAGGTGGCAGCCATTTTGAGACGACCGTGCTTAGCTAGGACCAATCTGGCTAATGGGGCTTGCTACGACCAATGGTAAATGCATCGTATGAAAATCGATGCGATCTTTAAAGTTACATCGATTTTTACATTGAATGTAATCTTTAACGATTACATTGTTAAAATAAAAAACAGTTGGCTATAAAAAGACAGTCGACTCAAAGAAAAAAAAAAAACAGCATTAAAGCAATACTTCCTTAGCACTTGAATAAACTTTTTCCAAAGTAGAAAAAAGTAAATGGAAAGCACCCACTCGATAGCAGCCCTCTCTCAGAATAGAAGTTATGATATGTTCAGCATAGCACTGACAACGGCTGCTTTGTTCGGCTGGAGCTGTTACATTTTGTTTGTCCTCGTGTATCGTGTGCATCGGTTCGTTACGGATGTGATCACGGTGTGATAAAGTTGAACACATCAGCCAATGCTGCACATCGTACGCCACTGCAAGCAACGAAGCCGACATCCTTCAAAAACAAGCTTGCTATCCTAGAGCAAGTTGAGAAGGGAAAAAAAAAAAAAAAAAACGTAGACGTCGCTGTGGCATATGCAAGATCAATCTAAATAGATCACGAAAGTCCGAACGAAAAGTGGTCCGAAATTTATTGTGACAGACAACAACCGCGTGACGCTTGAAGTGAGACTAGGTAGGGAGGGGACAAATAATGAAAACAAAAGATAAATGTTTATTTGTAATAGTATTAACCTTATTTGTTACTGAAAGTTAATTTCAATAAAAAATTTAGTCTTTGGTAAGTGGTTGAGCATCCAACTTTTTTCGTTTGGTCTTAGAAGAAGCAGGCACATGCAGGCCATCTGGTAACATGGGCCAACGACTTTGGGGGCATATACAGGCAATATGCTATCAGAGCTTGTGTTTAGTTCGGCATGTTCTTTGTTTTGGCGCATCATCAGGTCAGCGAGGCATTGCCGACTTTGGTGGTGGTTTCGTGCGTACCTTAGGCAGCTTACTTATTTTTCCATGTGCTGTTTACTGTTGTGACATTTCAGAGCTCAACTAGCTCACAGAATGCGTAGATAGCCACTCTTGTGACTACCGATTGCTTCCGCTGGCGCACGGCCGGCATGCCCTCGCCTTGGTGACGTGACAGGCTAAGCAATGAGACCCTGTACTCCACGGCTGCCAAAGCTATATATTCAAAGCTGCTGTCTCACTGCAGACGTTTTCAAAGATTGGGCAACGCGAGTTTTCAAAATATTATGCCATTTTGCTCGTGAACAATTGTCTCGCAATTGCTTCGGCGAAGCTTTGTGTGCACAACGCAAGTATGTCATTTGGCCAATAAAACAACCTTGCTTCCTCAATCTTTCGTTTTTTGTTTCTTTTCTCTCGCGCATGCAATTAGCAAGGCACAAGGCACAACAAAATCGCATAATAATATAGGCACGTAACAAGTCGGCAATAAAAAAAATTCTGATTTCGCGCCATGTAGAGCAAGTGCACAACGTCACTACCGCTTTCAGTAGTGACGTCACATTTAGTTTTTATTTATCTATTATTATTATTATTATTCGCTGTTAGTTGTCTCCTCCTCACGTAGATGGCGATGGTGGCGACGAGCTGCCGACTACAGGATCCATGGGCTTCTATGGAAGTTACGCTACCAGTTTACATACAGTGAAAGCTCGTTAATTCTAACTTTTATAATTCGAATTTATGAATAATGCAAACCCTTAGTTGTGGTCCGGCCAAGCTCCATACAAGCCTATGAATAAAAAAAGCCTGTTAATTCAAACGCGAGTAGGTTCCGCCGCGCATAACTCCAATTACGCGCCACTGCGCCGGCAGCTTGTCTAGTCGCTCGATAGGGCGGCTGCCGAGTTACGAGGCGGCGTTGACAGGGAGCGGAGAGAAAAACGGAGAAACTGGCACGAAGGCCAGAGTGCAGAAAACAGCGCCACTTACTCTCCACCCCCTCCCCCCACAATCTCTCTCGGCGGCTGCCTGCTCTCCATTCTACGTAACCTCCAAGATTTGTTTTCTTTTTTAAGCGCCAATCTCTGAGCCTTTGAAAATGCTGCGTAGTGGTCACAGTTAGACGACAGATGGCATGACCAGCACACAGCAAATAGGGTGCGTCGTAGCTTCGCCCAGCCTTTTCTGCAGTCTCTGTCTCGGGCGTGCGTCGTACAGCTCGGTTGTTGGTGCTGGGAGTAGCTTTCGACTGTCGCGATTCTTTGTGTTGGTGTTAGGCCTCGGCTAATGTTTGTTGCGGTAGCGCTGGTAGTAGCTTCCCATCTGTCGCGATTCTGCTGCTCCGACTTGATGGCATGCGCCCACGGCAAATACCGCGCCAAAACACTTCCTTTCAGCAAACACGACAAGCTGGCCTTCTTTTCAGCAAACACGACAGCGGTACTGCAGCCCATGGACCAGGGTATAATTAGAAATTTAAAATCATTTCATCGGCGTCATATGTTGGAACAAATTATTTTGTGCAATAACTACCAAGTGACGCTTCTAAGTGCACTACACATACTTGTGCGTGCTTGGGAGCAAGTGACAGCGCTTACGATAGCAAATTGCTTTCGCCACTGTGGCTTCAGCACAGAAGCTCTACAAGCTGGCGAGCCACCAGTGCTCGAACACGGCGTCACCGCCCCCATGGCGGACGTTTTGGAAGACGTCTGCTTTGCGGGCTACGTCGATGTGAACTCAAGTGCAGTGGTGTGTGGTGCAGTCACGGATGGGAACATAATATGTCAGGTGAGAAGTGCAGAACCTGTCGCTGCGAGTGACGACGAGGAGAAGGATGAAGCACCAGTGCGGCCCTCTGCTGCAGAAGTCACGGCCGGATTGAATGCCACCGGTTTTGAAGAAGGCGGAGAAGAGGCCTTCTGCCAAATTCGCTCGTTAGAGCAAAAAGTGTTGGCTGTCGCCTTCAAAAAAAGAAGGCAGACAGTGATCAGATTTTTTTCAAAAATAAATTGTTATGCCCTACTCGCGGTGTACTATTGTTCTTCACTTTCGTTAGATCGAACTTTCGTTAATTTGAACTGAGGCAGCTTTCCCTTGCGGTTCGAATTAACGAGCGTTTACTGTATACCCTGGCGTACGGAATTGTCGAAGAAAGGATTAGGTGACTTACAACCCCAGAGGTTTCGGCTCCACGAAGCTTTATATCTCGACGTTGAAGACTCTCTGCTGGCGTGGCTTTGCGACCCCAGTCCGCAAAATATCCCCGTGGACAGATTGCTGCTACAAAAATGTGTGAAGCAACTTGCGTTCGCTCCTAATCGAGGAAAGTGGTTGGCTCAACAGAACAAAAGGTTGGTTCAACAGATTTAAACAGATGCACGGAATCGCCTTTAAGTGTCTTTGGAGAGAGTCCGCCTGCGTCAAAGACACTGTTGTTGCCGCCTGGAAAGCCCATGTTCTTCTCGTTAACCTCGAAAGCTATGCATTACGGGATGTGTCAATGCCAATGAGAGCGGTTTTCTTTATAAGTTGCCGCCTGGATAGACTGTTTTGCCAAAGACGCGTGCCATGGCGGTCCAAGGAGCGCGTTAGCGTTCTCTTTTGCTGCAATATTAATGGGAGCGGGAAAACCAAGCTCTTGGTTATAGGCAAGTCAAAAAGACAGCGATGCATGCGCAATATGCACGTTCCGGTGTACTGGGATTCGAACAGAAGCGCCTGGATGACCAATAATACTTTCAACCGAGGGTTGCCAGATTTTGACAGCAAGATGCGCCAACGAAATAGGAATGTGTTACTTTTCCTTGACAATTGCTCGAGCCACATGCACCTTCCCCTGCTTCATGCTACAAAGGTGGCATACTTCCCACCTAACACAACAATAAAGGTGCAGCCTATTGATCAAGGCATTGTACACTCAGTGAAGTCAAGGTACGGCTCACGCCTCGCTGAGCGTTTACTTTTTCGACATGCAGCAAAAGCGAGGCTTGGTCAGACCTCAGATATGCTGTGTAGGTACTTACAACTGAGTGGGCGCAGACTCAGCCACCAGTAGTGAAAAACTGCTTTAGAAAAGGCATTTTTTTTTTGTTGGTGAGTGACTGTACAGCCCCTTGCCACTGGAACGCCAACCAGATCCCAGTGTCTAACCCCCGTATTCACAAACGTTCCTAAACTCGACCTGACAGAGTTGCGCACTGCGCCGCTTCTCGGCTAAAAATCACGCTGTGCTACTCAACAATAGCAGCAAATTATCACTGATATGCAGCGTCTCTCCCTAGCTAGAGATGGCGCTCCCATCAGCTTTCTCAAGTGAAAGTGGAGCGTTGAGTGAAGGGGCATTCTAGAATACAGGGGTAAGTCAGGTGTCGAGGAGGCCTTCGGAAGACACGCGGAACTGTGGGTGACTTTGTATGTTAAGAGCAGCTGACAGGTGAAGAAATTGTTGCCAAAATTCACGGTGTGCAGAATGCAGAGCAGCTGGATGAAGACAAAAATGAAGAAGGCATTTCAAACTGTAACTGAGAAAGTGGCAACTTCTCAGGCCCTGGACTACAATCAAGGGCTGACAAACTTTTGAGCAACAGGCCACAGGTGCAGATAATGTGAACAAAAAGGAGACAATATTTACACGATTGTAAGTAGACCCATTTTTTCAAATTTGACAAACTATTCTTAGGAGGTGGATTTAGAATCAAAACCGAACCGTGTACCACTAGTAACGGCGAAATAAAACGAGAAATCAGGGGCGCTTCACCGCGATTACAACTTTGCACCTATGTTTCCATGGTTACGGCAAAAGCATAGCATATTAATTTACCATATTGCATACATTTTGAGGTAAATAAAGGTGATGCTGACTTTAAAAGAAGTTGACCACCATACTTGGAGCGATAACCCCACCACCATTGCATCCAGAAGTGTGCTGAACAACGCCACAACGCGATATAATCGCGACTCGCCGAATGGGGGGTATTGGTAGTCGACGGAAGAGCCAGAAAACAGCTCTTTGTGATGGCACTTTTTTCAGCAGCCGCGTCCCCCCGTGTTTCTGTCACTTGTGCTGTGTTTCACTGAATCGTCGCAAATATAGCCATTGTATATCCTCAGAAAGCCGTGAACTCCAGTGGGTGCGTGAGGAAGGCTTCCTTGGCTACTGTGTGCGACTGTACCACGCGATGTCGTGGTGCAGCCATTCATGTAGTGTGGACTCACAATTGATGACGACATGCTGTTTGACCGCAGCAGCTGTGGCAGCAGCAGCATCAGTGAGGACCACTCCAGCGACGATGAGTAGTGTTCATGAATAAATTTTGTTTGTGTGAACTGTGCTCGCATTTTTGTCTACATTCGAATAGACTTACAATCATGTAAATACGGTATAGTGTCTAAACCTGTCTGCCACACAGTGCAGGCAAAGCTGATAAGCGTTTTTCAAAAGATCTATGAATAAATACGTTAGTCAACGGCGTTTTGTTTGCAACTTGCAATTCTCTTCGATTATAACAGACTTCTTACTTACATAATAGTCTGTTGTGACAGTACATGGATTTAACATACTTCCTTTACAATGGACCGAAATCCTTTTCCCTATGAAGGTCTGTTGTAACGAGGTTATACTGTATAAGTAAAGTAGACTTGCACTCATACAAACACCTTATTTAATGCACAGAGTTTTGAACTAATGATCGTAACACTACACGTCGCATCTATATTGTGATGTGCGTGGAACTACAGTCCAACTCTGCTATTGCAGCAACCAACAGGCTTGGGCTAGCAGGGCCCGCATAAAAAGAAGCTTGCACCACTTACGTGATGACGCTGTACTCGTCCGAGTAAGGACGCATCGATGGCACAATCACTGCATTCGGGTACACGTCTACGTCGATTGGGAGGTCAAGGATGGAACCAGATTAAGCGACTTGGGGCAACGATCTGGTACGAAAGCCTGCGATTTAAAAGAAATACCTTTATTATCTTTGTGGAAACTTTAGCATTAACACATGATGAATGCCACCAGCTAAAAAAGCACTACAGATGACTTCCACGCAAGCAGTATTGGCCAGCAACGAGCTGCTAACGACAGAATATTACCAAAAACCAGTGAATTTTTTTAGGAAACTCAAGACCAATAGCAACAACAGATAACCATCAGATTGGCTACGCCACTGCCAGGCGTACTGCAAGGTTAAATAACAGAGCAGGCTACAAGACGCACTTCCATTGTTTATATGAGCAATCGATGTCATCGTACAGGATCAGCATGACTGCTTTCTAACAGCAGGCTAGCCAAGGCAAGTACAAGACGTACACAGGCAGCTCACGGCACAGGAAGTGCCGTGAGCTGCTCCTGCATGTACTCGTCACCAAAATACAACGGATCATCTTTGATGCATTACACGTTTTTTAGCCTAATACGTCTGTTCCTTCCTGACAAACGTATCTTGAAAATAATGCTTAATAATAACGTTTAATAATAATAATGTTTAATAATAACAGATTGTGATATTTTCCTCCTTTGAATATCTTTGGTTAATACAATTCTTGCAGTGTGTACTTCATTTTCCAGGTCCCACCAAAAAACTTTTTCAAGACTCGACTGTATAAGCATGCCTGAAAATAAGCGCTGGGTGCGATGAGCCTGTGACAACAGAACAGCTGCTTCCCCAGTGGAGCCGCACCCAATACTCACACTGGATGCCGGAAGGTGTGGCGATGGTCCGACGCAATGATGGCAATGTCCCGAGAAAGCGGACGGTAGCGCACTATGAACCTTCCCAGCTCTTCCAGCAGCTGTAAAAACGAAATAGCAAGTAGGGTTCCAATGAGAACACAGCAGGTAGACTGGAGTTATTTATGGTATGTGGCAACCATAGAGATTCCTAAAAAATGGACAAAGTCATAACAATTTACGTCAGAGTAAAATTTACGTCAGAGTGTGACAAAATTTTAAAACGACAATATTATCAACAGCAGTGCCCTACTTACAAAGAAATTAAGGTAAATGCACGAGAATACATGCGTCGCGGTAGGACATTCTCAAAATGATACCGATCACGTCAGATGAACTGCCCATAATTAATCACGTAATCAAGTAATCGATCTAGCAGCACTAAATAGAGAATCTTCTGTGCGTCGAAAGACGCAATAAAATGCTGCTTATTCGTTTCCGTTAGATTCATGGAAAAAAGAACCGCCAGACGCCACTAAGCAAAATGGCACGAGTGGTTCAAAAATTCAATTTTCGTGTGGTCACACTGGACAGGTTGATCCATCTAGCGGGGCGAACAAAAAACACATCTGCCATCTCTGAGCCAATGACAGGAAATTGATCAATGGCCATTGTTGCTGCTGTGTCTCCCGGTGCTTTCATTCCGTCTGCTAGTGTCGGCGATCGCGCAGTAAAGCTGGACAACGTTGTGCACAGCAACAGTCACGCGAGTCGGACTGCTTTTTGAGGCGAGTAATTTGAAGTGCGCTAACCCAACTCGGGCCACTAAAACGCGATTTCATTTCGAAATACGCCCTTCCTTGGCACAAAAGTAACACTACGAGGTTTCTGGACCGCTGTTTATACAATCAACGTCGACTTTATAGTTGCCTTTAGTGCCCCTTTAACTAGAGGAGACTCAGTGCTCCGATCATTCAGTCACCACGGGAATGATGGGTAGTAGACAAATTTGCCCAGTCTGTGCTTGCGGGCTTCGCACATATTTAGGGCTTTGTTTATTGCTGCGTTTTGGTTTCGTTTCGAAAAAAAAAAAAAGAACAGATTATTGGGAACTTCGTGACCAGATTTGAATTGGCGTGCCTAAAAGGTTTAGGAGGTGAAGTGAAAGTGCTGAATATATTCGAATTGTCTCGTGACAAAGCAGCTTCAAGCCACGCAAAGCCAAACGGAGCTGAAAGTACGAAGATTAGACAAATTAGTGTACAGTAAAAGCTCGTTAATTCGACACCCATTAATTCGGAAATTCGGATAATTCGGACGGCTCTATTGGTCCCGGCCAAAGTGCATGTTAATCTATGGGACCAAACCTTCGTTATTTCGCCGGAATTCGGCTCCGCACCGCTTAATTCGGACAAATGCTGACGGCTGCTGCTACACAAAAGTGTGATAAAGCAGCGCTGGCACCACTGGAGTGAAACCGACACCTGAGTGGCATCGCCATCATCATAACCTAGTGGGGGCGATCGCAGCGTCACCGAACGTCGGCGTCTTCTTTCTTCTCCACTCAGTGCCTCCGACGCCATTTTCCCTTGCGTTGTCGTGTCGGAACCATCTCTTCTTGCGGAGTTCTCTTTTTCTTCCATTGTGACCGTATTTGCATGCCACCACCATCGTGCGCTACAGTGATGGCAACGCCGAAAAAGCGGCAGAACTACGACCCGAAGAACTTGGCGACTTAAGTGGAAATTTTGGAAGCACTGAAGAACGGCGAATCGCGACAGCAGGTTATGACCAAGTACAACGTGAAGCGGAGCACGTTGGGAACATACGTGAAAAATGAGCAACAGATTCGACAAGCCTTTGAAAGCGAGAAGTTTCATGCCTCTAGAAAGCGGTTGCGAACCGCAGCTCATCCCCAGCTCGAAGAAGCTTTGCTCCGGTGGATTACTGACTGTCGCAACGCGCATCTGCCTTTGAGCGGACCTCTCATCATGGCGCAAGGTGAGAAGTACGCTGCAATGATGAACATTGCATCGTTCAAAGCGTCAGAAGGGTGGTTTGCGAGGTTTCGAGAGAGACACGAACTTGTCTTCAGGAGTGTGCGCGGCGAAAAGGCCAGTGTTGACGAAAGCGTGACCACCGAGTGGAGAAATGTGAAGCTGCTGGAGCACATCGCCGCATATGAACCACGTGACGTGTTCAATGCAGATATAACTGCTCTATTTTTCAGAGCTCTGCCCGACAAGACGGTGACTTTCAAAGGGGACGCGTGCATTGGTGGCAAGAAATGCAAGCAAAGGATAACTGTGCTTCTTGCCGCCGATATGACTGGCACGGAGCGCTTGCCACTACTTGTCGTCGGGAAGGCGCTTAAGCCACGTTGTTTTAAGAACGTCAAAAGCCTTCCTGTCGAGTACACAGCGAACAGGAAGGCATGGATGACATCGGACATTTTTCGCGGCTGGCTGCAGCAGTTGGACCGGCACTTCAGTCGAAGGACCGCAAGATAATTATGGTTGTTGACAACTGCAGTGCCCTTAACTGTACAGTCGAACTGAAGAGCATCAAAGTAGTTTTTTTGCCGCCCAACACGTCTGCTCTTCAGCCGATGGACCAGGGTATCATTCACTACGTGAAGTCGAAGTACCCCAAGCACCTGCTAGAGCGAATGATCCTATGCTCAGAAGCTGGAAAGTTGTATCAAGTGGACTTACTCGGCGCAGTGCACATCATCGGCCACATGTGGAAAAACACTCCGCCGCAAGTCATCGCCAACTGTTTTCGGCACAGCGGTTTTGTGAGGCCCGAGCATGCAGCAGTAGCTGACGATGGCATCGAGGAGGTGTCAGCCGAGTCCACCGACGATGACTGCCCGACTTTCGATGCTGTCCTTCCCACAGATGTGACCTTTCAGGACTACATCGCGATTGATCATGGTGTCGCCACGAGTGGTCTCCTGACCGATCAAGAGATTATTAATGATGTCACGGGCGCCCATGAAGACCACGACTCCGACGAAGAATCATGAGAGGAGATACAGCCGCGACCTCATCGCACCTCACGGGAAGTCTCGGAGGCGCTGTTAATGTTAGAGGACGCTTGCCTGAAACACTTCCCGACAGCTTGCGTGCTGTTGGCCATTTGGAACAGTTAAGAAAAATTGTGATGTCAGCCGGAATCTGCGCGAAAACGCAGACGACAATTACAAAATACTTCAACAAATAAAGGTATGCTACTGCAGCTTGATTTAAAATGTTGTTTTCCCTGTTCATTCGTTAATTCGGCATTCGGTTAATACGGACAGTTTTTCCGGTTCCGTGAAATCCGAATTCACAAGCTTTTACTGTACTACTGATCATGACCATGCTGGATGAAGCACCATGCTGGATGAAGCGCCATGCATTGCAACGCCCATACAAACTAATTCCAGAGTACCCTATAGTGTATCTATAGGAAACAACACTGGCAGCCTTTTCAGTTCACTTTATTTTTTAATTCATTATGGCGTTTTACATCGTAAGAATACAAACATTAAACATAGTTGAGGGTGATGCCAGAGACCACCTGTCTACAAAATTGTCCTTACCTCAATAGTGTCTTCAAAGGGACCACGCAACAGTTTTTGAACTTACAAAATAATAAGCTTATCTGAAATTGTCACTTCAAAGGGACCCTGCAACTCTTCTTGGACACACTCAATTCGCTGCTGACCAGCAGTCGAGGCTTTCATGAATGTGCAAGGCAAATATAGCACTGCACAGAGCACTTTCATTTGACGGACAGCCGACAATGGCAGATTTCGTGATCATGAACACATCCCAGTAAAGTCTACAGCGGTAGTGTCAACTTCAGTACACAAAATATGTAAATTTCTCACTTGGCAAACACTTATGTCCGCACTCTAAGTACTCAAACCCCATGATAACAAAGTCACATCTTACACGAAAATACTAGTTCGTTATACCCAGAAATTTGCTATAAAGGCATATTAATACTATTGAAAGACTATTCATTTACTTTGTTATAACCTATATTTCGTTATTTCCCATCTCGATGAATTAGTTCCTTGTTTCGCTTGTTCAGAAGAGGTGATGCCCGGCTTAGGAAAGTCCACGCTATTTTGAATGCTGTGGACCTCAGTGGGTCGCTTGCCTCGCACTGAACGCACTACCACAGTACAGAACGATTCATACAGTCAGGTCCAAATCCACAGGCATGCTGGTCAGTGCACGCTCTTTCTTTAACATGCCTTGCAAGCTAGATGTCTACGCAGACATGGCTAGGTGCTTAGCCAATTGAAACTGCTTCAAAAAGTGCCATCACTACCATCTGTCGGTCGGCCTGACGCAGTATGACATCGGTGAACACCAAGTACGTGCACAGCACGGTCATAATTCAGAACAGACGCAGCGTGGTAGCACCAGATGTGCTTGTATGCTGCGCAATTACCGCAAGCACGACTGGGTGCCACGGCAGTGGTCTCGAGAATACTCACTATCATACCGGTACTGTAGTTTGTTTTTTAAAACTGCGTTGAGTTGGTTCACAGAGATTTATGGTTGCGAATGAAAGATCGACAAGACTGGTCAGAAATAGAGTCTTTAGGGCAAATCAACAGTTTGCAGGTACGCGAGTGGGAGAAAAATGCGTATCTGGTTTCCTACGTTACCTGCGCGTCAGACAGACAGTCTGGTGAAGGCAAGTGACTCGGTTTGGTGAGCACTGTAGAACCAGAATTGCACAAATCTGCTGGGTAACAGATGAACCAGCGAAGACGAGCTGCGATGGCGTAGCAGGTGCAACAGCTTTTGTTTGACCCATATTTTATGGAAATGCACCCGATTTTACGACTGGTTTATGCATGAAGGCACAATGAAGAAGACTTCGACAACGTGGGAAACTGTGGTTGCATGATCTCAGGTTGAACAAAATTGATTTTCTTGCGCTATTAGAATAACGCGGCAGTATGGGGGGGCGAGTAATAGTCATGGCATCTTCTGCTTAAAAATATTTCTGCGCATAAAAGTTCAAATTTAAATTTAACAAGGTTTCTACATAACAAAGGCAAATTGTGACTTGTATCAAAGCTCAGCTATCTGTCTAAACACATTTAGTAGCTACATTAGTGTCCCTTTAAGTACACTGAAACCTTGATCAAACAAACTCAGTAAATTACTGGGTATAACAAAGTTAGTGACTAATAGCTTTGCCACAGATACAGTGTCAATCATTTATAACGAATTTTCAGATTTAACAAAGTATTTTCGTGGCAGAGGAGAGTTTGTTGCGAGATTTGAGTGTACCACACACTGCTGTGTCCGGAACCTCATTGCATTAGTAACCAATTAAAATTGTACTTTTGAAATTGTAATTTTTTTTATAGCAAGGACTTCATTTTTTTGAACATGGCAGTTTACTCGATATTTTATTCATAATGCCACATTGTGCGAACATGCAGAATTTTACCCGTAACATTATTGGTATTGTTTCACTGGCTACTGTACACAAGTTACAAGTGGGCTGTTTGTCGTACATTTTATTTTTCTTGCATACAGTCTTTCTGGCAGCTGGATTTAATAACTTCTGAAGCGATTTTCAGCTGACTTCAAGAATTTGTTGTAAATTTCAGGCCTCGTGCTATATGCTCCCGTGCTCTCAGAAGCCTCTACTACCAATCAGCAGCGCTTCTTGACCATGTTAAAAAAGTGTTGTAGGGCCTCTTTAAAGACGAATGAACACCATCTAGCAGTTTTACTCAGCTTTATCATGATTTCCGATACAATTTGAGTTGACTACACGGATGGTCATGTTGGTTTGATGCAACACAGCTATGGAAGAATACAACAATCGTCACCAACCTTTCCTAGGCAGTCCGTGGTGGGGTACTTCTTGAGTAGTTCGTCCGCCTTATGCTCATCCTGAAGGCGCTGCAAAATGTACTGGTTGAACTGAGCTTTGCACCCTGAAAAGAAGAAAAAAAAAAAAAGAAAACCTGATTTGTCAAAGAACATTATCAATTAAGACAAAGTGCTGTGCTATCAACCCTATAGGCATAAAGTCAATCAGTCAACCAACATGTCATTTCCAACAAGCAGGCAAAATATTGAAAAGCTACCTCTACACAAAATAAGAGCAGTATTTCTGGTCAATTACTTTTGAGCGCCTTTTTCCCTGTCTCATGTTATTCAAGCATCTCGGGTGCACTGAGACTCGGCAGAACAAGATGACCCAGGTTACAGACGCTCGCTCAATTGTATGATGATGTTACAGATATGTTCTTAATTTTATGACGATGTTACAGATATGTGCCCAATTGTATGACGGTGTTACAGATATGCGCCCGACTGCCCGAACAAGTGACAGATATGTGCCCAACTGCCCGAAGATGTGACATATGCGCCCAACTGACCGAAGATGTGAGAGATATGCGCCCAACTGCTCGGCAATGTGACAGACATACGTCCAACTGCTCCGCAATGTGACAGACATGCGTCCAACTGCCCGGCAAAGTGACAGACATGCGTCCAACTGCCCGGCAAAGTGACAGACATGCGTCCAACTGCCCGGCAAAGTGACAGACATGCGTCCAACTACCCGGCAATGTGACAGACACTAGTCCAACTGTCTGACGATGTGAAAGATGAGCACCTGTCTGATATGCACCTAATTCTCCGAAGTCGTAACAGATATGCATCTGATTGCCTGGCTATGTTATAGATATGCGCTTCATTACACTAGATTATGGATACATGCCTCACTGCAGGACGAGACTACCGACCAGTGTTTAATCGCACGACAAGACTACAGAGACGTGCGTGACTGCACTATGAGGATACAGAGACTTGCATGACTACACGAGAGGTTGTAGAGTGCAAACTCAACGACAATACTACAAACACATGCCTCATCACACCTAATTGTGCCCAACTGTGCGACTAAGTTACAGATTTGTGCTGAATTGCACGACGAGGCTACTAAGACAACGGGACGTCAGAATTCAACTTACTGCATGTAACCTTATAACGCAGCCTCGTGATGACCTTGGCACGATGGCGAACCTCACCGCTCGCAGCCGCTCGGGCGAGGGTGAGCCTGTCGCCCGAGTTGGGTAGCTTGACATAGTCCCCCAGCCATACCAGTAGCTTGACACGACCTTTGATGAAACCAAAAGCTGCTCTGTCGGCTTCCAGGACGCATTCGTACAGCTCCCAGTGTTTGCTGCCAATAGAAACACAGATGTTTCAATAGAATGCCCTTTACTTCACACGCATACGTCCTCCGCCTTACATTATGCCTCTACTATTGGAGCAAGAGAAACAGCTTGCTTATAGGAACAGGCGCTATGAATTCTTGTTTTCCTTAGATGCACTAAGTGGCCCTCGCCCCCTGATTTGAGCACTCCCGTTAGATAATAAAAAGTCACACAGTGGCACATAACAAATCACAACCCAGCCATATGTTTATACTCCCGGCAAGTAGCACGAGAAGTGCAGGTAATAGCGCTTGTCTTGTACCAAAAATGCAAAATGCCGGAAATGATTTGAATTTCCTCGAGGATTGCGAGCATTCATGAGCTCTGAGGGAATAAGTTGGTTCACAACTTCGAACTCTCCGAAATATTGCACACCTGGACTCACTCGGACTCTCAACTCACTGCCCGACCAGAGTCTGAGTGAGTCAACTCATGTGCGAGTTTGTTGATCCTAGCCTGCATGACTACTACTGGTACTACTACGGTGGCACAGGGTTGACAGTATCACAGCAAGAGAGTGGCATCGAGAAAGCATAGGTACACCTGTAGTTCCGATGGACAAACAATGCCGAGTGTGGCGATTCGAACAAACTCACCGTGTCTCCTCAGGAATGTTGTAGAAGCTCCAGTAGAGGGTCTCCCTGATGTTCGTGTCATCGAGGCGGTCGATAATGCCAAGGATGTCGATGTTGGCCGTCAGGTCCAGCTGTGGGTCCGAAAGTTCATAGGGAGGGATATCCCTGCAATAATAATTTTTCGAAAATGTATGCGACACATCGTGCACCTTGAGCAGCTTTAAGTCTTACTATAATCGCCAAGGGAGCTATTTTGTAGAAATGAAAGGACGAAATGAAACGTGACAGAATGACGAGAGGGAAGCAAACAGATAATAGGCAAAATTGAGGAATTCAATTTAGAAATGTTTCTCATGTGCGAACAAAAACTTGATATAGTTGAACATCAGAATTAGCAGGCATTGTTTTCCAAAGCTTTAAATTGAAGAGCGAAATGACTAACAATTTGCAGTAATGTCTTCATTGGGCACCAGACGGGTTCACAATTTCCCAAGACGTTCGGTGGTGGGGGAGGAAGGCTAGTTGCAATTTTTGCAAACTACTGGCAAGGAACTGGAATAAACCAGAGACAAAGCAGGCTAATTTCTGCCATTTCTGGTATGGAACGAGCCAAACTGAGTCATCTGCTTTCGATATTGTCAAAAAAATTTTTGGTGGTGACGTAGACTCTGTGACTCAAGTACACCGCTGGCCAGACCATTTTCAGGACACCCGTCATTGTGCTCTCAAACAACGAGGTGTTTCCAGATGACGAGGCCTTCAACCACCGCATGTGGCGCTACAAGTGGCGGGCGTGTCTTCCACTGAACAAATACAACAAGAAAATTTACAAAATTCACCTGATGGCCCTGGTGCTCCCTTTTGATACGTTTGTCATGGAAGAAACATACGTCGGCATGCATCAGCTTGATCAATAAACAGTTTTTGAACCTAACATCCCGAGTACTTGGTCGATGCTTTGCATTTTCCGACTACATCGACGACAAGCGCGCCAGCTGTCAGTTCAGTCACAGTCAGTTCAGTCACAGTCAATTCAGCCATTCACAGTCAATTCAGTCATTCACAGTCAATTCAGTCATTCACAGTCAGTCACAGTCAGCCAGTCAGTTCAGTCATTAAGTCACAGTCAGTCAAACATCAAATAGAGGCGGCTAAGAGTGTAGCTGTCGTCGATGTCACCATCAGTTCACTCAGTCAGTCACAGTCAGTTCAGTCATTCAGTCAGTCATAGTCAGTTCAGTCAGTCACAGTCAGTCATTTTTGTTGGTGTTTGCCTATATCGTTTATTGTAATCTTCCCCACCTGCCTAGTCTTCAGTGACTGCAGTATTTTCTAAATAAATAAATAAATTTGACTTTAGCCCTAGCACTTGAGTTTTTATCTAATCTAAGTCTGCCGAAGACCGCTGGATATGCATTCAGTGGTGATCCAGCCACTTCAACTTTTGGAGCAATTTTTGGAGCAGAGAAAATGCTCTTTTGGAGCACCTTTGTATCGGCACTCGATTTTGGAGCAGCAATTGTAGCAGCAACTTATTTTACAAAAATACATCTCTCATTATTGCTGAAACTAAAGCTGTGATAGCAACCACAGTTCTATAAAACCGTATTTGTCTCAATTCTCAATTATTAATTAGAGTGTCACGTGCATGCCGATTTTAAAAGCCACCAAGAAATGGACCAGTCCATCAGATTTAATGCACTACTGAAAATGAAGGTAGTGCAGGTGTAGCATTAGTTTATTAAAGTACACTAAAAGCTACGACGAAAATTCCCAGAAACCGAACTGTAAGGAGAGTTTTGAACTTTCATTTATTTACAGAAGAAAGATGTGCATGTTGCAGCATTTACGTCCTCTTGCTCACCTTCTTGCTTAGTTCTTCCAGCTGTGAGAGGGTTTGGCTCAAAGCGGAGTTGCCTTCAGCTAATAAAGTTTGCCCAGCTTCAACTTGTTCCAGGCTCTTAGAACGCAGACCAGAAGAAATTATGTCTTCTGCTCGTTTCAGCAATGCCCTACTTGAGGTGACCTTTTCTTCCAAGTTCTTACGAAGTCGCTTTTCGTCGACATCAGCACCAGTGTCTTGGTCTCCAAGCCTTTTCCTGCTTTCTGACTGCTGTGCACTTGCAGTTCTCTCTGTGTATCGGGCTCTAGATCTCCTTACACTTTGCAGAAGCTCTGTAGACAAGGGAACTTTAGTGGCATCTCCATCATACCTGCGGAGGTATGTCTTTGTCTGGCGCAACCCGTTAATGCTTGCAATGCATAATGAGTAGCGGTTCTCATAAAAGCGCTTATTTTCGCTAAATCCTCGTTCGCAGTCTGCGTTGCCATGTGGCAGGCACAGCAGACACTTGACAAGCCTCGACAATAATGGATACTTTGGTTGACCTCCAGGAGACTTCAGTTCAAATATTTTGCCCCAACGAACATCAATTCTTTCACCTCCAAGTGCCAGGAGGTCACTGTTTGAGTCACACTTTAACATATGCCACTCATCGATGGCTGAGGAAACTTCTTCATGTTTGATTACCTGTGGAAGCTGAGACACAAGGTACTTCAGTGCTCGCACTTCCGATTCAACATTTGTTGACTGCCAATTGAGGAGGCTAGCAGATTGAAGAACTCTATTGTCGAGTGGAAGCTTCTGAAGAAGATCCTTGGCACAGGCCAAGTAAAAAGCACGTGCTCCAAGATAAAACCGCTTCTTCTCACTAGAGTCCCACTCAAGCATTGATTTTTCAGTATCTGTACCAACTTCCGGCCTTGATTTCCAAAGGGATGCATCCATCACATCTAGCCTTTTCAGTTGTTCAGCGGTCTTGTCTGCAAAGGCTTCATGACGAAGAAACCGACTGAGGACTCGTTGGACTAGAACAATAAGTTCAACGTGAAGTATGTGCAAGAGCGGCTCTTGCTTTTGGAAGAGCAGCTGAAATCCACTGAAAAGCTGCGCACAGTTCTTAAGGAAGAACACTTTGGCCAAAAGTTGTTTCTCAGAAAATGCCGACACAAGCTTGTTGTGTAGGCTTTGGGTGTCAGGTCGTTGACGAGATGAATTGCCCTTAAAAAAATAGGTGCGAAGCGCTTCAAACTGTTCCTCAACTCGGCAAAGTGAGTCTTGTAGCGTCAGCCAGCGATTAGAAACGTGGCGCAGAAATACATGACAAGAGATTCCCAAAGTATCCTGGCATTCTCTGAGTGCTTCAGCACGGACAGCACCTTTGAAGTAGTAGTAAATATTTCTCACTACTTCTTCTACATCTAAGCCAAATGCATCCAGGCCTCTGCCAAATGCATTGTGAACCTTATGAAGATTGCAGTTGCCAATATCAATCAAACTTGGTGCCACATGCTTCTGAAGCTTGTTTCTTACGCTCTTCATAACATTAGGGCCATCACTGAAAAAGCAAACAAGTCCTTGCTTTGGAAGATCTGCTATTGCTTCTTCTATGCAGCCAACAATTATTTCAGCGGTTGCACGCCCAAGATCAAATGACTGGACATGTTCAACAACAACTTCCTGTTGGCTGCTGGAAAAATAGCGTACCAGCACATCTAGTTGCTGCACCCTTAGCTCTGGCTTTGGCGTCTCATCAATCATAATGGAAAAATAGACATTTGGCTGGCACAGCTCAGTCACCACTTGTCCTTTAAAGTAGGGACCCAGTCCATCTGATACAATGCGGGCCAACTTTATTCTGCCGCAACTAAACTTTTTGGCAATGTCACTGTCGGGGAACATGCAGTGATAAATCGAAGTTGCTGTGTCTCCCCATGAAAAAGGAATTCCCTTGGCCACAACAGACAAAGCAAAAGTAGTTTCTGCCTTGCTGACTTGGTGCTCAAGTGATGTATTAGCAGACCCGTTGGAGAAGTCCAGTGTGCCTTGCACCAATTTGGGTGGAAGAAGATTCCCGTCCTTGTCTCTGTGTCTAACAGCTGCATCAATATGTTTCTTCATCCCAGCATGACGCTTCACTGCTGCCGCTCCATGCTGTGCGCAAGAAATGGTGCAGTTGCAAAGAATACAAAATGCATCTGTATTTCGGGTTCCACTCTTGCACCACCGACTGATCGGATCATTATTGGAGTCCACCTCGTTGAGTACAGAGGCGTTGAACTTGGTGTTGCGATCTGAAAACATGAGCGAAACGAACTTTATGACAGTAAACTTTGCCAAGTTTTTTTTCAGAGCGTGAATATAGGTAAAAGCAACAGGGTAGACAGAAAGAGCACTGACTTCTAACTTTATATCACAGAGTGGCAAGAATATATATGCCCAAAAAAAGGATGATTAAAAACATGACAAAATACACGCCTAGTCAATGCGTCAGTATAAAAAACTTGCAAATGTGACTACGCACCAACTAGCCCAAGGTTCCGCTCTTGTAAATTTTCCCACGACAAAGGCACGCTAGTAAAAAGAGCACGTAACTACTAGATTTATTTTTAGGGTAGCCCGTAACATAATGCCAACCTTACTTCATTGGAAGATCTAAATACCAACTCTAAGGCGCCAACACCAAATATTTGCGCAAGCATTTTGGGTACAGCCTCGACAAATGGCGCGAATCGGGATGCCAGTTGTCTGTCGACCATTCACACCTAAAACTCGCGACCAACTTACAGGAAGTTGCCATGCGGATGACGCATGGGTCTGACGGCCGCAGACAACGCATTGCCCCAGCTGGCAAGGCGGCATAAGGCGCTAATGTATGTTGGAGGTTTGCTTCCTTCCGGCGCGGCGCGCGATGACCAGAGCAGAAATCGACAGCAATGTTTCCTTAAATTAAATATTTAAAAAAGCTGATTGGGAACGGCACGTCACGAATAGCGGATTCCCAACGATCGGCGGCTGCTAATGCGGTAACATTACGGTGCTTATTGACTTGCTTGTGTTGACATGGTCGACGCTCAATCACTCTTTTCCGACTATTCTACAAGCAGCTCGCACGGTGGGGCGCCCGATCCGTGACGCGCCGGCAGCACATACGGCCCATCTAGCGATCTGCTAACGTCAACAAAAAGCGACCCGCCTGCAGAAATTCTTTGTGTATTCCGCACTCGCTCGTTCGTTTCGCACTATTATATGTTCCGAACGGTAGCATGTAGGAGGTGTAACTGCTGCATGCCGTACGAGCGATTGCGCGTTTCAAATGCGGATATTCCGCACTATGAAACAAGGCACGGCGCACATTCCTAAGCCTACGTACAGCGCTCGGACACTCCGAACACAAAAACCATCAGTAGCGAGAAATCGGAAGAACTATAGGCAAGTTGCAACTTCTGTACTGATTCAATAGCAAAGTGCGGCCGGTAATAAATGCCAGCAGCGCTACGCGATCGCCTAAGCATTCACTAAAGTATTTCACGGGCGCTATTAAGAAATGCCACAAAATTTAAAAAGAAAGCGACTTACTTTTGTCCATTTCAACAGTGGGGGGATGACAAACATTCGCTGACTGGTTGTTCACAAGCACATGGCGCACATGCAACGACACGACGTGCTGTGCATGAGCGCGAAAACCTACAGAAAACACCCGAACGACACCGACGAATACCAAAGCTGCAAAGCACATGGTAAACAGTTGCCAACCTAGAAAAAAATTCACTTGTTGCCAACTGCAAAATGAACATCCGCTAAAGTCGGGTTCTTTCGTGCAACTTGGCACATTTGGCGCAAACAAAACAACACTTGCGCAGTAAGGCGCAGGAAGGTATAATTGTAGCAAATTGGCGCAAATGGCGCAGCTGGATCACTACTGTGCATTCTATAGGATGATGTCTCCGTCTGTTTTGTGCCCATTCTGTGTCAAAAAGGCTGACAGCGCTGCCGCTTCTGTTTGCTATTGCCACGTCTCACCATCAGACGAGCCTTGACCAATACCGTGCGGCTCTCTCGTTACATTTAGTCCATTTTATATCAGAATGCGTGCAAAATAGCTCCTCAGTTTACCCTGTCCTGCATGAGTAGATGCCGTTTTATACTTAGATAGTATTTTCTAATTTCACCACCTCATACCAAATTTCTCGCAGTCTTCAGCTGCACTTCTTACTCTTTAAGGGAACAGGGTAAGCGCTATACCCGCAATCTATTTTAGGCGAAGTTCTCCCATAACCATAAAAGTTACAATTGCCATTTTATTATCATTGTGATCATAAGCCATTCTTTTTCGCACTGAAGCAGACTTAGCACTGGAACTTGTAATGCTAATTATAGTCCTTTTTTTTCCTAGCACAAGAACTGTGCTAGTAAGTTACTGCATTTTGAGAACAGTTTGATATTCTGATAACTTTTAACCTTTTGTCAACGACAGAGTGGTTCTGTCAAGCGGATGAACTACACTCACCCAAGACAAATTAACGGCAGCTCGCAAAGGACCATCTACACTTGTCAGAAAAGGGGAAAGGGTAACTACATCCAGTATGTTGATAACCAACAAATAGTATGCCAACTGTTACAAAGAACAGCTAGTGGTGCGCATACGAACATATGGATTTATTACCAGGATGTACCTCCTGAATGCTAATATTCATCAGAAACACTGAACCGCAAAAGCAAGATGTCCTTTGTAAAGAAGACGCATAAGAAAACGGCCATCATCAAGGCAGCTCACATCAACGTGCACTTCAGGTTTTACCGCAACTGTACAACTGCCTCCTTTCATAAATTTAGAAGGAAAGAAAGACAAAACAAACTTACGCGACCACGCAGTCCTTAACTGATGACGATGGATTTCCTTCAGCACGGGAGCCTGAAATAAATTCAGCAGCATGTTTACACACACACTAACACTCGAAAGCATGAGCGTGCTGCACACCTAGAAGTGCATTGAGTAATACCACAATTACTCCCACAATTAATACAAAGTGATGCAATTTCCATTATGTGCCTATGAGAATCGAGTTGAAAATTTCCTCATATTTATAAAGAAAATGCATTATTTTGGACAAATGAGATCCTCACCTTGGTGAAAATGTTTAATTGATGTACGACTCTTGGTAAGCGTACAAAAGCATGTGCAATATATTCCACACTGGTACTCAATAAAAACCTCTACATTCATGGATTACGAGTAACGAACAAGATGTTTACTAGCGGCATGCAAAGGGTTTGTGTGCTTCACAAAGCTGTTTCAAGCAGTTTTATACTATCTATGAAAGTTTTACAAAGCGGTGATGCAGAGAAAATTAGAAATGCGGCTGAGACAATCGTATCCATTTAGAAGACAATTTGCATCAGTATAACGGTTATGCGCACTATAGTGCAGATATGGCAAAAAGAACAAAACACTTCTATGTAACCATGTCAAAACCGAACCGGTACGCGAGTGCGACAAATGCTTGTGCCAACGTGCAGGCTCGCATCTCCATACCAGCAGCGCCCAGTCCCAGTTTGTAATATGTTGTACACAAAATTATTCAGAAGTCATACAGAATTTATGCGTTTGCCTCCAGAGCAGCTATGCTCAAAATGATTCGGGCACATTCCCGAATCGTTCTACCACTAAACTACGAACACTTGCGGTAAATAAATAGGGGCAACTTAATCGGCGACATCGAGTGAAACATGCTAGATGGAATGAATGCCACCATTCGAATGAGCCCACCAGGCTTGTCGCTTGTTAGATTTCTTTCATTCTCAGCAATGTGGCAACACGTAGTTTTGCGATACATTGCACAAGAGAGCTTTGAAAATGCGGCAGTTGCAGTGCGGCGCTGACTCTAAAGGACAAGTTTGTAATATATTGCATGCTAGGTCTCGCGAGGGTACGTATTGCTAGTACTAATACAATTGAAACCAGACTTCTCGACAGACAAATTACGATTTACATTCTCACCATCAAGGCTGCAACTCTAAGCAATACATACTTCTTATTCAAAAGCTAGTGCAGATATCGCGCATTTTCTTTGAAGCAAGTTGAAGCGGATGGCTACACATGACAATCAATAATAAATAACCTTGAAGCGAATTTTAGCAAGATGCAAATGACAACATACATCATAGGGACCGACAACCAATTTTGGTAGTGCCTCATCCTCTGGCTACAACTGAACACTCGTCAGTAACAGTCAGCAAGTGTAATCACCAAATTGTTGTGTGGGAAATGCCGCAAAACATTTTTAACCATAATTTGTCTACTTGCAGTGAATATGAAGTCGTATACTCACATGCTGCAAACAGTGAACGCGGAAGCGGTTCATGTTCAAGTGCAATAGTTTGCCAAGTATGCATGCACTCTGTGCTTGCAAGTGTGCACCGGTTCAGATGTCCTTTTGGACAGTTACAGAGAACACTGAGCCCCCACCATTTTATTTCTCAACAGAATCTCCTATTTATAGCAGCCACACACTATACTTACAAATGGATTACAAAACGCAACAATAGGCCTATTTGGTCATTTCAAGTCCTCAAACCTTCCTACATCTTAAGTTCACCTTGAGGCTAATTCGAATACTGTAACATTCAAAGCACTTGAATAGATATACAGGTTTAATATTTGGGTGCACTAGTTTTACAGCCTTCAAGCCGCATCCTGAAACAAGGGTAAGCTGACAAATACTGCTGACCCTCGGCAACATCAAGAGTAAATAGAACTGGCGACAGGAAGTTGAACTTCCAAATGAACTAGCGAAGGATGGCAGACAGTTGGATTACCTGCTATTTCGCCCAATCTCCGAGTGATCCGTGCCTGCACAGCATCCAAGGCTTTCAGGGTAGACTGGGGGCTCAAGTCGTCAGGCACGTTAAACTCCTCTAGTAACACTGAGCTGTCTGGCAACTCTACTGGAGGACTCGACGCGTTTGTGGGAGTCGAGCTGGCCACCGGAGATGGAGGCAGGCTTCGCAGTTTTGGTTGGTACGAAAAGACTGATCGTAGGATGTCCATTACTGAGCTTCCAGTTCGTTCAATTCTTTGTCGAGTCTTTGAAGCGCTCGTGGCACTGACAGCTGCCTTGCGCACTGACTCGGCCTTACTGTTTGTATTTTGCAATTGCAACGGTCTCCGCCGCTTTGTGCTGGTCGGCACGGGAGAGCAAATATGGCGCTTGGAGCCGCTGCCTTTTGCAGCTGCCTGCTTCGGTCGCCTCTTCTTTGCCGTTGACCTGCACTTCTCCGACGACCTCGCAGAAGGCGTACTTGGCAATTTGCTCCGCTTCTTCGAGGAAGAAGAGTAAAACATGTTGATTGGGATGCAGACGTTGGCATCGGGAGATTTCAATACTGCTCCGGTGGGCTTGCTATTTTCCGTGTGGCATGTCTGTTGGCTGGCAGTCTCGAAGCTCCTGGAGGGATGCTGGCTGTCTGCAGAGGAGGATGTTGTTGAGTTGTTACCGACAAGAAATGGCTCTGGGACGTCCGTAAGCATGTCCCCGTCATCAACACGAGATCCAGTGGAACGCTGCAGGACCCTACATGACGTAGCGTGCAGCTGATGACTTGAGGTCTCCCCGGGGTTGGGAAGAGCCTGAATGCGGGACACGTCAAAAAGCCCCTTGCTTGCGACAGGCACAGCTGGCATGTTTTCATGACCATTTTCTGCACAACCGTTGGCATGGAGGCCCATACCTTCCATGGTGCTTTGTGAAGTCTGCAAGTCGACTGCCGTGAACTGCAGCCTTTTCCTAGACCTCGAAACGGTAGCACCTTGGTTGCTGCAACTGTTTTCTGGTTGGTGTACAGCTGCAGTGGAATGCTTTACCGAACGAACGCGGGTTGCTGAGGAGTGAACTTTCATTGATGAAGGTGCATCCCTGTTGCTTTCATCCACAGTGGTGCCATCATTGATCTGAACAATGCTGTAGTCTGGAGGAGAGACAGCAAATGTGGCACTGGGCCTAGCGCCGTTACCAGAAGTTGCCAAAAATGTAGAGCTCTTTCGTGTGGGTGCTCTACTAACAACAAACGTTGCACTCTTTCGTATGGGTGCATCATTCACGATATGCGTCCCACTCTTGCGTGCAGATGCATCGCCAGCTACCAATGTCACCCTTTCTTGTACAGATACATCAGCAGCCACCAACGTTGAATTATCTCTTATGGCTACATCACTAGCCATGAGCGTTGCCCTTTTGGTACGGACTCATCGTTCTTGCATGCTAACAAGCTTGCCCCAACACACTGGGCATCAGCAGCAGAGGCAGCCCTAGAACTGATTCCAGGTGAAGAGGTTGTCACTTCACTTTGTGGGCAATGGCCTACTACTGTTTCCAACGTTCCCATTGGTCTTTTCCTGCGAGTAGTGCTAAGGCTCTTCGAAAGAGACTCACGGTTAAACTTGGTGATGCTGGCACTCGAAACTGCCGCAAGCGAGCTTTTCTTCGAGGAATGGCTAGCAACAGCTTGGTCTTGTCGGGCATCTGCAGCCTCCTGTGCGATGGTCTTGTCGAGGTTCGCTCTGACTTCGCTGCTAACAGTTATGCTCTGGCCTTGATTGCACACGAGACGAGAATGACTGACACTTCCCATCTGCTGCCTTGCTTTGGTCAGACTTTTAGACCCGCATGCACTCTCGTTCCGTGCATCTGTGTTTCCCTTGCCAACCATTTCTGGTGAGAACACGTCATCCAAGAGTGTCAGCGAGCTGACATATCCCGTAGGCATTTCCAGCAGAGCCGACACATTGGAGACGTTTACAGTAGAGTCTGTCAACGAGTTGAACATGTTAGCCGGAGCAGTAAGATCCACCTTCAAAGTGGCATTTTGTTTCTTGATTGACGGTGGAGCGAACAGTTGCCCTTAGTGTCGGGCCAACCGATTGAAGGCTTCGTTTAGCGGCAGGGCTCGCTAAAAGCTGGTAAGCAACACTGTCTTTGCCTTTCAGGACGTCGGCAGGCGATGCTTGAACGCTAAACTGCTTCCTTGCAGAGTCCTTTACGCTCGTGTGAGACTTCCCTTTCGGGGGTGTTGTGGGGGATGTGGACCGTTCCACACTGCGAATGTTGCCAGCCGGTTTGTCCTCGGGTGTGGCTTTCAGCAATGAAGGAGCGGTCACGTCACACAAAACGGGCAGATCTTGGGGCACCGCTTCGCTCGAGTCATCCAAAGATGCTGCAAAACTGGCAGGCGTGTGCAAAAAAGGCATGCTGCGAGAAAAATCTGCACCACTTTTATCTCTGGCTGTTGCATTGAGTGAAATCATAGACAAACGCGGGTCTAACCTCATGTACTCCGAAGCATCATTAACATAATCTCTGTTGGATTCGACATGACTGTGAGCCGCGACGCTCAGTTCCTCCCCTTGACTGTCCGCCTGGTTCAGACTATGCTCGCCAGTGACATAATGACTCTTTTCGACAACTCCTGGTGACACATATACTTGCTCATTTAGCTCAGTGCTCGGGCCAGTCGTGCCTTCGTCAATCAAAGGACACTCCATAGTGTTTGGACAAGTAATATTCATTGCTGCAGACAAATCACCGTCTCTATAATGCAGCGTACTCTCTGCCGGCTTAGCACATGGATGATTCTCACGAGATGGCTCTTCCAAGCCAAGCAAGTCATCACAGGTTATATTCATGACATTGGTCATGACTGTGCGATCCTGCAGTGTTGCGATTGGCGCAGTGTCAGTGCCCACCGTCAGCCCTGTGGTCGTACTGAGACCAGTTACATTTGTAGTGACCACCTGATAATCAGTCGCCAGTGAAGCTTGAACTGGCGAAAGACACATGCTGTTAGACTTTCTCGTAGCATTCTGGATGCCCTCAGATCCAAGTAAGTCTGCACAGGTCATGCTCATGACATCGGCCATGAGTGTGCGATCCTGCAGTGTTGCAATTGGTGAAGTTTCAGCGCCCACAGTCAGCCCTGTGGTCGTATTGAGACCAGTTACATTCATGGTGACCACCTGACAAGCAGTCGCCACTGAAGTTTGCACGGGCGATAGACGCGTGCTGTTATTCTCTCTCGCAACATTCTGGATGCCCTCCGATCCAAGTAAGTCTGCACAGGTCATGTTCATGACATCGGTCATGACTGTGCGGTTCTGGAGTGTCACAGCTGGCACACTACTTTCAGTTCCAGTGTGAATGGCTGGCTCTGGGGTAATGTCGAGACCAGTTACATTCATGGTGACAACCCGATAATCTGTTGCCAACGATGTTTCCATAGGTGAAAGATGTACATTGTCAGGACTCCCTCACATCATTCAGAGTAGCCTCCGGTCCAGGAAAGCCTGCACAAGTCATACTCATGACATCGGTCATGATAGTGCGATTCTGGAGAGTCAATGCTGGCTCACTACTTTCAGTTCCAAGATCCGCTTCTGGCCCTGTTGTCATGTCGAGATCGGTTACATTCATCGTGACTGCCCGATAATCTGTCGTTGCTGAAGTTTCCATAGACGAAAGATGTGTGTTGTCCGCCTCTCTTGTGAACTTCTGGGCACTCTTGTAGCCTGCTCTGAAACTAGTTGCACTGTGAAAAGCAGGGGCACGTGGGCTGGGCAGCATCGGTGCCATTCCAGTGGATTCAGCATGCCCTCCCATTAGCATACACGCATCGTTGCGACGGTTCGTAGCCACGAAGGCAGCAATGTCGAATTGCCCAATAGCGCTTGTGAGGTTGCCGTTAGTGCAAACAACCCCTGGAGTGTCAATTTCTTTCATCGCACCTTTCATGTCCACGTTGCCTTGGTCGGATAGACTTGTTTCCCATGGAACTGGAGCAGGCTGTGTAGAAGCCGGTTCCAAGATGCATTTGGCAGCCTTGCCTATTATCTCTGATGGATCGTTGCGGCGGTTCAGTGAAACAAAAGCAGCGAGATTGAATGGCTCTATCTTCTGTGCTGCTGTGGCTGGGCTCGTGTCTGTGCGCCCCGATTCTAACTCACCCGGCTTGCTGCCCAAGAACTCGGCACAGTCGTGTTTGCGGTTAGACGCCACAAAGGCAGCAATGTCAAACATACCCGACGGACTTGCAATAGCGCAGTTGCCTTTTGCAGCCTCCCCACTGGGAACGACACCAGCATCCACCTCATCAGAAGCACCTGTTGCGAAACTCGTGGAACCAACTGGGCAAGTCATGTTCATAGTCTGCTGCAGCCGAACCGTGGCATCGCCACCAGTGACCGTGTCCTGTGGCCCAACAGTGACGTCCATCCCAGTGTCTGAAATGACGTGGGTTCGATGCATGCTCGTGATCGTCTGTTCGAGCACAGAGGTGCCGCAAACGCGAGTCATGTCCATGCTTCGGTCGCCAAGCGTCGTCTTGAACGATGCCAAAGCAGACTGGTTGTGACTGGTGGTTTCGATGGAAGTCGTTTCCATCGTCTTATTGTCAAGCATCGTCTTTGTGGCTTCCGCGACAGTCTGGTTGACGGTGCCACCGCAGGTGATGTCCATGGTACTATGCCCGAGCGTCCCGTCCAAGAAAGGCTGGTAGCTGGATACATCAGGGCCTCACTGATGTTCCCATGTTGAGTGAACACGAGGCAAGAGTGTGCTTCCTCCATTAAAACTGATGTCGTCTTCGTGGGTGATGCAGCTTCGGTGTTGCCACTGCCTTCATTGGCTGCGAGGTAGAAGCTCTGCTCGAGGGGAGTGTGGTGGAACTGCAGCAGTTGGACCGCTTCGCCCACTGGGTCTTCCACAGCATGGTCCGATTGAGTTGTGTTACTGTAGGGACAGAAAGAGGTGGAAACTAGAACAGCAACATCTTAAGAGAATTAGTAAGAAAAATAAAGGCGCCTAGCATGTGCGTAAGATGCACCAGAGTCGCAGAAAAAGCTGGAAAATTGAATTTTTAGAACCTATTATAAACTCTTTTGGGTTGACTGTGAGTACAGTCATAGGGTGACCACTGCACGATAAAACGTCACAATTTGTGTAGTAGGGAACTACGCTCTGTGCTACCACTGACTATTAAAAGCACAGCACTACATGTCGGGCATGATGCACACTTTTTTGATTCTATGGCTGCCGTTTATGAATTTTAACCGAGCCCTTTGTGATGGGTAGGAAGCTTTAACCTACCCACTCATTATGAATTTTACAAAGGAAAAAAAAAAGAAAAGACTGTTTTCATTGAGGTTGGATTTCGCACGTTGCCCGAAGGCGACTAAAAAACTTCCCTCATTCTAGTGAAATGAGAGATTTGCCTGTCACAACTTACCCAGGCAGGAACACCAAGCCAGCTTGTGATGCGCTCTCTGCAACAGAAAGCACAAGCAGAGTCAACAGACCGATTATTAAGACATGCAAACATGCCTCCTAAGTGCAAATGTCTGAGAATGTCCGGAAAGTGGCAAGATTTTCAGAATTATTTCCCAATGAATGCACCGTGCAAAAACATCTAGTCCAATAAGCAAAATGTGTCCAACGACACATTGTGTCCCAATGACAATGCGACACCCGATGACAAAATGTGTCCCGTAAAGCCGGGCAACGTTGTGCACGGCAACAGTGACGCGACACTGTCCGGTCGGTCCGCTTCTTGAGGCGGGTAATTTGAAGTGCGCTAACCCGATGCGAACCACTAAAATGTAATTTTATTTCAAAATAGGCCCTTCCTTGGCACGAAAGTAACACTACAAGGTTTCTGGACTGCTATTTCAACAATCAACGTCGACCTAATAGTCGGTCTTTAGTGTCCCTTTAAGGTGCACTGAAATCGCACAGCCCACAGGTTTCGACCATTTCGCCTACACCAAATTGCGACCGATGCGGCAGGGATCGCAGCCGCGACTTCCCGGTGAGCAGCTGGGCACCGTAACCACTACACCACTGCGGCGGACTGCACTGCGAAGAATAACTGCTGGCACCTGCCACCAAAAACTATCGTGCGGTCTTCCAAAAAATACCTCGTATGTTACGGTGCTTAAAAAGTGAAACTCGTCTTGTTGACAAGTCTGAGCCACCATGCTCATTAAAGCATGCATATCAAAGTATAGCTCTAAACCTGCCAGTTGAAAATTGGCTTTAATGTATTTCTCTTGTCATTGCAGCTCTTCATGTAGTGGTACAGTGCAGCAACACAATGAGGCAGATAAGTAGCATGGTTACAAATCTGCAAGCATATATATAGGCAATTTGGCATGAAATGCCCCATCTTGAGTTTTCTTGAAACACTGCAAAAGCCAACGGGGCTTATGCACAAAACAGGTCAAGCCCCATGGTTTCAAGCTGCCTTGATGGATGTACAAGATAAATACTGGGTGATGTCGACTACGCTATAAGTTCTATGCTTGGCAAATGAAATACATGCTTGCTAAATCTTTGAAATCACAACTACGTTTCAATTTTTTTGGTTTTGTGTACTGTCCAGGTTGCATCACCCTCTGCAAGATTGTTTGCGCCTCACGGGGCATACACTTCTTGTGGATGAGTCGCATTTAGGTTTAACAGCCACTAAGCACGAGGCAGTGATGCGTTTTGCGTGGTTCAGAGTTAGCAGCCTCTGTCTACTTGGCGAAGTGCATTGCCATCTTTGGGTGCCATAGAATTAGCATACAAAGTTTAAGAAAATTTAATCCAGCCAATATCACGAAAGTGCCAAACATTTAGAAATTTCTGGCATCATGTGCGGAGATTTTGGCATGAAATTTAAAAACAAAACTTCAACCTCGATTTCATTCGCTAACACTGAACTTCCAGTACTGAAACATATCAGAATTTTTAGAGTGCAATTTGTCAATGTAAACCAAGAAGTAATTGTTTCTTTTAAGCGTCTCTTTAAGGGTTCAGAAACCTTATGTTTATTCAGAACACTTCGAACATATTTAAATCCACGTCGGTACTCCTTTCAGATAGATACACAGCAACTTGATCAGCTATCAGTTTTTATGGCGTATTAATTACACATTATGGAGTATAACACAGTCGACACAACTAGCCGACTGTTAACGAAAGCTCAGCAAAAATTAACTCACCACCACCAGAGGAATGTTCATCCGAAATTTCACACTTGAACAACCTGGAAAACCAAAAATGTGACATTACTACCGGTTCACCTCTATCGCATGCAGAAACTCTCACAAGAGATCATTTAGAACTTTTTGACTATAAGGACTACCTTAAAACTATCAGGAGGGTATAAATAAGAGAAATTAGTTATTGCTACTGTATAACTGCATGCTAACCATAATTTCTGTAGTTGTCGCGCTGCAGACCTGCTCATATTTTCTTGAAAAAGAAAAAATGCCAGGCCTGCACGAACCGCGCAGCACAGTCTCAGCGACAGGTAGAAAAGCGGCCTTTCAAAGCGTTTCTGAATGCGGAGCATTTCTTAGTTGCACGATCTCGTGCGTCGACGGCCATGCCCACACCCGCTTCACTGCCCCCCTCCCCCCTCCCTTGTATATGTAGGCACTGGATCGCACATCAGCGTTCCACCGCTTGAAGGTAATGCTTCACCATTTAATAAATAAGAATAAGAAAGGATGAAATAACAACTGGGCATTCCCAAACCACATCCAATTACGCAACATTCACGCGATACCCCCCCACTCTGCAACGCACTAGAGTTCCCCCAGTGGGAGGATGCGGACGAAATTTTTTAACCTCCTTGGATAATTGTTAGAAGCACACTTGTGGGGTACCCAATACACCATAAATCATCATTTTTGTGTAGAAGGCAGGCATTCACTATGCCGTCCATCATTCTTCGCAAAGGCGTAACACCCGTTACACACTTGCAAGGAATTTCGCGCAGCTTTTTGATGCTGTGGCCGACGAAGAATCATGCCCGAAACTTTTGTAATGGGTCGGAGCATCGAAAGATGCAGTCGTACCTCAATTCGCGTTGTGTGACGCCTGGTTGTTGCTTTGCTGTTCCAAAACACTTACTCATATTTAGGGGACCCCTTTCCCGACATCATGCCTAAGGCCAGTTTGTAACAACATTTTAAGGCACCTGCGAGGCTCTGTAGTAGAACACTGGATTGGTCCGTGGGGGACTCTGGTTCGAATCTCATTGTGGTCCTTGGCGGACAACTACGATGCACGTGACCCTCGTTTCCGATATCATTACAGCTTTCGCTGTAAAAAAAATATCGGGCAAAAGAACATGCTATGTGATGAAATGAACAGCCCAAACTGACTACAACATTGCACATTTTTGCCTCACATCACGAAGGTTGGCACCGGGATGTTGTACGAAACAGGAATATGTCAATTGTACTGTATATGAGCACCTTCATGTACACTTGCTATTTAAAGCACAACCGTAACGCTGTCCTCGGGATCAACAGCTTTCAAGCAGGTATTCCAACAGCCGATGTTGACCAGAGACCAATAATGAGAAATAAGCATAGCAAACCGTTGACCCCAGAAACATGCAGTATTTTTCGTACCGTAGTAAGTACGCTCAAACCCCATTACAACAAAGCTGCATATTACACGAAAATAAGTTAGATCTGAAAACAGTTATAAAGGTTTATTCCTAAAACTATTTATTATTCACTTTGTTATAACCTATATTTCATTATATCCGGATTCGTTATGTCGAGGTTTGAGTGGTTCACATTGCCTCTCGCGCACCGATCGCCTCATAATTTGCAACAAGTTAGGTATAAAACAACTGCGCATCGACGTGTGTGAAATATTTATTTAGATTTCATTTACCATTCAACCTTATTTTCTGGCCAAAAAGGAAAATTTATGCAGCCTTCCAAGCTTCACAAACAGTAATACGTGACACAACAAGAATCGCAGCACTTAGCATTGTCTAAAAAAAAAGAAAAGGAAGATTTACACTGCAATGTTATTGTAACAAACCCGAATACAACGAAAAGTTGGTTGTAACGAAGTAAATAAAAAATAGTCTTGCAATAAATGTAGTGTTAGAGAAAATACCTTTATAAATATTTTTGGACAAGCTTATTTTAGTGTGATATGCAACTTCCTTATAATGATTCTTGAGTGTACAAGTGTCGCTTAGTCATTACCTAGTTGATGTTTAGATTTTAAGGAAAGCAAATTCACGGCATGTTCAGCTTAGCACAGAGATTGAGGTCCCATTCACAGATGGCAAAATAGAAAAAGGGCATAGTGAGAGGTTAGGATTAAGACAAAATTATAACCCACAGCCTTACCTAGGTTCTTTGCTGAAATAGAAACAAGACCGTTATCTAACCAACAGTTACAGAAAAGAACGCAAGAATTATGCATTCGTTTGCATCAATGCATCAAGTCTCACAGCAAGTTAGGTTAGGTTAATTTGGTTTTTTATGGCGCAAAAGCAGCTAAGGCTATGCTGCGCCAGACGCAAGACTTTCAGGAATGGACGCTAAAAAGATGAGATTTTAAAGCTTATTTAACAGGTTACTTTCTTTCAGAAAGTTTAGCAAGTCAGGCAGAGGTACTAGAGGGTCATCTCCTAGGAACAAAGCAGGGTGTAAAGGTACGTGTTGTTTGTATAGCTTGCTGAAATATTTTTGTCTGTTTCAATGGTAGGACATGTGATTAGGATGTGCATAAGTGTTAACGCTTCTTGGCATTTTTCACACGTTGGTTGTTCTTCCTTTGAGAGTAAGAAGTTGTGTGTCAAGTGTGTGTGTCCAATGCGAAGTCGGCATAATACAACTTCAATAAACCGTTGCTGGTGACGGCAGGTCTTCCATTCCCGAGTGTGGGTTTCACCAGGTGGAGCTTATTGTTCAGTGCAGGGTGTCCCATTGCTTTTGCCATTTTGCTAGTAGGGCCAGGCGAATTGTTCTCTGGATATCTTTAAGGGGAATTTTTACTTTTGTTACTGTTTTATGGGCTGCCTGGGAAGCATACTTATCTGCTTTTTCGTTTCCAGGTATCCCAACATGACTTGGGACCCAGCAGAAACGGATGCAGGTTGCCTGGCTGTTTAAGTATACCATGTTTAGAATGTCGCCTACTATAGGCTCACATTCGGATTTTATATGTAGTGCTTTTAGTGTGCTTAGTGAGTCGGTGTATATGATTGCTTTCTTGTATTTTTCAGCGATGATTTTCCGAACTGCTTCACTCAAGGCATAAGCTTCAGCTGAAAAAATGGAAAAACTACGAGGTACTTTCACAGAAATTGCGCTTTTCGTCGTCACAATCCCAATACCCACGTGGTCCTCCGTTTTTGAGCCATCTGTGTAAAATTCTTCGTAATCCCTATATTCGTGCTGAAGTGTATAAAATTCTTGGATTATGTGTTCTGGTGGGGTGCTTTTTTTGTTGAAACAGCTAAGTGAAAATTCGCATAGCTGTGACAGGTCAAACCATGGCGGCAGTCTTGGTGGTTTAATAGCGACATCTAGTGATTCAACAGGGATGGTATAAAAGCGGCAGTATTCCTCGAAACGTAGGACAAGTGGTTTGATTAGGTTCGGTTTGTTGAGATAGTGTGAGCGCGAGTCACATTTTGCGGCAATTTCATAGCAGATGTGTTCAGGTGACGACCTTATTCTTAAAACATATGACAAGGTTAGTAATGCTCTTCGATCACATAGAGGGGGCTCATTGCATTCTACGTAAAGACTTTGCACAGGTGATGTTCTGTAAGCACCACTTGACAGACGAAGACCGAGGTTGTGTATAGGGTCAAGACGGCGGATGTACGAGTTTCGCGCCGAGCCGTAGACTATGCATCCGTAGCGGAAACCATTTTGGTCGGCCCATTTCGTAAGCCGATTTATTGTAATTTGGAGTTGCCTTTCGCAGGATGATAGGCTGGAGGCTCGGCATGCAATTTGTAGATCATCAACATAGATGGAGTGCATGACTGTACGGGGTATAGCCCTGTTGATGGAGTTCATTTTTACTGTAAACAGGGTGGTGCTCAAAACGCAGCCCTGTGGTACACCATTTTCTTGGACAAATGTTCGTGACAGTACCGTACCCAAACGTACTTGAAAAGTTCTATTCGATAAAAAATCGTGTAAGCAGTTCAGCATTCTTCCGCGAATCCCTAAGTTAGCTAGATCTCTGAGAATTCCGTATCTCCAAGTTGTGTCATATGCTTTCTCTAGGTCAAAGAAGACCGAGAGACAGAACTGTTTGTGTAGAAATGCTTGTCGTATTTCTTGTTCCAGCCTAACAATGTGATCAGTGGTGGAACAGCCCTTTTTGTATCCGCACTGGTGTGCGTCTATTAGGTGCTCCGATTCCAGAGTGAAGGTAAGTCTAATATTTATGATGCTTTCGTAAGTTTTTGCAAGGCAACTTGTTAATGCAATGGGCCTGTAGCTACTTGGGGTTGTTGGGGGTTTACCAGGTTTTAGGAATGGTATGACTATGGCTTTTTTCCAATCTTCAGGCATTATGCCAGAGTCCCATATTTTGTTGAAGAAACGGAGAAGTGCCCGCGCGGATGCTTGGGATAGGTGTGCCAACATTGCGTAGTGTATCTGGTCAGACCCTGTTGCCGTTTTTTTACCGGCAGAGAGTACCCTGTTCAATTCGTGCAGCGTAAGCGGAAGGTTATAACTTTCATTTGAGGTACTGCTAGTAGGCAATCTTTGTCTTTCTGCATTTTCTTTATATTTCAGGAATGTATTGGTGTAATTTGCTGAGCATGATACCTTATAAAAGTGTTCTCCTAATAGGTTGGCCTGGTCTTCTAGTGTTGATTGTGTGTCTGGACTTGTAAGCAGTGGTATTGTGTAGGAGGAGTACTCTCCCTTGAACTTCCTCACCTGGTCCCAGATGTGTTTAGATGTGACTGAACTGTTAATTGATGATATGTATTTTTGCCATGAATCCTTTTCTGCTTGTCTTCGAATAAATCGGGCTCTGGCTTTTGCCTGTTTGAAGTTGATGAGGTTGGCGTAGGTGGGATATCTTCGTAGAATTCCCCAGGCCTTATTTTGTAGTTTTTTGGCATCAGTACACTCGTTTGTCCACCAAGGGTTGAATTTCTTGGGTACGATGCCGGATGATTGCGGTATTGCTTTTTCTGCTGCTAAGATTAAAACTTTGACGAACTCTTCGTTTAGTTTCTCAACAGAAAGCTCCGATGAGAAAACTTCATCGAGCTTAGCGTTTTCTGTGAAAACTGGCCAGTTCGCGAGCTGTAGTTTCCACCGGCGTGGCCTGCTTGTTAGAGTTGGGTAAGATGGTATAAGTTTTATGATGCCGGGCTGATGATCACTGCCATAAGATGTGTTGACGACGTCCCATTTAAAATCATTAAAAATACACGATGAACACATGGCGAGATCTAAGCAACTAAAAGTGCGCGAGGTTGGTGAAAAGTAGGTAAAAGCACCAGAATTAAGAAGGCAGATGTCATTTGTTAAAATGAAATCTTCCACGGCTTGCCCTCTTGCGTCAGTTTTGTCGCTACCCCAAAGGGTTGAATGAGCATTGAAATCCCCAACTAGGATAAATGGTTTTGGCAACTGTTCCACTAGATTTTCTAGGTGTTTGGTGGTGAAAAGGGTGTGAGGTGGGATATACAGTGAGCAGATGGTGATGGTTTTGTATGATAGGATGGTGACGGCTACGGCCTCGAAAGATGTGTTTATTTGGACATCTCGCGTAGGAGTGCTGCCCTGCACCACTATGGCTACTCCTCCTGAAAGACTGTTGCAATGTTTGCGGTCCTTTCGGGCAACTTTGAAGCCTTTTAGGAAGTGGCTGTGTTTTGCACCAAGATTTGTCTCTTGGAGGCAAAAGGCTACTGGTGAGAATTTGTTAATGATGTCCTTTATGTCACCTAAGTTATGAATTAAGCCTGTACAGTTCCAATGTACAATAAAAGCCATGGCAGAATAAAGTTAAGTAAATATACTTGTGGGGATTGATCGGTATAAAAGATGATAGGTGACAATATTAAGAAATAGAAAGAAATACGATAACCATTACGGTTATCGCTTACTTATTGTGGTTACTGGGACTTTGTCCTTGTCCTGTTTGGTACGCTCGAGAGAGCGCTTTTCCTTCGGTGTCGACGACACCGGAGTTTTGTGGTCGATCTCCATTGCCTAGTCTGAGGCGCTGGAAGATCGAGAGTGAGGCGCTGAGAAACGGATCTCAGGCCTTGGCGCTCTATTGAGTTTAGGGCCCAGGGAGACCGGAGTCTGCGGGCCCTTTGATGTGCATGGAGCAGCTGGCGCTGCTTCTTTTACGGGGGCGGTTTGAGTCACCATACAACCACTGGGTGTGGTAGCGGTCGACTCCTGAGGCCTTTGTGACGCTGCCCCCGACTGCGTCACATCGGCGTAACTTCTGTGGAAAAGGTACGATAGCCGTGTTCGCGCTTCGCTGAATGATATTTTTTCTTTGACGGTCAGAGCGATCACTTCTTTTTCTTTTTTCCAACATGGGCATGACCGGGAATACGCTGGGTGTTCCCCGTCACAGTTAACACAGAGGGGTGAGGATTAGCAATTTTCTGATTTGTGGTCGTTTGCACTGCATTTTGCGCATGTTTCTTTGCCTCTGCAAGAGTGCGAGGCGTGTCCGAATCTCTGACATTTGAAGCAGCGCCTGGGGTTGGGAATGTAAGGTCTGACATTTATTTTTAAGTACCCAGCCTTAAGAGAGGTGGGCATTTCACATGTTCCAAAGGTTAGTATTACGTGTTTGGTGGGCACTTCCTGATTATTGCGACAGATTACTATTCTTTGGACTTTTATGAGATTTTGGTCTTGGAATCCTTCGAGGAGCTCTTCGTCACTAAGGCCTAAGAAGTCTTCCTCAGAGATTACTCCCCTGCTGGTATTTAGAGAGCGATGAACCGAAACGGTGACAGCTGTTTCTCCAATGCTGGTTAGTTGGGATAGCTTAGGCACTTGGTCTTTTTCGGTTAGCTCCAAAAGGAGGTCACCGCTTGACATTTTGGATGCTTTGTAAGTGGGTCCTATTTTTTCTTTTAGGCACTTGGCCACCAAAAATGGGGATAATTTTCTTAGAGGTGTGCTGTCACTGTGGATAATGTGGTACTTCGCGAAAGTAAATTTGGTTTCTTTCGAGACGTGATAACTTCCTTCGGTGCGGCCTCTTTTGCGAGACCGATCAAGGTCGGCGGATGCTTGTAAAGCCATACAAGTATGAATGTGTTCGGTAACAGCGGCGACCACCCACCACGGAGCCCAACAAGGGGACGCAATTGGACTTGTTGAAACAAGCCCTCCCGACGCCAGCCGTACGCTGTCACTATAACCCAATGTAATTATCCAAGGTGGGATACCTACACAAGGTTAACCCTTGCCGCCATGAATATCGGAAGTAAACGGAAGAGAGTAGAAGACAGGACAGGTATATAGTAAGAGATAAAGACGAAGATGTAGGGAGAGAGAGATAGGAAAAGGCGACTGCCGATTTCCCCTGGATGGGTCAGCCCAGGGGTGCCGTCTACGTGAAGCCGGGGCCAAAGGGGTGTGTTGCCTCTGCCAGGGGGCCTTAACGGTCCAATCACCCAGCATCGGCTCAACCCCCAGGATCCCCTTTTCCCCGGACACGGCAAAGCCACGCACGGCTAGGCGTGGGAGGGCGTAGAAACTCCCCCGTTAGCTCGGGTCCGTGGGGTCGCTACACACCAAACGCCTACTTGCGCAGGCGCCCCTGCGGGGCTCACAGCAAGTAGAGTAATTACTCAATTGTAACACGACCGCAATTGAATGCGAGGGGCAACTGTTCCCCCATCCAGAAAGAAATAAAATAGTTATTTTAGCATTTGGTCATAATGTGAGCATTGACTTTAGATAGCAAGAAAATGGAATAAAAAAAACTGATTACTTTCAAATAAACACAGTAATTATCGGCAATTGTCTACTATGTATTCCACATTGTTGAGGCGATGCAGACTAAGATCGGCCAAGTGAGAGGCGGTAATCTTTGCGTGACATTGCTCTAACTTTCACATGATTGCCAAGATAAGATGTCCGTGACTAACAATTCATGTCGTATTCTGCTCAACACGAAGTTCGAGCGAATTGTGCGCATTTTGCAGGTGGAAAAAATAGCAAAAGTGCGGACTGAATGGTTATGATTAACGTGTACCGATATTCTACAGCCTTAACAAGGTTCAACACTGAAACAGAAACAACACCATTCTCTATTATATAACATGCCAGGTACAGAAAACAACATGGGAATCAAGTCAATCTTCAGATCAAGTAATCGAGCGAGAATGTCAGAAATTTGTTGCACGTTATTTAGGCAATATAACCTGAGAACAACAGTGCAAGCAAAGTCTTGTGCAGGAACTTACTTTATCTGGTGGGTGTCCGAAAAGCTGACGCGCTTGGACAGTCGGCGCCGCTCGGTGAGATCTTCGGTCTGCAATGTTAGGAAAGGGCATCGTTTTGCATTGGCTAAGCATAAAATGGTCAATGTCCCACGAGTTCGTGTTGACTGCTACGACACGTACAGGTGGCAGATGAAGTTTAAAGAACACATAGGCTGAGAAAAAGTCGAACTGTTACAGTATAAGCATTGCAATACAGTGCCACTAGAGCACCTTGTTTACACTCAACATTACATTGCAATGTAACTACATTAACGATTGTTATAGTCACTTTAAATTAGAGATCAAGAATTTGTTCATAATACCTAAGTTTCACAGTACTTTGACTTCCTGCCAGTGCTATTTAGTACTACATTACTTATACTTGAAGAGTGCGCGATAGGTGTGACCTGTTCCATGCGACGACACTGTGCAAGACACTCGTGCCCAAGGGTACTCACGGCATTTTCAACGCTCTCGAGGACTGGCCTAACAGGCTTGAGAATCTGTGAAAAACAAGTAAAAAAGACAGCAAGAACAATATTCGGTGAATAGAAAATGCAGAAGCCCGTGATTAACTAAGAAAACGGGTACAAGTGAACAACGGCATATCCGTGCATGACGTACAACTTGCTTTACAGCTACCATTTCCTTCCTTCGCGATGGGAATTGGACCTTCATGCATGCACAACACTTGCAATTATTACAGGCAACAACAACTGTCATGTGATTACACGAAGACAATCAAATCTGGCAATGTGAATGGCAAGTCATTTCAACAAAATGAGGTTGCTGCTCCGAGACGTCCGAGCAGCTAGAGTCTTCCTTTCACTCCTTTACCTCTTCCCCCTTTATGCCTGATCAACAATGAAATTGTTTCACTCACTCATATTGTCATACCACATACGACTGATGAGCTCACCGTCGGGAGAGAATCCGATTGAAAAGCGAAGCGTACGACCATGCATGACACATCTTGGAGGACCACATCTCTAAGGTCGTCAGGGCTGGGTTTTTGTGCAGAAGACCACTGAGATTAGTTAGATTCAAAAGCCTTGTTGAAAAAAAATGCACACACTACATGCATTGTGGGAAACTACGCTGGAAATCGCACGAACCAGCCAGGTGAGATGATTGCCAGAGAAGATGCACTGCCTCTCTGTCACCATAGCAGAGTAGAGCAATAGTTTTACAACACCCAAGAACTGTTATCGCAAGATGCACTTGATCAGAGTGCCCCCCCATTAAAAGCTGCATTATATTCTATAGCAGGGTTTTAACGGAATCCCTGCCTACAAGACCGATTCGCGAGTCCACCACCTGTGCAAGAGGGCACACCTGCCAAGCTTTTTCAAAGTACTCAAGGCACATTTGTAAATGAATGTTTGTCATCTCCGACTAAACGCTTATGGCAGAGCACGAATTATAACAGGTGATGAAATATGTTGCGATGGTACCGCGTCCTATCATAAACCAGCAAACACGATCACCCTTATGTCATGTATTGATTGTTAAGCAAGCTCATTAATAATTACTAATGCACTTGCATATTTTGCTGTATATTTTGTAATTACCCCGCTCACGTAGCCATAGGTGGTCCTCCTGTATGTTTCTCTGAAACTTTAGGACCCCCTGTTGTGACATTCAAACCATGTAAGTCAATCGATTTAAAATTTGATTGATTTGTGGGGTTTAACGTCCCAAAACCACCACGTGATTATGAGAGACCCCGTAGTGGAAGGCTCCGGAAATTTAGACCACTTGGGGTTCTTTAGCGTGCACCCAAATCGGAGCATTTTCAATTCATTGATCTATTAAAAATCGTAACATATCTACGGAGTGAATGATGATGAGTGGGGCAAAGCGTCCGTCCATCTATTTGTATGTCCGTGCATGCGTCCGATTGTGTTCAAGAATACAGACAGTGCGCGGCTAACACCGACGAGACGTGAGCCAAGGAAGCCGAGCCCAAGCGCCTTTCACGCACCCACCGCTCTGCTGCTCTGCTTCGTCCATGCCCCACTAACGATTCGCCACGTACGGCGACTATTCAAGAGACAGAGAGGCACTCGGGCAAAGCGCACGCAGCAACCAATCAGGGAGTAGCCCCACTTTGGAAAGTAGCGGCAGAGTAACGCCGCCTAGGAAATGAGACGAGAAATGGTCATCCATTTCTTTTGGAAATGGTCATCCATTTCTTTTGCCTTCTTTTCTTTTCCTTCTCTTCTTTCGGTTATGCAAGACCAGTGACAAGGTTAGACTAAAAAGAGCTTTCCCGTAATAAACTTGACTGGACAAATGAGTACGGCAAAATGCAACTGTGCTAAACACGCGTGTGTGCTCAACGTCCCTAAAACCAGCAAACGTAACCAATTGAACTATCAAATTATTTTTTCTCTAGTCGCCAATGGCTGTGGGCAGAGTTTATAATTTCTCACCCAATTACTTTGCAAGAATTAACTGCGCCTGTGGCAAAATTATTCTATCGTGAAACCCCCCAACTCACACGTACACACCCCTTTTTCAATTTCCGGGCTGCCTTTTGCCATTTTAATCGCCAGGTCAACTGGTTATGCCAGAGTGAAAGCCTCCAATATCAGAAGTCGTTTCACGATTTTTCCGCTGGGGAAATGGTGCATGCACCGTGGCATCATGATAAAGACTGATAGGAAAAAAAGGACAAGCATGCGTGTATTTGTCTAAAATACATAAATTAACAAGTAGTAACACAACGTAAAGGAACCATGCGCAATTGCTGTGCTCGTGCTCGTCAGAGCATGGGCGTAACCAAAAATTTTTTCGGGGGAAGGAGAAGAGGCCTTTTTTGAAATGGTCATTTCTTGCTCTCTGTGAAAATCCAGCCACAGCCAGGTGGCACCTCGAAAGAGCACACGTGACACCGCCAAACGAGTTGGCAGAGAAAGTCCTAGTAGGACAGGGCCACTGGGCCACGTTAAACGCTTACGGAACGTTGCGCTACACGTTGTCGGTTGTGTCTACTTTTGTGCTGCGTCTTTTTTTTTTCCCCGCAGAATTGACCTCAAAGAACAGAGTTCAGGCGCATTGTTGAAGGCGATCGACTGGGAGGTGCGATTGGAGAGCAGGATGGTGTAGCGGAAGAGCAGTGAAGCCACCAATTATCTTGCAGTGCAGCTTCAGGAGTGTCGTGTACGTGGAGGGGTACTTTCGCAACAGTGCACTGTTGAAATGATGCAAGCTCTTGATGTTTTCGGTGCGGAGAAAACTGTGCAGCAACAACTCACATTCCGAGACGGCAGCCAAATGCCACTGGCAATGCCACACAAGCATCATACAGCGTGACAGCACAGGTAAGTGTATCTTGGAATTGCGCATGAAAGAGCTTGGCTCAGCGTGCTGCCTGCACATTATTTTGCCGCCTTTCAATGACAGCTATTATCTCAACATAATTGAGGATTGGTACGGCCAAGTGGCAGCTCATTTCATCAAGACATTTGCATAATCGGCAGTGCACGCAGGTGAGATGCCGTTTCTTGTAACGCTTTCTATGTTTTGAACAGTGCCAATAGCAGAAGACTCGTGCACAATTGGTAGTTAAAGTTTTCGTAGTTCGTCAACTCCCAGGTGCGAATCTCATATCGCGCTTGTGATATGTGGGGTTAAACGTCCCAAAACCACCATATGATTATGAGAGATGCCGTAGTGGAGGTCTCGGGAAATTTCGACCACCTGGGGTTCTTTAACATGCACCCAAATCTTAGCACATAGACCTACAGCATTTTCGCCTCTATCAAGAATACAGCCGCCGCAGCCGGGATTCAATCCCCCAACCTGCGGGTCTGCACCCAAGTACCTTAGACACTAGAGCACCGCGGCAGGGCTCGTACCCCACTTTTAATCGGATTGTTACGCACAATGAGTACTAGAAGTAGATACTCTTACACAACCAGTTACAGCTCTCCTAGCGCATTCACGCACTGGTGAGAAGACCTTTTTGCGATATTTGCGCCATTTTGAACAGTATACACCTAATCAATCTTCATTTCACTTTCTTCGTAGCTGATGGCGAAGTGCGAGGTACGCACATCAACCTACACTTGCAAAGCCGGCGTGAGCGGAAATCGCAAACACATTGCAGTGGTTGAACTTTGGGTGAACAATTCTGACTAGCCATCGTCCACAGACTGATTACAAGCTTGGGATCGGCCGTCATCGAAACCGGACACGTCAGCAAAAGAGCTCGTTGAGGAACTTTTTGGAGATAGGCACAAAATGAATCATTGCAGTGTGCTGATAAGATACTGTGTGCGCGAGAACTGCTGAATATCGTCGCCTATGCGATTTATTCAGTAATTTATTTTTGCTAGCATGTCTAGAACTGTGCAAATAGAAATTTATTGAAATTAAATGCACAATTCTCAGCGTGATTGTACATACCTAGGCTGTAACGCGCTTGCTAAGTTTTGTTGTTTTACAGCTTCAAGGTTGCCGCTACTCTGTCTTGTACAGCCTCAACAGGAATGATGTTCAAGTTCGCGCATCCTACTCCATAGTATCCATTGCCATCCCACTATTCGTTTTGCAACAAGGCCACCAGAGTGGCGCAACATGTCAAAACAAACTCCTGTGCTGGAAGCCAATGCCATGGCGAAAAATTCACGGGGGAGAGGGGGGAGGCACGGGCCACTGTACCTGCTAATGCATACCAGGTATTAAGCCAATGAAAATAAATAAGGAGGGATTGCCAACGAATACCCAAAGCAATTAATTTGAAGAAAAGCCAATTGATAAAATTAAATTGTGGGCTGGAGGTAACGCGTAGGTGTCCCAAAGGCTCCCCGAGCACCGAGACTCGCACGGGGCTTTAATAGGAGAATAACGGGGCAGAGACGGCTAGGCCACGCCCAGTTTGAAATGAAATGAGCTCAAAAATGAAAGGTTTGGAAAGGGAGAACAAAATAAATACAATGTAAAACAAAAACTAAGAGGTAGCACAGGTTGTCTCGCGTTATAGTAGGTGAAGAGCGTTCGTGCACCAGGTGCACGTCAAAGAAAAAAAGAAAAATACAGTGTCTGTAATGTAAAGCAGGATGCTAGTTCGTGGACCAGGTGCATTTCTACGTGACCCCCAGCAGAACCTCCCGGAACAGAAGCGGCGCGCTTGCACCTTGGTCGGGTGTGTCCGCAGGCAGGGTGGCTCGAGTGGCAGGACCGACCTAACTATAGAGGGAGCGTGACGGTTGCTGGTGTGATGGTGTGTCGCACTAGTGCATCGAGTGCCCACCAGCGAAAATGCAGGGGCCACGCCCCCGAGATACAAAACCTCTCACCGTGTAGGGTCAACAGGAGGACGTGGCCCGCGCATCCCTACGGCACGCACCTTCAGATGTCTGATGTGTGCGACTAATATGCGCGCATGTGGCACTCTGTCTCCTATGACATTCGCCAAGACGTGGACGAGAAAAAGGCCAGACGCAACGCTAGCGTGAAAGGTCCGGTATGGCGTCACTGATGGAGTGAACCAACTGAATGAGGATGGCCCAGTTACGCAAATGTTAAAGCATGCGCGGAAAACACGCGTCATCCGTAGTCGCCTGTGGGCACAATTGGGCTGCGAGATATCTGGTATTTGGACAGTCCATTAAGTAATGCGGAATAGACTCAAGCATCTAGGATCGGGCAGCAAGTGGAAGCGGTGAAAATAGGAATGGAAACCCCCGTGAGCCGTAATTAACGTTACTAGGGCCTTATTAGGCAGAAACTAGGCCGGCAACTTCCGCAGGCCCGGCACCTATTTGCACAGCGTGGTGTTGTACTCCTGCAGAGCCCAGCGCTTGTTAAGTTCGGTCCGGAAGATAGCGTGGACATTTCACCACTACCATCGAAGGGTTTTGGGCTGGTCATGCCTTGCGGCATGAGAAGTCACCCCTGCATGGACATGGTAGAGCCTTGTGGACATAACAGAGGCGGTGTGAGAGAGTGTGCACTTCATGTCCGCTATAAGGTTGCCTGCTGCCTTAGCCCCTGCAAGAATCGTCCTTCAGGCCAGTTTTCCCCGTTCCTCGATGCGATATTTTAGTGCGAGGTGGACTCTAAAGGTTTCAGGATTCGTCCGGTCACAGCGAATTGGCAGGACAGGACTGTTTTATGTTTTTTCTTTTCAACCTTTGAACTGGGCCTATAGGCGCAGCCCATGGAGGGTATGAGGCGGCCCCCGCTGAGCAACGCATCAGATTTCGCCTTCTGGGGCAGGCTCCCCGGCGGTTGGGAGAGACCCTGACACGCCGCGATCACATTTTTTGGACGAGGAAGACAGTATCCTGGCGAGAATACCAGAACCAGACATCGCCGAAAACTCGGGTGGTTCGCAGAAGGTTCAAACCGATACGGACGTACTTCAAGGCACCGAGGACAGACACATACCAACTAAGGGCAGCAACTAGGAGGAGGATGCTCAGTCGTCTGTGTCGGAGGCTACCGCTGTGGTGACTGGACTCAAGATGAACCCTGGTTCCCGAGCGAAGAACCTTGATATCTCATCCTGCACGAGAGTTGCAGGATGAGATACAAGGTTCTTCGTCGACCCAAGCAATCGTATCATGGTCGGTTGACATAACTATACCCTGTATCCTGTGTTCGACCTCGTCAGCCTGTGTTCGGACTTGCGCACTGATGCAGCCTCGAAGCGCGGGCGGTCATCATTTTGCGGGGCCAGCTCGAGGAGGTGTGCCAGGAGGTCGCGAGGCTGCAGAAGTAGGTCCTGGTGGCAGAGCGGTCGGACATGTTCTGGCTAGTGCACTTGGTACGTTTTGACCCGGTGGGAGCAGCCAGGCAGATCCCGGCGGGCCAGTGGCGGCTGACGTTGGCCGCCCTTCCTGGCACGGCCAGCAGTCTTAGTCATGCCACCGCTCTCAGTTCGGGAGTGCTGCCCGGCGTTCGGGACCTGCGCGGACTGGCCCCACGGCAATGTTACTAGGCTAGGTTCAGTTTACAAACTTTCCGCTGGCGCCGTGCTTTACAGCTCCAAGGTTGCCGCCGCTCTGTCTCATACGGCCTCAACAGGAATGATGTTCATGTACACGCATCCTACTCCATAGTAGCCATAGCCATCCCACTATTCGTTTTGCAACAAGTCCACCAGGGTAGCGCAACGTGTCAAAACAAACTTCAGCGCTTCAGTTCAGGAGCGCTGCCCGGCATTCCGGGGCCTGCGCGGACTGGCCCCTTGGCAATGTTACTAGACTAGGTTCAGTTTACAAACTTTCCGCTGGCGCCGTGCTTTGCTTGCGTCTCCGTTTTTAGCTTGGCCAACAGATCGCGGGAGCGTTTCATCGAGATCCACCCTCGCCTCTTGCAAGGCTTTGCTCTGGTGCCCGTTTATTTACATTTAACCATATGAGAAGCATTAAATACATCACTGCAACATATTTCAGCCACTGGCGCTTCTTCTGTGCTTGCTTCATGCTAATGCAACATGCCCTACAGTCTCGAGTCCACAGCTTTCGAAAAATCGGGCAATTCGTATTGGTGCGTGGTTTCACAACCTTTTAGTAACGTTCACTGCTTTCCCACGACTTGGTTTTTTGCAATTTGTCAAAGGTTATATGAGGAGAGTCATTGGAACAAAAACTTTTGAAGTTTTTGTTCCAATGACTCTCCTCATATACTTTTGTTCAATGACTCTCCTCATATTTCTTTACAAAGCAGGGTGTAGTCAGAAACTTTTTCAGGAAAGGGTTAAACCAGTTCAATCATCATCCATGTTCATGCGTGCGTTTATCATCCATGTTCATGCGTTCGTTTGTATGTGCGAGTGCTTATATGCCCAAACAGAAATTGAAAATTTTTGGGGCAGGAGTTTGAGCCCTTCCCCACCTCCCTTGACTACACCGAATACAATTGTATTGCCGAATACGACAAATACAAACGACTCGCGCAGAAATGCAGGTGCGTCACAACTAACGGCTGTGGCTTTCGTGCTCGTGAATACCCTCCTTTCAATGTAAATGTTGCTTCATGCTAATTTGGTAAGCAAATCTTGCCCACTGCACTAGCCAGCGATGCAGCATGAATTTCAAAGTTGTGCCATATTTTTCATGAGTGACACTCTTGAAGCTGCGGCCCCGATAGCTTTTGTTTTTGTTGTTTTTAGATTTTTCACATTTTTTTGTCACCAAGCATGCTTTGCTTGCTTTTGAGATCTTTTCAAGAGCCTTTTTTTTTTTAGTAAGCAGAATGAACACACTCGCTGCTTGGAAAGTACTTGACATCTGAATGGCATGCAGCTGTTGCCTTGTACATCGTATTCAGAGCATGCATGAAGCTTGTGCACATTGCTGACGAAGTCACTAAAATTACGCATTGTCCCAATGTTTAAACTCACGAAAGCCTTTGCCTCGCGGCCTTTTCCACTTGGAATTGCCACTCTACAACCCATTTCTCGATTTGCAGCGCCTTACGCTTAAACTTCAGTGTGAAAAATGCTGCAAATTTACTGCTGTTGTTTTTCACGGTGATTCTCTGCCGTGATGATGGCAGCTCCGCACATTCTATTTCGTTAAACGATGGTGCGGACGGCTCGGGCATATCCTCTTCCACAGCATCAGCAGGAGTTGTGCTTCAAAAAGCTTGTTTGGATTGCGGTGACGCAGTTTCCAAGGTAAGTGGCCTCATTGCTTTCTCGCTTTCCTACGCTGGCTTTGATAAATATGAGGGCAAGTTAGAGAAGATTTTCATTAGCCCATCGTCGACGAGACTCCGCTTAGCCCTTGGTATTTGGACAGTTTCTCCATTTATCAGGTGCACATACACTTTCAGAATGTCCTGGTCGTGATAATGCTAAGAGCATACTCTGTACTTGGTTACGATGTTCTTGTCTGCGTGGGGTATGGCCCGGCTCCACGCCAAACATTGTTTCTCGATGCTTGGAGCGGCAAAAAAACGGCAGACTGACGGGCTTGTGTTGTTCCGGTACTCACTCGTACAACCGGGCACACAACATGTTGGCAAGACTTTATTGGCTTAGATGCACTTAAAGCACTTCATCCGATTAGCAGTCACCACACCAGCTACGGAGCACCGGGAAAAGTTCCAAACACATGGCATACAAAGAAAGAATACACGCAGACGGGGGACAAAGTGCAGGCAGGCACGGGTGGGATCCTGATGAGACTGCAGCACCAGTCGAAGCAGAAGCGGTGGCAGTTCCGCACAACGCGGCGCAGTTTATAAACTGAACCTAGTCTAGTAACGTTGCCCCAGGGTGTCTGTGAACCAGGCACGCCTTCCGCCATGACCACGTGGCCTTCGTTACACCGATTGGGAGGACGAACACGCCTGCGAGGAATGTTACCTGAATCCCCAAGTCCAATGTCAACCCCGTGTGGCCAAAGACACTAGGGACGTGACACTTCGCTAAACGAGGTAGGCGTCACGGTTTTTCAAACACACGTCAGTCACTAGTAAACATGCAAAATGCCATTGAGAACACCGTCACACGCTTTGTCTTACTGTACGGGTCCCCAACAAACGAAACCCGCACATTAAATTTTCAGGAGTCGAGCCCGAGATAGGCTAGAACGAGTTGCTTCGTTTGCTTAGCGAGAGGAATCCCAACCTCTAGCTTAGAGACCTGTAGGGTCAGAGACTATGGGCCATGTTGTATAAGTGGATCCAGACGCCTTGAGGCGCATCATGGCATCCCCACGTTTGTCTATCGGGTGGACGATCATTCCCGCGTGGGAAGACCCACACGTGTCTACATGCACCTTCTTCGCATTCTACGGCCAAGGTAGGAGTTCGCGCCCCGTCCCGAACGACGCAGCTACCTGCATAAGATGTGCCACGGAGGGTCACATCAGTAGAAATTGCAGTTAGAGAAGGTGATGCAGCCGTTAAGTGCGCCGCGTGTCACCGGACAGGACTGCCGACGGCTGTTCACCCTGCGGGTCATCCCCAGTGCACGCTTCGAATGAATTAGGTGGCAAGGCTGAGGGTGCAAACGAATTAAGGCGGTGCGGAATAGCGAGGCCGCAATCTGGAGGGAACTCAAAGGGAAACCTAGAGCTCTTGTTTCTCAAAGTCAACCTCGACCACGCACGTTTGGTGACCGGTACCCTCTGTGATTGCATGGTCGATCAGCCTGGCTGCCAAGTCGAACCCATACTGGCCATCGAAGATCCCGCGTCTTCAAGCGGGTTTCCTAGTCGTTTCGGTCGACGAAAACCCAGGTGCTGCAATTCTGTATCGACAACCGCCATTCGACGTGTGCCCCATCTTGGTCACGCGGCTCATAGTCTGCATGGACTGTCAGGGACAAAACTCAGATTTTGTGTTTGTCTCGGCTTGCGCCCCTTTACACCGTTCAGTGGAACCCACTCTTCAGGGGATTCAAGAAATTTTACTCAAAGCACGGTAGGGGTTGCTGGCTATTATAATGTCAAGCACCTGGCGTGGGTACCAAACGTGGGAAATGGTAGGGGAGCACGGCTCCTGGAGGTCGTGGTCACTAATGGATTCACCGTGCTCAACAACCCGCACTCTAGGCCCACATATAAGACTAGCTACGCAGCCAGTACGTTACGTTGGTCCCGCCGTCTGCTCGGACGGCCGGTTATGGGCGAGAAGTTTAACTTCATTACCTACTCCAGATACGGAAACATCGAGGTGTGCGTCGGAGCAGACGAGTTTCAACCCAGGAAGCGGATGACTCGTGCATGCTGAACTTATCAGGGAACTTAAAGAAGTTTGGTTCGATCAGATGGTGGGTGCCAACCTCAGGTCTAAGGCAGCACTACATTGCGTGTTGGACGGCTTTTACAAGGTGTATAGCGGGCCCTTAAAGAGACATGCCCGGTCAAGTCGAGGGCTGGTGGAAAGTCTTGGTGGACACTGCAGCTAGTCGAGGAAAGGGCGCGAATAAATGCGAAGAGAAAGCAGTTTGAACGCTGTCGTGACCACAAGCTCAAAGCGCTGTATAAATATTACTATCGGAAGGCGTTGGCGTTATTCCGCTCACACATAAGGCCCGCAAAGGACCAGTGTGCGACGGAGTGTAAGTCAGCTTGCTCGGGAAGAAGCATCTTTTCGGATCCCGTCAGTGAAGCGTTCGGTCGCGTGCAGGACTCGAAGTTCCTGCGTGCTTGGACAGCTCAATGACAGGCACACATTTGGAGTCGGCCACCTCGCTGCTGCGCACGCAGGTGGCGGTGAACAATCCGAACACCAATCTCTCGGTGCACGCCTCTGTTCGACCGTTGGCGGCCTCACCGTACCAGTCTCTCTTGGCAACGTACCCTTCACTTCAGGAGAAGTGAAAGAAGTAATCGCCAAGATGTCGTCTAGATTGACACCTGGTCCCGATGACATCACGCCTACTTTGATGTGATGTCATCAGGGCCGGGTGCCAATCTAGGAGCAGTGTAGCCAGGTTTGGCCAAATTGGGCTGCAAAAAATTTTTTTTTGAGTCGTCTTGGACGAGTTGGCTATGTGGCTATATTGGGGCTACAAAAAATCGGAGACGGCTTTTTTGGGCTGTAAGTCATGCCGCCGTGATGAAGGCTCCAGAGAAGCATTCACATTTGGCCTTGGGAAGACTGAAAACTACAAATTCACCAGAATTCCCCATGCTTTGTTGCCTGAGAGAGCGGAAAACCGTGTGACGAGCACAAGCAATCCATGTCGACCTTCGTCCGAGCGGGTGCAGAGTGCCTTTCCGCCTTTCTGCAAGCCGTACTTGGGCTGTACTGGCATGTGAACCACGCGATTTTAGGCCGCAATTCTATACTGGAAGCCAAGGAGTTGGATTTGTATCTATATATATGCATACAAGCGGGCTTTCGTTTATTGGAACCTTTTGCAATTTCATTGATTGCATAGCAGTTAGTCATCTTTTTTAATGAAATGGCAGGTGCAGCGCGTGCGTTGTGCTGTGTATGTATGTTGCGAAACCTACACAACTTCAAGCGCGTACACTGCAAAGAATGATGAGTCATGCACTTGGCCGCTGTAATGAATGCGCACCATCGATTTGCACGTCCCGAACGGCTCCAGACACCGGCCCCGCATTCATCTTTCTCAAGGACCAACCGGAAACTCAGCCTACTGGTCCGGAATCGCTGCCTGGCGGCCTGCGGGGGCCCTGGGACTGTCTGAAAGATTTCTTTCGGGCAGCTGGCAGGCGACAGCACGGTGCGCATGCCTGTGCGGCCATTTTAAGTTAGACACTGGAAATTTTCGACGCGCTCTTGCTCTCTCTTTGCTTTTCTGTCCACTTCTCTGATGTCTCTGGATTTTGCATTGTTTGCACACCCGATTCTTGTCATCAGTGTTCAGAGCCTCGTCGAGCATGCATGTATTCCCGAAGGTGAGGCAAACACACGTTATAATCGCAGGAGAAACGGCGGTGGAACGACCGCGTGGGTCTACGATGTGTGCGCATTCGAGTAGTTCACTTACAGCAAGTTGCCTCACAACAGAAATAGGTATAATTTACTACCTAACTGCTGTTTAGGTTAGAATCAAGTCGGTGTTGTTGCCTAATACACAGACATGGAGAGAGCAAAGGGCATAGCTTGGTAAATCGATGAAGCTCAATAATGAGCTTACACGCTTTGCCCAATATAAGATTTCGACGTCTGTGCTCATCGCTGCACGTTACTTGCAGAAAGTTAAGCCAAAAGTGTTTTCATTTACAGTTTTACTCCCCGTGATGGCGTAACAAGGATCGACTGCTGACTGAAGGTGGCGGGATTTGATTCCGGCCACAGCGGCTGTATTTCCGAAGAGCGAAATGCTACAAGAACCCTAGGTGGTCGTGATCTTCGTATTCCTCCAGCATGGCGTATTCTTCCGAACTGTGCCGAGTGACTGACAACAGTGTCTGTCCATGCGTACGGCCACACCGAGACTTCCGGCGTCCTTTCGTCCTTACCGAGGGGAGCAGTCATAATGATGGAGAACTTCCTTCTGACGTAGCCCATTGTGTCGCAAACCCACGGTGCAAAAAGCCAGTTTCGTTCAACCGGCGACACAACTCCTACGAAAGCAGAATCCTTGTCCTCATCAGGATCGTAGTACGTCTGCTTAGTCGGTGGTTCCTTGAGCTGGAGACCGAGATTCTCCATCACTGCCCTGATGACAAACATGGGCATTGGAAAACTGAGGGCATCCTTGAAGTCCCTGGCAGCGAAGTTGGTTGACGAGTACCTGGTGGCATCGGCGTAGTTTTGCCAGTGGACCCCTTGGCGGTACAGCCTGCGCTTAGCGTCGACGCAATTGGTGACACGTCCATTGGTCACCAGCGGGACGAGCGCCTTAATGGTCGTGGTTAGGTCGGAGGAGGGGGTGAGCATGCCATTAAGCAGGGCCCAATCAATGCCACTGGACAAATACGCTCCCCATGACACCCCAGCAAGCAGCAAGGCATTGCCACTGAAGCAGTATGACAGGGTACGCTCATGTCCTGGCCTTATTGAAGGCGTCCCAGGTTCAATCAGTTGTAAAGCTCGCGCAATGCGTAGCTCAAAGTCAGCTGAGCTGACCGCAACTGAGAACGCCTCACTGGTGATGGTTTGTGCGTGAGGCCAGACGCCACCTTCATACCCTCCAGCTTCCCCCATCGCTTCCGCTAACATCCCTGAAGGGGAGAGGGAGTAGTGGCAAGCCCACTCGATCTCCTTGTTGACAACTTCAGGGTGATCCCAGCTGTACATCTTACCTCGAGGTCCACCCGCACCAAAACTCCTCCCTGTCGCCATGTCCGCGCCGTAACAGAGTAGCCCTTGGCTCTCCCGGCCAACACTGCCCACAATCGCACCAAGATGGAAGCCACGCGACAGCTCGGTCGCCACGTTCAGGGCTGCGTCATGCACGCACCGAGTGCCCACTAGGACGTTCAACATCGGCAGGGCTTCACAAGCATCACGTTGACGACCAGGGGGGACGCCATGGGTCATCTGCCCTCCAAACCATGCATCAACGACAGCCTATCGGACTGCGGGATCCGCGTCCGGGACTGCCCTGGCAGACCTGCCAAGGACGTCTACCCCCCTATCGCCACTGAGTGCTAACCTGACACGCTCGCCAGGGTGCACCTCCATGCCGAGAATCACCAACAACAGGTTCTCTGGCCCGCCCACCAAAACTTGTCCGGCATGGTGCAGACAGTCCACATTCACTACAAACCTTTGGACGTCTTGCACCTCGTGTGTGGTCATCAGATGCCCAATTCGCTGGGTCCAGTACCTGGGGCGCTTTGGGGTGTGAAACCTCAGCTTTTATCAGATCAGCTGTATGCACTATTTTACCCTTCACTGCCACAACAATGCGAACGCATTCATTGAAAGTAAAAAGATTTTTTCACTGTGACCTATATCAGATATCGGTAAGGAGTGGCCATGGGGTGGCATACAGGACTCGTGCCTTAGCCCCCCCCCCACTCCTATATATTTTTCACCATGGCATACAGTGCGAAAAATGACCATTTCAAAAAGGTGCACCCCCCCCCCCCTCCCCTCCGAAAAAAAAAAAAAGATTTTTTCACCTACGCTCCTGTCGATAAGTGGGCATCTCTGTTATTTGCTAGTGCTAGCACTAAACTAAATTCGACGCACCAACTTGATATTCACGGGGACGGCGGCAAAAGCTAGCATCTACGATCATAAAATTTGTCAAAATAATTCTTGGCCATTTTCTGCATGCATAAATAATGCCGAGTCGAGGATAGCTGGTCCTATAGAGCACTTCGCTTTTTAAGGTATCTTTTCAATAGTAACGAACTGGGGAGACGCAGCTTGCACAATTGTGTTAATTTTTTTACAGTATATTTCATGATAGAAAGTTTGTCCAATGGTATATAAAGTTAAAGTGCCTTTATTTGCTAAAGAAGTGCCTGAATATTGATACTTTCACGTTTCCAAATGCCAACGACGAGGCCCACGTACTCTGATATAGGTGCAAAACTGCAGTTGGTAAATGTTTCCGGAGTCCTCTTTTAAAGCGGCTCTCATAATCACATCCTTGTTTTCGGATGCTTTAAAGAGATACACTACACTCGGGGACAACTTTCTGTGGCAATGAAGGGAAGGCTATGGAGCAAATGTGGGAGTGTACCACTGCTGTAGAATATAGTGCCTACGAATGCATCTGTATTCTCCTCATATGAAACTAATAAAAAAGCATTATCTTCTACTAGATGCTGTTTATAGAGAGACGCTGCACGCGCCGAGGAGATACCGTCATTTGTTGTTGCTTTCTGAAGAGTCATTTCGCATTTTCGCACGTCTGAAAACACCGCACGTTCTTATGTGCCCCTCAGACGTCAATGGGCATCTTCGTCCTTAGGTGAGCGGGCGTCGCCGTCCAGTCATTCCGACGACTCGCCAAAGGAGTTTGTGTCGAATTTCTCTCACAAACTGGCTGTGTAAGCAGGCGTATCAAATTGTGTGCAGTGGGATTAGATGAACGCAGTCATTCGAAACGTGAGCTGAACCGGACTACTTCGTGGAGGAGTACAGGAGCAGTAGCTCCGCCCATGTAGCCTTCCCTCCATTGCCACAGAAAGTTGTCCCTCGGTATTCGCAACTTTCACAGCCTATAGGTGGCGTGACTGTACATCCACCACGGCGTTCGTTGAGATGATCGCACCGAGAGAGACAGTAGCGGAAAGTAAACTTTTGGTGAAGAGCGCACTTCTTCGCGTTTCGGCGGCCCTTAAATTTGTGTTTTTTGAGAAACTAGGAGAGCGCTAACATACTATATTAAGTAAAGAAATTCCGGGAACCCATTGAGCTGATAAATATGCACAAAATTGCAAATAAGGTCCACACGTACGCTCTTCACATTGATGGCTGTGCGTAATCACACCGAACGCCTGGTGTGATGTTGGAAACGTATATAAAGGGAGCCTCAATACAAAATTTTTCATTAATATCAGAAACATTTTTGAAGGCGCACTTTATTTTACAGTTTATTTGCATTCCACGCTCACCAAGAAGCACAAAACGGAATAAGTGATAAAAAATTGTTTTTCAATACCGAAGCGCAAGCACCAACTTAAGTACATCATATTACCGGCAATATGATTTTAGAGTAATATGATTTTAGAGAATGAATAAATAGGCAAGCAATGAATGAAACCGTTGGTAATAATAAACATTAATGATTAAGAGGCGACACTCCCGTTACTATTTATGTTTAGGCATTTAAGAAGTACAAAAGATAGTATGGTGTCAGAAACTGCAAAAAAAAAAGCACCATCAGCTAGTAAGACCGAACACTAATTTCTGCAAATGTGAAGGCCATGGAGACACTTTGCGGATGCCTCAGATGTGTAATGGTGCGATGAACGTTTTGAAACCAGTCTTTTCATTCTATTCTAGAGGCGGAGAGTGTTACTAATTTAGTTCTGGTATTGTTTGCACAGCGACCACGTCGAGCAGACAAACTAAGGGCGAAAACTGAAAACCTGGAAGTTGCTGTACTCTTACACAATATGTGTGGTGCATAGATTCACGGGGTCTCGGTTATTTGCCTGCTAAATTTGACGCTCTCAGCCACTCGTGGCTTTTTGGGACGCTAATTTGAGCGGGAGGCCTACTTTTCCTCCCTGTGCTATATAGACTATGGCAATGCCTCCTAGCTAAGAGGCATTGGCTGTGAGCATCGGGACTCGCAGTGAAATCAGACTGCTTTTTCTACTTTCCTTTTAACTTGCAGAAACTCAAAGGGTTATGGGTTAGTGAGGCCGTTCACAGTGTTGAAAAACGATCACAAATGCAGGGAAACAAGCAGTAACATATACTGTTTGAAGCAGGTCCAAAACTTCAATAATCTCAACAGAGCTTCTGGCCGCCACCGCTCAGCGGCGCCACGGTACCTGGAAGTTGCGAATAACGACGGATTGTACAAAAAGATATGGTAAGTCAAAATTGAAAATGTAACTGTAAATAAAATGGCAAATGCGAATGGGTTTATTTGGCTATACATGTTTTTGATATTTTTCTTGCCTTTGGCTACAGTTTATTCAATACTGCAGACTCAAGGTCCAAGCAGGGTGGGTAATACAGATACAAATCAAGTAATACAGATGAATAAAATAGCAATTGCAAAACTGAAACAATAAAGGACAAAGAAGGTTGTTTGGCAAGACAATTCATTTATCGCAGTTCCAATCACATATGGTTCTTGAAAGTACGAAAACCTAAGTAGGTCGGTGCGAGCAAAATATGAGATAGAGGCTTTTGTGTGGTGGTGTCGAGTGGCCCGCCTTCTTAGGAGTGTCAAATATAGCAATGGTTCTAGAGCTAGTTTTTTGTTCAAAAGTTGGTCAAGAAATCCTAATCTAGCTTTTTGTCTTCGCGTCTGCAATAAGGAAATGTTGTTGGCTAGCATTAAATCTGAGGGTGAGTCTAACTTGGACTAGTTGTTGAATATAAATTTAACAGCTTTTCTCTGTTTATATATTACGTTTTATATAAGGGTCCCATACTAGGCTTGCGTACTCTAGTTTTGGTCGCACAAGGGCAGTGTAACAAAGTAGTTTAATATTCGTGGGAGCACTTCTAAGTTTATGTTTAAGCAGACATAGTTTGCAAAAGGCAGATGAACAAACATTGTCAATATGGAGATTCCAAGATAAGTTGGAAGTGAGTGTCACACCAAGGTATTTGTAGTTTACTTGTTGCAGTGGCGAATACCCTAATATGTATGTATATGGTTGTGGATTCCTTTTGCTAGTCACTGGAAGGCAAACACATTCGCTCGTGTTGAGACACATTCCCCATTTGTTACACCATTCGCATATATTGCAAAGACTAGTGCTCAGATCGTTGTAATTATTAGTGGAGCATATTTCTTTGAACAAAACACAATCATCTGCAAATCTTATTTCTACACTAGCATGAATAACCTCGATATCATTGATATACACTAGGAAAAGCAAAGGGCCTAACACACTGCCCTGTGGCACGCCCGATGTGACCGGAAGCACTCCGAACATTGGCCCCCTACATCAACGTACTGTTCGTGATTATTTAAATACGCAGAATTCAACAAGCAAATATTTATGGTATACTTATTGTTCCAAGTTTGGAAATGAGTTTACCACGGGGAACTTTATCGAAGGCATTGCAGAAATCTAGGAAGAGCATATCTATCCTGCAGTGTCTATCCATGCTTAATGCAAGAGAGTGAAACAGTGCGACGAGTTGAGTTACGGCGGATAATCCTCGACGAAAACCATGCTGACACTTGGTTAATATAGAGCGTTCTTCGAGAAACTTGATACTAGTAGCTACAATGTGTTCGATAATTTTGCAACATGGTGAAGTTAGTGAGATTGACGGATAGTTTCCTAGTACTAAGCGGTCTCCCTTTTCAAAGATAGGTACAACTCGGGCTGTCCTCCAGTCACTGGGCAGTTTGGGAAGACAACAAAGAACAGCGACAACTAATAACCTGCAATAAAACTAATGCCCTAGCTTTTTGGCTACGCCACGTAGTCCGATATCTTGGAGATTACCTTGGTGCGCCAACCCCCAATCTACGCTTCCTGCGTCAGCAACTGGCATGAGACGACCAAAATAAATGGTTTCGCAAATTAACCCCCCGCCCCCCCACCTCCGTCTATGATGTCCGTGTGCGCTTGGTCCCTGAACAAAGCGCACACATGCTTCCAAACTTAAGAACTGGGAAAACGCCATTTCTTCACTATGCTTCCCTGAACGAGCAGTTCGTTAGCTGCTTCCCAACCCTAGAAAAATGGGAAACCAACACCTCCGTAAACGCTACTGCACGGAACATCACGTGCCGCGCACAAATTCCAGCCGTGCTGTCGATGCACCGTGATAGCAGGCCAACAGCACATGTTAGGTGCACTACGCGAAGAGAGCGAGAAAACAAATGGATATAACGGTGCTCACGGGGCATTCGTTAAGTGAATGCGGCAAAGTGTGCTTACTTACCGATGAACGCCGCGGTAGCCTTGTTTCGGTGACATCGCTAAAAGAAACGGAAGGTGCACAGGTTAGAAACGCGCACGGATTTTCGGCGCTACTTAATTTGGGCCTAGTTAGTACATATTTTAATTAATACGAACGGCGCAAACACAGAACACGCCCCACAGAAAATAGAAACGACACACGAGCGTTGGCGTGTGTGCTGTTTATTTCAGTGGGGCGTGTTCCGTTTGCGCTGTTGATTTCGATTCCGGCGCTACTCCCCAACAGCTCAACTAACAACTCCGAACTCTTTTCGAGTGGTTGGGAAATCGTCCAACTAAACTCGTTCGAGATAAGTGGAGAAAAAATTACGACTGCTTACGGCTCGGCGTTCTCGTCGCCAACACGGTCAGCCATCTCCGGTCACTCGTCGAAATGCATTCACGATTCACCTCGGAGAAGCGAACACGCACAGCGAAGATCGACTACGTCTTCACACCGGAGCACCACGCACATTCAGCGGCACAGACGAGCGACCTACGCAAGAACAGCCGAGGAACAACTCCGAATGTCCGTTACACACAGGACCGCCCGTTTTCGAACTCGCCAACGCCATCTTATTTTGGCGCGTGACTTGACTTGACCTTTGCGATTGGCTCTAGCCCGCAGGCGGTACTTATCACGGAGGCCACGTTCACCACGCGTTTTGTTACTACCGCTTAGTGACGCTACCAAGTTAATAATTTTTCACACTAACAAATTGATTGTGGTCAATAGTGAGAATACAACCTTAATATTGATAAGGTTGTAATTATTTAATTATTAAAACATATGAGTAAAAATAAATGTATTAAATCAAGTTTTGTTGTTTGTGTCCGAAAAAAATGGTTTGTCTACTAATTGGAAGGACATTGCTAATAGCCTTCGAGATGAATAAATGTTGCTCAGTAAAACTGTTATTAAACGCGCTCGGGAAGCTGTTGTGACAGGTTTTAAAAATAATGTTGTAATTTTATTTGAATGATTGGGCTTTAAAAATATTTTTACCGTCACTGCAACTTTCTTTTTCTCTTGCGACACTAGCGAAGTACTACAGCAATCGCGCCTACTAATTTCAACATGGCGGCGCCCACAACAACGGCGAAAGCACGTTGTGTCTGTAGACATCTGTAGAGTACGATGAAACTCGCGCACTGGTTTTCGGGTGCCTGTGTCTAGTGCTTGCGTATTGTAGCTAGAACGAACCCCTCCTCTCCACAATGAAGTTCGCATTCAAGTTTTCCAACCTGATCGGCACGGTGTACCGCAAGGGAAACCTGCTGTTCACTCCGGACAGGCAACACCGTGGTCGCGCCGGTCGGCAACCGACTCTCTCTTTTCGATCTGCGCAACAACAAATCGGAAACGCTGCCGATAGAGAGCCGCTACAACTTCACCGCCGTCGACATCGCCCCGTCCGGCTTCCTCTTCATCGCCATCAACGAAACGGGCGAAGCTCTCCTCTGCAGTCTCGTGTCTCGAACTGTCATCCACAGGCACCACTTCCGTAAGCCCGTGTCGACCGTAAAGTTCAGTCCTAATGGCAAGTACTTCGCCGTCGCCAAGGACAACTCCGTCTTCGTGTACCGCACGCCTGGCCATGCCAGACGCGACTTCACTCCCTTCGCGCTTGAACGCGTCCTGAACACGGCGTACGATGCTGTCACTTGCGTCGAGTGGTCCTCCGATTCGCGCCTCCTCGCGATCGGTAGCAACGACATGTCCGTTCAGGGTAACGGCGCTACACAGGATGAAGAACTTCGGCATCAACACGCTCTCCAGCCACAGCGACGCCATCGTGAACTGCTTCTTCGAAAAGGACTCTGCGGACGTATTCACTCTAAGCAGAAACGGACAACTGTGCGTCTGGGAGGCGTCCTGCGACTTGTCAGATTTCTTAATGGAGGACGACTCAGCGAGCAGACGACGCCGAACCGTGACGTCAGAAGAGGATGCAGATGACGTCATAAACAAGGCTAATGACGTCATACCCGACGATGACGTCGTCGAAGGTGACGAGGAGGTGGAGAGGGTTCGGTACCGCCGAATGGCGAAGCACTTCCTGAAGGATGCACTTAAGGTCGAAGGAGGCCAGCACGTGAACCTTTTGGCGGCCTGCTACCACAGCGGAAACCACATGCTGGTCACCACCTTTTCCAATGGGTCGTTCCTTCTGCACGAGATGCCGGACTACAACCTGATCCAGTCCCTGAACGTTTCAGAGCATGAGGTCACGGCAGCGTGCTTCAACCCTACGGGCGACTGGATTGCTCTGGGAAGTGGACGACGTGGCCAGTTGATTGTCTGGGAGTGGCAGTCCGAGTCGTTTGTTCTCAAACAACAGGGGCACGCCAACAACATGGCTTGCCTTGCGTACTCTCCGGACGGTGCTAATCTTGTGACAGGAGGTGATGATGGCAAGGTTTGTCGTCTCCTCAAAACCTTTGTGTTATTACACCAGGACTTCCTTCACTTAGTAATGACGCCCCTCAACATGGTGTTCCTGTGTTGGCACTGGAAGTGCCTAGCTGCATGTTACCTCTAGTGTTTTCTTACGTCGCTCTTATGTTTTTTTTTTTATTTAGAAACACCTTTCAGACCTTAAGTATGGCATTGGGCAATGAGGAAACTGCAGTTTTGAGGAAACCACATTTTTGTTACTTTGCGATCGCAGGTGAAGCTGTGGAACACGGGAAATGGTTTCTGTTTCGTGACTTTCACGGAGCATGCGGCCGGAGTGGCCGCCGTGAGCTTCACACAGAACGGCAAGGCCGTTCTTTCGGCATCTCTCGATGGCACCGTTCGCGCCTACGACCTGAAGCGGTACCGCAACTTCAAGACGCTGACAGCGCCTAGAGCCGTGCAGTTTGCGTCCCTGGCTGTCGACACAAGCGGCGAGGTTGTCTGCGCTGGCTCGCAGGTAATGCGCGCCAACTTGTGGTCATTGTTGCTTTGAATTCGGGTTAGGTCAGGCTAGGATAAAGAGGTAGAGTTTAGCACTCAATAACAACCCAAGGAAAACTAGCAGCTTCATTCACAGAACCATGCGCTTGTACTTCACTTGGGAAAGACAGTCGTTTGAGCTGGTTTACGCTCAAAACAAAAGTAGCTTATCTATTGTAGTAAACAGCTATTTGGGCTAGTTGGTTACAGTTCATTGTGTGAGTAACAAGTGGGGTGCAGTATGTAACAGGGACTAGAGAAGAGATCAACAACACAGGTGCACACTCACGACTTGAAGCTTAACAAGGGGCAACACATATATAGCTTACGAAAATGATTGCATGGTACGATTTCTCCTGCATAGAATACGAAAATTATCGCACGGTACAATTTGTCTCGCCAAGAGAAATTGTATCTTGTGATAATTTTGTGTAAGCTATGTTGCCTCTTCGATAGTTGATAGTTTGACCAGCAAAGTTGCAAAACCCACCAGACAGCTTCCCCGTAAAACCTGCTCCTGGTGTGAATGTTGATGCAGTGTAGCGTTTTAGGCTTCTCTAGATATCTGAATGCTAACGCTGGACATCTGTGTAGTATCGTCACCTAAGTTTCCGACTGATTTAGTATGTTCAAGGCAGGTAATGGGTTATTGCATGAGCATTTGTGGATGTCAAGCACTAGAAAGAGACATTAAACTTGATGATTTCAGCAGCCACTGTGCACCAATATTTCTTATGGGTTGCTGTGCTGATATTGCTGCTCTTCTATAGATCATTACAGTGAATCAAACTACTTCAGTTTGCAGACAATGTATTTTTTTTTCGTCATCCCCTACTGCAGATTATCCAAATGGGTCGTTAACCATAACGGGACACTAAACATTACTAGCACCGATTTTCGAAAAGTGAGTTTTTTGTGCCATACAAAACTCCTGTATACAGAGATAGTTCTGTACGAGTTCGAAGCACAGCAAATGCTGATAAGTTTTTTATTTTGGTATTAAAGTCGAGGTAACAGTGTCAATTATGGTGACTTCACGCAACTGTCTGTGACGACGTCAGGAACCAAAACATTCAAAATGACCTTCACCGACAGAGCTGCAGAGCGGCTTGAGATGTCATTCACGATACTCAGCAAAAGCACGTGACGAAACCGTGATATACAGTTATGCGACGTCAAGGTACAATAGCAACTGATGCTAGCTTTTAAAAACATGCGGTAGTTACTTTTTCAGGGTGGACTCATGCTTACGAGAACATTTTGAAAGCTCAAACGCGGCCTTTAATTGAAAAGAAAAATTTCAGCATTTGAAAATTTACCTGTTGTTACCCCTTTAACCTCCCTGGACCTCTCGTTTCTGCATTCTTCACAGCAGCACATTCTGTGAAATCTAGTAAGAACCTAATGTTCATTTTCACAATTGCGCTCCTGTAATAACCCCCCCCCCCCCCCCTCGTATTTCGCAGGACACCTTCGAGGTGTTCGTGTGGTCGCTGCAGACGGGCCGGCTGCTCGACGTCCTGGCAGGACATGAGAGCTGCGTCTCCGGTCTTGCGTTTGGCACCAACATGGAATCAGTCCTGGTCAGTTCATCCTGGGACAAGACGTGCCGCGTCTGGAACCTGTTCGCCGAGAAAGGCGGCGGTCGAGAGGCGATTCCCCTGACGGCAGATGCGCTGACTGTCGAGTTCCGGCCCGACGGCTGTGAGTTCGCCGTGGCGACCCTAGATGGCGCCATTGTGTTCTTTGAGCCGCAGGGCAGCAGCCAAGTGGGATGCATTGAAGGTACGGACAGAAAGAACCTTGTTCGTCTTGCTCAGTCGCTCAGCACATATAGTTTCGTAACCATACACTTCAGCAAAACTAGTGCCAGTGTCTATGGAAGCTGCAATGCAAGACACCTCGGTCAGCGTGGGATTGAGAGATGGTACCTGGGCTTGCCCGAGTTTTGTTCGTTCGGCTCCATTTAGCCTGAAGTCACTTCGTCGCAGGACGAAGCTCAACAGTCCTACTGTGCTACCTTGACCCAATCAGGCTGACCTGTTTAAATCCGCTCATGTAGTTCACAATGAGCCATTATTTTATTTGAAACAAAAGCCAGAACAACTATACACAAAGACCCAGATGCGTTTGGAGCCGTAAGCATGAACACCAGCAAATCCATGTGCTGCCCATCAGGTTGCAGGCTATTCGGACTGTTCAAAGGCAGCTATTTTCTACAATCTCCCCTTCTGCATTTCTTGAAGATGGCGGATAAATAATGTAATTGATTCATTCATTCTCGTGGTGGCTGAACGATTGCAGTGCCATAGATTCCTCCAGTAAATATTGTAGGAAGCTCTGAGGCTCAGCCCTTCTGATAGCTTTGTCAGATAGGCTTTTGCCTTTTGGAATGTTATCAAATGAAAAAAATAGTGATCTGATAAAAATTCAGGCAGAAATTGGGCTTAGTCTGTTAGTAATAGTTTGCCTAGGTCAAAATTCTAACGTGCGATGAATTGCCACTTATCAAGTTTCTCTCAGCAGATATTCGTTTTGTTATTTGCCACAATAGATGATAAATTCATTTTTTCATCCACGGAGCTGCGATTATCAGAACTATAGAAAACATGCTTAGCTTATCGCATTATAGTACAAGCTACAGTTACAGCACTGTGTACCCAAAAACCATTCACTCAGTACCAGCCTGCTAGAGCAGGCTGATTACTTTGTTGCCTCAAAATTGCTCGTTTCCTTGCAGGAAAACACGACTTGACAAGCGGTCGACGAGACACCGACATTATCACGGCCAAGAGGCTGTCCCAGACGCAGGCATTCACCACCCTCTGCTACTCTGCTGACGGCGAGTGCATCCTTGCGGCAGGTCGTTCCAAGTTTGTCTGCATCTACCACGTCCGCGAGCAGCTCCTGCTCAAAAAGTTCGAGGTGACGTGCAACCACTCGCTTGACGCTGTCGACGACTTCATCAGCCGCCGGAAGATTACCGAGTTCGGCAACATGGCGCTCGTCGAAGAGCGTGCAGCCTCAGAAGACACCGCCCTCTCCCTTCCGGGTGTAAAGAAGGGCGACCTTTCCAGCCGCAGCTTCAAGCCCGAAGTGAGAGTTAGCGCGGTGTCGTTCTCGCCGACGGGAAGGGCGTGGGCCGCTGCAACAACCGAAGGGGTGCTCGTTTACTCCCTTGACAACACTCTCGTTTTCGATCCTTTCGAGCTGGAGCAGGGAGTCACACCGGCGACGATACGAGCGGCGGCACGCGAGAAGGACTATGTCCGCGCCGTCGTGGCGGCGTTCCGGCTCAACGAAGACGAACTGACCACGGAGGTCATCGAGGGCATTCCAGTGGGGGAGATTGACCTGGTGTGCCGGTCCCTGCCACAGGTCTACGTCGAGAAACTGCTCAACTTTGTGGGTGCGAAACTGGAGTCCACAACACACGTGCACTTTTACGTCACTTGGGTCGTGACGCTGCTGAAAGGTCATGGTGAAGTGTTGAAGGAGAGGTCGCGAAACATAATGGCGACGTTGAGGACAGTGACAAAGAACGTGGGGTTGAGACATACAGAGTTGTCGAAAGTTTGCGATCACAACAAGTATCTGTTGAGTTACATTGAGACGCTTCGGAAGTTCAAGGAAACAGAGGGGCCAGAAGAAAGAATGTCCGAAGGAGGTAGCGGGTGACGATGAGCTTGATTCTGAAGTAGACAGTGAAGACGAACTGATGGTGTCCTAAGCGAGTTTCTGGGAAAAGTTTGTGCATTGTAAATAAATGTCTCACAATGGTAGGATTCCAATTTGTTTACAGTTGTATTATATGGGGATCTGATGTTGCATATCTTTTGGAATATAAATAAAATAGCGCTTTAGCCAAACGCTGTGGACAGTACAGGACGCAAACAAATGTAGAAAAACAGGCACAGTCAGCATTGAAGGCTCCTTTATTTTGTGTGTTACTATCAACAGCACTTTTGTTGTAACAAACAGAATGAGTAAACCCTTATTTTCTCTTATTACAATGTAACAACTAATAAAAAACTTTGGTATCTAACCCTAAAGTCACTGCACATCACAACACCTTATAAAAACAAATGAAAACCTGTGCCCATCAGGCACTATTAAAGAAATATGCCAACATTCACATTTTAAACATTCCTTGCCTTTGGTGCTATTACCCTTCCTCCCCCCAGTAGCATGAGTTGTAGGTGCAACATTGCCACAACATTGAGAAAGTTGTGTCAATGTTAATGCAACATTGTGTGCTATTGGCGAGCTGGCTATGCCAGTGAAAGACCGCAGCAAAAACATAGTTTCTTTGAGACTTGCTTGATCTTGCACAACACACGCATGCAACGATTGCTGTAATATATGTGCTACAAATCTTTGACGACACATTAACATCATTTATGCTCAAACCGCCTTCACTGGGGATTTAGCTGCAGCAGTTGAAAATGACAGTGCACATGCAAAAAAATAGGTATAATTTTAAAAAGTAAAGACGAAATTACATATGTATATACTACAAATCTTTCTCAGATATTGCACAGTAAACTTGTTTACTTCAACTAAAAACTTCTCTGCAATCTGACGCCATGCACTGCAGGTATCACCGTTTTGGTGTTTAACGACTTGAAAAGAAGAAACGTGATGCTTTATTCTAAAGGAAAGGCAATAAGAGTTACGATGGCCTTAAAAAATGCCACTTATCCTGTTTATATAATGTGGGCAGTGAATTCGTAGTTTTTGTGTCGCCATAACGCTGAGATTCGATATGCAGTGAAAAAAAAAACATCGCTCAGCTTGTATCACAGACAGGGCTTAGCTTGCACACTATGCAACAGGAATCCAAGTTTCCAAATGCAAGAACAGAACAAGTTTCCAAATGCAAGAACAAGTTTCCAAATGCAAGGCCTTTAAAAAAAGGTAACAAAACATATGTATATATTTTTTCACTGGGCTTGCTGTAAGAAAAAAGGAACATCTACCTAGAGAACAAGCAGCACCTCAGAATAAACGTGTAAAAATTGTTTTTTGTGAAAGCACGATAGACTAGGCCCATTAAAAAAGATGATTGAAAATAAAATGATGCTTTTGCAATAAAATGCACTAAATAATTGTTCATTTTCCAGGCTCTTGTCATGACAAAATGAAAAAATTATGCTGAAAACATCCATAAGGGCCGATTTACGCACTTCCCGCACAGCCGCAACACACGTGCCAGGACCTCTGCTGCATGCAAGCGGGAGACAAATAAGCCAATTGGCGACGCTGCGGAGGATAAAAGAGCGTCTCCAATTGGCTTATTTGTCCCCCGCTTGCGTGCAGTAGGGGTCCCGGCACATGCGTTGCGGCTGTGCGGGAAGGGCGTGGAACGGCCCTTAACAAGCAGCCTCAATAAATATGGGCATCTTTGCTATGATCAACAGAATGAACATAGATCGATCCTACGACGACGACGGTGTGGTCCATGTAAACTATGCAAAGCAGTGCCGTAGGCTTGTAAGAGTTGAGCTTCTCGAAAACAATGCCTTGGTAATCATCTGATGTTCAGTGTTCACGGTGTTGCGTACATCCTTGCAAAAAAGTTCAAGCCCTTCAGTAATTGCATTCTAGCTCCATTTAAAGTCTAAATAATCTGCAGCCAAATAAGCATGGTATCACTTAAAGAAATATTGTGGCCTAATATGCAAACAAATATATTACAAACTAATTGCGAATAGATGCATACGATCATAATACTAACTGGTATATTGTCAGCAACTGGAAAGTCATCATGTTATAATGCCACCACTCAAGCACTGTTCAAATTCCACCATTTAAATCAAGAACAGCACCCCGTGTCTAAGATATGTAGGCATCTTACCATTGCATTCTTCATATATATATATATATATATATGTTAAATTCATAATGCAAACACTCGGGCATTTTTCGAAGTTGTGCCACTCGCGACATGAAAGTTCAGATTGACCAGAACGTTCAACACATTGGCATTAAAAATTGCTACAAAAATCTTTGAAAGTTACATAGTGGACAATGAAAATGTTTCACTGCTTATTGGCATCTGCAACCTTTAACGAGCTTAAATTTCTCAAGTCCACTGAAATTAGGCTATTTCATATGATACAGAAATGAGAGCATGGGTTGCATATCCAGCAGCTAAGCTTATGCTTCAAACTTTCAATAAAAATAATAATTTATTATGACCAGTAAAACAAATTGCTGTAGTTCATTGATAAAGGCTATATGTTTTGAGATAAAAGTGATATAGTACAAAGTGACCCTGTCAATATACGAGTGCTAATGGGAACAGCCTCAACAAACACCACGACTATAATTTCACAAATTGGTGACAAGCTGAAGTAATTAACAAAAAGGACAATAAAAACATGTGAACCCCTAATGAATTTGATGTGTTCATAAATAAGAGTTTTCACCACCCTAGAGCAAAGATTTGTTCCTTTCAAATTTTGTTCAGCACTTGTGTTGATCTAGATGCAACTCGTCTCGCTTTCACTGTCAACATAAATAACAGAAATCGTCACATGCTTGGGCTTTCCTCACTATAAATGTTACAAAACATTGCTTTTAGGAGGCAGAAGAAGAAAACCTACTCGAGTAGTGTTAACTGTCGAAGTGTCAGATGTACGGTTTGTGACTCAGTTCATAGTTCTGTCATGTACCTATGAAAACACTTTTATGCAATTACAGATCACTTATGAAGGAGAAACAACATTAATGATGCACCTTGTCAATTCGTTTATCAAATCTGCACTACACACTGACAGTAAACTACAAATTCGCTTTGAAATCTGAAATGAAATGATAAAAATGCCTGAAAACATGCAGTTTTCAAAGTAAAAGGGTAGCGATGCCATATATCAGTGCATTTATGCACAGTGTTTTTATAAAGCATGACTCTTTTATTTAAGAACCTCTATTGAGAAAGTGCTGAAATAATGAAACTTGATGCTGATATACCTGACTCTTGACATAGCAAGTTTTAAACATTTGGACTATAAATAAAGTACCTAGGCTTTATTTATTCCATTTTGCAATTGTGGTATAATATTAGCGCCTAAAATTTCATGCCAGAATAGGTGTTCCTCACCTTGCAAGACAGAAACGCCAGGGGTGTAAGCAAATCCTACTTAGATCTACGCAGTTGGGAGGCAAGCTACAGCGCTGCAAATTTAGGCTGCAATAGCTAGTGAATGTTAATTTATCTTTTTTTTGCATTGGTTTCAATGAACAGCACAAACAATGCAATGTCATTAAAAAAGGAAAGAATCATGCAAAGAATAAAACAGTCCCTATATCAGCCTGATATTGCACAACTTTCAGGTTTTCTTGGTACAACAAATTGCTGGAGTACCAAAAAGGCTTGTTATCGGCCATTATATGGTTTGTAACAAGGCTACTAAAGTTCAGAAAAACACCCCACGCTTATAGAATGAGAGGTACACTAATGTTGCTATGATAATAAGAATTTGAGAGGAGCTTCTTCCACGAGCTAATATATAGTCTCCTTCAGAAAAACACCCCACGCTTATAGAATGAGAGGTACACTAATGTTGCTATGATAATAAGAATTTGAGAGGAGCTTCTTCCACGAGCTAATATATAGTCTCCATTCGTTCAAGCAAACAAAGACCCAGTTCTTAACGTTGTACAAAATTAAAGCGACTCAGCCATAAGTTATAATTGTAAACTATGGTGAAGTCCTTCACAGGTGACAACTATTGCCATCAGTTGCTGCAATAGTCAATGCAGATGGATCTATATATTATAGTTATGTGCTATTGAGGGTGGACCGTTCAAAAACTACCCCTGTCCAAAAATGAATAATGCACTGTAATGAAGGAACAAATGCTCTTTCCAGAGAGCCATATCATAGATTATGAATGCAAGCAACAGCATGCAAACATCGACTAGGTTTCCCACAATGCGTGCGCTTCATGTAAAATAGTACCATAGGGATTGGCCGTAGAGATGCGACCATCATGCAGGAGTAGTCTCAAACTTTGAAAATAACCTGTAGACCCCTCGAAATCACGCCTTATTCAATATTGTCGTATATCTAAAAACTATTTATACATTTAGTACGGTGCTCTTTTCTGCACTCACGGCGGCACTACGCTGCTTACCACCGTTCATAAGGCCGCGCTGCAAGTCTTCATCATCCCGAGACCGTGGCATCTCTTTGGGCTTGTTCACAACAGGCTGTTGAGAGTAGCAGTAGATGGCGATGGACACAATAGCGATCGCCATGACAGTGTACGCGTCGACGGGAATCTTGAAGATGATCCAACAAAGCACAGCCATCACGGACAGGTCCAACGCACTCGCAAAGGTCTTAAGGATGGAGTTGAGGCTCTTCAGAAAGACCGACGTCACGATGCCACAGATGGCGCCGTTGACAATAATGGCAATGACTAGCGGGTTGACCAGCGTCGCAACCGATGCGCGGGAGAACGCACTCCACGCCTCGCCGCGCACCAGCAGCACAGCTGCGTTGCAGACGATCGAGTCAATGTACATGAACACATTGTGAATCATAATGTCAATGTTGACGCCAGTGTCCTTGAGGAGGAACTCGTTGTAGACGCCAGCAAAGCAGGAACAAAATACCTGCAAAATGAATGCGCATTCACAGGTGTGCTGCAACCTGAAAGCTTGTTCAATTGAGATCTACTCATGTCCACATTAAAAGTGTTGATGTCATACTGGTGCTAGCCACTAGATGGCACAGATTGTCCAAAGGTAAGCACAAGGAGGTCAGCTGCAGATTCGCCAAATATGTCACGCATACATACCAGAGCAGAGTTGAAAATGGTGCACACTCGATCCCATATGTATTGGATCTACATAAAATGAGTGTGCACATCAAATAGTCAACAAAGAAATACTTCGACAGATAAAATGTCTCACTTTTATTGTGAACCCCGTCAGATCATCTGGGTTCAACTGTATTGAAGATATGACATCGCAGCTGTGTATTATTACGCTTCAATGCTGATCACACTCGCACCGACATTCATCATGAAATGGTGTTGTTGGAATGTCGTCAAATATAGCAGCAGGGCAATCTTTAAGACAGTAAAAAGAGCCTTTAAAAACTCGTCGTATACGCTCAAACCTTATTATAACAAAGTACACAAAAATAGATTTGTTATATCTGGAAATTTCTCATGACAGTTTATTACTAACACTATATGTGTAGCAAGACTATTTTTCTTTTACTTCGCTACAATCGATATTTAGTTATATCCAGATTCGTTGTATCTATGTCTGAGTGTAGTACTCACTTGCAGCAGCAGCAGCAACATGTGACCACTGAACAAACTGCTGAAGATGCCGGCCACTTCGCCGCCTGCGGCATGTGGCGACTTTGAGGGCAGACCGAGGTGCTTCACGATGCATCCTGCAGTCAACAACAGCAGGGACAGCCACTGCTTTCGCGTCAGCTGTTTCCTGAAGAGCACCTGCGCACGAAATGCGTACACATAGCGCGGGCCAAGTTCCGCTGGTCCTAGCATCTGTTACGTCACTAGCATCTGTTACGTCACTAGCATCTGTTACGTCGTAGGAGAAATGCAGTTTTGCAGGTAAGACAGCGCGTGGGGCAGACAACCAATAATCTTGCCTAATCTAGCTCTGCCGTGATAGTGGTTCTTTATCGCAATTTTCCCCATTTTGCGCCTTTCATGGTTCGAACAAATAATATCAATGCACTGTTCCTGATGTTTAAAAACCACTCTGGTTAGTTAGTCAATTGGCTTGTATTTTCTTGAAAAAAAAGTAGTTCGATTGGAGCCACTGTTAAGTCTTAATTAAATAACTCAATCGCATACAGAAAATTTTGTTTAAATGTTCCACTTTCATTTAAGGTCATTTTTGATTTAAGGTCATGTAACAATAGAGGATATCACTCAGAAGTTCTAGGGTAACCAGTGGTATATATGAGAATACCTACCAAACTGGAAAATATAATACTGCTTCACATGAAGTTCAGACATGCTATGAGAGTAACGTTAACTGAATTTGGGTTCAGCTACAGATTGAATTTTAATTTAGGTGCAGTTTTCAGTTGACGATTTGGTTTGACAATCTGGCTCGGTTAGCATAGCGCCGAGTTTAACCAGTGGTAATATAGAATTACCATTACAAATCTAATCACTGGTTGTATCCCATATATCCGTCAGTGTAAAGCATCAGCAGGCAGTCAATGTGCAATTAATTTTTGCTGGTACAACTCGACGTGCGGACCAGCAGTTATCTGTATTAGCATAAAATAAGTCATCACTTTGTTCTCACCAGCTGGCAGTAACTACTGAATTCTGGATGCAATATTAGGCAGTCATGGACCGGCAACAACGATTTTACTTTATGGAATGTACACACCAACATATTCAAAACGCATTTAGCATGTCGTTGGACGAAGCGCCATAAGTGTCACAATGTGTCACAATACCAGCGTTGTTACGGTCGTGCACATCCACATTCACTTGTTATGTTCATAACGAGGGCACAGCACGGAACGTTATATTATAGCCATCATCACCACCAGCCTGACTACGCCCACTGCAGGACAAAGGGCTTTCCCATTACCCACCAATCAACTCGGTCCTGTGCTTGCTGCTGCCACTTTGAACCCGCCAACTTCCTAATCTCATCTGCCCGCCTAACTTTCTGTCCCATTCTCAACTGCTTGCCTTCTCTAAGATTTCAGTCTGCAATCTTTAATGACCAGTGGTTATATTTCCTGCACGAGGGCAAAATAGTCTTATTGTAGTAATTTCTAATTACTAACTTTGTGAACGCACTCACCTGAAAGGAAAGGCCAGTGATGACAACCCTAAACTGCAACAGCAGGTTGTAAGTGGTTGGGTCAAATGCAGCCAGGTTTACGAAGGCCAGGTTGTTGTAGAAGCAGTACAGCAGCGCAGGCACGAAATACAGGAAGAGCACTGGTGCAGTGAGAATGACGCAGCATTACTTTTACACAGTCAAAGCTTGTAAAGGCAAGGTCCACCTGACATGAAAGAGCATTTTTCTACATGCAATAATTCATTACAAATGTATACACGTACACTCAACCTCATTATAACAAAGTTGCATCTTGCAACAACTTGCATCAAAAAGCCAGGTTTTTTATATCCGATGATTTGCTATAAAGGAATATTCCTAATGGTATATCTACCGCAAAATTATTCTTAATTACCTTCGTTATAACCGATATTTCGTTATATCTGGGTTTGTTATATCAAAGTTTGAGTGTATGTAATAGTGTTTTAACAGCAGTACCATTCTTCATTTACCATGGTTATAACCGATAATTCTTTCAATCCGTATTTGCCACGTCAAGGTTCGAATGACCATGAAATCAGCTTGGTATTCTTGGCAGCATGCAGTTTCCGTGCATCACGAGACAAGCTATGTTCTCGCATGCTAAGCTTGTTCAGAATGAGTTTGGTCAAATGGTTGTCGACATTTGATGGCAGCAAAGTATATGAATGCCAGTGAGGTCAACTTAGGAGAACAACTTCCAGCTTGTCCATACATATATCTGTCAACTTGCCTTGTGATATATATGCATGTCCAAGAGATGTCCTGTGGCATTCATAAAAATTTTTATCACTCAATTTTCTTCTTTTGTCATGATGACCATTGGAGCAAAGTGATAGAGTGTGAGAAGAAAAGGCAGTGGAAAAGAACTGTTATGCTTTTTTGATGGCAAGTTACTGCTCATTTTACCGCAAACATGCACAGAATAGTGGATAAACTATGACCTATTCTGCATTAAAATTTCAAGGGGATAACTGTAGACAAATTATACCACTAATCCACTGATATAAAACAGCAACCAGGTCATTCAAGAGTATACAACCAGGCAAGTCTTTGCACAAATTCGCGCATAGAAACTTTTACTCAGAAGGGCTCGAAATGAGGCCTGTTCTGTCCTACAATGTACTATTTTAAATTCGAAACAATTAACAACCATAAGCTTGCATGTCATCAAATTTTAAAAACATATTTTTTTGCTAGCAGTCTAACTTAATGCAGTCTTCAGTGAGTCAAGGAACACTGAACAAGGCCAACAGATTGAAGATTTTTGCAGACAACAGCAAAAAACATGGGGGCAATGCAAGGAAACGCAAAAGACGAGTGCCCGCCTTTGTGTTGCTTCGCTTTGGCCCTGAATCTTCCTCCGAAATTGCTAAGACAAATGGGCATGCTACTTGTTTAACAGTTCTTTTGTTCATATTTTCCTGTTTAAATGAAGGTGTCCCTTGCAAAAATAATGTTCAACAACAGCTACTGCTTTTCAGGTGTAGTTATTGTCTTCTGTCCACAAAATTCACTGCAAAAGCATTCGTTCTGCATCTAAGCCTGACACTTTAAACCATTCTAAGCCAATGTAGCTTTATTCACACATACCTTTTCGGTTTTTGCCGATTTCTGTGAGCAACGACTGGAATGAATGGCTGTGAAAGTAAAAAACAATTGGAGAGCATGTTACAATCATGCAAACTGTTTTTGTATCCTCACAGCTATTTCAAAAAAGCTGCAGAATAAATTTTAAAATTTTTCACCATATCTTTCACGACCGAAAATTTTATAAACTAAAAGACTTCACAGTAGCACCTGAACAAATTTCTATGAGGTCACATATGAAAGGAAAGGGGGAAGGGGAGAGGGAATGCTCCCTACACCTGACAAGAACAGCTAGCTACACAAGACACCACAAATAATTACCTGCGACACGAATTTATTGAGAAAAACAAAATGACAAGCTCAGCACAAACTAACTGCGCAGTTGCTGAAACCGAACATTAGTAAATTCTTGTAAACTAGGCAAAAAAAAAGTTATGAATTAAGTCATCGATGTCTACAACATATTTATTTTTGCACCACGATGCTTTCATTCCACTCTCGCCCGACCCACACATTTTTTTGGAGACGAAACAAGAAAAGCAGCCGCCGACAGCATTGCCAACATGAAGTGAGACAATAGATCATCAACTTGCGATGATGCCATCTTGGGACTTCATGTAACATGGCATTGCATGATGACATGGTATTGTTGCTTGGCTAAAGGTGGTCCAATCCAGGGTGCTACTGCAGAGCCATGTTAGGTGCTCAAAGCTTTTCTCCTTGGGGAGAGGGGGTTGGGGTTACAATTAACTCATAAGATGGCTTTCACCTTCCAGTCGCCTTAGGTGAATGCATGTGGAAACATGCGTGAATTTTTTTTTAATGCGAAGCATTTCTCTTTTCAATAAAGGTACTGTCAGTGTCCATTCCGTCTGTGCGTCCATCCATCCATTTATCCATACGTCCATCCGTCCGTCCATCCATCGTCCATCCATTCCATCCATCCATTTATTCGTCTATCCGTCCATCCATCCATACGTCTATACATCCAACCGTCCATATATCCATCCATTCATCCATCCATCTATCTGTCCATCCATTCGTCCATCCATCCATACGTCCATACATTCATCTGCCCATTCATTCATCCGTCCGTCTGTCCATCCATTCATCCGTCCATCTATCCATCCATCCATTTATTCGTCTATCCGTCCATCCATCCATACGTCTATACATCCAACTGTCCATATATCCATCTATTCATCCGTCCATCCATTCGTCCGTCTATTCGTCCATCCGTCCATTCATTCATCCGTCCATCCATTCATCCGTCCATCCATCCATACGTCCATACATCCATCCGCCCATCCATACGTCCGTCCGTCCGTCCGTCCATCCATCCGTTTATTCTCAGGGTGGAAAGGGAGAAATATGGGTTAGCATCAAGCACATGCAGCCTTTGACGAGATTAGTCGATGGTCTGTCACGTGCAAAGCTATGGCTGCCAATGCTACTGGCCATTTCACAGCAATATGCGGGACCCGAGTGTGCTCACTGAGTTGTGTAGCTTATTATATTAAATGCCAGGGGGGGGAAGGCACTGATTGGCCCACACTGCACTCCCCTCCGGACTCGCGCGCAATTCACATTGGCTGAAGGCACCGCGTCGGGTGGTACGCGACATTAAGGGACAAATAAATCATAAGAGGGCTTACCGAACTGTACGATGTCCCTTCGCAAGTTGTCTGTAACCATCGTGGTCTCTTCATATCACTGACGTTGTACAGTAAGGCACAGATGAGCCACCTTGTGTACAACCTACGCCTCCATCGTTTTTAGTCAATGTGTACTGTACCATAGCCTCCTTTAATAATAAATAATAAAGGAGGCTATGACTTTAATAATAAAGGAGGCTATGACTGTACGTATTGACAGTGAAGCGGACCGAGGCGCACTTTTGTAGCGTTCAGCAAACGCTTATTCATGTACGTTCGGTCGCGGTCGAGGCTATCGACATCCGCACGGCAGTGCCAGGGGCGGCGCCACGACGCGAACCGTGACGGAAAGAAAAAAAAAACAGGCAAAACAAACAAGCCCCGCTGACAAAAAAAAATAAATAAACGCACGACCATATGCCGTGAATCCATCGTCATACTTGTATAACTGCATGTACATCAAAAGGCGGACGCATGTCCACATACAAAGGCACGTCATCGTTTGGGATTACGACACGAGTCGCTTGGGTACTTTCGAGAAGGAATGAAAGAGACGGGAATTCGATGCGTCGTGCAACGGTTTGTCACCATTGAGAAACCGTTGCCATTCATCGCACAAGGGCTCTCACAAGCTAGACTTTGCGCACTTTACGGGATACCGAAAGGAAACGAAATGAGAAACATGCGCGGATGACGTGGACACGCAATATAGAGACATTAGCTGCATTGCTACCAACATGAAAAGCGAGATATTTTTTTTCACTGGGAACGCCCCACGCCCTCATGCGCGGTCACAACAATCACGTATGGGCGCCGGGTCAACCTGACATCAGCTCGACAAACGGTGGCCTCCTTCCTACCTGAGCATTCACTTCCTGTCGAATGCACGCATTGACACAACAACGCATATGGTAAGATTACGTGCTTGTTACATGCACAGTAAGGGGACTCGGGCGGTTGCGTCTAGCCATGCGTGAAATCACTGCGCGAAATTAAGTCAGTGTCGAAATGATTAACGTTGATTACCGTTCACAGGACGGAAGGAAAACGGGAAGGAGGGAATATGTGATCGTAGGGGAATTTACTTAGTTAATTTACAGAGCGTTTGCACACTTCTTTTGCTTTTTAAAAGAAAAATGTAAAATTTGCTTCTGTTACCCGAGGCAGCAGAGGAAAATGCAAACTATAGTATAGTGGTAGTATATATAGGCCTGAGAATAAGGTCGAAAGGCCCGGCCTTACGGCCATCTAAGGAATGCAAGCAGGTGCACCAGTACCCATCTTATTGCTAAACTATGCTATAAAAAGCTATGCCACCCCTACCCCCTCCCTCCTCTTTTCTCATTATACTATACAAAGCTATGCCATACCTACCCTCATCTCCTTTCTTATTATACTATAAATAGCTATGCCATTCTATGCCCTCTCCTCCTTTTTCATACGATACAAAGCTATGCCGTCCCCACCCTCTCCTCTTTTCTTACTCTACTATAGAAAGCTATGCCATCCCATACTCTCCTCCTTTCCCACTATACCATACAAAGCTATGCCACCCCATACCCTCGCCTCCTTTCTTACTATACCATACAAAGCTATGCAATCCCATACTCTTTCTTCCTTTCTTACTATACTATACAAAGCTATGCCATCCTATACCCTAGCCTCTTTTTCAAAAGGAGTTGCTATGCTGAACTGCTTGGCACTTTGCACACTTCGTGTGTTCTCGCATACCACTTTCGTGTCCTGCTTGTCTCTGTGTCGTCGTTTTGTTCTCGCGCTATAACTATCGTCATACCCACTCACGATTTTACACGAACCACTGTTAAAAAAAAAAAGCAGTCAGGAAAATTTCCGCGTTCACTCACAGTGCACGCAACTATACAAAAGACGTGGCATACACGCACGTCGCGATAACGCAATCCAAGCGATGCGTCAGCGTCCTCTTCCCTGAGCAGAGATGAAAAGCCCGCCCGTGGGCCGGCTCGCCCGTCAAAGTACGTGAGGCCAGGTGGCAGCGCAGCAGACGGACAACGCAACGGGCGCGTTGGCGCGCGCATGCGCGGACGGTGCATGCATGCGCGTGACCCGAATCGTACATCCATTCCCATACACGCCCGGTACATCACTCGCGTATATTAAATATATGGCGTGTACAAAGGGACAGTACCTCCACAATACCCCCCCCCCCCTCCACCCTTCTCACACATCGCACCGACATACAAAAATACGCGCATTTCCTTCAGTAAGCATACCAGCGTTGTTGCCACCGGCAACAACGCTGACGCCGACGTTGCAAAAAAAAAAAAAAATGCGTTGACGTGTAAGCGGAGTTTGAGCGAACGCGTGCCCCTCCAAGGTAACAGCTGTCTCCACCGAGCTAAAGTCGACGGCGAAACGCGCGCGGCGCTTCAAACCTTGACATGTCGCGCAGGACGTTTATTTTAGAAAGGCGCAAATTTTGACGTCAAGAACCCTGTAAGCCATAACAGTAGTGGCCTGTAGGAGAGGTGCCATCCGCTGCGGTGCAACGGCGACCAAGGATTACTGTTTCAAAGGTAGAATACCTTCTTCAAGCGTCAAGGCCTCGGTACATCTTCAAATTGAACATGTGCAAGAAATGAGTACAACCCCTTTTCGCTGCTGTGCCGGCTGTGCTTTCTTGTGGCATTGCAATAAAGAGCTAAGATTGGCAAGAGACCGAGAAGAAAGAGAGAAAGGAAGAAGGAAATAGAACGTAATAGGCAAATAAAGAGATAAAGAAAGAAAATAAGAGAACAAGACGGGAAGAGAAAGACAGAGAAACAAGTAGAGAGAGAGAAACAAATTGAGAGCAAGGAAAATAAGAGAAGAGATAGAAAGATAGACGAAGCGATAGAGACAGAGAAATAGAAACAGAGACAATAATTAGCCGGATAAAGAAATAGAAGAAGAGGGGAAAAAATAAAAACAAACTATAGGAATGCCGCCCAACTCCGTTGCTCTTCAGGCCTGGCACGAAGCTGCCTCGACTATTTTTCTTTTCTTTCCCAACGAACACCGCGTCAACAGCGCACGCACGAGTACGAACACTCGCGCATGCGCAACATCGCGTCCTTCAGTGTTGTATACACAACGAACGCGGCGGCTTCGCGACGTCCACCTCTGACCTCCGCACGTCGGCTTGCAGCTCGCGCCGCGAATGCGCGGATGATTCCTCCGCAGAAACGTACACTCAATGCAGAGACGTATGTAAGTACACGCATACGTCGTCGTGTATTCACGTCAAACTGTCCACACACTTGCATACACGAACGACGCGGAAAGCCGACGCGTTAGCCAAGAGCCGAAGCGGGTATACGCACACCTATCAGGCACAATTCGACGAATACGCGTTCGTTCAACTGACAGCCGCAGAATGATGCGCCAGTCAACTATATGTATACGAACGTGTAAGAAAAAGCGACTGGGATTTCACACAGATGTGTTGCCGAGAATCCACGCGTGCATAGTTAGAGAATCCGCTTATACGAGCGTGGACGTGCCGTTTCTTGGAGAGATAGACAGGGAGTTTCAAGTTACGTGCCGCAGTTGCTCTCTGACGAAATTAAGTTTTCCCATCCATTCCATCAATTAAGTTACGCCTTCTTACATCGGACACGCCCCATATACACCTGAAGTAGGTTTTTTTTTTCCATGATTTGAAGTTAGAGGTTGTGTCCAAAAAACCTGGACGAATCTGTTTTCTATATTGTATGTTCTTTATTAACTGCGGTGCAATATGACCTAAGCCAGTTCCGGTGTCGTGTCAGAAAACTCTTAATGGCTCTTATCGCGCATAGCGTAGCAATGCATATTAAAGTAGCATAGAATGGGAAAGGGGGGTGGGGGTGAGGAGGACCGAAATGAAGAGAGGTTAAAGCACGACATGGCCTTGTAGAATTTACAGCAATGGGGGCAGGAAGGCGAAGTAAGGGTGAGGGGGGATAACGATAAAGGGTAGGTAAGAGGGTAAATCGTATAACATAGTACAGTATAGCATATCAAGAGGTGGGAAAGAGGAGTGAAGGTAAGCAGGGGTGATGTGAGCGTTAGGAGAAGGGAAATGGGGGAGGGGCACATAGAAACAGATAAAGTTTAGAGAAAGGGAGGTGTAGACAGTGTTAAAGAAAGATGATGATAAAGGAAGATGGAAGAGACAACTCAATCTGCGTTATCCAGGTGATGACGCTCACACACCAGATTCCCCAGGCGTAAGACTGCTTTTGTGTTTTACCTGTGCAGACACGTGGTTCCCGTAGGACAACCAACGTACGTTTGTCGTTCCGATACTAATGGTTAATATATTGCCACAAAATAAGTATTGGAGTTTATAGAAGAAATAAAACAGCACCCACGAAACTGACCGACGTGGGACTACATACACACATTTTCAGGACCGTGGCGCGAGAATACGAAGGCTGACGTCACTGTCCCGGCGCTTCCGGGAGGTCGGGCCCGTTTACCACAGTTCGTGGGAGATTATGGCGGCCCGAAAGGGATTATGGCGTCGCCGAGAGAGCCTTCCGTGAGAAGGTGTATTCGGGGCAAACCTTTTTTTTTTTTTCAGGCTACGTGAATTAAAATTTCTCGTCTCGGAAAATCGCTAAACAGTATGCGGGTGCCAATTCAGAAAAACTATGGTCAGTGTATACACCTTTTCGCAGGAAGGAAAAAAACACCGCCATGATGGTTCAACACTGTCGAAATTTGGGCTTGTTGGTGCATTGTGACGACAGAAAATAGCGCAAAGAAACGGGGACACAAGACGAGGACACACGGCACAGGCGCTAACTTCCAACATAATGTTTATTACCACCGCACACGAAAAAGTTAATTTCTAAGAAATTAATTTTTTTGTGTGCATCATTCATGTCATGTGATGTTATTTTTCTTGGTGATATAAGCGAGTGTGCGGTGGTAATAAACATTATGTTGGAAGTTAGCGCCTGTGCCGTGTGTCCTCGTCTTGTGTCCCTGTTTCTTTGCGCTATTTTCTGTCGTCGCCATGATGGGCTGTGCGCGGGAGTACGAAGGCCAAGGGCGCAGCGTTGTCAGTGCATTTTCGAGGGGACGCGCCAATTTGCACAACCCAAGGAGGGCTATGGCGGCGCCCAGGGAGGCGTTTATGCAAAGGTGAATACAGCCTCTTAAGAAGAGGGGGAGAGAGGCGCGTGTAAGGAGAATTCTTAGATACGTGGGAAACGCCACTCACTCTCTGAGGTAGAGCAGCGTGGCGGCGAACAGCTTGCACAGCTCGGTGAGCATCACCACCGCGGTGACGTTGTAGTCGTACCGGTCCTGCGAGTTCTTGGTCGCCGTCACCAGGATGCCTGTATGTGCAAGAAATACAAGTATTATTTTTTTTTTCGTACAAAGTTCTCGCGAGGCGTAAGGGTACCTAGTATACGATGATCTACTGTACACAAGGCACGCGTATCCAGCAAACTCATAGGAAAGCTTAGCTACACGCCACGGTTGCCGACTGCTGACCCGAAGGTCGCGGGATCGAATCCCGCCCGCGGCGGCCGCATTTTCCATGGAGGCGATGAATACTGAGGCCCGTGTACTTAGATCTAGGCCAGTTAAGGAACGCCAGGTGGTCGAAATTTTCGGAGAGGTCCAATAAAGCGTACTTCACGATGATATCCTGGTTTCGGGACGTGACACTCCAGATGATGATGATCATACAACTACTACTACTACTACTACAAATAATAATAATAATAGTAATAATAATAGTAATAGTAATAATAATAATAATAATAATAGTATAAACCTTGCTTAGTCATGACTTCTTTCTTCCTTCCTGTTCTAACGCTATCAGCGCCAACCACATTAACCAATAACCTGGGATTTTACGGTCCAGAACATCATTATGATATATAGGCCGTACCGGAGGTATATTGAAATTTCGACCTCTTTGGGTACCCAGATCGCACAGGATTATCGGCGTCAAACGAAACGCGAACAGCGGCAATCGTCAGCAATGGTTCTGTGCGCGGTCATCGCCGCGGGCATGCGCATGTGTTGCCCAATCGGGGCCCTTGAATAACTATGACTGGACGGAGCGCACTACACAATTTCTAGTGCACGTTCACCGCTGTTCGGGTTTCATTTGATGGCGATAGTATACGCGGGTCCCTTGCATTTCGCGCTAAAAGACCGACATTTCGCGCTTGCATTTCACGTTAACTTACGGGAACGGGTGGTAGTGGTTCACGAAGAAGGAAGAAGGCACCCGATTTCTGTCTGCCTTAAGGCGACACGGCGCAGTATGTCATGCTAAAATAAAGTAAGGCAGTATACGGTAGCGCGCGCCCCTCCTTTCCAGAGACAGTACATCCGCCGCGGATGGCAGGATTCTCGTTTACAATGTGTAGGCAGGCAAACCACAACAAGGCGGGACAATCTTTGAAAGAGCTTTTTGCGTTGTTGCGATACCTGCACTGGTAAAATGTCTACGAGCGGGAAAAGTTGAAGCAGTACGGTAACACCGTACCGTATTTGCGTACCGCATTTCCGCAACTCGCTAAAGGACCCTAATGTCACGGCGGCAATCGAAACCACGTCTTACGGATCGACACCCGAGTTCCTCACCCACTGTGTACCACTGCGGCGGCCAGAGCTAGCGAGGATGTACAAAGATAGCAAACTGCTCACGGTGCGACCCTGAAAGCATACACAAGCTTCCCAGCCCGCGATAAGAAACTGCAGCATTCGATCCCAACGACCATGCATGACGAGTAGATAACGATTTCGAACAGCTTCTTGTTGTTATCTGGCCGTATTACAGTAGCTGTATCTTTTTGTCGGCGTAGGAGCTAGCACACCTGCCATAAGAAGCTTCTTTTCTTCTGATATAACCACAATCTCTCTCTCGACAAAAATAGGCAAGGTCAATATCTTGGCACGATATCGCAGAGTACACGCGATCGTACGACCGGCGTGATAAGAGAAAACATTCACGCTCGCAGTATACAGTGCACATGAACGGCATTACACGCATGCCCAGTTTCACACCATGCAAGAGCAGATTAATAATAATAATAATAATCATAATAATAATAATAATAATAATAATAATAATAATAATAATAATTGTAGTTCAGCGATCCAAAACCACGAGGCTGCGGAAAATTCGAACAGCCGGGTTTCTTTAACGTGCACCTAAAATCTACACGGACTTGAAGCATTTTCGCATCCATGAAAAAATGTGGCCTCAGCGGCCGGGATTCGTTCCCGCTACCAGCGGGCCAGCAATCGAGCGCTATATTTACTGCAGCGCGGCGGGTTCACCACGAACGGACGTATATACGATGCGGATCGTACGTGCACCATTAACCTTCTTTTTTCTTTCTTTCTTGCGCTTTCATCGCCCGTTGCGCGCACCGAAGCGGCGAGTTGCTCTCCATCGCAGGCGTCTGCAGCGCCACCGTCGACGAGAGAGAGCAGCTGCGTCTAGAGAGAGAGATTAATGAAAGAGGAAGAGACAAAAAGGACGCTATTTTCTGCCTCCCGTCGCGGGGGCACGGCTCAGCGCCTTTAGGGATCGGGGAAGGGGAAGTAAAGATGATAGGAAGAAGAGAGGAGGGAAAGAAAAAGTGAATGGCATGGCAAGAGAACGTCTTGTCAGTACAGTCAGTAGTGCGAGTGTAAAGAGTCCGTCTATAAGGCGGCGAGGTCCGCGCAAGCACAGAACTCGAGGAAGGCTCGAAGGGCTTTCGTCTTCGAGCGCGCGGGAAAAAGTATGTCTTCCATTGTTTCGGCAGGTAGTCCAAGCAGACGATAGCGGCTTACCAGTGCGCAACGCTCAGTGGCCAGGTCAGGGCAGGAGCAAACAATATGCTGCAGCGTTTCGTCATCACCGCACCTTCGGCACGCTGGCGATGAAGAGCGACCCGCGGAATACATGCGTGCCGCAGGCCAGACGCTGCCAGTACGCAGGCGAAGCAACAACCGCCGCTCGCATCTGTCCAGGCCGGTCTCCGGAAGGGATGGTGGAGGTTTGCCGCTTGCCACCCGTGTGTCAGGGTGGGCCGTTGGTAAGAGCTTCCGCAGTCGCTGCCGTGAGTAATCCGACTGGGTTACCGCCTTAGTGACTGGCGTGTCGCAGTGGTGTGCTGCCTTAGCGGCGGCGTCAGCCTCCTCGTTGCCAGCTATTCCAACGTGCGAGGGAAGCCAGTGGAGGGACAGGCGCACACCACTCTCTTTGATGGCGGTCAGTTTTGCGTGCAGCAACGCCACAGTTATGCCTGCTTGGTCTGGTTGGAGCAGCGCTTGTAGGGCTGGTCGGGAGTCGCACAGAATCGCCACAGGCAACTGGGGTAACGTGGCAGCAAGGTGGTCGGCTGCCAAGTGAAGGCCGGCCAATTCAGCTGCAGTGGAGCTGGCGTGAAAGGGAAGTCGGCAGCGGATGGTTGTCCCAGTCGATGGTATGACGCAGGCAGCCGCGGCCGAATGGGGGCTGTCCCGAACGGACCCGTCCGTGAATACCAGGAGCTGCCCCTTAAGTCTTTCATGAAGTTTCGCCACGGCTGCCTGATGGAGCTCGCATGCCGGTGTGCGCCTTTTTCTGAGGTTGTCCAGAGTTAATTGTACGTCCAGAGGCTGCTGATGTGGTGGAGGGGGTTGGATTGGACTGGGGGGATCGGGGACCAGCTCTTCATAGAGAGCGCAGATCTGTGCCATCCGTGACGCTGGTCGGCTCCGCAGTCTCCGAAGGAGGGCAGCGCCCCCGAGGGCCCTGTGAAGGCGATCCACGTGATGCAGCGCCTGTCGTAGCATCAAGAGTGACAGAGGCCAGGTCTGGGCCTCCGCCAGGGTTGCAGCTATGGGTGACTGACGGGGAAGTCCCATGAAGCGCCGAATTGCCATGCGATGTTGCCGCTCCAGTTGCTCCTTGCGGTGTGGCGCTAGCTGCACCAAGGGCAGTGCATAAGTTTGCGCTGTCGTTGCAGCCCCTTCGTAGAGTCTTAGAGCCAGCCGTGAGGTGCACCCTTGGCCCCTGCTGAGCAGTTTGCTTACGGCAGTCTCGACCCTGGTGGCCTTGAGGACGGCGAGCTTAACGGCTGGTATCCAGGTAAGGCGGTGGTCGATCCTTAGCCCCAGGTACGTCACTGCATCGCTCCACGGGATAGGTCGGTCACCTAGCACAAGCCTTCGGACGGCCCTCCGCGCAGTGGCTCTGGGGTGAACCAGCAGTGCCTCCGTCTTCGTGGGCGAAACGTTCAGTCCGATTGCCTTGAAGAAAGAGACGACGGCATCCAAGGAGCGCTGCAGGGAACGCCTTATGGCCGTGAAGTTTTGCCTAGGCCCCTTAACCCACAGTGCCACATCGTCTGCGTACAAGGAGCACTGCGTGGGGTAACGCTTGTCTGCGGGCATCGCGGTCGGCAGCCCCGCTAGCACCAGGTTGAACAGAAAGGGGCTCAGGACGGAACCTTGTGGAACGCCTGCTGTCACTGGCCGTGGATCGCTGAGCGCGCGTCGTACTCTAACCCGGAGGGTGCGTTTTGCCAGAAAGGCACTGATAAAGGTACGTAGGCAGCTCACGATGCCGAGTGTGTCCAAAGCACTCTCTATCGCTATGTGAGGCAAGCTGTCAAAAGCGCTCTGTACATCCAGCAGGACGAGGAGGGCCACTTCGCCGTTGCGCTTGGCCTCCTCCAAGGTAGAGACGACGTCCGCGATCGAGTCTGCTGTGCATCGGTGGCGTCGGAAGCCCGTCTGCTGTTCTGGTAGGAAATCCTTTGCCCCCGCAATCCAATTTAGGCGTGCCAGTGCTATGGCTTCCATGAGCTTGCAGGCAGCAGAGGTGAGAGAAACGGGTCTGTAGGACGTAATGGCGGCACAAGGGCGGCGAGGTTTCCGGATCGGCACCACAACAGCGGTCAGCCAGGCTTCAGGTAGGTTGCCGCTCTGCCATATTTCATTAAAAGTCCTCAACAGGTGTCGTCGTGAGGCCATATCCAGGTTGCGCAGCATCTGGTATGTGATGCCGTCGGCACCAGGGGAACTGCGGCGCTTGGTTCTGGCTAGAGCAACGTTCAGTTCGTGTTCGAAAATAGGGTCCTGACACAGAGATGCGATCTGGCTGGCCGTCCAGGCAGGGTGATGACCTTGCGGTGGCTTGGGAGCAGGCGTGGCGATGAGGGCTGAAGGATTGGCTGGTGGGAGTTCTGTGAAGCGATCGGCCAGTCGCTCTGCCAGTTCTTTTTCACTAATGCCCAAGTAGATGGCCACCGCAATGACGGGTTGCCGCACCATTGGTCCAGTGACGAGGGATCGTAGAAGTCGCCATGCTTTTGCGCCACCTCTTGCCTGACTCAGGGAGAGGCAGATGCCTTGCCAGCTTTGCCGCCTGCGACGGTTGGCATGTCGCCGACATACCGCATCCACACGATTGAAGAGTGTACGTTGAGCTGGGTCATGTGATTTTAGGTACCTTCTCTCAGCCCTGCGCCTCGCAGCCCGTAAGTTCAAGTGATGGAGGTCTGGCACAGGGTGGTGCTCTGGCACCCTGGTCTGGATAGTTGCCGCCTGCGCTGCCACTGCTACCAGATTCAGGAAATCCTGATCCTCTGGGACGTCTCGAAGCTGCCTTCGAAAAGCCCGCCAATCGATCGTACTACACAGCCTCCTCCTTGGGATCTTTCCGCCCACAGGTGAGATGACGATCGGCAGGTGGTCTGAACCCCAGGAGTCAGGCTCCACTGCCCAATCGTACCGGTCCCCTTCACTGGCCAAGGTGACGTCAATGGCGGAGCATGACGGTCGTGCTGTTCTGCGGACGAAAGTGAAGGATCCGGTGTTCAAAACTTGTAGGCCCAGTTGATGGATAACGTCCACCAGATCCCTTCCTCGAGAGGAGCAGGTGCTACTCCCCCACATGGTGTGATGAGCATTCATGTCCCCACATATGAGGTAGTCTCTTCCGAATTTAGCCGTGAGCTGTAACAGCATGGAGGCGTCCCACCGCTGTCCAGGTCACACATACACAGAGGCCACTGTCGTGTCCACACCGCGAAGCCGCACCGTCACGGCACAACACTCAAGAGCCCCTCCAGTGACATCAGCCACGTTTATGTGCACATGTGGTAGTTCTCGTCGCACGTACACTGCACAACGTGGTCGACCCTGGGGATGTGCACTCGCTATGCACGGCGCGTCCTGGCACGTGTCTAGAGTACACGACGTGATACTTTGGTAACCGATATATCCGGGAAGTCGCAAGTCGGTCGCTGCTACGTACACTTCCTGCAAAGCAAGCACATCATACTCGCTCTGCAGGAGATGTGAGGAGAGGTCTGCATGCCGCCGCCGCAACGAGTGAGCGTTCCATTGAAGCACACACGGGCGGCGGCGGCGGTGGTTCTCTGCAGCATGCGGATGAGTGTCAGCCATGGTGGCTGCTATGAGGGTGCGCGCCACCTGCCTGAAGGCAGATGGAGCGCAGCTGGTTTTCAGGAGGCAGCAGGTCCGCAACTGCTCTTAACAGGAGCCTCAGGTTTGCATTTTCCTGGTCCACACGGGGCTGGGAAGGTACCTTCGCGGGTGGACGAGTCGTGGTAGAGTCTGGGTGCTTGAGACCAGCCGAAGGGCCCCGTTGTTGTACGCCTGTCTGGCCTGGATGGGTCGAGCTGACCGTCATCTTGGATGGTGATCCCACTGCGGCAGCATAGCTCTTGCCCGTGGTCTGCTTCAGCTGAGGACTATCAGTTACACTAGGGCTTGCCCGCAAGACTGCTTGAGCCTCGCGGTGAGGCAGGTAGGTGGGAGCTGATGCCTTGATGGTGGCCAGGCGCCGCTCTCTTTGCCAGAGCTGACAGTCTGCGGAATCAGCTGAATGTGGCCTGCCGCAGTGCAGGCATCTTAATTTGTTGGTGCAGTTGGCGTCTTTCCCATGGTGGCCACCACATCGCAGGCACCGCTCTGGTCCTCGGCAAGTGACGGCGATATGCCCATAGCGTCCGCACCGCCGGCACTGAAGCGGGCGAGGTCGGGATGGCCTCACTTCGAACACCATGCGAAAAAGGCGGACCCGGGTGGGAGGCACGGGAGAGGCGAACCGCAGGACTAGTGATGTCCCTTGTCGCCTGGCTGCAATCACCGGCACATCGGACGACACGGCGGCCAGGAGGGCTTCGTCGGTATAGTCGCCATCGACGCCTTGCACCACGCCACTGCTTTGTGAACGGTCAGCAGGGAGGCGGGCAGTCACGGGTATTCCTGCGAGCTCCGATGTTGCTAGTAGGCGATTCATCCATTCTGGTGTAGATGCGTCTGCTGCCACGATGTTCTTTTTCGTGTTTACTCGCACCTCCTTGACTCCGGGCAGCGCAGAGAGAGCTTGCGCAATGGCAAGACGAGAGGTGCGGTGAAAGGAGGCGCTGGCGTTTGCTGGTCGAAAAAGAATAGTGCCCGAGTCTAGCGACGATGAAGCAGAAGCCGGCATGGTGTGTTCAGTGGCGCGTACCCCTGCAGGAGCGGTCTGAGTCGCAGTGGGCGCATTAGAAGTCCCTGGAGCAACGTGGGCAAGCATAGCCGTCGATTCAGTGGCGGGACGAGGACCAGTGTGGGCAGCGGGTCCTTGAGATGTCGAGGCTCGCTGTCGGCGCTTCTTAGACTTGGAGAGGACGGTCTGAAACTCAGACTGACTGATTTCGTCAGTTGCGTGTGTGACGGCGTCTTCGTGGGCAACCGCATCATTTGACGTTGGGGTAAGACACGCAACTGTGGCACGTTCAGGCGCTACTGCGTGCATCTTCCGCGAGCCACCCTCATCGTCGCTGCCCGACTCGCTAGGACGCGAGCGCTTACGCGTTGACGTAGTATCCATGTCTGCAATATCAGGTTCCTCGTCTAACGGCAGTGGTACGTTCTGCGGAACGGTGACGTTCACGCACAGAATTGACCCGGCATCTTCGAGTTGGGCTGTATGATGCGCCGCTACAGCGGTCGAAGATGCTGTGGTGCTAGTGGTAGGGCTGGAGGCCGCCGAGGACGTCAGGCCCCTTGCAGTTGTCTCGACGTCGGCAGCAAGCACCGGTAGGCGAAGTGATGTCGGTTTCTCGCTGACGACTCTGCACAGTTTCTGTGCCTGTTCATGATGCAACCGCACCGCTTTGGCACTGGAGATGAGGTTCCACAGCACGCGGGTGCACGCGACGCTCGCTGAGCGTCTGTGTGACGATGTGGGAACCAGGGAACGCGACGGGCGTTCCAATGGCGTAGCCGAGAATGGAGGGGACTGCTCTGCCATGGTAGTCGGGATGACAGCTGCCCCAGCGACGCGCAGGAGCAGAGGACGCTGTCACAGGGCTCAGGTCACCGAAAGCGGTGGCAGGGATCCAAAGGCATAATCTGTAAAGATTACTCTCCTTGACAAGACTCGAACGGGTATGAGAGTCCAGGAACGCGAGGAGCACTGCGCGGAACGCGGTCGCGTCTCTCGCGGGCTGACGCGGTAGCGTCTCTCGCAGAATCGGGAGCACCGGGCAACACGTCTGCTCTCTGTGAACGCTCGAGAGAGACTCCGCTGCGTCTAGCGGGACGACGGCGCGCACAATGGGATGACAGAGAGGGCGAGGCCACACGGAGGAAGGAAAAAGGTAAGGAGAGGGCATGCCCAGCCGGCGCAGGGCGTAAAAAATGTGGCGGAAATGACATCATGGCGACCATATCCAGTAGGCACAATGGCGGCGTTGTTATGGTTACGTGTTGCGGTGTGAAGCTGGTCTAGCAGTGAGCGGCCGCGGCTGGCGGCGGAATGTGTGCCTCCCCAGGTCTCGTGCTGAACCGTGGCGGACAATATCTGTGCTCTGCGCCGCGTTATTGGTTACGCAGTGTTCGTAACCAATTGTTGTAAACAAGAGAGGAGAAATTGCCTACTCAATATGGCCGACTTCCGGCTTCATCGCGGCTTCACAACGAGTGACGTCAGGGCCTCTCCTTACCTTTTCCCTCCTCCGTGGCGAGGCCATATGCTAAAGTGTTTCGTCGGTGTTACAGTAAGCGAGCATCCGTGCGTGCGCTTTTTTTTTTATTCGTCTGACAATGGTCGGGCGCACGCCGACACATTTAGGAGGAAACTCATTACGGAAGACGCACCTGCACTCCGCCATTTTCCAGCCTCCCCTCCGCAAACTCAAGTCTCACAAATCAGACCATGGCGGCCATCTTGTTTTTCATTAAATATGGGTTTCATTTTTATTTACGTAAGAATGAAAACATGTTTTGGAATAGAATTAGAAGAAAACGAGCATGGGTCCCGAGCTCAAGTAAGTGCATTGTTCTATCCAGTCATCTTCGAAGCGGTCGAGTGACTTTCGCGATTCCCTTATTTTCGCACAGCTGAGGAGTATCGAACGCAGGCACACACTCAAAAATAATCAGCCTTTAATAAAAAAATGTTGCATGCGCTATACTGAACAAGCTATTCCGAATAATGTGAAAGAAAAAAAAATCGCAGCATATCCACGCAATGAATGATGATGAGTGGGGCGAAGCGTCCGTCAGTCCGTCCGCGCTTTCGTCCGTCCGTCCGTGCGTCAGACAGACAGGACTGACGGACGCGGTCAGCGGATGATTCACAGTTTGGCGATAAAAACCAGCCGAAGCTTCGCCTCACTCATCATCATTCACTCCGTGGATATGCTGTGAGGTGGATACATACATGTATGTACATACAGGTGACGACCAACCAACGCCTTAAGGAGCTTCGCCCTTAAAAAAGTCGCTGGATTTTAATTCACACAAGTTAAACCAGCGCTTCCTCTGGTTAAACTCGCTGAGAGGAACTAGCATTCGCACGAATGTCATCACACCACGCTACGCCGCAGAAAATGCGCGGGAGACGAAGTTGTCAGCTGCGCTTGTAATAATTTCGGACTTCCTTTTTTTTTTTTTGTGCCCAAGTTTGTTGTATAGAATTTACCAGTCAATTGCCACTTGTTTTTTTTTTTCTATTTTTAGCGGGAGGGGACTCGTTTGCAATTTTCCAGCAAATAGAATTAGTTCATCAGAACGTTGATGTCAGACATACGTTGGTACAATCAACCTATAGCGGTAATCGTGCACGGGCAAACGTGCGTTCAATAGAACAGACTCTGGAGACAATTCATGTTTCAAGAGTAAATCGGTGGTTTCTTCTGTACCGCATATTTTTTGCACAAACCATACAGTGATTTTTCATCTCCATTTCGCGTATGATTTTACATTTTTTTTTAAATAATAATTAAACATATATCGAAGAATGCGAGAGTTCTTGAATATCCGGTTCTTTTGGGCTTCTTCACGAATGTCAAGCCTTTTTTTTTTGGGGGGGGGGGGGGGAGATTTCACGGTGATAATTTGCTTGTTATCTGAGCAGCATCTGGTGAACTCTGTTTGAGCAGATCCTAAAAAAAAAAGAATAAAAATACCAAGGGCAGATGAAGTCACAATTTTGTCCCGATGTTTTCATGCAGCATTTAAATGTCGAGCTGGCGTGGATGTATAAAAAAAAACTATATTCGCACGACTTTTTTTTTTTTTTGGCGCACACAGATACGTTACCGTAGTAACGTGACTACCGTGGCCAGATGTTCGCGCATAACTGTTTTTTTTTTCCACGTCGAGTCGCACCTGGGCTCTTGCTAGACTATCAGACGGCGACCGAAGTCACACACACGCACAAAAAAAAAAAACATACGCGCGCGATACACACGTTTACACGCAAGCTGTCTCGAAAAAAAAAACGAAGAAAAAAACATCCATTTAGGATTTATGCACTTCAGACGCAAATCTTAACTCACCGTGTACGTATACCTTTGGAAAATTTATACACGAATTCTTTCCAAGCACTCGATATTCCATCGCAATTCAATGTGGCAAAAGTGCTCGTTTGTGCGTTGTTTTTTTTTTCATTAATTATTTTCTACGTTAAATAACCCTATCGACAGTGGTGGCGTAAGCCAGCGGGTGACAAACCATGCCGCCCCTCCCCCAACCCCCCCCCTTTTTTTTATTGCCATGACATGCCCAGCACAAAATTTACATCTGCCTCCACGGCCCTTGCTTAAAACTCATGCAAGTTGACACCACCACCACCCCTACCCAAACAAAAAAAAAAAAATCTGCCATTCTGCCATGGTAGTCGATAGTTCTGGAGTCGTCCACAGCCGCAAATCTCATGATCATGTAGTGGTTTTGGACATTCAGGCGAGATGCGAGTCGATAAACCATTTTTTTCTCTTGTAAATTACATATGTTGTTGTTCTTCTTTGATTTCACAAGTATAGTTTCCCTATTTGAACAACAACAATAAACGAAACTTAAGATTGTAATTAAACTCGACGTTAGGTTAAATTGCTTTTGAAGATCACAAGGTGGCTACTCAAAACAAAACAAAAAAAGACCTCATTCGTTGTCTAGAGTCCCCTGGAAATGCTCACCTGGCTGCTTGCCATTGCATTTCACATGAGAAGTTGACTGAAGCCGCATATGCTCAAAATAAGAATGATTGCCAAGCTCTCGTTAACGAAGGAAACATTTTTTTTAGAAACACCTCTTTACCGCATAAATGAGCTTTCACTTATAATTCTAAAATGCTTGTTCACCAGATCAATTTCTGGGCAACTTCTTCAGTTTAGACATCATCTCTTGGTACTTCTGATAGCCAGATCGGGATGAAATATTGTCCACATATTCCTTAAATTGGGAAGGGTGCCAGTATCGTTTTAAAGCTTTATATCGCCTGTATATTTATTAAGAACCTAAAGCAAACAATTACTACGGCTGAGGATTCTAAGAATTTTCACATTGCAATTTTTGTTGCCCATTAAAATGTCTGCAATCTAGAATTAATCAGGAGCAATAAGGGCCATTAATGGCTCATAACTAGAAATTTTTAGCAGCATAAAAAGTTTGTACAAAACGAACTACACTTTACACATTCTCATGGCACAAAACGAAAACTGCGCAATCGATTATAAAATTCAATACATATTTGAACTTCAGCGTAAAAGGCTATATACACAACGAAAAATTTCATTGCTCTAGGTTACAGATTAACGGGACTTTTTTTCGGCTCGCATCTTCCCGTATACCCTATTAGTGAATAATAATAATAATAATAATAATAATAATAATAATAATAATAATAATAATAATAATAATAATAATAATAATAATAATAATAATAACCTGATGTTACCGCGGGCGTCCCAATATCATTGTATCAATTGAGAATTTATGGAAACTTGTGTTTCAATGACTACAGTTTATAAAAAAGTATTGAAGCGTAATATTAGTCACAAGTCAGTGGAACGTGTGAGAGGATTACTGTACTGGTGTAGGAGATGAAGTTGAGGTGATGAAGTGCTTAATAGGGGGCGAATAAGACGCGATGTACTTTCGTAATGCTGTACGGCTCGAGATAATATTCCGCGGAAGATTGTGTAATCAAAAGTGGCGACGTTGCGAACGGCTTTCTATTGCAATAATTAAAGTTTTGTGGCGTTTCGTTACGTAGGGGTCAACCATAACAAACCACAGTTAATATTTGACGCGAAGAGTGCATAAACAATTTGCATTTTTCACATGCAGTGAAGGAATAGCGCGACACCAGGACATAGCTTTTGTGCTCATCGAAAACTTTTCTTTTGTTTTCACAAATTGTCGATGTGAGTGTCCCATGAGAGATTCGACTTAAATGTAACGCCAAGAGTTTCACACTCGTTAACTTCACTCCGCCTAGTTATTTTTTGGCATGAAAAGAAAGTACATTTTAAAATGTGATTAGGATAAACGTTTTAGAAGGACGTGATCACATTTTGCCTCAAGAGCTTTGTCATCAGAGCTGAAGAGGCCGCACAGACAATAAATTTTGAGCTTGCATCAATACTGACTATATTGTTAATATACTTCAAACAAATGACGAGCCAATTTATACCTCGGGCGGTGCCCCATTTCATAAAAAGGGAGGATAAACGATTATTCCCAAATTCCGTTACACACTCAGTAACTCCTCTCCGTGACCGATGAGTTGTGAACGGAATAATTCGGGCTGCTTACCGTGAACCGATTGTAAATGTTTTGCAAATGAGTACACAGAGGAATTCGTGCTCCTATGCCGCTTCAGAGCTAACAATCGTTTGGGCCGCGCCAAACAGTCACAGAGGTCCCTCGTAGTCGACGCCACGGTAGTACACCGGAACAAACGTTTGTAAAACGTTGGGCTGGCGCTGGTGCTGCGCGCCGATGACCTCGCAGCTGAATGCAGCGCCGCCGCATACGGCTCGTTCGAAACCACGTTTACCGACCACGGTCAGCAAATATATTTCGCTTTAAAGCGTCGCCTCGCGTAACTGTAGAAGATCTGACATAAAGGTCGCCTTCCGCATACACCGTACAAACCTCCAGCGACATTCCCGCTTGTTTATATTAAACTACAAGACGTTATTCTCGTTTCTAAAGTCGCCCTTTCCCGGCTACATTTGTGTGGTTGACTGGGATGGAGTGTCACCGAGCGACGAATGACTGGCATCGCTTCTCGGCCTCTTAACGGCTAAGATCAACGTGTAGTATCTGTTCTTATCAGCTTAATATCTGATACGGTCCGATCAGGACCTATGATATTAACCTTATTTTTGTGAGGAGGCGCCAGGGCGGAGCTTGCTCCTCCGGCGCCAAGGGTCGTCCCGGCCTTGCACTACCGCCGGGTTCGGCCCACAACAATCAATGCAACATCAGAATTGCAAAACTTGCTCGGTGTTTCCTTAATTAATTACTTATACTAGGATAGACTTGGGACATATACAGCGGCCATATAATATACCAGATTTTTTTAATACTGATTTTTTTTTTCTTAAAAAGCTATAACACTTGTCACCGCAGCCAATTTCTAGGCCGAGGCAGAAAGATCTGCCACTATTCAGATCACTTACGTAAGAGTGACTGATAAAAATATTTGAATTAACTTTTTATTAATTTTAGCGTGGTTGTTTTGTATGGCGGAGTTGTTCTGTCACAAATTATGGCGACCATAGTTTTTTATTTTAAAAATGGGAAAATATTACGCGTCGTTTCAGAGATCCATCGTCGAATTTCCAGACCACGGTTCCCGGTCTAACACTAACAACTAACGGTTAGTTCCGGCGCAATACCAAGGCGGGGGTCCCAACGGGATGAGGACTGTGGGGGAAGAGGGGAGTCTCAATATGCATAGTCTGTGCGGGCACTCGGAAGCTGCACGTAACACCAAACCAGGTAAGCTTGATTAATGGCTAGCGCGCTCGCCCGAAACATCAGTGGTGTGTGGAGTTAATCAAGCAGGATTGCGTAACGTGGGCCAATCGCACATGGCTGAGGCGTCTTTCCGGACCTGTCGGTAGTTTAATCGTCCAACAGATGCGGTGCCACAATTTTTTTTTTTCGGGGTAGGAGGGGTTTGATCGTAATTTATGTATGTATGTACGCATGTATGCGTGTACGTATTTATGCGTGTACGCATGTATGCATGTACGTATCTGCCACTGTAAAACCATGTATGTATGTATGTATGTATGTATGTATGTATGTATGTATGTATGTATGTATGTATGTATGTATGTATGTATGTGTGTATGTATGTGTGCATGTATGTATGCATGTATGTATGTACGCGTACTACATGTGTGCGTTTGTGTGTGCGCGTATGTATAAATGCAAGCAAGATTGACTAAAAAAATTTCGGAAAGGTTTGACCACCCCCCTACATCCTGGCTACGCCACTGTCGACAAAATATCGATTTGGTATATTTTATATATATACCGTCTGCATAAAAAAAGACCTTGTCGTTTCTTCATTTTAACGCTGTAATCGATAAATATGTAGAAACTAAAAAAAATGCCACGAAAAAAAAAAATGCCCTGACGATCAACAGAACAAAAATTTCTCATCATCGTAATTTTCAGCGTATTTAATGAGTAACAGGCCTCCCCGCATGATCTTTAAAATAATAATTGGCGGGGTTTGTGTTAGGCTCCGCAAATTTCGACCACCTGGAAGTTCTTCAACGTGCCTCGAACCTCGAACATCTCCACTTCCACCACAAAATGCAGCCGAATGCAGTGTTCAACTGACCGTTCAATTTACCTATCTTGTTGATTGATTGATTGATTGATTGATATGTGGGGTTTCACGTCCCAAAACCACCACATGATTATGACAGACGCCGTAGTGGAGGGCTCCGGAAATTTCGACCACATGGGGTTCTTTAACGTGCGCCCAAATCTGAGCACACGGGCCTACAACATTTCCGCCTCCACCGGAAATGCAGCCGGGATTCGATCCCGCGACCTGCGGGTCAGCAACCGAGTACCTTAGCCACTAGACCACCGCGGCGGGGAGGGGCATAGAAAAAGTGGTTAACGATTTAAAGTACTCGGTACTTTACTATGGGAGAGCACAAAGCCTTCCCACGTATTTTACACTTGATGAGGCCTTCATTGGGTACGACACCGCCAGTGCATGTGTGCTTAGAAAAATTTGTTAACGATTCGGAGTACTTGGTACTCTACTATGGGAGAGCTCAAAGCCGTCCCGTGGGTAAAATATCAGCTTATGTTATTGTTAAAAACGCCAATGAAAGCAAGTTGCACTAGCAAGCCTATAAAGAAATGCGGCCCTCAGTGATGCCCTGGTCACACGCGCATTTGCACGCGCTATTTCTTAATTTTGGGTGTTTTTTTTTTCATAGTGAAATTATCAGCGATCAGCTGCTTTCGGTGTGGCGATGTGATCTTTTTATCTAAGTCGTATGTAGCTTTGCCTTGCCACGTTTCGTTTTTGCCTGATACTATCATATTACTGTCTTTGTTGCCTGCAGAAACTGAAGTGTGCGCTGTTAATAACGTGAATGGAGGTTCGATTCGCGGCACCAGGGAAGGAAGGAAGGAAGGAAGGAAGGAAGGAAGGAAGGAAGGAAGGAAGGAAGGAAGGAAGGAAGGAAGGAAGGAAGGAAGGAAGGAAGGAAGGAAGGAAGGAAGGAAGGAAGGAAGAGATGGAAGGATTGGTTGATATGTGGGGTTTAACGTCCCAAAACCACGCTATGATTATGATAGACGCCGTAGTGGAGGGCTCCGGAAATTTCGACCACCTGGGGTTCTTTAACGTGCACCCAAATCTGAGCACACGGGCGTACAACATACCTAACCTTGTGAAGTCTGAATCCATTTTTACATAGCGCGTTGAAGCGCGTCATCATCTTCAAAAATATCGCTAAAGATTGTAATCTCTCTCTTTCTTTTTTTTTGTTAATGGAGCAGCCGGCTTCTATTGCACGGTTTTCATTTGCTATTGTAAGGTTACCAGTCATTATACCATAATCCATGATTCATAACCAAATAAACTTCTTTTCTTGCGTTAATCGATATTACATACGAGTTCTTTTCGACACTTAGCTTAATTTTTATGATTATTATAAGCATGTTCAACAGAACAGCATCATTTTTATTCACTTTGCATTAAAGCATAAACCTCATGCTGCACTTTTTTTGTTTTTGTTTTCATTTGCAGCTGTATTCGATCTAAGCACCCAAAATTACAATTCTAATTCGTAAGTGTTCTAAACTTTTAGATTTAGCCGAATTTCACACATTAATGATATACTCCTGTTTTCCCACGTTTTTATCTACGCACATTATTTTCGCTAATTCTGACGCGCTGATTATAATTAGCACTAGTTATCATCAGGAGCAGTACTCCCCAATGACAGGCCTATCTAGCTGTCCAAAGCAACTGCTGAGCATATTCAAATGTACCGAACAGATAATCACAATTGGAAGCAGTGGGAACATTCATTGCTGATCTTTAACTGCAGAGTAGTAACTATCACACCAACTGAAATTGGTTCGAGTGGACGGAAAATCGCCCTGCCTGTCCGGCGATATCATTATGAGCGACGCCGAAGTTGTGGGCTCCGGTAATTTCGACAATCCGGTGTCCTTTAAAGTGCCCTACATCTAGTACACGGGCCTCTATTAGCATTTCGCTTTACATCGTTCTGCGAGTAAAAGCAAGAAAAAAAAAAAAGTCATGACAAAGCGCCCCATATCCTCCGGTGTTACTTTAGGATACCCCCCCCCCCCCCCCTCAAATGAGTGGCTGGATCCGCCCGTAGATCCGAACTCACAACCTTCGAGTTACACCGTAGAGGTAATTGAAATCCCGGCGTTCGGTCGTAACATCCCTGGGCCTTCCGTAGTTCGGGTTTTCCGCAGAAGACAGGGATTAATATACGTTGTACATACACGCCTACTTTATTAGATGTTATACACTATGCTTGCCACAAGAACCTCTAGCGTGCTTGGCAAATTGCCTTCCGGCTTCTTCGATAAGTGCGTTACGCCGCCGATACCGGCGAGTCCTAAGCAGAAGATTGAAAGTAAAAAAAAAAAATAAAAGCCTGTTATCAGCGACGATTACAAAGGCTGACGGCACCGCAACCGGACTTCCGCGTACGCTAGCGGAAATTATGTCTAGCGTGCCAGTCACAGGAAGCGGGTACTTGCGTGACGTTTCGAATAATGCCGCACGGAAAATTCAAACGAGGCAGAAACCCAGGAGAATACGAAAATGCTTGAACAGATGAAATAAATCTTGAACCCTGCCGGCAGAAGTGGCATTATTTCCTCCACCACTTAATTTCGTTGCAATTTACGTGATAATTTGCATACTGCAGTTAAAAGACAACGATTAATGTGACCCAAGCCCTTCTTGACATAACTCTGTTGGATTTTTGGGTTGCGTACAACGACGACGACAACAACAACAACAACAACGCGCCCATAAAGAAAATAAAGCCATCTTATTTTATTAGACAAAAGAACTGTGACAGTTACAGGGTTCACTCTTCGGTTCTTTGGGGGTTTCTCTGAAACCGAATGAAGATCCGCGCACCTTATGCTCGAGCTACAGCTACTGTCAAAAAGCTACTGTCACGCATCGCAAGACAAGATATCGCTGTATATCTCTGCTGCCAGGGCGGCATAGCCTGCAATTGTTTTTTTTTTTTAATATGTTCTAAAGTATTGACTGATGTCCATGCAGTTTTGGCCGAAACAGAGTCACAGATACCTGGGAAATTCGAAGTTTTTATAGAGAGCCACAGTATAGACTCATTTAACTTCTCACGCCGACTGCATATCCCGTAACGCTGCAATTGTGCGCGAACAAAACAGTACCGACACGAAGGTCAGTTAGCGTGGCGCCGTAAGTTTTTGGTGCATTGAATGAATTCATAATACCGATCATAACACAGGCATCCCCAGAAACCAAGAGGCTTGATTTGCATAGTTTGCATAGCTTCGAATGATAGTCCAGTGAATCTGCTTCCCGCGAACCCGGATCAGAAAGTACACCCCACCTTCGCTACTGTGTCGCGGACGACCATCGAAGAACACATGCACGGATTAATCACGCTCGTTGACAGCTGACAAAAACGCGATGCATGCAGACGACGCAGCCTTTTAAATCGCAGCGTATGGGGCGCAGTGCACTAGCGTACGAGCTCACGCACGACTCAATTAAAGCAAGCGGCGCTCAGTAAACAAGACACAGGTATCGCTGTCTCGTTCGTCTATGTGGAACTACACGAATTCGAAACTGGCGTCATAAACTTGCCTTGGTTGACGAAGAAGCCGATGTACGCCACGAACACAACGGCGCTCAGGCGAGTCGGAAAGAGCTCGCCCCAAAAGCGCTGCTTCGCCGCCGAGTCCATGCTTCGTAGTCCGTGCTCGGCACTTCGTCGCCAATGCTGAAACAGCGGAAACACACGCACACGGGCGAAGCTGGCTCGTTGGCGTCGCCGCTTGAGTGCCGCGAAGTCTGATCACGCCGCGAAATACGAGCAGAAGCGCACAGCCCACAGTTTGCCCATCACAACCGTTCCCATTGAATCTGCACCATAGAGAAATAAGAAAGGAAAGGTGAGCTGCACGCTCGTTTCGCTCCGCCCTTACCTTCTTTCTCTTTGCTAGGGTAGTTATGAAATACGGTTAGTAGTGAAACTCCTACCAACTTCCTTGTTGTGTATTTCAAATTACTTTGAGGCATATAGGTGGATAAATGAATGCTATATGCTTTAAGATGTTGCGCCTTCTGGCGCATTTTTTTTTTTCAGTTAACTTCAAAGGCTACGTTTTTACATAACGCAACCACAAAAGTTTAATTGAGTATTTAGAAATAATTATTGCCACTTATTTAGGACATGACTTACGATGTTGTTTTTTGTGCATTACTTTGAAAAGTTTAAATTAAAATTTTGATACAACAATGCATTTTATCATTTTATCTTCTTATAAAAACGTCAGAAATTTTTGTTTGTATTTTTAAAACTGAAACCAAAATTTTTGTCAGTTTCACAAAAATGCTTTGCAATAGATTTACTAAACAATACATAAAACACGTGTGTCAGTCACATGCCTGTCCTAAATTTTAAGACTGAGGTAAACTTAGTATTTAATAAATTAACCCAAAAATTTTGTTGCTCTGAAAATTAAGAAACTGTAAAAGTGCAACAACTATTAAGTCAATTATTTATCACGGAGGCAATGCAAATATTTCGTTAGTTTGCATGTGCGCCACTTATGAATATATTGATGCATGGTGAAGGAAGGCTTAGTGGTTATCCAATTGTAGAGCTTTTTTACACAACGACCACCACCACCTTCAGGAAGATGCCTGCGACTTCAGCTGAAGAGCTGGTTCCCGGTCCTCTCTTGGAAAGGTTTTGAGAAACTTTATGCTCTCTTGTTCTGTCCTCCTTCGCTCCCCCGAACAGTGTTGGCTGCGAGCGCTCACAGCGGCGGCCACTTTAAATCTTACCGCCGCTGAGATCAAAGCAATCATAGAGCTAATACACTGACTCTAGCGGAAAAGCGAGGCCGAAAAAAAAAAGAGTTGTAGAGTTGTTATACAAACTAGTATATTAAATCTATGGGAAAAGTTACAACCACATTGACGCTGACATCTTGAAACTTTGTCATTGTTGCCATCGCAATAAAAAAGCGCTAAATATAAACGTTTAATACACTCATGTTTTTGCAATACAATTAAAAAGAAGCATTTTCACAAATTACCAACAAATAAGCTGTATAAAATTTATTTTAAATACTTTAAAAAAGATATTACAGTCATTTATTTAATTTATTGATCGCATAAAAAAAAGCACTTTTAGTTTTCTTTTAGTAGATGGCGCCACCATTCTTGTAACGTTGAGAGAGTGGCGATGCAGCGTGTTTTTAGTACGCTGTAGCAGCGCGCAGCCGGTCGCGCCGACTTGCTTACGCGTTGGATGAGTCGGCGTCCGTGTTTTTTTGTTGCCGAGAGCCAAAAACTCGACTTCATGTGACAGTTTTTTAGTGCGATGTAACAGAGATTCACGAAAGAGAAAAAATGTTGAGTGTAGTCGTGACAGTGAGTGAACGTCAACCAGAAACTGAGTATAGTTCTATCATGGCGGCACCGAAGTAGGGAGCCTACATACGCCGCGCCGCGCAGGCTCCCTACACCGAAGTGCTTTTAAGTTTTTTTTTTTTTTCATAGGGTCAATATACAGACTCAGTCACTATACTAACTCTATGGTTTTAATGCATGGGTCCAATGGGGGCTATAAAGTTTAGAGTTACTATACTGGCTCTGTATATTAACTCTGTGCTTTATAAGTTTGTAAATTAACTTTATGCAACGCCTGAAAACAAAAACAGCTGGCAAATCCTTTCTCTCCTTCATTTTTGATTACTGTCAGTTTTTAGCGTCACCATTGGCGGACGGTGTGACAACTCGACATTTTGCATAGCCTCTGAAATAGTCTTCACACCTTGAATAACTCTCGACGGACGCGCCCCTAGAGGCCACAAATAAAAAACACCATGATAATGAATAAATGGGCTGATGTGACTGTACTCTTTGAATTGGGCGGCGGCTAGCGCCACCTAGTCGCAATACTTAGTAATAATAATGTTAATCGCAAGTGCTACTGCGCGGCGCTTGCTCAAAACTGAAGGCAGGACTATGGTGGCTAGAATTAGAATGGTGGCCCAATTCTAGCCACCATAGCAGGACGACTCCGCTGGCTACACTGCCATTCGTCAAGCATCTTAATAAAGGAGACGTTGCTCTATGCTATGGGGAGCTTTCCTTCTAGAGTCTGTATACAACTCCATGAGAGCAATGTCTACTGCAGTCTCAGAGGCAACACCATTGTGTGATTGTGATGGCGTCACTTCTAAATCAAGCGAAAGTAGTTGGATAGATAATTATCACTGTACCCTCTAAATTATACGATGGCTAACGCCACCTAGCCATAGTGTTAGAGTTACTGTATATGCTATACAGTAGGTAACATATACAGTGACTCTACGTAGTCTCAGCTGTGAGCGCTTCTTGCGGAGAAAGCACTGAACTACGAGGAACCTCTCGTCGAACCTCCCGTCCTCAGAGGGAAAAGTGCGACATCGCAGGCATCTTTCTAGAGGAGGCATTGGTCTACCGATAAAAGCCATGCTTGTTTTGTACCAATTCAATCTAATCCAATCTATGCCAAATGTTTTAATCCCAGCCTCCTAGATTTCTTTTGCCTGCCGGATTATCGGCGGTCTCTTGGGAAGCGGCCGTCGTCGGAACTGTGGTGGTGGCACGACTTAAGTAGAGTTGTCTACGAATAAATTTTTACGTTTCTGGAGCTTATTTGGAACAAAACTAACGTAACAAAGTTTTAGAAAGGCGTAAACGTAATTATAAATATTTATAATTAGCCCTACGTAAGTGCTGCCGTCGTAGATGACGGGCGTTTTGTGCTCATTCAACAGGCAACCGTTTCAATGGAAGGCAAAGCCTCTGAAATTCGCAAACGCCAAAGTGGCCAATCTCAAAGGCGAAGCACAAAGTCCCTTAATCTTGCGTAGATGGCGCTGCCATAGATGACGGGCGTTTCGCGCTCATCCGGCAGGCAAGAAAAATATAGAAGGCTATGGTTTTAATAAACATGGCGCTTCATTGCCCTCGATGCGCGCTGCATACGCAGTGTCCGCAATATCTGTAGTACAAAGTCTGTACGGACCGTTTGATTGGTAGGCTTGGTTGCAGTGTAGCTTGGTGGTCGTTTCCGTAGCTTTTCAGTTAAAGCGATTAGTTTTCTGCGGCGAAATCCGGCATGGATTACGATTATCAAGTTTGCGAGGACTCGGACAGCGAAGGCTACGACAGCAGTAGGTAAGCTGTAACGCTAGCGAGTAATCTTGATGTGAAAAGTGTGGTGTTTGTGTTCTTTTTTATTCAGTTCTGAAGACGCCTTCGAAGCCTACGTGCGTCAGAAGTATCTATCGCGGCCCGATGATGATGGAGACGACTTCGAGAAGGAGATGGAGAACGAGCTTTCGGCGACGTTTAAGCACTTCGAGCAACGACAGCTATTCGACGCCGGTTCTACAGACCCCGCGATCGGCGCTGGACCGGCCCGTCAACGACTTGCGGACAAAGGTAGGCGCATAGTCGAGTCGCTCGGTCAACGCCGATCCGCCTCGATGAGGAGCGAAGCTCCTTAGCATACACTCCGCTGTCGCTGTCGAAGCTTCCAAGCGCGCCGAGCAAAACAAGTGCACGCTCCCGCTAGCGCAGACGGCGGCAGATGGCTCGCGCTGAGCAGCGCGCGCCGCACGCTCACTCGCTCCTGCCACCGAGCGCAGCAGACGCTCTCCCCATCCGCTCTCCGCCCCATAGAGTTTCCTAAAATTAACTAGAGGGGACTCTGGCGCTGCGATCGTTCAGCGACCATGGGAATGATGGATAGTACACACCTTTGCCTAGTTTTCGTACTTGCAAGCGGCCAATCGTACTTGCGGCTTCGTTTAAGGCTGTTGTTTGGTTTTGTTTTGGAAAGATCCAACCCTTTTGAACTTTGTGACCCAATTTGGAAAGGCGAGTCTAAAAGAATAAGATGGTGAAGCGCAACCGCTGAATATTTGCTATTTGTTTCGTAACAAAACAGCTCCAAGCCACACGAACACACACGGAGCCAAAAGCAGGCCAGAAGTACGAATATTAGACAAATGTGTGTACTACCCATCATTCCTATGTTCGCTGAAGCGCCGTGCGTTGCAGCTCCCATAGACACTAGCGCTAGAGTTCTCTGTTATGTATATTAGAAAAATCTATGCTCCGCCCTACCGCCTTCATGAAAGACAGGCACGAGATCAGGCGCATAGTCGTTTGTGTCCCATTCTTAAGGAGCCTTGCTCACCAGTTCTGTTCGTTCACGGAACAACCGTTTATTTTCTTCACGATGCCACGGCGCACGCGCCTTTCCCCTAGCGAGAAAGTCACGAAGCGTGGGATCGCGGAGGCTTTCGTTGGCGATACAGGTTCTCCCGGCGCCTACCGAAACGATCTCAATATTGCAACTCAAGGAAATGTAAAAGGCGGGTCGACACCTTGCGAAACAGTTACTGTGCACGGAGCAATTTTGTTTTCCTCATAAACAGCCTTGACCACAGACTTGCAGGCAAACTTCGTTTTCATTTAACACTCATCCTGCTTTACCTCTCTTTGGCTTAACCACTTAGAGATCAGCACCGTAAAGCTTAGTACCAAACGTGGCATTCACACACTACTTATTGAGAAGTCTTTGTGATGCTCCCGCACTTCCCTGGAATATGGAAGGGTGGGTGCGTGAGAACGAGAAATGCGGTCTGGGAGCAAGAGGTGTCACGCGGAAAATATGTTTGAACAAATGTCACCTTATAGATTTTGCAACGTGTGCGCTTGGAGGCACTCAGTATTTTGCACGGTGTCTATTAGCAGCTTGTTTTTGTGAGATTAAATCCCTTTGTTGAATGGTTCCATAGATATGTGGGTCTCTGTTATGTTTTACCGAGAACTTTTACTGTGTTGTGAACAGGCACACACATACAAGTACTGGAGGACCTACCTGCTAGTAGCATGACCTGTCGATAACATTTGCGTGCTCATTTTGTTCAAATATTGTCATGTTAAGTTCATGTTGATCATACCTGAACTATGGTGCATACGTGACATAATGAGCTATAATTGGTGGTAACCTTTTAAAGCAAGGTAAAATTAAAATGTTCATGGTAAAACTAAAGGAACACAAAGCAGCTTTGTTTTTTTTTTTTTTTCAGCTACATAATGTGTGCATTTGTACCGGAAACACACGTGCGCTGTTGAATGTATAGTATCTTGGCATGGAAAAGCCTAAAAGTCTGTGTAAAGTGTGTTTCATGTCTAGGATTTCTATCAGCACTGCATTATTCACATTACATACTATGTATAGGTGTAATGCGCATTGTATGTCGTGAACTAGCTACACTTTTCTTCGGTACAAGGCATTGGTTACCAGATCACTTGCTAGTAGCATGTTCATCCATGCTTAAATACGCAATTTTCATTTGAACAGGACATGCTACCGTAAAACCTGTCCAGGCTGAAGGCGGCCTCCAAGATGTAAAGACAGTGACTTGTAAAACAGAAGACTCCAAGCAGCAGACTGCAACTGACAAAAAAGCAGCGGGTGCCGCAAAAGATCAGCAGACCGAGGTCAACAAAGCGGATGATTCTGTAGAGATGACTGCAGTAGACAACATACCATCTAAGCCTAAAGAAGGGAGCGACAAAAATGCTGAGAAGAGCGGTCCATCCAATGACGATCTCTTCTACGATCCAGAAATGGATGATGAAGACGAGAAGTGGGTGAACCAACAGCGGCGAAGCTGCATATTTCCCACCGAGTCCAAACAAGATAAGGACAGTGGTCAAGTCAAGCCGTTGCCGCTGAGTGATGCAGTCCTCAATTGCCCTGGCTGCATGACTCTTCTGTGCCTTGACTGTCAGCGGTAAGTCGTTTAAAGACGAAAGAGGGAAAAGTGAATGTAGTGCGCAGAGGAATGGCGAAGTTACAATACAGAAAACATGCTAAGTACAACAAAAGTAGCAGCAATACAGTTATCACACCAGCTTTTAGTGACATTTGTTGCCTTTAGAGTGTCATCATTCATCTAGTCACTGCATATGCTTAGTGCACTGTCTATGAGCAAAGCAGAGTGCTGTTTGTCTCTGAATTTGAGACTAGGTGTGGATAGTTTCAATGTTTTAGATGCGGAAGCATCTTATACTCGCGCCTTGTAGTGCGCCGTCCGCACCGCTTCTCGAACATTCGACAGCTGACGCGCGCGCATGCGCCGTCGCGCCGTCGCCCACCATCTGTGCCGCGCGCGCTTCTCCTTCGAGAACATTCGACAGCTGACAGCGCATGCGCCGTCGCGCCGTCGCCATCTGTGCCGCGCGCGCGCTTCTCCTTCGAGAACATTCAACAGCTGACAGTGCATGCGCCGTCGTGCTGTATATATACTCAAGGTCGGCGCTCGCTCGCTCAGTTGCCGCTCGTCGGTTGGTTTGTACGGCGCGTCGACGTCCAAGGTCGCGGTGAAATGAATTCCAACGAATCCACAAACACAATGATCGACGTCCCTTCGACCAGCGCCGTCCTTTCGCATACGTGTGTACGTGTTCACTCATTTAACACCCCCTCCTACAACTACGTTAACCAATTTAGCCATCGACCCAAGTAAGTCGCAATTTAACACCCCATTTCACAACCACGTTAACCAATTTAGCCATCGACCCAAGTAAGTCGCACTTTAACACCCCGTTAACCAATTATATGCTCCGCATCCTCCTCAGTGTTCCCCCGAGGGAAGCTGCGAGCAATTTTTTTTCATCCTCAAGTGGTTGAAGTACAGTAAAATACATAGAAAATTATGTCATCATGGTAGCATTGCTATTAGGGCATAAAATTTTAAAATATTGGAGTCTGGCATTAATAGTAATTAAGCTATTTTAGTTAACAAGCTACTTTGCCTCTTTGGGGTATGCACAAATGACCTTTGGAAAGTGCGCAGAAAATGTGCCTCTAAAAAATTTGTTTGCATACCCTTCAAATTCTAAGCACTTACAAAAGCAGTTGCAGTTAGTTCTCTAACACTGCCTTTGCAAAACTTGCATGTACCAAAATAACCATAGCCATGTCTTCAGCATAGAAACTACACCGAGACTGAAGATGGTTCCTTCACATGAAGTGTACGTGTGCGTAGCTTTGTTTTCGCTACTTGCGACTGTTGCCGACAAAAAAAGAGCAAATTCGACCCTGCTTTGTACTCGTTTTGTATTCGTTGCCATGTTCTGCATATCATTAAATATATTTGCTTTGGTAGATGCGCTATCCACATTTGGTGGATTGTTGGATGCGAAACGACTGGCCAATTCATCCTTCTCTGGTATCTTTTAATGCTTGCTTGTAATTTGTGCATGTACATTGTCAGTAATTCAGTTCTCATCAAGGAAGAATGCAAAATTAATGGCTGCATGATAAATATGCAATTATTTCACAATTATATTTTTCTAGAATGTCTACAAAACGAGATCCTACCATTTTATGTTACCTGCAACAGTGTATAACTCATAATAAATTTTTTGAAGTTTGATGTTTCAATCAACGATTCGTCATAATTCAGACTCGAAGGCAATGTAAAACTGCACATTCTATAATTCAAACAAGACATAATTTCAGGGAAACATAGGTTTAAAATGAGAAATCCTTCCACAGGGAATTTGATTAGAGCGAACGTTTTGACGAGTGGACTCATTGAAATGTCGGCTCTTAAAAACATTGCGTGTTCCAAAGATTTTTCATTGCACCAAGTCTATAAGCAGGATGTTCGAGCGTCTCATTGTCTGTTGTTTCAATCCCATCTTTTTCTGCTGTCATTCTTCTATGCAGTAATGTAGCAATTTGCCAATTAACCATTCTTACCATGTGTACGTGCGTGAATAACCTATTCTTACCATGTGTGAATACAATTAATCTATTTTTACTATGTGTACGTGCTAGAATACATGCAGGGTTTTTCGACTAACAGGCACCTAGTAAAAAACATACACACACACTGTGCAAGCATAACTGTCTCAGTATTGTTCCGAGCCATATGCAGCATGTCAGTAGTTTCCAGTCTGCCAAGTTAGGCAACGAACAAAATTTGCTTGGTTATGTTAATTAGTAGCACTAGTAAGAAATCTTGAGCTTAAAAGTTGTAGCATTTGTTATGAAATGTTGAAATACTTCATGATCTATGCTAACTGAAAACTATTCAATATAAGCTCTGTTACGCTTGTTCAGCAAAGTCAAATTTCTTCATTTCTGCTAACTGGTGGTTAATTTTTTTATCCAGTCAAGCGTGCACAAAGTTTCAGCAACATACGGGGCGTAAGTTATCTGGAACACCCTGTATATTGTCATTGTGCAGTATGTATCTGCAAGCTGTATACATTGTTTTCGTGCAGGCATGAAATCTACAACACCCAATACCGGGCCATGTTTGTGAAGAACTGTGTGGTCAACAAGAAAGAAACTCTCAGATGTCTGCCGTCGAGGTCATCAGTGCGCCGCCGAAACCTTCCCGAAGGTGCGAACGACCCACGCGACATCTTCAATCCCGTGCGCTGCGAAGTCTGCCGAACAGAGGTCGCCGTGTATGACAGCGAAGAGGTGTACCATTTCTTTAATGTCATTGCAAGCTTTTCATGAAGGAGAAAAATCCTGGTGCAGTGCGACTGCATCAAGGCATTGTACAGAGACTATTGTAAATAAAGGCTGACAAAATACTTTATGGGGCTTCGGCCACTTTGTACTCTGTTGATGTTGGAGCATGCAACTCTCAGTCTTCAAAGAACACAATTCAAATCCACTACATGCTGCATGTACTGATTGAAGAGCACTGCATCATGATAATGGTCACACAACCAGAACCCAAGTTCTGTAGAAGCAATCTGGGACGTTTTTTTTTTTTATCTGAAAATCAGTGAAGCATGTTCTGCATGAAACATGTTGTTCTGGAATCAAGACCACTGACAAGTGAGTGGGGTTTTTAATATTCCCCCACACCTTCAGAATACTGTATGCTCATTTATGCAGATATAATGCAACAACTTCTGCCCCAAAATTAAATACCTGATTTACTTTTGGTCAAGGCATTTCCATAAGGGGGGTTCGAAAAGGATACTAGTGTGGAGACATCTGGTTCATGTACTCCATTACAACCATCTTGATGCTTAGAGCAAACGTGAATGAGTGTGTGGCATTCCACTATGGTAGAGCCATTTGCAGTTATCACCGAATTTAGACCAAATAGTTGCTGTATACAACAATCTTATTAAAGAACTTCTCATCCTCTAGCTTCCTGCACGTACAATGCAAAAATTCAACCTTACAGATAAGTATATTCGAGTCGCCGATTTTAGTCCATAATAAAGCATTTTAATGGGCTGCATGAAGACTGATGTCACAACTTGGGCAATGATAATACCTTAGGCTGCAACCATAAGTCTTATTTTTCAATGATTTTAGAGCTTGTGTTGGAGCAAAGCAAACCCCGTGGTGAGTAGCCAGTAGTGGCCTTTGTTTTTTTAGAATGTCTCGGAGAAATGGCAAGCTCTGGCTTCGCATTTGCTGGCAAAAATATGGAGCACCATCACATTAAAAATTACACAGAAAAATGCGGCGGGTGCCTTCGGACAGCATTCTGTTTCTGCACCTAGCGACACTTGCTTATATTATTGCGATAGAAATTATGACACTCTCGGCCGGATTTTGCCGCCGGCGTTGGTGACCGCCGTCATTCACCGTATATGTACACATATCTAAATATATGAAAACGCAAGAAAAAAAATAATTCAGAAAAAGACTCCGGCGTACGGAATCGTATGTCTGACCTCTTGCTTGCGAGTGCGTAACATTAGCCACTGGGCCACAAAGGAGCACCTCTTTGAACGTTGAAACGGCACGCTATATCTACCACTTACCCCTAGCGATACCAATCTCCGGGGGAATTTATCGTGTTTTCAGCATTACCAGAGAGATGGCACAATGAGCGCGCGTCGCCAGATCGCCACGACGCGCGCCACAGCGTTAATCTCCCGCACGTACTTCGCCCCGCGGAAGAAACGCTCACGCGTGCTTACCTCGCCGTGGGGAGAATCGTACGTCTTGAGCTTTCGCCGGAACGATTATGTTGTAGTTCAGGGTGCACAAAGGTCACTGCACTGTCCCTGTTTGCAATGAGGGCGCCTTCTTCATCCACAGCGAAGTTCTAGGTAGCAGCAACAAGCCCTCAACTCAATATGCGCGAGTACTGGCTCGAGCTGAAACCACCGCGAACTCTCACGAGTGAAGGGCAGACGCGCCGACCGCAGGGTGGGCGGAACTGTTTTAGTTTTCGAATGGCATGCGCGAAGCTTCGAGCTTGTGGCTGCCGCTGCGCGGACAACGCCGGACGCCCGACTAAATCCATTCCCATGTAAAAGTACGGCTCTCAGTGCGTAACATGTTGCAGCTGCCGGTGGTGCAGAGCTGCTGCCACCCGCTTCAATCTTCTCTCTGCGGTGTGCGCATAAAAACTAAGCCGGGCGGGCGTGCAACAATGCGCCGCCACTCTTGCTGTGATGGAAGGCGGCAATCCGCAGCTCATCCTTGGCAGATCAGCTCCGAGCTGTCCACCAAGCCCGCGAGGCGGCTGAGGAGCTTGGCATCTCAAGTACCCAGTGCTACCCACGTGGGAGCTGCCCGCAACACAGTGATCTGTGTTTTGGAGGACCAAATAAAAGTTTATCCAATCCAATCCAATTGCTGTGCTACAGTGAAAAAAAAAAAAAAAGGCTACACACGCCAGCGCCGTTGCGGACGATGCTGTATTTCCTCAGGGCCGTTGTGTACAAGAGCCGCGTCGCTTCGTTGCGCCTAAGCAGATCAACTGACTGGACTACCGTGCTCCACAGTGCGATGCGCACAGCCCACACTGGGAAGTGTGCACACCAAGCACACGAACCTGTTTATCTACAGCGTTTACATTAAAAAAAAAATGGTTCAAGTTTGTTTGGCAGACATGATTAGCGTGCACTCATTGCGAATTGTACGGTTTTTGCAGTGTCCAGTGGCTGCTTGATCTCACGCTTGACAGGACAGAGGAAAAGCTAATGGCAAACTTGAAATTAGTAACAGGATGCAATCGTAGATCTTTATTGGTACTCGCCCAATATTCCCATGCTCCCAGTGAAACGAAAAGTCACTTCGCAGCTCTTGTAGCTTGCACACTTGTATCGCAACTTGAATCTATTGGTGTATAGCGATTCTCTCTATTTCCTGATATGAGACTGGACAACAAAGCCCAAACGCGCAGTGCCGCAGTCACCCTGCGATCAGGCTTCTGTGGCAGTCCACTAACATACAAGCACCTAATGTCAGATTTGTGTTGCATACAAGAACATATGTGCACCACTAGTGTGTATTGGCTGAGCTGTCGCATCTGTGTGCCAAAATGCTCCAAAAGTCTTAAGATAAATTGCTGCCATTATGACCAAGCTCCACCGGGCATTACAGCTGGGTAAACTCCATTTTACCTACATCTCAACAGATGAAATGCTGCACTGTGCCATCTTGGAGCATCACCAGAGCACTTCTAAATTACAGAATGTGTAGCTTGTCAATTATTTTCCATGGAGCAAAACTGCCCATGGTATATGCGAAGTGCTGAGCCAAAAGTTTTCATTCTTGTCGAATACAAGCTAGGCTGGTGGGTACCATAAAAAAATTGGCTGATAGTTCAACGTTGGCACCGCTCCATTACCTGTAGTCCTTGCAGTTAGAATACAGCTGCGGAATGTCGCTGTTTTGCGAGCCTAAGCTTTCGTCGCTTAGGCATCAGCTTCGACACGGCACTTTTGCAGGAGTTCCACAGTCTTTCTACTACACATGCAGCGCTTCTAACACCCTGGCCTTTCACTGGATCAAAGACTAGTATAAGCACACTAAAAGAGCCCACCCTATTTTCTCAGCCATAAATGCTTCACTCACTGTTAGACAAGACACTGAAATGGCTCGAGTATGCTGCTGCACAGTGAGCAGGTATTTTTGTAACCGAGGTTCAGGCGGATCAAGCGCAATTAAATTTCTTGAACAAATGCACACGAAAGCTGTCGGCAGATGCCAACTGGTATTTTCGTGCCTTTGCGAATTAGTATTACCGAGAGAGATGCTTGCGCAACAGTAATCTACAGTAGTCTTTTTCTACATTTACACATCTGCACCGCAACCAACAGCCGAGCTTGTCAAAAAGAAATTGCAGCATTCACACAACTTGACTGTCCAGTGAGCAATAAAACCCTCTACTTCCGAGCATCCATCCAAAACCACCCAAAAAAGGTGAAGCATTGTTTATTGAAAAACTCTTCCGCTCTCAGAGTACACCGCACTTTGCCAAGCCTTTTTTTTTTATTCGTTCCCCTTTTAACCTCACATTTAACGACCATCGCTTGAAATTACAATGCATCATATATCCTGTGGGTGTCCGCATTTTTAACGTATATATACTTTTATCTCGAAGTGCGCAATGTATAAGTTCATTCAGGAAAAAGGATAGGGTACGTGTTATCGGAGCACCAAGCACACGAACTAACCAAGGCGACTGGATATGAGAGATCTTCGAAGACTTTCGACAGAGGGCGCAGTTAACCAGGCAAGAGGAAAGAAAGGTAGAACATTTTAATGTGTTTGTGTTGGGTGAAAAAAATCTCTCGAAAATGGGACTTCGGAAATCGATGGAGTGAGAGAAAGGCCCCGGAAAAAGCGTTTCGAAATAAGGGAAGAGTTTTTTCCTTTAGTGTCTAGTTGACCTACTTAAAAGGTGGAAGCAGTTTTTTTTGCCGCGACGAGGCCTCCAAGGACAACTGGGAAAAAAAAGGAGAGACCCCACATTTTCATTCCACCACGCATGGACGAAGAGATGAAAACCTAAATGTCGAGAGGCCACACACAGTCGCCACACGCTTGGCAACGATATGCGCACAAGGCATGCGTCACTGCAGATATTTTTGAGAAGTGGAGCAGAAATTCCGGGACTTTGGCAACGACGCCACAGTCGGAAAATGTCTCCTGCTGGTACGTACTGGCATGGTTGGGGGTGGTAATGCCGTCAAAGCGACACCTGCCACAAGCAGTCCGCAAAATGCAAAACAAACCTGCGAAGAGGCAAGAACTCCACATCTGCGTAATAATGGCATCGTCATCGGTGCTGTGGGAGAAGGAATTATTGACTAAAAACTAATTCAGAAACTGTGAATCACAAGCAAACATGCACCCCGAGGGGAAAAAAGAATTGTGATGCAAACACCCCAGTTCTCCAACAACCTCAAAAAAAATCATGGAATGTCTTTTTTCTTGTCATAAGACCTCAGCCTACTCAATTCCCAAGTCACAAAAAAAGTGCATGAAACAGCAGAGCGAAAGGGGGTGAAGCAAGACAAACATGCTTGCCAAAAAAGAACTGCGCCCTATCTCAGACAGAAAAAAGGGGCAGCTAAACAGGTCTCATTTTATGGCTACCTGCTCTTGAAACAAAACAGCAGAAAAAAAAAAGGATGAGGGGAGAGGTATTAAATGCGACAGTATGTGAATTTGACAATAAATTAACACGTCTGGACAAACAGGTGATTAAACGCAGCAACACGACGACTACAAATGGGATTCTCAAGAATCGCGCGATCAGTGCCGGCCCTGGGAGACTGAAGATCTTGCCAAAGCAACTTCAGTACCCGCACAAACGATATCAGCACTGGTGTCCTGTTCTGGGTCTAACAGATTGGACGACGCAACACACTGAAGAAACAAAAAACAAAAATTAACTGAAACAACGCAAGAGTCTAATCAAGAAAAAACCTCGAAGGTGACATGAGAAGTGCACAAGAAATATTCGAGTCCTTTCAATAAGAGCTTGTACACCAAAACGCCACCCATGCCAAAAAATAAGTGTGCAAGAAACGGGAACATGCCTAACCAAGAAGGAAGCATGCAGTATAACACTTTATAGTTCATGGCGTCGAATGCCTTATAACCTCAAACTGGTGCCAACTTCAGCGAAAAAACTGCGCCACCTGCTCTTCGACCTCAACTGCATCCCTTTAACAACACACACAATCAGGCATCAGTCTTGGCACACACACACACACACATACACACACCTACGATGCCCAATGCGATTAAGTGGTGCAAGATGGACAAACAAAATTACTTTCTTCCTTCGCAAGGAAAAAGCAGGCATCATGCCAGAGGCGAAAGAGAGAGAGAGGCACGGTGCTTGTCGTGGGAAAGAGGGCAGAAATCACCGGGAGCTTCTCTCATAACTAAGAAAATTCTATACAAGCTAAGTGGGACCGATAAAGACCTGCTCAAAGGAAAAAGTCAAGGAATAAAGGAGTTTCAGCAACAATGAACGAACTGCGGAGGATCAGAAGTCTAGGCTCTGAATACCAATTCGAGCCTTCAGCAAACTCATCCCAAACCCAGCATCCTCGTGAAATCCCTAAGCAAGATCTCAAAAAAGGTTGGGCCGAGGGATAGGCACGGGGTGGGTTTTCAGAGGGGAGGGTCTTTAAACTTCACCACCTCACACCAGCAATCACAATTCTCTATAGTACATAATTTTTTTTTTCCCCTCAAGAGCCATAGATGTACAACCCACCACAGACGGCGAGAAAGAGAAAGACCGACAGAGTGGGGATAGCGGGCGTGCCGGAGGATGAGGAGGTGTGTAGGAAAGTGAGGCATTTGGAAGAGAGGTCAGCTGTTCACAGCCGCTGCAGCCACCCCTCCCCTCAGTATTTCAGTATCAAACCGGCTGTTTCGGTGGAAAGTCAGCACCCTCGCAAACACCTTCCCGTGGTAGACTTTGCCATAAGACGCGGCAATTCATGTAAGGCAGACCTACGATAAACAGGTGGGAGGTGTAGGCAGTAAGAGGTGGGGGAGGTCAATGATTGGCAATAAAGTTGCAGCTAAGCAGCATTTTTTCCTCTTCACAAATAGGTCGTTTTTGAAGACGTGAAACAAAGAAGGGGTAGAGGAGAGGTTGAAAAAAACAATAAAAGAGTGAAAAATACAAAAGAAATTAAAATAAACCGGGTAAAAAAGGGCGACAAAATTTATATATACTTTTTTTTCTGTTCCTCTTGTCGTCGGCATTAATTACAAGTGGGGGTGACGGCAGGACTTCCGCGAGGGAAAAAGCCTCCGCACGTCGTCTTTTTTTTTTTTCCGTCGTCAGCCTCACGATACAACAGGACCTCTCCGTAGTTCTTTTCCCCCTCAACGTTACCCCCCAGGAAAGCCTCTTCACTTGGAAGTCATCATCGTTACAAACTCTGAAAAGAGAGAAAAACACCAGAGTCAGTTGAATAAATTCCAAACCACGTCAAAAAACAAAACAGTTCAGGGGGGAGGTGGCTTTGAAAAAACAACTTTATTTGTTGACCTACAGCAATGAAATTTGGCATGCATACTCATAAGTGTCTAGAATAGGGAAATATACAGTTTCATCATGATAGCTTCAGTAGTTCTCAAGTTACATAATGCTACACGATCCAATTACATGGTCTGCTCGTGGAAAGCCTAGCGCTGCAACAAAACATGCCACGAAGCTGCGAATGATGTTGATCTTTACTCAAAAGAAAGCTACAGGGTATGACACTCTCGGAATTTTTTTAATAAGTTCTCGTTTTTTTTTAGAGATCATCATGGCTGCCGACACACATTGTCAGAAACAATGGCACGGACAAATCATCGTCTAGAAAAATAACAGGGCCACAAAACAGAAATTGAAGATTGCTGTACCCACAAGCAGTGTTCAGGGATTCAGAAAAAAAAAAACAATCAAAATCGGTCCAGTCATTCCCGTGCTACTCTTTCCACGAGCAATGCACAATGTCCAAAACACACTTGTGAGAAAAAGCCTGTCGAAGTTTTCGACAGGCTTTTTTTCAATGAACTTTTTTGTTTCTCGTTGGATATTGATGAAAACAATCAAAATCGGTCCAGTCATTCTCGTGCTACTCTTTCCACGAGCAATGCACAATGTCCAAAACACACTTGTGAGAAAAAGCCTGTCGAAGTTTTCGACAGGCTTTTTTTCAATGAACTTTTTTGTTTCTCGTTGGATATTGATGAAAATTGGCACAGACACTAAGAATAACCTCACAGTGCTTTCATAAAAATTTTGAAGCGATACCACAAATACTTTACGAGAAACAAATTATTTCTTCACTGAACCATGTGGAGGCGCTGAAGCATAATGTCAAAAAAAAAAAAAAAACAGTATTGAGAGAGCTGCGTTTAAAGTTTCAACTTTTCTTTACGTCTCCAAGACACCTAAAAATTGTGATCTCAGGTTTGTCTTGTGATATTTGACTTCTTTTCATGATTTACTCCTTTTCATGAGTTACAAAAAACAAGTATGAATTTCAAACCAAGTTCTTTGTATGAAGGAGTGGTGTGATAAGTATGACAGAAAAGATTGTAATTGAATAAAACCATATACTGAAATTATTAAACATACTTTTTTGTGCTGAAGTTGTAATTAGCGTAATTAAGTACTTGATTACAAATATTCATTGAACTTTTTTTTATTTGGAAAGAAGTTTATTGCATCAGAAAAATGGATCACACCATGACGGCCTATGCCTTCTTTCTAAATAACAAAGTTATGGGCAGAAGACTGGTGGCACGGGAATTTCTAGCAGTATAATTAATGACACGAAATGGGCATATAAAAATTCGTGCCCATGATTCACACATGCTCTTTCGCCGCTCTAGCCGTGAAACGCATTATCATACAGCCGGTCGCGGAAATTCTAATCTACAGCAATTCATTAACCTCGGAACATTCATAGACGTTCGTGGAGATATCAAGCACGGCTCCAAGCACGTCTAAATCGCATCGCAAAAGCTTACTGACGGCACTCCATATGACCGTGGGGTGCGCGGCCGCGTGGACAGTGCAGCCGGCGTGTAATGCACTTGCCGGCGGCGTTCGACGACGATCCGCGAAATGAGTAACTTTGAAGACAAAAAATCGCCACGCACTGCACTTGGCATCGCATTTTCGAATGACGACGCGCGAAACTGCTAGCCGCTGTTCCGAGCGATCCTTGGCAGTGAAGGTTGGGGGGGGGGGGGGGGGGTGACGAGCTTGACTGTGTTGTCCGCTGCTGATGCGTAAAATGCCCGTACAATATACAATATTCGGAGGAGCTAGCGAGTGATATGGTACATTCCTTGCGAAGAAACACGTCGCCACGAATGCGCTAGCGGGTCGTTCCTGCCCGCAGTCGGCGGAGTTAGGGCTAAAGACGACTTCAATGACGCGCGGCGCTCGTAGACCGCGCTGACGCTCGTAGTAACCTGATCGCGCATCCGCTTACTGCTCGTAACTAAAGCGTAGTTATATCTTAAGTGATTATCAAGCCGTGAACAAGTGGAGATTTTCGAGAGCCATGTCCTCGCGACGCACAAGCAGCAGACGATGATCTCCCGGAGCGAGCATCAGGCCAATGGCGAGGCGAGCTGAGGCAACATCGCGGCCACGGCCAATCAAGGGCCTCAAAACGACCTTCAAACATTTGCTTTTTGCTCGCTTGTTGTTAAAGGGCCAGCTGAGGCGCGAAAGTTGAACACGGAAAAATGCTCTTTCCAATGAGCCCAAGAAGCCGGCTCCCGGCCCAAGCATAGCGAAGCTATTATTTTTTGAAAATCGCCGTTTTCTCGCCATTTCCAGAAATATTTTTGCTACCTAGGTGGGTGAAACGAATTTTCCGAAGCACTTCTGCGCGGTTTTCAGTGTAGATATTTTGGAACCAGATAGAAAAAGGGTTCCAGAAACTGAAAACTTGAGTTTCAAAAAATCGATTTTTTTGCCATTTTTTGCGATCCCAAAGCCGCGTCCCCCCTTAAACTGAGCAGTAGAAAATGTTAGCACTCAAAATAGAAACACTAACAATGCGAGCTTTACAGTGAGTTGATATAGTCAAAGCAACATTGCACTCCAAGTTAAACCGGAGCACTTAAGAATGTCTACCACACAGCTATCCTTTTCCTAGATGCCTAGGTGCGTGCGCCCTCTTATAGCCAAAGGTCGCGAAATGCCCCTCTATGTCCAAGGCTATTCTCTGGCAATACCACTTGTTCCTGGACCCTCCCAAGACAGCAGAAGGCAGCACAAGAAAATGAAAAAGGCAGATTTGTTGCGATGGCACTTTTTCCAGTCACCATCATGTTCAGTATAAAACCCGCATTGACAAACATTGCCTCGCCTGTCATGTGTTTCTTGTGCGAGCGAAAACTTCGCGAATGCTCTAAATGGAGGTGGCTCTAGAAGAGGAAGTATGCTTGGCCAGCTCGGTCACGCAGACCGCAACTGCGTGCCTGTGCTATCCTCAGAGACATCAATAGATTACACCCAGTCTTGTACACGTGTTCTCAAAGCTTAGTTTGTATTGATACGAGTGACAGCAGGAAAAAATTTCGGATGAATATGATGCACACTGTAGAGAAATGCTCCCAAGTTTTGATCCCTTGGCATGCACATAGGCCTATACAGTAATACCCAGTTTGCCTCCGGTGATTTTTGAACACACCGTTTTGCTTTGTCAAATGCATACAAGCCCATGATGCAAACAAGAAGGAAGAAACACTTAAGAGGTGCAACTCTGCGCCTTAAGACGACCAGATAATGTTGCTATATTACAGGAGAACCATCTGTCAAATGGAGAAGAGACAGACCTCTTTGCTTATAGTGACACGCAAGCACAGTGGTGCAAAACAAAGCAAAAAACAGCGCAACCGTGCCCACCCACCAACGGCACGACATGCACCAGCAACGCGAGTCCACCCTCATCCAATGTTGCGTTTTTGTTGTCGGGTTTGTCGTAGCGAACTTCGTTAGGACACCTGCTGAAACTTGGTCAAGCATGAGCTGGAACATGGGAACTGAGCAGCTGGACAACACTTCGGCATTGTGCGCGTTTGTCACGGGAAAAAAACAAGAGCTTTGGGCAACAAAAAAGGTTCGTCACGTATTTCGTGGGCCAAAACAAGGTCAGTTTCTATATGTGTAGTTTTGAATAGAGGCTCCATATTCCTGCCAATGAAGTGAAGGCTAGCAAAAGGTTGGACAGCGACGTTCTTAACAAGGTCATGCGAAATTTTAGCTGTGATAACCCCCTTATATTGAATCCTCCCCCAAAGTGGCACCAACTTTACTGAAAAAAAGGTGGGCTCATTACAGGAACATACGGCATTCATGTGGTAAAACGCTTGTAGTTTACTTGATAGGCTCAATAATCCCAACACTGACTCATTCGGATAATTTTTCAGTGCTGTGAAATCCGAATGAAGGAGATTTAAACATACCATGTTTACACTATGATAGAGCATGATGTGATGACACTGTTGAAACTGCATAAGGCAACTGCCCATGGTGGTTTAAACACATTTTCAGGTTGTCTAAAATTACTGATGCATCTATAACAAACTCTACTATCCTAGTTGCTACAGGACTCAGCATTTAGAAACGAGTACATCCTAATATGGTAAAAAATATACAGGAAGTTCCATGAAAAAGTTTAAAGTGTAAAACATTAAGTGTCCGCTAGTTCTTATGTTTATCGTGTTTTGGCACCACTGTCTAAAAAAAAAATATATATTCTCAAACTTGGTATTCAAGTCTAAAGCTTTCTCAGAGGACCATGCATTTCATTTACGCAGATTAGGAAAGACAGACCCCAGTAGGTGACATCAAAGTATGCGATGTCACGGCAAATAGTATGAAAAATTCAAAGCGACGTCGCCACAGATTTATGGATGTGAAGCAGCTCAGGGTCGAGCTCAATCCGGTGTGCAGCGTTACCATCCTTACTACGCAGGAGTGTCTACTTCCCCTCTCTCGCCTCACAACGCCGACACAGGGAGCGTCTGCTAGAGAGTTTCTCGATTTAAAAAACTGACTGGTCGCACTGCACAACCGTTCACTGGCCACTAGATCTTGACCACCAAAGTAGTTTCGGTGGAGATTTCTCCTGTGTGTTCTTAAACAACAAGATTTGCAAGCGTGCACGCTAACTAAAAGCTGTCGTCAGGTCTCTGTCCAATCGCAGTCCTCCGTCTCTCATTGCCCATTAGCAGCAATTGGCATGTTCCAGAAGGAAACATGCCGCTTCATTACTGCCTGCCTTGTGCCACCCCAGGTTTCTCCCCTGCGCAACACCGCGATGAGCACCAGTGTCAACGCTGCCGCCAGTGTAAGGGTTATGGTGTAACTTTTGTTCTGCATGTTTTCTAGCTTACTGAGCACCTCTCAGCAAGCATGATGGTATTGTGAAAGAGTAGTTTACCAACACAAAAAATACCAATTAGATCTTTAGTGTCCTTTCAACAGTGCAACTTTCCCGAACAATCATTGCAATGAGTCAGCAGTGCACCAAACCGCAGCTCAACAGTGGCGACAACTCACCTTCATAGTTGACCTGTCCGTCACCGTCGATGTCGGCTTCGCGGATCATCTCGTCCACCTCCTCGTCGGTGAGCTTCTCGCCCAGGTTGGTCATGACGTGGCGTAGCTCGGCTGCCGAGATGAACCCGTTGCCATCCTTGTCGAAGACCCGGAACGCTTCGCGGATCTCCTCCTCACTGTCCGTGTCCTTCATTTTGCGCGCCATCATGGTCAGGAACTCGGGGAAGTCGATCGTCCCATTACCTGAGTGGTTAGATGGGAGCCAAGTTTACCATTTGGGCAAAGCACCCATGTGTCTTGCTGCCTACCTACTAGCATCGGCTCCTGTTTATGACTTAATCAGGATACATGCATCTAAAATGGAGAAATAGTGCAAGCTTCTACCACTAGACAACAGCTACTGAATGCTTCGTGCCAAACAACTTAATGCCATATTAACCTCCTCAGTGCTAAGGTATTGCAGTTGTTTACAATAACACGATGTAGTGGTGGCGGCCTCCGGACTAATTTTGCACACCTGGGTTTGTTCTTAACACGCACCTACATCTAAGCACACCGGCCATCTTTGCACTCGGCCTCAACCAATATGTAGCCACCATGGCTGAGAGTTGAACACATGCTTTTGGGCTCGTGCAAATGCCAACCATTTGAAGCGAGACAATTACTAGTAATATTACAGCGGGATTTTAAAGCAAACAGTGAAGACGCTATGAAGGATGAAAAGCGATGAACTATCCGAAACGCCCTGTCACGTGACTGTGCGTTAATGTAAACAGACATCAATTTATTGTTAGCACTGAAATAATGCGATTCTTTATAGCAAACAATAACATTATATAAAAATATACGCATGAGCTTGCGTTAGTAGTATGCATTAAAGTAGCGCTGCCTTTACGCGACGTAACGATCTGATATTTGTCAGCGCGCCTTGGGCGGCTTCAGCCTTCCGCATACTATTGCAACTGCGTACAGTTTATATCCATTGATTTCGTGCACCGACACGTAGTTTGCTCGGAACAACCAGTGCCACTAGCGCCAGTATCATTGCTACGATCAGTACCGCGCTGCTACTCGGTGCAGCCGTACATATGCGCAGCGACTTTTTCGGTGACTTGGCATGGCTCGTGTGTCGAGAGAGTAACTGACGACGGGACAAGCCATCCACCGACACAGGCGCAGCAACCTTGGGCGCAATGCGCTCACAGTGCAGGTACAAATGCAGGGAAGCTCTATAAAGCCGTGTTGTCTCGTAACGGCTCGATATTTTCAAACATAGTTGTAAAGCACAGAATAAATGTGGTTAAGAACAGTTCCAGGAACTCCTGCAAAATAAGAACGACAGCATGCACAAGTCCCCAGAAAGGCTACCGGCATCGCTATCAATTCTTAGCGTTGCTGGATGAAAGGGCAGATCTTTGTTGAGAGCCTTTCAGATTGTAAAGTACTGCTTATAAAATGACTCCGTGGTTTTGGGATTAACTATGCAGCTACGAACACTAAGAAGCGATAAACTTTCTGTCGCGCCGAAAAACTGTGTAGAAAAAAAAAAAAATCAGTTGTCTGTCCCTTTAAACTCAGTTTAACGGTCCTGAAGAGAGTTTCCACAAAGGCATGTTGGGTTCTGTGGCACAACAAATGTGACCAAATCCTTTTCCAACAATGTTTCAATGTACTATTTACGGATCTCGATAAGCAAATCAGTATTAGACTCCCAATATGGTGAAGACATTGTACATCACTTTCACCCATTCAGAGCCAGTTAGCTTTCACCCATTCAAGGTCAGTTAACACCGAGAAGGCTGCAAGGCAGCTGCATTAGGACTCTCACAGGGGCCACACAGAAATTTTTTAGCACAGTCAGAAAACACTGCCGATTGGTATTCAAGGCTCCTAAAAAGGTGCGTGCCAAACAGAGCAGTACGTTGCCTGGAATTTGCGGTTAATTCTCAGTCAGCCGGAAATAGTCTCCTCTTTCTACAAATCATGCCACATATCTAAATGAACGTGCCATATACTTGAATTCACGGCTACTATGTGATATGAGCTTAAGGAGCTGCATAGTGGCCGCAGTGGAAGGTCACCACATGTCTGCATGCTCGATCACACCAAGTCGCACGTTCGTAGGGGAAAAAAAGCGCTCAAGGTCATGACGTGTGCATTGCGAGACTTCTTTCCCTGTGCCGTCCCCCCCTGCTTAGCTTACAGCGCGCTTATTGCGACAAGTTAAGCGAGAAAGCAATTAGAGCACGCAACAAGTCCGCAAGTGCACTTTTGCTTGATGGATTCCAAAAGTCCTGGGTCAATTTGTGAGCGATAAACTTTTACTGAAGCCATTCGACAGTTACTTGGAAGAGTGTTGTGGGACCTTCTATCTATGCCTTGAAATTTCACTTCTTCACTTCACTTTATTTTTCTTAAAGACCCCTCAGGGGGGTGTTACATAAGGGGTGGGTTGTACAACAAAGATACAAAAGCCACAGGTTAACATTGCAGATGCATTGACACACTTTGAATAAAACGTGATGGACAGGTGATTGAAACAACATCGTGGGGAAGGTCATTCCATTCTTTGGCGGCGCGGCAGAGAAATGATGCAGAGGAAGACTTGAAGTGGATGGCCAGTGCGGGGAGAAATGCGTGCGGCGGGAGCGATGTAAGGTGGTTGGTGGAGTGAGCTGCGATACAACTTGTGGTACAGTGACAACGTAGCAAATTTGTGCAATTTGCAATGATAATGCAAACTAAGCATTTTTAATTCATGCTCATGAGCGATGTTTCCATCATAAGTGTGAATCCACTCTTAAATCCTGCAAGCTGAGAGCCGTGTCTGCCAGGCCAAGGAAACCTGTTACGAACGGGTGATGACAGTGGCTGTTTAGACAGCCATTACAAACAGATGTGTGGGGGTACATTCAAATATTACTTATTTCTGCGTTCCCATTAAGCAATTTCTTTACATGCCAGTTTCGCCACTGCATTATGCTAGTTCTTCGATCAAAACGAGCGATGCGGTGCTGCCAATTGTGGGTTACACAAGCATGTAGGCCTAGCCTTGCAATCCATGCACCAAAAAGACATTCTGCAACGCAACTGGAATATACTTCAGGCATTTTTGCACTAGGGGAGCTAGGTTGTAAGCATTCTGCGATAGAAGGAAACACTTCCCAAAAGGGTGAGAAGATTCAGAATGTTTTCAACGCACATAAAAAAAGAATAGAATAATCGTGGCTGAACATCAATATTAGCAGGCATCATTTTTCAAAGCTTCAAATTGAAGAGTGTTATGAAGAGTGTTATTTGTGTTAACGTCTCTATTCAGTGCAACCTGGTGCTGCAAAATCCGGAGACATTTGGTAATCGGAAGCTGGTAGCAATTTTCGTGAACTATCGGCATGCAAGTGGAGTGAGCCAGACAAAAAGCAGGCCAATTTGATTCTACAGCATAAGCACTTACGTTGTGACACAAAGTCATACTACGACAGTTATATAACCGTTCTCGTTCTATCAGATGGAATGGTGCCTTCATCTGCCGTTTGCAGTTGCTGTTCCGCGTGTTCGACAGTCACAAGCCTTGGCCACTAGGGACATTTCGTTGCAATTGATAAGTGCACACGTGCAAGGATTCTGAATCCAGGATTTTTCTGCATGGGGGGGGGGGGGGGGGGGTCACACTGAATTATTTGCTCCTATCTTGGCACCAACAGAAAAAAAAAAAAACATAGCTAAAAACAACACTGGCATTGCTGTTGCGGACTTATAATGGCTTGGAGTGGCTGAACACACGAGGGTAGGGTTTCCCACTAAGGCGAAAGTGTCAAAGTGGGAGCGCAAATACTCCCAAAATTTCGAGCCGTAAAAACAACTAGCAAAATCTATTTCCGTCAAAGCAAGTCCCGTATACCTCCCTGGGACACACCTGAACCAAAGGGACGGCGTAGTTGGCTGCCACGAAAGCACGGGTCAAAGCTTTGCTCGCTACTAAATTATTTTGACAGGAACCCCAAAACGCATCTAGCCTTTTTTAAGTCTTTAGTGCTTCTAATCTAGCGCTGCCTCAGCCGCGTGCCCTCGAAGCTCACAGATTGCTATCGCGCCGTCACGACCATGCTGTTTGTGTACGGTTGTGGCAACTACAGCCACACGCACTGTAGAAAACTGCGTACGCTCGTAGCACGCGTTCTTCCGAAGCTTGAAGCATGCTGCTCTAAGCCTTCGTTCAATGGTTTCTGTACTGAAGTTCATATCACCGGCCACGATTAGGAAAAGTGTTCGGAACATTTGAGTCCTTGCCCAATGAACACAGAGACATTTAACTGGGGCACTTCACGAATTTGTATCTGCCGCGATGAACGCCTCTCAAACTCGTTTATAATAAAGTGCAGTGGGTTTGCCAAAATCAGCCACATGATGCACAGAAATTAAGATTTCCGGAACATTCATGACAACCGTGCAAACGAAAGAAATGGTCAAAATCCAGGAGACTTTGCAGGTATGCAGAATGCGCACAAAATAGCTCCCCAGAACGACACGATGCCAATTTTGCATTGAAAGAGTGTCCTTTTGTTTGTTGATGCCAATTGTTTGTTGATTGTTAGAGGAAGATGATTGCCTTCTCATGCACCCAGTCTTTCATTGGCCAATTCTCTAGTCCCATCATCTCTAGCATCAACGAATTTATTCGTCGCCAGCGTGACAGCATTCCCCCGTGTTTTGAATGGGGAATATAACTACTGAAGTTTTCAAACAGAGTTTTAGAAGTAGGTTTTGCAAGCATCGTGAATTCCCAACTGTCTTATTAGCCTTTTCATATTTCCAGAAGGAATGGGTGAATCATGATGCGCTGACGTTGCGGGAAGCATCCAACATGCTGCACGAATGTCACAGCTGTGTTGCGGTGGTGTACGTCTTTTCCACAGACGCACATTTCAGCTGACCAAGGGACTCCCTTTACTGTGCCGGCAACAGCAAGGCTGGGATGCTTTAGCCCGTTGTCGATTAAAACCAGTACATTGCACTGCCTTGTGGCTCCCAACAGTCGTCGTTTCTACAGATTTGCGATTAAATAGGAATCAGGAATCGGCAAATGGCTTTAAAGCTGGCACTAACCACTGCTTAATTTATCTACTCTAACTTGCACTGCTAAATTTGATAATGCAGAAGGCCTTCGAATTAAGTGATATTTCCAAATATCCAAGTTTGAATTATTGAGGTCTTACTGCAGTTTTTAAGCTCAGGGCCAAACAACGAAACGTTCCTTTCCTCAGTAAGGAAGCCTTCATTTTTGCGAGGCCGCCTTATGTCACTCTGAAAGCTTCCTCACTAAGGAGCCCTCGGTGAAGGCTTCCTTGGCGCTTCCTCAGCTTAAGGTTGCTTTGGGGCTACCTTCGTGCGCCCTTAGGTCCGCTCCTTGCCCTGAACGAGCGCTTCGCCTCACAGCTAGCCCACGTGATGTTTTCGTTTTCGAGGCAACCCTCTCACCCCACCCCTGTGGGGAGACGCGAGCGGCGAGCGTGCGTGCACTGCACCACGGAGGAAGAAAAGGAAACCTGTTTCCTTCCTCCGTAAGGCGTTTCAGTGTTGCTAGAATGCACCACGTTTTGCGCTCAACTACGGTGGCTTTTCACATTCAGTAATCGTAGTTTGAAGAAAGCGTACACGCGTCTCTATATTAACACTTCAATTTGGAAGTGATGTGGTGACCCAACTTTTTTTTACAGAATAAACGCTTGTGAGCAAAGCTTATATTCGATAATCTCGAACGCAGGAGCGCGGCAACCATTCCTCCCGCGAGGACGGGTTAAGGGAGCTTTCAGAGTACGCTTGCTTCCTCCGTCGGTACTTGGTTGTAAGGGAGCCTCACGTAAGGAGAGGACGCGGTCAAAGGAAAGGAACGTTTCGTTGTTTGGGCCTCAGAGTTTCATTTTACAACAGGATCTTTGACAACAGTGCGCCAGTGTGTGCAACTAAATCACTAGAGCGCAGCCATGACATCTCCCTTCAAGATGTACCTTCCCTTTTGCGAGACATTCAACTGTCTGGGGGCGTTGTAGTGTGCCAACCATGCTAAAACAGGGTACAAGGAAGGTCCTCCCTCTAAAGACGCAGACAAGTCCAGGCACAGAAATGTTGCCAAAAGCGATTGCTTGCCACTTATTGGAGCCAAGATTGTGAACAGTTGCAGCAGCAGCCATAGATTAGAAAGTTGTGGCATTGCAGAGGCTTAAAAAACGCTTCATGCTGACTGGAGGTGAATACAATGCACCAGGAAATGCTGCATAGGCCTTCTTGAACATAAGAATAAGCTTTCTTGGTGGACTAAGACAATGATCCCTGCCATAATGCCACCAGCCCTGGCAAATCATGCAGGGACAGCACGGAGGACTGGCTGAACAAAAGAGGTGTCTGCAGGGGTGGAAGTGGGCTTCAGTCTTTTGGAGCTGCTTTGGGAGCAGGAATAACACGGTTTTGGAGCAGCTTTGGAGCCTTAAAAAGAGCATTTTGGAGCAGCTCTTTAGCACCAAAAGGTGTGTTTTGGAGCATCGAAATTTGCAGATTTCTTGGGTCACGCATCACTGCTAATTATGTTTTGTTTTATTTATGCTTTTTCATCAATACAAAAAATTGCAGTCGTTTTTACTAAGCGTTCGAAGCTAATGCTGCAATGTTCAAAATGTGGTTAAAACATCGCATCTAACATGAACAGCAACTCAAGACTAGAAATGAACTAATATAATAAAAGTTATCTTTATACTAAACCAATCAGGCTGTATAAAAATAGATGTAAAAAAAACTGATGTTCCGATCATTGAAGTGCCACAGCCGTAATGAGAATCGTGAAGAAATTTAGATGGGCTCACCGGGCTACTGCTGAATAATTAGATTTTTTTATTAGGATAGGAACTACACAGGCACTCGACGGGTTTTTGCAGTCAACGCCATGTTGATTGATATGTAGGGTTTAACGTCCCAAAACCACCATATGATTATGAGAGACGCCGTAGTGGAGGGCTCCGGAAATTTCGACCACCTGGGGTTCTTTAACGTGCACCCAAATCTGAGTACACGGGCCTACAACATTTCCGCCTCCATTGGAAATGCAGCCGCCGCAGCCGGGATTTGAACCCGCGACCTGCGGGTCAGCAGCCACTAGACCACTGCGGCAGGGCAGTCAACGCCATGTTCTGCCTAAACTAAAAGTTGGTAACATTCCCGGCGCATCATACGTCCTACTCGCGCATAAAACTGCGCAGGCTGGGGTGGTGAGCGCTGCGGCCGACCTTCGTCACTCGGAAGGCGAACGCGATAGCATCCCCCGCCGCTTGTTAGACCTGTCGTACAATGCTCAAGCAGAGATGAAACACGCCGCCCGTCTTGAACGAGCATGAAAAAATATGCGGGAGAAAGGGGGAAAAGAAATGGGCCGCTGGAGCATCAGCGCACGGCTCGTAAACAGTTCAATTTGGTCTGCTCTCAACCGAATGAGATTGTGCCATAAGAGCAGTTCTTCCTGGAGCGGCCGTACGTTTTTTCTTACACCAACTGCGAGAACCTTCATTGGGCGAACTTTTGCCTGAAAAACAAAACGTAACTCTACAAGCAATACAAGCTGTAGACTGATAGCAGCAAACCAGAGCGTCAACCATCGAGAATCTGCCAAGCAGAAAAGTGTGTTGGCATTTACACATGTGCCATCTAAGAATATTTTTGCGTTATCGCTAGCGGCTGCTTAAGTTACAGAACCAACTCTGATGTAGGCATTGTGCGCGTAATATCATCGGAAGGTTCCAAGATTATCTAGATTGTTCACAGCCATTCGAGCGCAGTTTGCGCAAGACATCTGTAATGGTGTGGTAGAAAAAATAGAAAGAAAGGAGCGCGTGCGGCATTACGATTACAACATTAAAGGGGTACTGACATAAAAAACTTTGGCTCTCGTTTTTCTCCTGCAATGAGTGGCTGGGAGCCTGTTATGACACGACAAATCGTTTGCTGCAGCACGCGACAAACAATTACTTACAGGCCCCTTATTATGGATCAGTTTCAGTTTGAGAGAGTTTGAAAAACAGGGTGCAACTGTCGCCACCTAGCGTGTGCAACTTTTGACCACGTCAGCACACAGAACTGCGACACTTCCACACGGTCCGCATCAAGAATTACATTCGAATAGAAAACGGGACTGCAATATTCCCAAACACAGAAATTTCAAAGCCTGCGCCACGGCTACGCACTCGCAACCAGCCGAGAAATATAGACTGCGGTAACAAATGCAGCAAAAGAAAAATGGTGGCTATGACGTCGTCATAACTTGTTTTGTTGATTGCAGGGTAGTAACGTATGGGAAGTACCTTCAATGGTGTCAATGGCTGTTGCTGTTGATATTTTGCGGATGATATACGAATGTTCCTGGGAATCAACCCTACAGGCTATCTCGGCCACGAAATTTTGTCTCAGTGCCCTTTTAAAAATTCTTGCTATTACAATCATCGCTTCGCTGGGGACACTGATTTTAATTTTTTCATTTTATATGATTTGGCTAACAGCTTCGCTGTTAAAACACGTATAAGTCGCATAATGAGGTATGCACACAAACGCCACCTTAACAATTAAGATTCACGCATGAACCGAATATGACGCGACGACCGTACTAATTTGGCATCCTTTGTGTAGCCCACACGTGTACTCTGTCGATGATAAAACTACTAAATTTGGCGTTTCTCACGCAAATTGCCATTTAGGCGCAGCAGGTCAGATTGGAGCAGAAAGGCCTAAATGGCGCAGCCCTTGCACCCCCTAGTCAGTCACAACATGAAAAAATCAAGAAAAGAAACGGGCAGTGTTTCGGTTCATTCATTATCAACTTGATGTATGCACTTTTACACATATTAAAGACCTCCCGACAGCAAAATTTATGGTTGTGACCTTTTTACTTCAACTTCTAGCCTTGAGTTGTAATCCCAGAATTGAAACAAGTGCTGTAATGTATTTTATAATTAACACCAGCATCATTAATTGCAACTGATTTCACGTCTCTTCAACATGACTAGCCTAAAACCACAGGAAACTGGCGTCCAGAATAGGGGAGCGAAGCGCCTAGGATCATGCGTATGCAAACTTTGGTGTCGCAAACTGAATTTTTTTAAGTGGGCCCCATGCACAACAAATATTAAAATAATGTGGGTGATTTGTTATGTTAAGCCTGAGAGTTTCCTATCAGCAAAAACAAAATTCTTGGTCTAAGCAGTCAGAACTACTTTGTGAGCAGCCCGACAACAATGTGGGAGGTACGAGGAACAATAGCCAGTTCTATCATGCCTGTGCTACTGGGCTTCTGTGAAGTGGACAATACTATCTTCACCCACGGAATGTCACATGGGGCCTAATGTACGTCACACCAGTGGCGATGTCACAAGGTGCTACCAGCTCATATGAGCCCTCACGCTTGCCGTAAAACCAAAGATTTTAAAGCTAATGCTAACCAAAAATAATTGATCAGAAGTGCCCATACAGTAGAATCTTGATAATACGATTACGGTTGATGCGAATTTCGCAATGATACAATTTTAAGGTTGTTTTGAATGGACTACATTATATGAAATACACCGTGATTTGGTGTTATACGAATAGTTCCCCCAGCCACCGCGGATGATACGAATGTGCAATAGACCACTCCATGCCAGCGGCACAACGCTGCAAAAACACGCCGCGAGGCCGACGCGAAAAAAAAAAAAAAAAAAAAGCCAATTTTCTTGCCACACGATACCATAGTATCTGCTTTTTGCTTCCGGCTTTGGTTTTACGGGCTGCTCTATCTCAAATCACGTGATGTCAACAACCAGCCGCGAAGGTAGAATAAGTCGCGTGGGCGCTATCGCAAACTACCCATGCAGCAACAGAGTTAAGCGGCCCGTCAAAGCTCACGACCTTGACAAGGACGCTGTCGTGGAGAGCCTAGTTTGGATTACGATCGCTGATAACACCGATAGTAGAAGAAGGTGCAGCAGCAGCGAGTCTGCTTGCCCGAACGTGCCTTGCTTTTGCACTGCCGGCTGAATCTGTTCTCACCGCTCTGTCCGCTCGTGTTATTTCGGCTGGCGTGTCTTCCAAAATAACATTAGTAAAGGTGTAAACTTTCTTTTCGGTGCCTTGTGGGCATAATTAGAACTCTGTACAAGCTTCAGTGCTCAGGAAACAGGCGAAACGGAATGAATTCTCGCAACTATGGAGGCGGCGGGGGTGGCATATATACGAGGGGCAGAACGAATAAACGTTTTCGGCGGGCGCGGACGTCGTTTTCCGGTTGTGCTGGCATTTTCGCTTGGATTCTCCAATGCGAATTCTCCAGGACTCGTTATTTTTCGCGTCGACTTCGCGGCGCGGTTTTCCGGCTGCTTAAGCGAAGAAGCGAGTGAATTTCTAACGAGTTTGGCCGCTTTCACTCAATCTGATGTCAACTGTGAACGCGCTGCACCATGCATGAGCAGCATGAGCGAGGAAACCGCAGCACTTAAGAGACCATGAAGGCAGGAAAGTTGCATTACATTTTTTTCAGCAAGGTGTAGTTGACAATGAGGTTCTTGTTCCTTTTTATCAGCTTTAGGTTGATTTTGGTTCATACGAATTTGGGCTGATACAAATATTTTACGCGCTCTCTTCGAATTCGTATCAGATTCTACTGTATATACTGGACGATTGATCAAACAATACAAACACCTTGAGGTTTAAAATTTTGAAGTCAAGAGGTCCTTTATTAAGGCGTGCCTTAATAACTGTATTTTTCGTTATGCTTACAACAGTCCATGCCATAATCTTGACCCACAACATGTTTACATCACTACTGCTTATTTTTATTCTTTTTATGCGATAATCTACCCCATGCAATGACTGCACTCCTAAATTTGTGTCAATGTTTTGAAATAAAAAGAATGTGATTATTATGCGAGCAAATAAACACAAGTAACAAAGCTTTTGCAAAAAACGCCTAAAAGAGTGAAGAAATTGTGCTACGCACATGGTGCCCAAAGCAATAGCCTGTGCATTATGCCCGCATTTAGCACTGCAGAGTATTGTGGGAAAATGAAGTTTACCTCACGTGCTAATACAACTTCCTCGCGAGCTGTGACCTTCCAGATTGACGCGTTGATGAAGCCCACATCTTACAAAATTAGGTCAACTCAAAAGTACTAGTGCAACTACCACAGAGCGTTCCACTCGGCAACTTGTTACTGAAATGCTAGAGTGAATGAGGAAGCCTTTGTACTGGGTTGGAACTTGAACTAGCAACTGAAACCAAGCTGGGAACACCTGTTGTTTCTATGGGTCAAAACAGGGCGCTTCGTGTGCCTGCGTGAAATGGTTGTTATCGTTGTCGAAACTCACCGTCGGCGTCGACTTCGTTGATCATGTCCTGAAGCTCCGCTTCCGTTGGGTTCTGTCCCAGCGACCTCATCACCGTCCCAAGCTCCTTGGTCGTGATTGTGCCGTCACCATCCTTGTCGAACAGCGAGAACGCCTCTTTGAATTCTGCAAAGACAGATTGGTGGGAGAGAAGACTTTAATCCTTTTGGCACTAGAGGAACACCATAAGTCAACACTAAAGTAATGACCCAGTTCGCACAGAATGTGTGCTAATCACAAGACACGTTTTTCATAACACAGCAATCGATCGATCGATATGTGGGGTTTAACGTCCCAAAACCACTATATGATTATGAGAGACGCCGTAGTGGAGGGCTCCGGAAATTTAGACCACCTGGGGTTCTTTAACGTGCACCCAAATCTGAGCACACGGGCCTACAACATTTCCGCCTCCATCGGAAATGCAGCCGCCGCAGCCGGGATTCGAACCCGCGCCCTGCGGGTCAGCAGCGGAGTACCTTAGCCACTAGACCACCGCGGCGGGGCGTTCATAACACAGCAGAGCGGTGGTTTGGGCTAGATGCGCGTGGGTAAAAACGCGACGACATTGACAACCTGGATGAGAGAAGCGCTTTGTCTAGTCTCAGTGATGTTCATTTCTCGGCTCAACACACTGGCATCATTGAGTTATTCAGGCAAAGGAGTGGCCAAACCCTCCTATTGCGAGGTGCCGCGTCGGAAGGCATTCTCACGGCAAAGGTGGAAGCACACAAGCATGTTACTACTGGGAATACACTACCGACAATTGTCGAAACCTGAAAAGTTGAGGGGAACTGTGTTGTAGTGCAGGTCAGCATAGCACAGATAAACGAAACGAATACACACATAGTTATGGCACATGGAAACCCTATTTCTTCCTCAAGTTGAAATTGCATGGAACGTTTTTTGCAAGTCAAAAATGGGACGCGCAGTGAATGTTCGTGTTGCCGCAAACGCCAAAGCACCCGCTCGAAAGTAATTTGGCGGCGCTTACACACCACATTTGCCGAATCGCTAGGACATCCAGCTCTTAGACATGCACTGCCCTTGCCACGCAAATTGTATGCTCTTAAAGGGCCCCTAGACCACCTCAGATACTCTGTTCCGACATTTCAAGTGAACATGCCCATGATGTGCAGAATGCAGTCAAACTACCAGAAACGATCCCTTCTTTATTCCGGGCCCTTCTAGCCCCCATAGTGACTTGTGCGACATCACAAAGTTGAATCTGCGGTGCGGAGTCGAGCTGAGATTGGTCGAACAAGAACCTACGACTTCTGGTTAGTCTGCAAGCTGCTGCCTGCACTCTTTATTGTGTTGCGGTTGTAGGCGGCAGCTCCCCCTATGGCACGGCATGTTACCTGTACAGATCTACATGATGGCGATCCTTTGAAGGCACCACACAGGGCCCATACCAGCACGATTAGTAGGAGCACTAGCCAACACGGCAAGAGCCAGCAAGCACGGAGTTGACAATCATGGCAACAGGAAGTTGATGGTATTTCAACCAGCAAGTCAGGATTGACGTAAGCCACGCAAGATCGGGAGGGGGCACGTGAGGAGGAAAAGTGGCTTTGGGAGAGGAGACCAGCAGAGGGTCTCGAAGGAAAGAGCGAAAAGAGTGATCATCCTGTTTCCATCATCAAACACATCCAACTCCACTATTGCAGCATGTTTCGAAAAATCCTCTGCGAAGATGTGTTCATTGTAGACTAGTGCACAACTTCCCCTCCACAACTACATTTTGACCTCTAGGAGGTATAAGGGCCTTTCCAAATTCCAGACCACCCACAATGAACATTTTTGTGAACATAGATTGCCACCGTGTTTCCTGAAGTGTACTTATGAAGATTCATTTTAAGCAGCAACATTCTGTGTGAAACAGCAACCACAGGCCTCTCGTATGTTGAGCAGCTGTTGCTTGTTTACAAATACACTTTTCCATGCATTTATGACAAATGCGTGCAGAGGATCCACTGTGCAGGACAGGGTCATCTAAAGGCATTGGAATAAACTAAATGCACGTCACCTGCACACCGAGCTTCCAGATTGACATGCACGCGATCAGTTTTTTTTTTTTGTGCAACTGTACAAGCTCGCAATGAAGCTGGTCTTTAACGGAAAGAGTGATGGTGTTTGTATAGGTGAGGCTCCGGTCACCTTTCCCGTTTCTGGAGTGCTCTCTTCGACATGCACAGCTGCTTGCAGAATTAGATGTACCGTGTGCACTATGACAATGCAACGTTGCACATGTGCACCACTGTGAAGATACGCACATCAACTATGAGAGACGATAACAGTAGTAGCACCAGTCCATCGCCCACCCCCTCATCTGCGTGTACCATTTTAGCACAATGCTCTCCGTGATTGATTGATTGATTGATATGTGGGGTTTAACATCCCAAAACCACCATACTGATTATGAGAGACGCCAGTAGTGGAGGGCTCGGGAAAATTCGACCACCTGGGGTTCTTTAACGTGCACCTAAATCTGAGCACACGGGCCTACAACATTTCCGCCTCCATCGGAAATGCAGCCGTCGCAGCAGAGATTCGATCCCGCGACCTTGCGGGTCAGCACCAGAGAAATGCTCTCTGTGTTAATAGAAAGAATAATAGGGGCTAAACTAAGAATCTAGACTCGTTAACGAGGAGGCACCACTGCAAACGTTTTTGCGTGTTTTTTTTTTTTAACACCGGCTGCTACTCGAGCAATGTTATAGCGCACATTTCATTTGAGTACAGCACATGGCCGGCATTTTGTAGTGACAGCACAAGCCAGAAACGCCAATGTTGTAATCCTCGCACATTCTCGGAAGTTCTCACGGCACACGAAAAGCATTAGCGCTGGAAAAGGCGACGCTACAAAATACCGTGCCCATTAATATTGCAAGTATTCTAGCGCAACATCTTACAAAGTATCCGGTGTGGTCGTATCACAACTTATGCAATGCGAAGGTTAGCTGCGATGCCACCCGAAATGCTGTGCAAAATATGCATCACTTGATCCACATCGTGGTATATGTATGTGTATCCAATAAGTGAACAACTCTCACTCACCTGCAATCTGTTCCTCTGTGAGTTGGTCAGCCTGGACAAGGAAAAGGAGCAGACAAAGTAAGCTTAACATCACCTTTCACAGGGCACAAACCTTCCCATATTCTTTAAAGTTCATGTCACACAAGTAACTACCAAAAAAGCAAATAGTTGGTGTACTACAAATCGTGTTTGATTGATTGATATATGGGGTTTAACGTCCCAAAACCACTATATGATTATGAGAGACGCCGTAGTGGAGGGCTCCAGAAATTTAGACCACCTGGGGTTCTTTAACGTGCACCCAAATCTGAGCACACGGGCCTACAACATTTCCGCCTCCATCGGAAATGCAGCAACCGCAGCCGGGATTCGAACCCGCGCTCTGCGGGTCAGCAGCCAAGTACCTTAGCCACTAGACCACCGCGGCGGGGCTACAAATCGTGTTTCTCTGCTGCACCTATAACAGAGGCACAAGCTTGCAAATGGTCATGAAAGAATACGAATGCCCTCCCATTGGCACGTCTGGTGTTTGTATTTCTTATACAACAGTTACAAGAAAAATGTGATGATGCGTCTAGCAATAAAGAGCTAACACAATTGCACCTGACAAAAAAATATAAAAATGCCACAGCACATTCCTATGATTCATTCAGCACAATATATGCTCTGTAGGCCAGGAGTTTTACCAAACGATTCTTCTCATGTTCCATTTTTTGTAGCTTTTTATCCCTAGATGGCAAAATGCCAACCTTTTGTTATTGCGGACGCTGGCCCACTGATGACTAATGATAAATGAATAGCATCAGGAAAAACAACGCTTAGATAACAAAGCCTGACGTGTATAGATGGCAACACCTGCTCAGTCGAGCAACTAGTGAATAGTTCCAACAAAGAAAAATATTTAGAGTTTATTAATGTTAGAGATCATGCTCACCTTTAATTGGATAAGGGTAAATGCAAACTTCAAAGCGTAGTTACTTTTTAAAAACAAATTTCAATATAAGTCTATAATGAGCAGTCTTGCAAACACTATGCTGTGTCTACCACAACTAATTTTGCAGTCTATACTGTGCAAAATGCAGGGCATTTCTTTTCACAAGGTACGACTGTGTCATCTTACACAACTTCGATCGATCCCCATAGATAGGCATTTGTTTTATATCGCTGCCACACAAAGCACTTCCAATCACGATCGATCCCAATCAGCAATCCATTTCTTCACACAAGCAGCGAAAGAACGCACATGACAACTGAGAAATCGTACACAGATTGGGCTTTACTGCAATGGTGAGCACGGTGAACTGCTGCCATTGTTATCTGCTATATTTTATCCACTCCTTGAAAAAAGTAAAATAAAGGTTAATTTTAGCCTTTCATACCGTTCTCACAAGATTAGAGAACCGAGTTCCATGTTAGTAGTTCGACATATTGCCTGAACCTTCCTCACGCAAATACGCATACAGCACATTTCGCATGATGCTATGCAAGTACACCGCAGCGAACCTCGGCATGCGAGGCTCGTACTTTCAAAAGGAATATATCTGCACACCAAATCGGGTGGGAAAACGATAAAGCAAAAGATGAATATGAAGGAACACTCCGAAGCACGACAAGCTCTGCAAAAACAATAAATCTCCAAATCCCTCGCACAGCTGCACGTAGGGCTTGCTCGAAACAAAAGACAGCTGTCGCCCCCAAGGACAGCCGCACTAAGGCCAGCCGCACAGGTGGTCAGCCTCGGCTACGCACGTGACGGTCAAGGGACAGCTACATAGCGCAACGCGCAAGAGAATGCTTGCTCTCGACGGGCATCGAAATCCCCTCCGTATTAGGCTGTGCAGTTGGCAACCTTTTCCTAATGAGCCAAATTTCGTAAAGAATACGAAGTTGCTTGGTCATTGCTGCCGTAGGTATTGGAGAAATGTCCGTCAATTCAGCCTAGACCATTCTGTTATCGCGTCTGCTGAAAAGAGCCACGTACTGTTGCTCCTAGTGCCGAATGGCTTCCTTCAACTTCGCACGCAAGATGCTATCAGCACTCCCACTACTTTGCAAACGTAAATGCTTAACAGGACAAGCTAGAAGCTTGGAGCACTGAACACAGAGCAGAGTGGAACTGGCAAGCTACTATTCACGCGTTTCTCACAGACTGAGGGGCAGGCAACTCAGCGAAGGCATGAGATTAAATTCTAGTTTTGGTACTCAGGTTCGTTCCGACACTCCAGGCCTAGAGAGATAATCCTATGCCTGACAAGTTGACAAATTAATAATGGGGAGAATCTCATCGGGACACAGCTAAATGCTAACACCTGTGTTGCAGCAGTTGCCGTGCAGTACAACAGGCCTCCGATGACAGGTCTTTAGGGCTGACACACCATCTGGGGTTTAACATCCCAAAACCATGACAGGCTCACGAGGTACGTCATGGCGGAGAGCTATGGAAATTTTAAGCATTTCGTGTTCTTAAAGGGGCCCTGCGATGCTTTCTCGTATGCATTTTACGCCAATGGAGTTTGTGCAGTGCTGAATACCGAGATGAACGCAAAAAGAATCATCGAAATTGGCACACTGTAACAGGAGTTACAATACCGAGATGAACGCAAAAAGAATCATCGAAATTGGCACACTGTAACAGGAGTTACTGGCCTTCAAACTTCAAAACCTCAGCTGACGAGAAAGAACTTTCCCATCCCCGTTTTACTCTCCCACCGACACCAAAGGTCCGTTTCCAATCGCTGCACGCTTCTCAGAGACGTACCAGACCACTCTCCTTGCGGTGACTGTAGTGGAGCGCTCCTAGCGTCATTTTGCAATTGTATTCACAATTTTAAATTTAAGAACAAAGTCTGTGTCTGAGAAAGTATATAGTGCTTTTATAATTTTTAGTGCACAATAGTATGGCCTATCTGGGACCGTATGAATATTACGGGAGTTTCATCCCATAAAAAAAAAAAAAGGCCTCCGACATCACTCTCGCGTGGTGAAGCGTCGCTTTTGACCACAAAAACAGCCACCGTGTGTCCCTCTAGTCTGAATACTGCGGTTTCTCTGGAGAAATAACGGCTGGGTTCAACTCTTCTAAAGCTATACAAATCCCCCTTGTCTTTGCACGGCAGACTAATGAAAACTATAGCTGTGTACGAAATGGTCGTGCAAATGCTTTTAATGCAAGCTCGGTATGAAGATGCACCCATCTGTGGTAGCATGCTAAAAGTGTCACCTCATTGTCAGAGCTTCTCTTGGCCATGCATTACAGAATACCACCCTGTGATGTTCTATTGAAAACTAAACCAATATCCAATGCATATGCAACATACTTCGTAGAAAATAATGTCTGCAAAACGGCATCTTGCCATAAACGAACGAATGGAGTGATGCCCTTTAGATAGAGCAATGGCACATGCCACCTAGCCGCGATACATAAGTACCTTGATTGATTGATAGATATATGGGGTTTAACGTCCCAAAACCACTATATGATTATGAGAGACGCCGTAGTGGAGGGCTCCGGAAATTTCGACCACCTGGGGTTCTTTAACGTGCACCCAAATCTGAGCACACGGGCCTACAACATTTCCGCCTCCATCGGAAATGCAGCCGCCGCAGCCAGGATTTGAACCCGCGCCCTGCGGGTCAGCAGCCGAGTACCATAGCCACTAGACCACCGCGGCGGGGCTACATAAGTACCTTGTAAGAGACGGAATTTCTTCTCGCGTTGATTTTAGCAACCCTTGGGTCGCCTCTAGATTTTCCTTGCCCACAGTATGCTTCAATGGAAACACTTCATGTCTGCAAGGCAGTATGCTGTGATGGACGGACAGGAACTGTACCATTTAGATGGGGTGGTGGCCAATGCCATTTGGCCCTAATGGATAGTGAAGCGATATGTGAGGAAGGTCTTAATTTCACTCTTTCCTCGAATTTACCTACCAATATGATAACCGCCTCTTGGTTACTTGTATCCCCTTAAAGTATACAGCAAGGCTTCCTAAAATTTGGCTACATTGCATAGCACGGGGAGTGCCTTTCAAAAAAGGCACGTGGATGGATGGATGGATGGATATGGCTGTACCCTTTAGATCGGGCGGTGGCTAGCGCCACCAAGCCGTAATACCTAATGAACCAAAAACTATATTTATTTATTTTTTTTTCTTAAAAAGTGAGTTTGAGGATTCGTACTTTGCAGTGAAGAGTTTAATTTTCACTCGTGCCTCGACTTTAGCCACCAATCAGATAACCTCCTTCTAGTTAAGTCTACCCGCTTAAAGTCTATTTTGCCCTCCCGGTCCCTAAACCCCAGCGCTTTGAAAAACGCAGCGCCATCATCCTGAACTATAGGGTGAAGCCCTTTACAGAACATTATCAAGTGTTCGGCAGTTTCTTCTTCCTCTCCACACGCACTGCATACTGTGTCTACTCCTTCGTATTTGGCCCGATATGTCTTGGTTCGCAGTACTCCCGTCCGGGCCTCAAACAGTAGAGAACTACCCCGAGTATTATCATAGATCCTTTCCCTGGCAATTTCCTGCTTAAAGGTTCGATAGGTCTCTAGTGCGGACTTCTTAATCATGCCCATTCTCCACATGTCAGTCTCAGTTTCCTTCACTTTCTTCTTAACCGATAGTTCTTTTTGGTCTGGCCACCTGCTGTTTTCTAAGTATTTACCAGTCAACTTCCTGGTTCGCTTCCTCCATTTCGTATCGACATTCTTCATGTACAAGTAGCTGAAAACCTTCCTAGCCCAACGGTCTTCCCCCATTTCTCTCAATCGTTTCTCAAATTTTATCTTGCTGCTAGCTTCCCTGCCCTCAAATGATGTCCATCCCATATCACCTTGTACTCCCTGACGTGTTCTAAATGCGAGAACGCCGCCTGGGGATGGCCTAGCACATTTCAACAGGGGCGCCTGTGTGCGACACCCACACTTCTGAAGACTAGCTGGCGGCATTGAACTCTCCGCAGGCCATCCACCCGTCCCGTATAATGGCCCCTAACAAAGGGTGGCAGGCGGAAAAGACACCGCTAGCAGACGACGGACCTCAAGAAATGCCAGAGAAGAAAAAGAAAATACAAAAGACGCAGACAGCCGGAGCAGACGCACCGAGACACCGTGAAGGGGCGTCTCCGAGCCGGTTAGCGTGCTAGGCTGGGGACGTGCTTTGCGGCGAGCGAACAATGGTTATAATTAGAAAATCCCGCGGTGCGAACGCACCGCGCAGTAACACAACGAAGCTGCGCGAGTGGGGGAGACGCGTAGTGCGGAGAGACGAGCACGAAAGCGCGGTGCTACCTCCGCGAGCAGAAAGAGTGCCACCTTTCGTAGCCAGCGATTACCGCGCAATGTTTCTTTCTCTTTGTTTTATTCGCTCAAGAACTCCTTGTTTGGCGTGATGTGCACTATAGACGCTTTTCTGCATTAGTTCGAGATTCCGGTCCTAGCATTCGCCGAGCCGCTGAAAAAAAAAAAAAGAAACAACCTCGACAAAAAAGACGCGACGTAGCCGGCCAGTCCAGTGGGGGGGGTCAACACCTCGCGAACACAGCGCGAGCGCCGCCGACACCCCTGGCGATGCATTCGGGCTGCAATGCGGCGCTGCGTTTGCCAGTGATTTTATTTACACACATGGAACACTGCATCTAAGCTTCGCATGACATCTGACAAAGCGAACCTGGCACGATAGAAACGGAACTTGATAAAGAGAGAGATAGTGAAACTTCATTCGAGGGTAAAACGCACAAAAAAAAAATTACAAAAAGCCACCGCGGACTATTTCACAGCAGAAAGCCACAGTTGTTGGAGCCAACGCTCTGCCGGTAACGTCACGAAAACCCGACGCGGATGTGGCAAAACAATCGTTTAACAGGTGGACGATTTCCAGCGCTTGAAAACAGTCATAAATCAAGTTTGAGTTCATTACTCCTTACAGATCAGCTAATATCACGCTTTTTTTTTTCTTCCCTATAAGTCAAAACTGCACTATCAGTGTAAAGGCGGATTGCTAAAAAAAATTGAAATAGATCGCAGTCGGAGCATTAGTAAGACATCTTAAGGAGAAGGACCACTTCGAAAATTTCTTCGAAGTGTGACAAGTACGCACGATAAGACACCGGCTCGCACAGGATGCGGGATAACGTGCGCTACACCAAGGTCTTGCGTTACCGCCGAAGGAGTGATAAGAAGTGGGCGTAGCCGCATTCCACGCACCTGGCGTCAAAAGGCGGCGCGTATTGAAAGCGCTCTCTTTTGTCCTTCCCTTTCTCCCACTGCTTGCAATACGCACGTCACCAGCACACTCATCACAGGGCATGGCGCGTTTCGCGCAGCAAAAACACGTCGAAGACACGCGACCCGAAATAAACGAGTTGGGCGTTTTAGAACAGCCTTCCACAGTGCGTCGTCTGCTAGAGTAAAACCAACCGCTGTCGCTCCCCTCTTTGGGATATCCTTCCGCGAAACGAACTACGGTAAGATGCGGAAGGCGTAGAAAACACCGGAGGTTGGCAAGAAGGGCCATCCTGCGGAACTGCGTCGCGTGGTGTTAATTTCATTCATGACGTACAGCCTGCAGAAAGCGGAGCAGCGTTGACATAATCGACCTTACCGATAGACGAAAGGGGTGGGGAATACAAACAAATCGCCCTAATCGGTTTACGCCGCCCGCTATTTGCGCAATCAAGCCGGTAGGCCACTTTTTTCGAGGGGCGCGAACAGCGCTACCGATTGCACCAGTGGTAGGTGTTCTCCGATTGCACGTAGTCGCCGACAACGCATGTTGAAAGTCTCGATCAGAACTGCCTCACCACAAAGATCGGCGACTAGCAACGCTAGCGGGCAAATGCGAAACTGCGCCGTGGTTTCACCTAGCTGCGGTGACTACGATCTTGTTTTCGCTCAACCCGGCATTCGAAGTAAGCCTAATGGACCGAAGGCGCACTGCGGCTATGTGGGGGGGTCGCCGAACACGCATCGGCGAACGCATTCAAAACAAAAAACGCGCATAAAACCGAAACAGCGCGTCACCTGAGCGCTCGTGGAAGGCTCCAAGGGTGTCGCTAAATGTGCAACATCGCTTTCCACACCCCTGCCTGCGCCCTGCCCGGAAATTAACGCAAGAAACGGCAAGAGAGCGGTTCGGCAGAATTTTTTTTTTTTTTTCGAGGGGATTTGGGTTGCACACACGCGCTCCTAATTGGAAGCTTTCGCATCGAAGCGATGCCCGATCAGCTCAGCGACGCTGTTCAAGCATTTGAAACGCCTTCTCGAAATCGTAGGAGCAAAAGCCGATGCTGTCATCGCAGGTCTGCGGCACCCGTAGTGGCGTATTCCAAGAGGGAGGGCGGATGGTATTGGGAGGGGGGGAAGAACGGAAACACCAAAGTCGCAGATGCCAACACAAGCCTCCAGGACGAGAAATACGGCCACATCAAAGTCTTGTATAGATCCATGACGGTCGAAAGGCCAGTTCGAGCGCAGAAATTGGCTTACCATTGCGGATGAATGTGGATTTCGCAGACTGGGCTCGCAATCGGGGGGTTATCCGGCCTGTGCACACTCGGATCCACAAACGGCGGACTCACTAAAGCGAAAACCTATCGGTCGCACGCGGCTTCCCGTTTCCAGCGTATCACTGCGCGGCAACACACCTCCCTGCAGTGTCACTTTGCGGAGAAACCCTACCAAATCTGACAGTGTGCAGGTGTAGACAGTTTCGTCTTATAGTTAATGAGCTGACGGAATTTAAAGCACGCACAAAAATGTTTCAACGTGTTACTTGCGACCGGTTTAGAAAACTATTTCTCGGAGCGGATAAATACGGTGCTGCGGCCAATCCGGTTGACAGCGCTCGCTAGAGGCTGCTGGTGTGCGCGTTGATTGGTCAGCGCTCACCTGCAATGCGTCGTCGGAAGCTGCAGGAGTGCTCGTCTGCTCCGGAGTAGGAATCAAGACCGTTTTGTCGGCCTGATTTGGATGCGAAAAATGTGCGATTTCGATCCCCGACGTCGCCTACGATAACCTTCAGCCTGGACGCGACAAGCCGGAGATTAAGCTCTTCGTTTTCCTTTCGCTTCTTTTCTTGCTTTGTTTTCGTTCCCATTTGTGCGTGGTCTTCGTCCCGAGTGGATTTTTGGCGCGCAGCGCTGTCGTCTGCTCCGATGGAGGACGCCATACGTCAGCTGACTGCGCTTATGCAGACGTGGTGAATTTGCTGCTCGTTTCATAACGAATTGTTGTCGTCCTTTTGTAAATACCGAAACCTATGGCAGCGCGGAGTTCCGTGAAGTCGTTATTGTCTTTTTTGTTCTGTTTCATTTCCCGGCGTATTGGCCCTCTAACAATGCATGCTAGTTGCTTACCTTTACGAACTGTTTAGGTCTAGGGCTGACAGTATCTTATAAGTGATAGTTTTTCTTTCGGCATTTTAGTTAGGCCCCATGCGGCGCGATTTTTTACATGCACTGTCTGCTGTCAATCAAGTTCGAATCAACTCTCGTCGTGACATTATATATGGTCCCGCTGAAGCGATGAAATAAAAATATTCCTGCAAACAACAATCTCCCTAAGCCTCTTCTATGTCTACTCGACGTCGATGCTACAATATCGCTAATACACAATATTTATCTTGCTTCTACTCTTAGCCATATTTGTGTCGCATTCCAAGCTCAGTCGTAGCACGTGTTCGAAATTTAAAATGATTGAATTCAACTCAAGTAAGCCTACGACGATCTTAGCATCTGTCATTAGGATGATGCATTCTCTTTCTCGATAAAAAAAAAAGAAAAATGAAGTTAGCTTGTTTTATGAAGTGTCTATTTCATGCGGATCTGCATCCGTTGTATACACGTGATAGATTGTTGTCCCCTGAGCATGTCTCATACACAATGCAACAGTTTGGCTGACTGGTAGGTGAATTTTTCATTATTTCCTGTAGTGAATCATTCCTTATAAATTCTATCGTTGCTGATAATTGGTACTTCGAAAAAAAAAATACTATGGCTCGTATCTAATGTAGGTGTTTTGGTCGAATAATGGGCGAATTTATTGTTATCTTTGTTTGGTAGCGCGTCAGTACATACATTCAGCCATAACTGATAACTGGTACTTCAATCAACATATTAATTAACGATAGCATCCAGAAATACCACAGGCATAGATACAAGTGTAAGCCTTCCTGTGCTCGGCTCAATACAGAGGTTCTTGGTCGTTCCGCATATATTTAATCATTACAGTTAATTGGCACTTCAAAACAATATATTTATAACGCTAAAATCTAGGAATAGTACAGGCAATCATTTAGGTGTAAGCCTTCTTACCCTCATTCGATGGCCCATACCCAATACAACAAATATTGGCCAGGTCACGAGCGGATTTTTCCCGCCAGGCTCTATAGCGCAACACTAATAGAACGGCTAAAGGTCAACAATATATCGATTTGATTGCGAAATATTCAGTTAATAAATGTTTTCACCTGCCATGAACCCCAAGCAAATTCTAATGCTTTGTTTTACGTGTTCCGAAGTAGTAACTCTGGGGCATCGTCATAAATTCAATTGTTTATGTGCGTACTCATCGCATGAAATGTAAGATGGATTCGGAACCTCACTGTCTCGTTGCATTTGCATAAAACTTAAAGACTGCGACTGTTTTGCATGGCAATGTTATGCGGCATCTTTTGTATGTCTGGCTTCTTTTTCTGATGTGCCCTTTTTTATGTTGCTATTTATTTATTTTTGTAATAACCGTGCCAGACTACAAGCCGTGCTTACATATCGCATACCGCGCCACCTTTCTAACGAGCAAGTAGGTCTTGTTCATTATTTAGATGTTATGGAATGGAATGAAAAAAACATTATTTCAGTCCTGCAGGACTATATATAATATATTATATAGGAACGTCAGACAGATGTACCATGACGTAGCTCTTAGACGCTACGTCATGCTTCTGCAATCATTATCATTGGATTGCATCTCCGCAGAACTACATTTTGGAAGAGTGACTTTCACTCTTATTTTCATTTTTTTTTTTCAGAATTACACCACACTTTTAATAAAATATTTGCTCTTTGCGTTATTAACTTCATGTATCACGACATTCGCCAACTAGCACATCAACGAATTCTTGAACCACGTCCTCCCCCAATAAATATGTAGGTGTACGTCGAAGCACCCAGAATCACGGTACGCTGCGCCTGCAAAGACGGGGCGAAGAGGTTGACGAACGCATCGACCTACGCCGTCCGTCGAGTGATTGGCGTCAGCACGGGTGTTCCAAAGAAAATGTGTCTAATATTCTTGAAAAAAAAAAAAAACAGGAAAAGGCGCTATTTGCTCGCAGTCTTCACAGTCGCTTTTCCTGAGGCGTCAGGCATATTAAAGGGATTGAAGTCATCACTTGTAACATTAATAGGGAATCTTAAGTTAATTTACCTTTTAACTAGTGCAGTTAGGCAGTTAAGTCGAATGGTAGAACTAGAAGTACTTCATGCCAAGCACCCATTGCCGCTTTGAGATTTCGGAAAAGCGGCCTCTAGTAATAACTGCAAACGAATGAAATTAAATCCAGGATTCTGCGTCGAAACCGAAACTGAAGGACCGATGAGCGCAACAAGCAGATGACTACAATGACGTCACTATAGAAAACAGCGGCTACAGGGGTGCACCTTTTTCTCGTATATGCGTGCTGTGATTGCAAGCGCAGCCCACACACCGACACAACGAAGTCGGTCGACGGTTGATATAACAACGCTCACTCATTTCGGACGTCTTGGACGAATAAAACAATAGCGCTCTGCCATGTTTCGGTTTCTCCGCAAAATTTAGGAGAAATTGATTAATTTGCAGTTAGTACTGAAGGCCACTTTTCCGAAATCTCAAAGTGACAATGGTTTTTTTTTTTTTGCATAAAGGACTTCAACTCTCCCATTTGACTTAACTGCCAAACTTCACTAGTTACAAAGTTTATTATAGTAGCTTTCCTGATTGGTGTTAGAAATGATGTCATCAACCATTCTAAGATGGCTGCCACTACAGAAAAAGCAACTCTGAAGACTGCGAGCCTTTCCGTGATTTTTAAATGATATTGGACAGATTTCTTGAAACACCCTGTACGCTGACACCGATTTCCGATGGTGATTTCACAGCGCGAGTTAACCTGTAGACGCGACAAATGCAATAGTTCGCAAAAATAAAATTAAGCTCGACTGATATGGTAACTCTACTCAACAATTTCGGTCTTCAAGTAAAAAGTGCTTGTACGTTTTGTTTTCCGACTGGTTGGCTAAAATGTTCCAAAATTACTGTGGCCGTCAACAACTCTGTCAATTATACATAAATTATGTGCAGTGGCACTGAACTTATAATAATCAATCTGACGTAGTTTTGTTTCAATTATATTACAATATTGTCGATGAAAATGAATTTAACTAAAAAATGAACAAGACCACGGTGTGTCGTCCCGAAGGGGAGAAGTGCGCGTAATATAGCTTCTGAAACTGCGTCCCACTTGAAACCGTCACTTGTTGCAAATATTTAGGTGTTCACATGTCACTGTAACTCAAACTGGACAGTTCGCGCTCAAACTATCAATAACAATGACCACCGCATGGTTCGATGCTTACGTCACAAGTTATCATCATCATTATCAGCCTCTGTTAGTCCACTTCAGAACGAAGGCCTCTCCCCCAGTGATCTCCAGCTTACCCTATTTGCCCTCTGCGAGCTGTATCTATGTTATCCCTGCGAACTTCCCAGTTTGGTCACCCCATCTTTCTTCCACGACTGCATTTTCCGTCCCTCGGCGACCATTCCGTTGCTCTTATACTGACTTCCGGTTGTCTGTTCTACACGTCACGTGACCAGTCCAGGTCTGTTTTGTCATAGAGTTTCTTAATATACACTAGAGGGAACTCTGGCGCTAGAGTCTATGGGAGCTGCAACGCACAGCGCTTCAGCGAGCATGGGAATGATAGGTAGTGCACACATTTGTCTAACTTTCGTACTTCTGGCCTGCTTCTGGCTTGCTTCTGGCTTGCTTCTGGCTTGCTTCTGGCTCCGTGTGTGTTCGTGTGGCTTGGAGCTGTTTTTTCACGAAACAAAAATTGCGCTTCACCGCCCTATTTTTTTGAATACCTTTCCAAATTGGGTCACGAAGTTCGAAAGGGTTGAATCTTTTGTAGTGCCATCATCACCATCATCATTTTTTCCATCACCGCGCCGCGTCTCTCGCGCAGCTGGCGCGAGCTCGAGCTGCACGAGATTTGGAACGAGCTTCTGGCCTGGCGGTTTGGACGCTGGTAATCGACGTGGCTCCGCTTCAGGCCTGCAATAAAGTGGCGAGATCGGCACGGCCCCATCGGCCGCCTTCGACGTCATCTCACGTCTCCTCTTCTCTCGCCGCTACATTGGTGACCCGGAGAACACGCCCTTCGCCGAGCGGCCCGCGGCTATGTTCCCGCAACTCTGCCCGCCAGTGCGGCCGTTCCAATCGACCTACCCCAAGGTATGGTTCATGCAGCTCGATGCCGTTCTGGCGCTGAATGGCGTCACGGACCAGCTGCAAATGCACGCCATTCTTCTCGACGCCCTTCCGGTAGAGTTGCGCCATCTCTCTGGCACTTCAACCTCCAGCCAGCAGCCTTACGATGACCTCTGCTCGGCGGTGCTTGCCAGACATGGCCTCACATACCGTCCGCTTCCGTTTACCCGCACCAGGCAGGTTTCCCCGGCGCACGCAGAGCAAGCGACGGCACGTGACACCGTGGCCCTCGCCGTTTCCGCGACCACCAGCTCAGACGTCTCGGCCTCCTCCTCGCCGCAGCTGCTGGTCAGCTCCTCGACGGTGCCCCCTGCCGCTCCGCCACCTGCCACTGGTGCCAGCAATGGCCTGCCGGGTGCCTCGCCACATTCCACTCGCACCTACCCGGCCAGCAGCCGACCACCCTCGGCGTCCCCGCTCCCCGCCCCTGTCCCTGTCCCTGTTTCGTGGTCTACGACGGGCCCCAGCGCCGTGTCTTCGCGGAGCCAGAGCCTGCTCTCATCGTCGGCGTCGACACCGGCAACTACCAAAGCAACTGCCACCGTCGCCCCTCTGCCCGTGGCGCCGCAGCAGGCACCTGCGTCGAGACCCGGCGTCGCACAGGTGGTTTCGGCCAGCCCCAGTCCTCGCACCGCTGGTGCCCCCCGGCTCATCCAGCCGAAACAGCCACAGATCCTGCCCAAGCTGTCGAGCGGCAGCGCGAACATGACGACGCCTTCGGCAGCGGTGACCACCCGGTCCCAGTCTCCTCGGGCGGCCCAGCACAAGGCCACACCGCGGCCCGCGCCTGTACCGGCGCCGCAGCCTGCGACCACGGTGCAGCGCGGAGCCGCGATGGGGCTCAACACGGGGAGTCCGCTGCTCATCGGGAACCCCGCGGCAGCGCAGCCGGGCATGTTTCCAGCTGGACCTGCGCACGGCACTTTCCTGCTGAACCAGTACATTCCGGGCCTGGGCCACAGCCCGATTCTGATACAAGGCACACTGGGGCAGACCCAGAGCTCTCTGGGACAGATACAGGGGGTCCAGCTGGCCCTGCGGACACCCCATGCCACGGGCCTGACCCTGGGACCTCAGACGGGGCCCAGGCCCCATGGAGAACATCCAGGACCGCCTGGCACCCCGACGCTTGTCATTCCACAGAACCTGGGGCCAAGGCCCAACATCTTTCTGGCACTGCCACGCATGATGTCGCCCCCCTCGTTTGCCATAGTCCCGGGACAGCCACTGACGCTGCAACAGCTGCAGGCCATGCTGCCCACGCAGACCATGCTGGCCCAGCCCACACTGGGTGCGTTCCAGACAGACCAGCACCAATACCTGGTGCAGATGCCGACGTTCACCCAGCCGCAGATACTGGCGCATGCCCACCATCACCACCACCACCACCACCATCATGGCGCCCTGTCGGGACCTCTAATCTCAACAGGCGGCAGTATAGTGTCCTCTGCACCCAGCGCCAACATTGTCACCCACCATCCTGTCATGACCTCGCGACACACGGTCCACTCTCGGCCTTTCCGACCAGGTCACCGTGAGACCCGCTTGTCGGCTACCACAGCGACCCGGCACTTCCTCCTGCGTCCTCTGCGCAACTCCCAGAGTCGCCCACCAGAGACACACTGCTTACCGATGGCCTATAAACGTTGACAACCTGGACTTGCCAAATGAACACTTTATGGATTGCCGTTCATGTATATAGCATTTGTCACTCTCTTTCTTTTTCACATGGCGTTCAAATCGCGCAAAGCGCTAGGGGGGGAGCCCTGTAGTGCCATCATCACCATCATCATTTTTTCCATCACCGCGCCGCGTCTCTCACGCAGCTGGCGCGAGCTCGAGCTGCACGAGATTTGGAACGAGCTTCTGGCCTGGCGGTTTGGACGCTGGTAATCGACGTGGCTCCGCTTCAGGCCTGCAATAAAGTGGCGAGATCGGCACGGCCCCATCGGCCGCCTTCGACGTCATCTCACGTCTCCTCTTCTCTCGCCACTACACTTTCTTTCAAAACAAAATCGAAACACAGCAATAAACGAAGCCGCAAGTATACAATTCGCCGCCCGCAAGTACGAAGACTAGGCAAATGTGTGTACTACCCATCATTCCCATGCTCGCTGAACGATCACAGCGCCAGAGTGCCATTTTGACAAACTAGATGTGTCCTGTCGCTTCATGTCAGCTACCCTGCAACTCCCGTCTGCCCCCTTACCCACGCTTCTGTCCTCCGATCTCTCGATGTCACTCCTGTCATTCTATGTCCTGTCACGTGCACGCTCCGCGGTGCTACGTAAAGAGCCGCACCGAGTTCAAAGGTGGGACGATAGTTTCGCACTTTCCACAAGCGCCATCTTCTATTCATAAAACGCGTGGAATGTCAGCGCTGGGCGTTATTCAGCCAGTCAGGGTTTCGCGATTTTCGACTGCACGCTGCATGCTACATCCACTTGCGAAGTCGAAATGTAGAAAACGAAGTGAAATCAGTTCACCACGCCTCTAATCAAATGCGCCTCTATATTCCTGTTTGTATATGTAGTATGGTAGTATTATTGAGCAAGTTCAAAACATAAATAATAAACGTGTTCGAGATTACCGTTTTTTTACATTCAAGATAAAGACTATACTGATTGGTCGGAATGGCAAAAAAAGTGACTATTGCACTCTTTCTGTTTTTAAATACGTTCCTTCCTCCTTTTGTTCGGGTTATTTTTTCACTTAAAAGGCCTAGAAGTTGATCTAACCGATTCTTGGCCAATCCCTCTGAGTGGGTATGAGTGATAGTTAAGGCATCATCATCATCATTATCTCGCACGATAGCCACTGAGACAACAAAAAAAAAGAAAATGCGCATTGATTGCATGGCGAAGCGTTGTATACAAAATTTCCATTATAAGGTATTATAAGGTAGAGTGTGGCCAATCCCCCTTGTGGGTATAAGCCATGATCTTCTAGGCAACAAGACAAGACAAGCAGAACAGAAAACACTTCACGATAGATATCCCTCGCGTATCGACCAATCGAGAGCATGTTTCGTCTTGACGTCACGTGCACAAACTGCTGGCGTCGCGAATCGTGCCGGAAAGATGGCGAACGCCCGGAGACCAGGATGCGCTCGTTCTTGGTATTTTCAGTCTGCTTTAGGCGAACTCAGTCAGTTTGGGCTGCGTAATTTACGTCCAAAATTTCGTCCAGTCACTCAAATGGCATGCGCGTCAGTGCGATCTTTTAAATGCGTACTTTAGACACAGCTGGGAACGGCGAGTTGGTTGGCAAGTACACGTGTATACGGATTTGACGCGTGGCTAAGTGTATAAGGCATATCTAGATACATAATACACGTCTTTGCTTATGTTTTCATGTCTGCACCTCAAACAAACAGTTTATGATCATCACAGTCATAACGGCGAAGTTAGGGCTAATGTCAGTGTCAGCATATGCCAGCTCCTCATTCCTGGAACAACTTTTCTTTTGCGATGATCTTTGAAGGGTACAATCAAAAGTGAGATACGTGCACTCATACTGATACATTATGCTTGAAAGCTCCATTGATGTTGATTTTGTGGTCATATTTTCATTATGAGGAACGTAAAAATTGTTGAAATTCCGCGATACTATAGGGCGATATAAGTCGATCGTGCTAAAAATTTTCTTCGATAACTGACTATCGTAAACTTCGCCATTATATGTTTGCTGCTGGCAGAGGATGTGAAGATTAAAAAATTGAGTGCGTTAATATCAAGTGCAATAGTGTATGTTAATGAATTATTTTTCACATCTTCGTTGTGGTCAATTTCGTGGTTGTATGCTATTTATTAGAAGATGAAATGAAGGTAACAATTTAATATTTTTTATTTGGTGACTCCAAAATCAGATGCGTCGGTGAATGTGTATGAATCATTCTTCGATAACTTTATTAATGTTAATATCGTGTGCATACGCAAGTTGAAGGTCGTAATTTGAAAGTTTCGTGCCGAAACTCCGCCATCTGCCCATCAGCATGACGACAAAAATTTTAGTGATTTATTGTTAGCATTTCGAGCCACTATGGCTCAATAAAAATTTTGAAACTTGAACAATCCTGCTTCCCAAGCGCAATTTTATTTTTATCCATAAGAATGAAACATGTGCTAGCAGATCCCGTCTAAATTTATGACGTCACAAACGACGGTTTAGTGCGGTAACATGACAGAGGCGTCGCTACTTGCGTTGTATTTTCTGTGCGTTTCCTGGTTTAGCTGTAGCCTTTGTGGCACGTGTTTTTTCTTGGCACTGCAACAGTGTATTTAATTAATAGTGAAATTGTTTTTTTTTGTATTCTCTTTCTCCTTCGCTTAACAACGGTGGTTTGTTACCTGTCATGGGTGTGTCAAAAATTATTCTACTATCGCAGCACTGAGAGACAATTATATTACAAAGTGTTTAATTATATGAGCAATCAAATGTGTTGAAATGCATTTGTTCAAAAAGAGGTGTGAAAGAGTGACGCAATGACGGGCGTGTAAAAGAGCGAGAGTAATCGGAAACACAAGCACGTCGATAATGTAGACCATTCGACAGATTTAAACGCCTTCCACCCCTTCCGAGCACTTTTGTTCTAGTTTGATATGTGGGTGGTTCGCTCTTCTGAGGTTTCATGACGGTAATGACCATTCCGCGCTTTTTGAACATTCTTGGTACCCTTTCTGTCCGCCGTAGTGCAAACCGTGGTGCTTGGCTGCATACCTGAAGGTCGGGGAGTTCAATCTCGGTGGTACGTGGCGGTCACATTTCGATTAGATTGGATAAACTTTTATTTATTTTTTTTGATAAACTTTTATTGAGACGGGATCAATTCCCGTGAACATGCGTATATCATCTGCAAAATATCAACATCAAGTATAGCGTGATGTTGATATATAGCGTAAGGTATAGCGTGAGGTTCCACTCACGGAAGGTAGTGTGTCCACTACCGTCCATGCTTCTGCCCATCCGTCCGCGCGTCCGTGCTTCTGTCCGCACGTCCATGCATCCGTTCGTTCTTGCTTCTGTTCGCTCGCCCACGCGTTCGTCTGTCCCTCCGTCCGTTCGTTTTTGCTTCCATCCGCCCGTCCAAGCGTCCATCCATGCGTCCATACATGGGTCAATCAGTGCTTCCGTCCGTCTGTCCGTGCCTCTGTCCATCCGTCCATCTGGACGAGTAGATGGACACATGGACAGAAGCATGGACGCACGGACAGACGGAAGGAAGCACGTACGAACTGATGGACGGGCAGGCGGAGGCTTCGTTCCACTCATCATGATTCACTCCGTGGATATGCTGCAATTTTTTGAAACTGAAACCGACACTGGCCGATAATAACGAGCCTGTAATTAATTATATGTCGCGCTCTGCAGAAAACAATGTATGACGTTATGACTAACAGGCTTCCAGAAACACGTTGAAGAAATAAAACGCGAGGCCAAAATTTGTGTATCGGTTCCCTTTTAGAAATGTTGGAAACATCCGGAGCCCTCCACAACGGCGTCTCTCATATTCATATTGTGGTTTTTGGACATAAACTCTGGCATATTGTTACTATATAGAAAAACTTTGTTTTTGTTAGATATGGCCACGCCTGAAGTTCAGATGTACAAGCTTTCCCGCTAAGCAGTCTTTTTGACCGTTTGCACTGTACCTAGATACGTCGGCTAATGTACGTTCGTCCACGTGTTCGTGCTTGTATGCATGTTGAAGCATCTTTCACCCGATCTGGACACTTTTGTTTTACGATATGGTACCCGCAAGATCGATCTTCCCACCACACTTTTCGAACATTCTTGACCCTCCATGAAACCAACTCAAACGAGGGCGTTGCACATAATGTCGGTCATTGCACTTTCTCGTCACCCACGCCTGAGTGGGCGTAGAATATCAGTCCTTGCGAGCGCCTATTGTTTCCAAAAGATAACACGGGTTCCATGAAATGCATCCGTGGTCTGCTAGCGCAGGATAAATTTAGCCTGCCTCGAAAGATAAACCTTTATGAGCATCATATACGGTGCGCACGCGAGCGTTGAGGGGTATACGGCATAATTGGCGGAGCTAAGACAGAAACAACGCGCCGAAACACAAAATAAAGAAAGGAACTGGTGGAATCGACTGCGGAAGCTTGCGTCCGGTGCATAAAGTATTTACATATAAAACATTTAGATGCTCCAGAAACTAAAAATGACCAGGACGCTTTCTCTGCCAACAAATTTATATGCTAACAGATTCACACTGTGGAAATGGCTCCGTTGTCATTTCCACAATGTTTGTATTCCCATATCCGCTGCTCTTAATGGAGTACCGACATGAATTTCAACTACATTCAGATTATTGCTCTTATTAAAAACGCTGGTGTTGAGAACCATAAAAGGAGTAACATAGTGCCGGGGAATGCATCAAAAATATTTTAATACCACTAATTTTGAAAACACTTTCGGCTTCGATATCGATTGGGTGGCTTCGCAGTGACGTGGGATGACACCATCTATCTATCTATCTATCTATCTATCTATCTATCTATCTATCTATCTATCTATCTATCTATCTATCTATCTATCTATCTATCTATCTATCTATCTATCTATCTATCTATCTATCTATCTATCTATCTATCTATCTATCTATCTATCTATCTATCTATCTATCTATCTATCTATCTATCTATCTATCTATCTATCTATCTATCTATCTATCTATCTATCTATCTATCTATCTATCTATCTATCTATCTATCTATCTATCTATCTATCTATCTATCTATCTATCTATCTATCTATCTATCTATCTATCTATCTATCTATCTATCTATAAGTGTGTTCTAGCGGCTGAGAGGCGTACTTGCTGCATTTCAGTAAATGTTCTGAAACATCATTCGTCTATGGCTAGCCGACCTGTTGTCGCCATAACTGCTGAGTTCAAGGAACTGCCATTATTGGCACCGACAGCACATCGTCTGAATATCTCAAACACATCATCTTAAGTTTCAGTCGGCGAGGACGTTACGTGGTGACGTCACGTTAATGTACAAATGGCATAACTAGATTTCTTCGACGTCAGCACAATCACCATCATCGTCACTGTGGCGTCGCGGGGCGGTGAAAAACGGAACTGTACTCAGAGAATCGGCGTTAGGAAGTACGATCCGTGCCTTCCCGCATCTTTTTATAGCAGCAAGTTGCGACGTACCGTCTGTCATTGTTCGAACTATTGTGCTTTTCTACGTATCTGTTTCTTTTGCATCTATCGACAAATAAGGATGATCACAACAGAGTGCATTGTGTATGGCAAGTTATGGAGGAAAAAAAAAACACGAAAGCAAGTAAGCAAGGGTGCGCTGCTTGCCCATTGTTTTTCTCTCTCTCTCTCTTTATACGCATATTTATAACCTTGTGTGTACATCTGGTGTCACCACGGCGAGCAGCTGCAAACAACAGCTGGGAGATGACAGCGCGACATATGGATAAAACGTGCCCGATGCAGCTTTCCAGTGCCACTGTGCGCGTGGGGACAATTCCGGGGGTGTACGTATATGTCAAAGGGTTCTACTCGCTGTTATTTTGTACACAAACGCTGTACCATAACTTGAGCTCGTAACACACGTGCGGGGGCAGGCTGCAATCAGGAACACTTCTAGGCCCACCTCAAGGTAGACTCGAAGATAAAAACTCACAAGAAGCCATCTTGTTCCTTTTAAGTTTTGAGTGGACGAATTCATACGCCCCTGCCTCCTTTCGACAGTTTTCTGCTCTTAATATGGTTTTGCATGGCCTCTGTGACTGGAGACACTGCAAGCTTTCTGCATTTTATCTGGTTTTACGCAGCCTACGTGATCGGCACGCATTTGATCAAGCGATGGTGCCATGTGATTGCGTCATTGTGTGACACCACGTTACGTGGCCACATGAGATCACAAATTGTGTCGATCTGTGACGTGATGGTGTCTATTTTGGCATCACTAATGTTTCTGACGTTTAATTTTCGCGTTGGATATCAAGCACCTAAAAATTCCTTCTTAAAATAAAAAAAACACCGGTGCACTTCCTTCCGGCAACTAGTGGAAGAACAGGCCCGTGTCTTAAGCTTCGGTGCATGCGCGCTAACGTGAACCACCGCCACACACACTTCACTTATAGTGATGGGGCCTCAATAGCGTTTCCGGCGTATAATCCACACCGCGCTCATCTCCCACTGTTTGGAGCATGTTTTTCGTGTACAATTTTCTTCATCACTTCACGTAGATAAGCATGTTTCAACAATGAACGTCTCACGGTGTTTTTTATCTTCCCTGTCACGGTGGTCTAGTGACTGAGGTACTCGGCTGCTGACCCGCAGGTCGCGGGATCGAATCCCGGCTGCGGCGCGGCTGCATTTGCGATGGAGGCGGAAATGTTGTAGGCCCGTGCGCTCAGATTTGGGTGCACGTTAAAGAACCCCAGGTTGTCGAAATTTTCGGAGCTCTCCACTACGGCGTCTCTCATAATCATATCGTGGTTTTGGGACGTTAAACCCCACATATCAATCAATCAATCAATCAATCAATCAATCAATCAATCAATCAATCAATCAATCAATCAATCAATCAATCAATCAATCAATCAATCAATCAATCATGGTGTTTGTTTTACCGTTTCATTATTAGAAACTCCGACCAGCAAGCTCCCCTCTGCACAAGTGAAAACAGGCATCAGCTTCCGCGGGTAGGGAAGGGGGGATGAGCAGGGGGGGGCGCAAACCAGCCCCATAGATAGACATAATATTGAGGGGGGCACTGCGATAAACCGCTCCCCGTCCCCTAAAACCCTGCGAAAAGATTCCATATATATGCAAAATTTATACTACGCTACACGTTGCGACGTGCCGTCTGAGCAAGGGCGCACCAAAGGAATTAAAAAATGAGAAATTATTCGTCATTCGGGAATAAGCTTAATTGTCTTGTAATCATGCATCCAGCAGACTTCGTCATGCCACCGGCAATTCTTTCTACTATTTCTTTCTTTGTTAATTGGAAAAAATGAAAAATCAAAAGCAACACGAAAAGAAATTACGGTAAGAGACAAGCGTCGCAGCCTGGGCTTTCCCTGACGTACACACCACCGGGCACGCAAATGCCGCTAGCATTCTGCCTTCCGAAAGGTTAAGCAAAGGCTGGCACGATATTGTATGCTAGCGAAAATTTTCTCTTTTAAACGACGTACAAATGCCACTTCGACCTCTGAGACTTAATGACATTTTCGCTATTACTTTTACCTCTCTTTCCTTCTCTATTTATTTCCTCTCATTTCCCCCCTTCTCTCGTGTAGGGTAACAAACCGGGTTCAACCTGATTGTTCTCCATGCATTTCCTTTGCCTTTTTTTTTCTCTCTCTGTCAATGGTTTGTAGATTCTCGGCTCTTTATCGCCAACAGACAGATATCACAATTATAACAACGCATCTATTTTTAGATGTGTCGCTATCAAGTCGACGTGAAGAGCTCCAAACGACATTGCCAGGGCAAAGCAAGACGCTCGGGAACGCCGAAAACGCTTGCTAGACGAAGCGTGACCTCCGCGATCAGTTCCGACAGCGCGCAGGAGCTAATCGCCAAGGCCACGTTTTGAAGATACTTGAATGTACCTAAACGTCGCTTGGGCGTCCAGTGGTGAGCATCAACGTGCTTGTCGTCCGCGTGCGTTTCTATGCATATGTGTGTGTGGGACTCTTCATATCTAAAAGGAATGAGCGCGCTATGGCGATAGCGAAGATGTGCTCGAGATTACGCCAGCGAGACGTCTGTAGTATGACCTGACCACACAGACGCGTTTCGGTGCGTGAGCGCGTACGTGTGGTCAGGCCTGTGGAGTTGCTGTATATGCACCCTACGAAAGCGTAAAAGTGGCATGTACAAAAATACTAGTCTGTAAATACAGGTAAGTCTAGATAGACAGACTGAGCATTATGTTATATGGTACTTATATGAGCACACAAATTAAAAAATTAATCGACCAATTTAAAAAACCTGAAATTTACTCTTTAACAAAGGTTTTTTTTTAATAGGGTTAGTCACCGCACAGTAAAGCGCGCAAACCGGCGCAGGCAGGGAAGGAGGGGCATCACCCGTGGTCACGTGTCAAGATAATTGACTGAACGCCGATGTCTCGGATCAACACCGCTGGAGGTCGAGAACCTTTAAAACATTTTACGATTGAACTTTCGGTCGGCGTAGATGTACAGTTAATCGGCTTCTTCCACCTGACCGCTGTTTCATGTGTATACGGTTTCTTTCCATATACGCCCCGTAATGGCACGAAATGAAGAAAAACGCTGCAACAAAGCTCCAAGAGGAGCGGTCGCGATCGACGGAGTACAAGAGCGAGCATCGGTCAAGGCATGGCCCTCCACATCCACCCAAACCCTACTCCTATAACGGCGAATCGAAGTAAGCAACAATGCCAGTGTGTGGGGACTACATAGATGGCGTGCGAGGGAGTTAAGGAGAGCAGGAAGAGTAGGGGGAGAAGGAAAGAACACCGCATGCACTCGTGTATTGTCCACGTCCACGTAACACCCCCCCCCCCCCCGCCCACCTTAGCACCACAAAAAAATATTGATAAGCTTTCTGTTACGCACACCACCACTTTTTTAGAAGGTTAACAGTGTTATTCGTTCTGCGATCAGAGGGGGATTCTGGTGCTTACTTTGGAAGGAGGAGGCTACAATATTTTTCTTCCCCTTTTTTAGGCATTGCATGGTAACTGAAGTAATCGAACAAAGGAGGTGGACGAAATGCTCTGATCTAGCCTCTTTACACTGACGGGAGGGTGAAATCACCCTTAACCCCCCATTCCTTCTAAATCCACTCCTGTGTTCGGAGGAATCTTCTTTTTTTACTCAAAAAAAAAGAAAACAGCTGTGCCGAGTACTCAATAACCAGCAGGAGCGTGGGCAGAAATTTTTCGGGGGGAGGGAACTTGATTTTGAGGGAGGTATCTCCTTGAAATGGCCATTTTTCGTTCCGTATGGATGTGTGGACTGTGCATCTACGCCAACCATACTACGCTGCGGCTCAGCTCTGGTCGGCAAGAACAAACCTGGGCTATTCAGCACGCCAGGGAGGCTGTTAGGAGACAAGGTCTTCTATCCTCCATCTGGGCGGTCTGGCCCGGACCAGCAACTATAGCTGGATCTAGCAATAACGTTGTTTCGTTAATTCTTCCCGTAATGGTGAAAGAACGCGTTCTTTTGCCCCAGAGTTTTGAAAAAAAAAGCCTGAGGATATTACGCGGGAATGTACGGTACTTGTCCTGCTCTCTCTTTCGGGCACACTACGGGGCGTGTGGTCACGCCAAGTCCGGCATTGTCCACAGACGTGGACGACTGGGACGCCCGACAATTGGCGCTCGTCACGCCACCTGGCAGGTAAACATTATCGTTCTGCTTGCTTTACGAAGGTGAGTGCCCGAGAGCGTCGCTGCACATTGTCGCTGCCGTAAAGCACTGCATGGACGCCTGCGGAGGTTGCTTACCATACTTAGGTACGGGTTCGGTGGGCATGCAAAGGAGGAGTTTGCATGCAGGGTCCTCCCTGTGGTGCTGTCCTACATAAATGTCACGCGACAGTTGTCCAACTGAGGGCAAGAAGCTGCAGACATGCAAGGCACCGGTCAATTACCGTACACCTACTCTAAGCGGGAACATAAATGTGACTAGCATACCGCTACTCGGTACATTGAACCCCGTTCCATTAGAAAAGCTCCTCAGAATTTGTGTAGCTATACCAGCTGGAAGCCCTAATGGTACTAACTGCCCGGAAACAAGCTAGCCGTGTGAGTTTTAGACAATAGTAGCTATAACAAAGCCACCCCCATCCACCACACACGCAATCGCATTTGTTTTCGTATTTTATACACATATCATCTGACTTTTACCGTCCCTCGCACAGGTCAACGTTCGCTGTCGCAGCATGACTATATTCGGAAAACTGTTCAGCGGAAACAGAGAAGTTAATGGCCTAACATCGTCTGTTGTTACGAAATTCTTTCTCAGGATTATAAATTACAGTACAATAATTCTGAGTCCAGATATGTCCTCGGTATACAGTTTGGATCTCGCTTTGTGCGCCGACTATGAAGAGATTAATGACATTGAAGCTTGTGCCGACAAAGCTAGCTGTGGAAGCAAAAAAAAAAAAACTTTTTTTGTGGGTTATTGGTCAAAAACAGTAAACGTGAGTGCCCCGAACGCTTACAGTTTCGTGCTTAGAGGGACACTAAACCCAACTATTAAGTCGACGTTGATGGTTGAAATGGCAGTCCAGAAACCTCGTAGTGCTACTTTCGTGCCAAGGAAGGGGCTATTTTGAAATAAAATAACGTTTCAGTGCTCCGAATCTGGTTAGCGAACTTTATATTACGCCCTTCAAGAAGTGGACCGACCGCACCGTCTAACGTCCCTGTTGCCGTGCACAACGTTGCCAGGCTTTACGGCGCTAGTAGCAGCAGACCGAAAGCTGCGGGAGCCACAGCAGCAACAACGGGCATTGATCAATTTCCCGCCATTAGCTTCAAGATTGCCGACACTTTTGTTTCAAATGCGCCGCGCTAGATGCCACCACCTGTCCCATCTAGCCACGCGAAAATTTAATTTTTTGAATCACTCACGTGATTCCTCGTAGTAACGTTCGGAGCTGCTTTTTTCCATGAATAAAACAGAAATGAACAAGCAGCATTTTATTGCGCCTCTTGATGCACGGAAGATTCTTTATTTAGTGCAGTTGGATCGATTACTAGAGAATAATAGCAGGTGGTCCGTCTGATGTCATTGGGATCATTTTGAAAATGTCCCACTGCGGCGATGGTGTTCTTGTGCATTTACCTTAATTTCTCGGCAAGCAGGGCACTGTTGTTGATAATATTGTCGTTTTAAATATTGTCCTACATTGAGCTTTCACTCTTACGTAAATTGTTATTTGATTTTAGTATCCCTTTAATTACAGAGGTTGATTCACAGATTAAGAGAGGGAGGTATATTGAGAGAAAAAGAGGAAAAAAAGGCAAGGATACCACTAAGTTTGGTTTGCTATACCTTATATTTAGTGGAGTTGAGGTTAAGGAATTATTTAACTGCAATGACTCAATATGAATTGGTAGCATACGTTTGGGCTTCTAGCAATGCGCGACACATCATCTACTGCACACCTCTAGTAAACTGTAGATAACTGTTGTCTTTGTAAGGAACCGCTGCAATCTCGAAGGAAAAGCTTACTGCTTCTATCGCCGCAGAAAAATGAGCTAAGCAGTGGACGTCTGTTTACCTCGCAATTAAACCTCTTATTCATCTACGAAAGGAGTTGAGGGGGGAGGGGGCATTATGCCCTCATACATGTTGGCCGCTATAGAAAGCACGTTACCTCTCGCTCTAATTGTCGTCTACGACAGCGTCACAAACACACGAATGAAGTAGCGATGAAAGCGTGAACGGGAAGGAAACGATGGCATTCACGCAACATAAAACTCCCTTCTTGTGCTTTTAGGGGGGGGGGGGTCACGAAAAGGGGGCACGGCCATGGTCTGAAAGGTCGCGCCCGGGTACCGTCGGAGATCTTTTGCCGGCGCATGAAGAGAGCCCCCCTTTTTTTCCTTTCGCCTCGTGCGTTCATTAAGCGTGGCCTCCGACGGTGCCCTGCTGTGACCCCGCGCACGAGTCGCGAAAGAGTATCGCCCATGGCCGCCATTATAGACACGCGCGCCCCCCCGCTGTGACCAGCCGCCTCGAATTGACGTCATCGCGGGTGGACCGTGCAAGTGTGCGCGGCACGCGGTGGCGAGACGGATGTGTGCACGGCGCAAGCAGACCGAGCGTCCGCGTTATAATAGAGGATGCTTTCGTCAAAGCTTGTTTTTTCTTCGTGTATCTGCGTATCTTTGTGAGTTTATGCGTTCCACAGCTGTTGTTGTAGTTCGCCTTTAAGTGTCCCCTAAACAAGCTCTGAAACCACGAAGAATGACCGCGTGCTTATGTACACACGTTCTCCCTCTTTTCCATACGATTCGCGACGCCAGTAGTACGTTCACTTGACGTCACGAGGAAATACTCTCTCTATTGGTCGATATACCGGGTAATGTCAGTCGTGAGTTGTCTACTACCCTGCTCTTCCGTGCAGTTGCCCATTCGTTCTGCCTTTTCTCGCATGGTTGTATACAGTGCGCGATCAACTGGCCTCGCTTCGTTGGGCGCGTTTTCGACTGCGTAAGTGTTAACGCCGTAGAGCCGATGATCACGAAATTCTGGGAGGATCAAGGGTTTCAGACTGATATTATCCACGTGTTTTGAGGAAAAAAAAAGTAAGAGGCGAGTAGGACAGAACAAGTATTGTATGTAGGAAGGGTAGTGAAGACGAGAAAGAAACCACCCTCACGTCTGAATTCTGGTTGGGTTTGGGCTATAGGGTTTCCTATAAATACAATATTGCAGTTAATTATAGCTTAGGGGCCTCTAACGATTTTTGGTTCGATGTGCGACATGCCAAAACGCTTGAGAATCAGCGCAAACGATAAAGCAGGCGCAAACTTTGACGGCATGATCATCTTTACTGAGGTCCTGCTTAGCGTGGGCCGCAAGAAGATAAGAAGGCGAAGTGGAAAATAATGAAAGTATCTTGAACAACGTACAGCCGCAACACACGTTCTTTATACTGACTACGTGCGGAGAAATAGCTGTACAAGAGACAGACAGCAGATCGTGCACCGGCCACCTATGGTAACGGTAAACAGCCACATCTCTGTCTTTATTCTCTGTTGATCGATGCTGTCCAGAAGAAAGAGTATGGACCACGCCGCAAGAAAGGCCATGGAAGATACACACTCGACGGCGGGCACCGGTGGGTGCTCCATCTCACGTATACCTCATTACGGTTCCTGCCACAGGTGCCGGCTCGCGCACGAAGGGATGTGTGAACACTCGTCGCTCATTCGCAGCTGACGTGAAACAGGCGATAACGAGTGGAACGCCGCGCGCCTCTTGAGTTTCTCTTGGAACGCGCGCGTGTGTGTGTTCGTGTGTGTTCGTGAGTGTGTGTGTGTGTGTTGTGTGAGTTGTGTGCGTGTGTGTTCTTGAGTATGTATGTGTGTGTGTGTGTATGTGTGTGTGTTGTGTGAGTTGTATGCGTGTGTGTTCTTGACAATCTCGAAAAAATCCAAAGATTAGCCGTCCGCTTCATTTACAACCGATACCGCCGTTATGACTCCCCGACAGAACTAATGCAGATGAATAAAATCCCTACTTTGGAATCTCGACGCAAAATGAATAGGCTAAAATTTCTTTTCCAATTATCACACGGGAATATCAGACTCGAAACATCGGCCTTCCTGACTCCGTTATCATCGCGTCCCACCAGGAATTACCATTCTGCAAAGTTCTCGCCTATCACAGCGCGCACTAACAATTTTAAGTATTCTTTTTTTCCCCGCACTATAACCGACTGGAATAACCTCCCGCATGAAATTCTTTCATCTGACAATGTGCTGAAATCTATTGATCAAATGTTTGACTTGTAAAATTTTGTATTAATATTTTACAGTGTTTTCAAAATATTTTGTATTGTCCTGTTTATTGTTTTTACCTCGCCAAAGATTGTATAATTGTTCTAACGGCTCTGTAACACCCCCACTCCTGCTTGGGCCCATTTGTGGCCTGCAGTATTGTATAAATAAATAAATAAATAAATGTGTGTTCGTGAGTGTGTGTGTTCGTGAGTGTGTGTGTGTGTTCGTGAGTATGCGTGTGTGTGTGTGTGTGTGAGTTGTACGCGTGTGTGTTCGTGAGTGTGTGTGTACGTGTGTGTCTTTGTGAGTGTGTCTGTGTGTTTGTGAGTGTGCGTGTGTGTTCGTGAGTGTGCGTGTGTGTGAGAAAGTTGTACGCGTGTGTGTTCGTGAGTGTGTGTGTGTTCGTGAGTGTGCGTGTGTGTGAGAAAGTTGTACGCGTGTGTGTTCGTGAGTGTGTGTGTGTTCGTGAGTGTGCGTGTGTGTGAGAAAGTTGTACGCGTGTGTGTTCGTGAGTGTGCGTGTGTGTGTTGTACGCGTGCGTGTTCGTGAGTGTGTGTGTGTTCGTGACTGTGTGTGTGTTCGTGAGTGCGCGTGTGTGCGTGAGTTGTACGCGTGTGTGTTCGTGAGTGTGTACGTGTGTGCGTTCATGAGTGTGCGTGTGTGTGTGTTGTACGCGTGCGTGTTCGTGAGTGTGCGTGTGCGTGAGTGTACGTGTGTGTGTTCGTGAGTGTGTGTGCGTGTACGTGTGTGTTCGTGAGTGCGTGTGTGTACGTGCGTGCGTGTGTGTTTACGCGCACACATCTCGCATGTTCCGTCCGGTCCTCCTGCTACATGGTGGTGCTGGCTCACCGCATTTGCTCGCACACCAGCAACACCACAGGTCGGTGACCTTATTCATGAGTAGACTCGCTCGGACTCACTCAGACTCAGATCAAGTTGTGAGTCTGAGTCAGAGTGATTCCGAATGAGTAATATTTTGGCGAGCTTGAGTCCGGGTGAGTCCAAAGCGCAACATATTATTTTTTTTGAAAGAGTCTGATAGAGTCCCACATTTTTTTCTTGTCGACTTAAGGTCTGTTCTACTCATCGCCAGCATTACTATCACCCTTACCACGATTCACGTTTATAATCACGTCTACTCACGCCGGCACAATCTTGAAGGAGTATTGTTGATACATCATTCAAATGTTTTGATGATGAGAGGCGTAAATAACGGGGCGGGGGGGGGTCACCTTGACTTCTTCCGTCGACTCTTCCGGGAAAGCTTTAATAAATATATCCTATGTCGTTATCTCTTTCATAAAACGTGTTCTCATTACTTTGCAACCACTCATAACTCGTGTTCCAAGGTACTATATGTCAAAAGGTGCCAAGAAGAGCACCGATTACGCGAGAGATTTGTGTTAAAGAGCATTGACACCACGGACGAAAATTCTAGTTACACGCTAGTGGACTCATGAGTCGGCTCACTCGGAATCACTCGGAGCCGTGAGTCTGAGTCTATCACTAACTCACTAATGAAAATATATTTCATTAGTGAGTTTAAGTGAGCTTCACAATTTTCGCCGACCTATGAGCAGCACTGCAGGTTAGTGCTCGCTGATGTTGGCTAAATGAGTATGTTGGACAGTGTAGGCAAACGATGACTTAATGCAGATATTTCGGAAGCAGTCCTTGAGTTCAACTAAAGAGGTCATTTCTAGAGCAAGAAAAGAAAGAAAAAAAAGCCTCCAGTGCAGCGAAGTATGATATAATAAGAATCATATACAGAATTGAGACAAAAGCTAAACCACTGGGCTGGGTATCGCGAAAGAAATACCTTTAGAAAGCCATTGTGAACGAGAGAGCCCGTTGACGCATAATTCTACCACTGTCACACGAAAGTGTCTACTGTAGTGTAGTCCGACAACAACGACACACACACAAACACACACACACACACACACACACACACACACACACACACACACACACACACACACACACACACACACACACACACACACACACACACACACACACGCACGCACGCACACGCACACACACACACACACGAACTCCAAAAACACAAGTGGGGAAATACACTGCTGCTGCATATCGACCTGCTCATTCCTGAGTAGCTAACTAGTTTATTTATTACAGTTTCATGCTGCACTCACTAGGTTTTACCCATGTTATTTTTTTAACTAATTGGCTTTTTCAAATAAAAATAAAAATTTGGGAAGTTTCCCCTCTTCATTTATGTTAGATTGGCTTGAGCCCGTCATACCTCCTGGTGGTACGGGCTACCCCCTTTTTCCTTTTAGTTATTTTTACATATAGGGGGCGGAAAAAGCACACACACACACACACACACACACACACACACACACACACACACACACACACACACACACACACACACACACACACACACACACACCGCCAGGTTATACCAGGAGCGTGGTCATTTTAGGTTCATGCGTGCGTTTAAATAACACATGCAAAAGTTCAATATGTCCGCATTTCAGAAACGAGGTTCACCCCCCTCCCCACCTTGCTATATAGTTACGCCATTGCCAAGTGGGTTCAGTCGATAGCTGTCGAAGCTGAGGACGCGTTCAACCGCATCTCTTCATACACATCCGCAAGGACAGTCCAACCTATCTACACGTACGCCCGCGTGGCATTCACACGCGTTGACTAATGCCGAAATGAGCAACAGCCACTCGAGCTCGCGAGATAGCGTCATCTTTCCTATGGGCAGCCAGCGGACAAACATTATGTCAAAACTGCAGAGCGCGAGCCGCTCGCTCATGCATTCGCAACCAGAGGGCGGGGCACGCCGGGCAACTTCGACGGACGGCTAGACTACGGACTCCTCACACTCGTGTTTGCTGTACTCTCACACAAGCACATATGTATAGTGTACGTCTAGATGCTAAGGGAGGTTCCATGTAATCTCATTAGGAGTATACCACTGCTGCAAAAGGGTACGGTCAACTCCCGTAACAGGCGTGTCTCGCCTTGACCGTGTCCTCGGGTGGGTTGTCGAATAAGCAAGAGTTCGTTAACAGACAGCAGTTGGCTGCCTTACATAATCGATCAATGCTCTATTTTTGAACGGGCACGAAGATCATACACATTCGAATGCTAATATATTGTAGCACCCCCGAAAACACGGCGTGGTTTATTAATGCATCTCCACCATTGTTCTAACTATACCTCGTCTTTTTTTCCTCAGCAGATTACCCAGTACCAGTTCATGTTCAAGTGTGTCGTGCCAGAAGAAGAAAAGGATGCCACAATTTCTTTGGCATGAAATGAAGGTTCTTGCAGGCTTCGTACAGCACCCCATTTCTTTCTTTCTTTCTCTCTTTCTTTCTTTCTTTCTTGCTTTCTCTATCTATCTATCTATCTATCTATCTATCTATCTATCTATCTATCTATCTATCTATCTATCTATCTATCTATCTATCTATCTATCTATCTATCTATCTATCTATCTATCTATCTATCTATCTATCTATCTATCTATCTATCTATCTATCTATCTATCTATCTATCTTTTTTTCTTTCTTTCCTTCTGCGTTAACAGAAATGAAACAGCACCGACGTGCATAGTTGCGCAACTCACCTTTGTTTGACGCACGCTTAACGAAAAGCAGCAGATAATTCCACTAAGGGAATTACAGGGAATGCTGATTGTACTGTTTTATGCGTATTGCAGTAACCTTAGTGTAAGTGTGTAGACAGTAAAGTGAACGAAAAGACAACTTGCGGCCGGCAGGAACCGAAAGTTTGACCTCCAGAATCAAGTGTCCGATGTCCTTATGCCGATTCCGCTACGGCGGCTGTTGTACCCTTGTATATGTCACCAGGATACTTATGTGAATGAAACCTGGTCAATCAGCGCCGCTAGTGGCACAGTGCGGAACACTCTTTCTTACACTCTTTTACTCACCTGACTTGCCTGCACTTGGGCACTGAAGAAACGCGAACTTACCAGCGAACGCGAAAGTCTTTATAGCGAATTACTCTGAATGTGCGAACTGTGCCCTCCCTTGCGAAGGCGTCTGAACGGAGCCCCCAAATATCAGGAGAAGGATTTCTGGCAGTAAACAATGGCGCGCCCAATTGATGACCTCCATTTCATTTTTAAGGGTGCGTATGACGCTGTGACTCAAAAGGGGGGATCAGTTCATTTGGGAACACTGCATATATTGAAGTGTTGGGTTTTATGCCTTGAAAAAAAAGGGTTGCTGAGAGATTTCAATGTATAGATACTGAAGGCAAAATTTAGGCAAAAGTTTCTATTAAAGCACACTGGATAGAATAGCCAATCCATCGTCCCAAGTTATTTGCACGTGCACGTGAATGATAATTTCCGAGCGTGAATCCATGTCACTGTGTATGTATTCTTATGTATGTGAGAGTGAAGCTCGCGTTTGGTTATTTCCGCACTGTCTGTCTGACATTGTTTTTTTTTTCGATGTTATCCCCATTTTTTATCTTGCAAGCAGGAGCTTTTATCTGCCGTGTCTGTTGCTAAGCTGCCTCAGCTGTATTCGACATTGTATATTTTCGACATTGTTAAAACTAACCTTCTGAGCCAGCCACACGGAATCTCCGAATGGTAATTGCATTATGTGTAAATAAATAAAATAAATAAAAAAATCATTGTGCAAATGGTCGCACTAGTTTCTGTGACGCACTTAACTTTTCTGGGCACACAGAAATATCGTAGCATGGTTGCCAGCGACTAATGCAGTGCACATACGAACCCAGTCCGGGTCTTTTGAGCTACCATTCAAAGTTATGAATGTTCGCCAGCCTGCCCATGATTGGTAAATGATTATTAAAAACAAATAAAATAATAATATAAAAATAAAATAAAAGTAAATGACATGCGGGGCGTTTGCCAGTACAGAAGAGTCATGGAGAAGGAGAGCGATATTGTTGCTCAGCGGCACGTGAGGGGGGGGGGGGAGCTCAAGTCATAGCATTCCAAAGAAGTTGCTTCGCAATTAGCGGTTGAGCGTATAGGAAGAACGAGCAGTAGAATGCTTAACGTGCTGCTGAGACACCGGAACAAAGGGAGGAACGTCCAGCAAAGCGGTCAATAAAGAAAAAAAAAAACGTCCAGCAAAGAGGTGTCGCCAGGAGGCTGAGCGACGTGCGTGACCATCTGAGCAGCAGCAGCAGCAACAAGACGCCATCTACGACGTCATGGCTCGCCGATCAACTGACCATACGGTGAAACTGAGCGAAAGTGCCAGTGCGACTCGGGCCTTCGAGACGGACTTCGCAAACAATTCGTTTGGATATGCGTGCCACGTGTGTGAAAGGCTGGCACGTACGTGAAAGACTATATGCCGGTATGAGTACAGTGAAAGCTTGAAACGCGGAGTTCAGCGGCGTCATCTTAGCTCACGCTATACTTATATCCTGGCATAGCCTAGCTAAGCCACAGATAAATTTTTGTATAACTAAGAATGAAGCCCGGATGTCTGAAAACAAAATAGTCACCCCAGAAATATGTGTGTCCTCCCTTGGGATTAATCAGGATTTACGGCGTTGGTAAGAACTGTAATATTTTGGTGTCCCTCATGAAGCTCTGTCAGTGCGCACTTTGCCATCTTCGTGTTCTTGAAGGCAGCGTCGGTGGGCCAAAAGGATGGGCGTACGTGACAATTGTAATACGATATAATGTACTCCACCCCGTGAATCGAAGCTGCGAACAAAATGCTCACCCGACCTCCTTATTACAGCGCCCTCTATTCTATATCCGCTTCCACGGATGGCAATAACATCCCTTGCTTATGCAAGCGGGGCTGTATTCATTGTCACGCGCGAGAACACTCAACCCGCCCCCCCCCTTCTTACGCTCTTTCCAAGCCATCGCTTCGATTTTTGTGGAAGCCGCGCTGTAGCGAAGGAGCAGCGAGCGCCACCAAGCGTCATTACACGCACGCAAGACAATATGGTGGCTTGACGCTAGGAGGCGAGGGTGGGGGGTGGGGGGGTGAGCAACGTAATCTACGCGGAGGTGCGGCACGGGTAAAGGTCGTGCCAACAGCAACACGGCGGCTGGCTGGGTGCCTCGGATATAGCCTAATTGGTGTGTGTGTGTTTTCCTTTTTCTTTCTCAACGAAGGCCTTCTTCTTCCCAAACACTCCGACGCCGGGTCTCTTGTTGAACTTGGTTCTTATTTTGCTTTTAAACTTTTGTTTTCGGCCGCTTTCCCTTCCATTGCTGTCATCGCGGCTAGTCTATTGGTGGCTTGTTTGCTCGCGTGCCGACAAAGGATGTCTCTTTGTTACGCGTGTGACATATATACGGAGCTCGCCAAGGTCGGAAGATGTGCGAACGCCCAGTCTGCAGACGACGCGAGCAGACGATATGGCCATGCCAAGGCCTCCAACTTATATGTCGTTATGCAAGAAGCTCTAAGATGCTATATCGTGTGGCTACGACCTTTAGAGCCCATGTAACGTCATTTCCATCAAAACGTATATATGCGCGCACAGTATGTCTGCTATTTGTAACCGTATGCGAGCAGACGATACGTCGAATATGCGAAGGCTTTCAACTTCACCATGCCTTAAGGTTGCAGACGTAACGATAGAACTAGTCTGGTAAGGAGTTCTACACGCAAGTCAACCCACAAGCTCATATCCCTGCCGATACAAATATATCCGTGCTGATACTGGCACTAAATAATTACGCATAACTTTCAGTTCCTGTGCGTTACGATTTGGCCTTGTTCTCACATGCATTATGGCAATTTTACAGACGCCGTTCCACGCCAGTGCTTGGCAAGCTGAAGGTGGAGTCTTGCGTGATGCGCGAGCGGACACTGTTGCATTTGTATGTATATAGCACGCAAACTTACTGTGCCATCAGACACACCTCAGCTACATACACGTAATGTTTTCCCGTATAGATGGACCAACCCAGGTGCATGCGTGACAGACGCCATCAGCGCTCTTTCTGTTCTTGTTTCTTCTTAGGTAGTTAAGTCGTAACTACTCGTAGTCTTGCGCTGTGCAGATACGTTGATCCCCAGTCACCAACTAGCCCAAGCATCTGTCTTATCAAGCATGCGCGACGTCATACAGCACCACAAATGAGACCTCCAGCCTTCAGGTGTCGACTAGCAACCGTGTTCAGAAGTTGTTTTCCGAAACGGATCACATGCAGTGCCTAGTTAAACAAAAGATGTCAAACTTGCGCCGATTTCCTATATTAGCGTTGCGAGTTATTTGCTAACTTCTGTTCCGGGCATAATTGTGCGTGCGGATGATGTCATAAGAATGACCTTGACGAAGACGACAAAATACCTGGCGCAACGTGCGACAAGACCACTTGAAAGTGGTGTGAACTGCGAAGATGTTAAAGAAATCGTCCACATGGCGCGTCACCTTGAACGGGACGCATGTCGTGTGTGGCAGCACCAGTTAAGAAATCAGTCTTGATAATGTCTGTTTCTGGAGCCTTCTTAGTTTAAGGACGGCCCGCATGTTAATTCCGAGTTGCTCCTCTCCTTGCTTGGAGCAGACGATGACGTCTCGTATCGTGCGATGACCTGGTGACGGCGAGCGGATGCCATTGTCTCTTTTTACGAATAATATGTGCTCATTTGTCGTTGTTGATTAATTATGTAATAACAATAATGATTATTACAGTGATTTCACGTGCTAAACAACAGCTTAATTAGGAGGAACGCCATGGAAGGGGTAAGGGAGGTTTACTTCGGTTAAATTTGGACTATTCGGCATTCTTTCATCGTAATCCCTCAATTATTCATGATGAGACAAGCGCAAAAATACACACACTCAGAGAGGACACAGACAAGCGCTTACTAGTAACTGAAAATTTTATTTCGAAGCGAACACTAATAAATACATCACACGCATGTACGTCATTCCCGACTTCCCCCGTCACCATCAACAACGTGACATAACAAAATATGCAATCACGTTGTTGATGATGACAGGGGAAGTCGGGAATGACGTGCATGTGTGTGATGTATTTATTAGTGTTCGCTTCGAAGTGAAATTTTCAGTTGCTAGTAAGCGCCTGCCTGTGTCCTCTCTGAGTGTGTGTATTTTTGCGCTTGTCTCATCATGAACCTTTACCAACACGCCCAACTGGCAGTCATCCCTCAATTGTGTAATAAGGCGTTACGTCAACGCCATACTTTTACCCTCTCGGGCTTTTTTCCTTCATTGGTTATTGTGAAGGGTTAAGCAAATGTTTTTGACAACAGTGGCACCGGAGGACTCCTGATAGTGCATTGGAATAATGATTTACACCCTCAGCCCTGGCACAGTGGCGTATAGAAGCCCTGTCATTGTTAGCAGCGCATTATTGCGTAACGTGCACTTGACTTGCATTTGTGCATGCTTTGAAAACCACTTATTTTCTTTCGTACTTGTCCAAGCGCGAGGGGGGGGGGGGGGCTTTGCGGTAACACTTTGCCGCCTCTTTTGGATAAGTTTGCGCCCTCCCATGAAAGTGGACGCAGTGGCTACGAAAACATATACAAAAAAGTGCCCTCGCAAGCATAACTGCACTGGGACGATTTCTTTTCCCTTTACCTCCGACGCCTTCTGTAGTCAGCGGTTTGCACAATCGTGTCAAAGGCGACCTTTAGATAAGCACAACGGCCGTTTACTCTGCGTATCTTATCAGGGTTGCAGACTGATTCAAAGCCGGCCGGCGCCGTCAGTGATCTGCTCACAAGATAACAGCGTGCGAATGTTCCCGCGCCGAGAAAGTCACGAGCACCGTGTCTGTTCGGTTATAATCATCTTTCTTTACCTACTTTAGACCACGTAATCACATTCCCGCACTAGGCCACAGAGCCTTCTTTTTTCTGATTAAATTTTGTTCACTTCTTAATTTGCGGGGGGAGGAGGGGAGGGGGAGACTCGGCAGAAGATAAACAAAGCACAATCTGTTCATGAACGTTATGTGAATGATATTTAGGGCGCTAAGGTGTAATTATTAGCATAAAGTTCGGAGAGAATTCCGCTGTGCAGAACCACTCCAGCGTGCAAATAATTGAGGTGCTATGCTGATACACTTTAGTAAGTATGTATTAATTTATCATATTGTTACAACAGCGGTTACACAACATTGGAAACACAGGCATCACTTGCCAATTGCTAGGGTTGATAGATAATTGATTGATATGTGGGGTTTAACGTCCCCAAAACACCATGTGATTATGATAGACGCCGTAGTAGATGACTCCGGAAATTTCGACCGCCCGGGAGTTCTTTACTGTGCACCCGAATCTGAGCACGAGGATCTGCAGCCTTTTCGCCCCCATCAAAAATACAGCCGCCGCAGTCGGGATTCGATCCCGTGGCCTGTGAGTCAGCTGCCAAGTACCTTAGCCACTAGACCACCACGACGGGGTTTTAATAGCTAGAGTGAATCCACACAAATTAATGTACACACTTTTTTCGGCAAAATTTATTGATGTTTCACTGTAAAGCAGGGCTTGATTACGGTTTTGTCTGACAGTTTGTGCGTCCTATACTTAACAACGCTGCAGATTGTTTGCCTCAATTAAGGTCCGATATTATACTTTTAAAATTCCAATCTGAAAACAAGGTGTCTACAGCACGCCATGCATACTGAAGTTCTATAGAGCACGAAAGAACACGGACGAAGAAAGACGTGGTGCAAGCAGGCGCTAACTTGCAACAATGTTCCTTCCGGAAACAGGGAACCTCATATATACAGGAATACACATTGTTGCAAGTTAACGCCTGTCAAGTATTTCAGTCCATGTTTTTTCGTGTGCTACAGAACTTCAGTACGACCAATGCCTCCTAGAAAAATTTATGCCTGGAACGTGAGTCGCGAACGTGCTGCCCTACCCTCAGATTTACCCTCCCCCTCCGGTACGGAGGCGAACGCCTTTGGCGGCCACCCCTTGCGAACGCAGCGATGCTCTCACAGGTGCCTCCGAGCAGCTGTGATGTCACGTGACAGAGTGGTACGTTAATGTCACGTGACTGAGCGGTACGGAGGCTAGCGGTCTCACGCGGCGCACGGTCGCTACACGCGGCAAGAGGCATGGCCTCCGAGATTTTCCGCTGGCAAGAAGCTCTCCATTGAAAAGAGAGCGACGCTCCAGGCATAGTTTTTCTAGGAGGCGTTGGTACGACATACGAACAGGCTCAAAACGATACGTTACTAAACACAATGTATGTTCGCTAAGAATTTGCTCCTTTTGCAGTCTGGTAGTCTCGTCCGTGCGTCCGGTGTCGTGTGACCTACGGTATTTCGATTAATTCCCTACACAACAGCAAAGTCTATTGCCTGACCTTGTTCAGAAGCCGTCTGCTGAATACAGGTCATGTGCATGCGATCTAAACGATGAACCACTGGCAATGACACCTTCTTTCGCTCACTGGAGTAATGGTCGGTTATGCAGCGACTTATATTTCCGCAGTGTTTCGAGGATTCTCTGTCACCCGAAGGAATCGGCTAACCCAGGTTTCGAGCCAATCAGATTGCGACTGTGTTCATCTGCAGGAGAAGGATAAGTCGGGAAGATGGGAGCAAACAACTGGACTAGAGATGCTCAAGCAGTTCCAAAAAAAAAAAAAACAATAGGGGATTACCAGAACACCTTTCATTTAGAGCGTTAGCACTGAGTGTTTCCTTCACCGTTGAGTGAAGTTAAATTGCTTAGTGTCAAGCGGTCACTTGTCCGATACTAGCTAGAGACTCTTTTACTCCCCCTCTAAGACAGATTACACCACTTGGGGTGTGTTTTCGCCCCTCAGCAATAATCGTCACCTCTCTTCGGGTCATTTCCTGGCTTTAACACCACGTGATTATTGTTTAGAGCAAAAAAACAAAACAAATGCCCTCCCACCAGAGAGCACAACTGTCGGCGGAATGTACTCTCCTTTCTCTCCTGGAGCAAACTCTTTTACTCCCCCTCTAAGACAGATTACACCACTTGGGGTGCGTTTTCGCCCTTCAGAAATAATCATCACCTCTCTTCGGGTCCTTTCCTGGCTTTAACGCCACGCGATTATTGTTTAGAGAAAAAAACAAAACAAATGCCCTCCGACCAGAGAGCACAACTGTCGGTGGAATGTACTCTCCTTTCTCTCCTGAAGCAAAGTACTCCTCCGTGAAAAGTTCTGAGAACTGCCGCAAATGGGATTAAAGCTCAAGCCGATGCAGCAGCTATGATTCACGCACATAGAATTATCGGCACTCCCGCGGCCGGAGTGCACGCGAAGTCGCAGTCCACGAATAACACCGTAAGTCCTCCACCTTACCACAGAAAGAGCGCGTAGCCCTGACGGCCCACACGAAAAAAAAGTTTCGCAACATGAATAACTTAGATGTATCCGGGGGAGTGATCTACATGCGGCAAAAAACAAGTTCCGGGCCACTTACTCACCACTCACGACCACAAAAGCGCGTGTACTACGATGCGATGTGCTCGAGGGTGTGGTCGCCTGAGTAGCGAACGATGATCGAGTGCGACCTCGGCATCGTCGTCACCGACGACACACCGGTTGACACAAGGACGGGACGGCAAAATAAATTCAGTTCGCTTCCACAACGTGGAAACTTGCAGCGAAACTTCTGACTACGACGAGTCTCGTAGAGTGAATAATGGGAGAGTGATGTTCACGCGTTATTAATACTGACTATATTGAGCCAACCTTGAGAATAGACTGATTTCGTTTGAAACCATTCTGACATGTTGTCGGCGGGAGCTGTTGTTGTTGTTGTTGTTCTCCTATTGTTAGTGGCACATACCCACTGTGGGGGATTGGCCAAGAATCGAGTGGCTTTAAAATTTACTGTTCGGATTTAGAATGATGGAGGTATAAGAGAAAGATTACCGATAGCTTATAGGCAAGTGTGGTGCTTAATGTAATGCATACATATATTTACATAAACAAATTTATTCTTAGAATAGAGCAATAATCTGATGGAACTGTCGCAGATGAAAGCGACGAAGACACTGGGTGTGTTCCAATACTCACCGTAGACGGCTAAACAGACAGCTAAATAGACGGCGGCCATCTTAAGTCTCATTATAATTCTTACGCCCGGCAAAATAGACAGCTCCGAGAAGACCGCATCATACACAAATACGATGCAGGCTACTCTGCTGTCTAAACAAGATAGCGGCTCAGCGAATCGCTCAGATAGATCAAGTTTTGCCGGAAAGGTCGTCTGCACACAAGCAGACGCTTCTCCAGACACTCGACGTGAGTAACGTTTAATTTTTTTCAGATTTTAACACAAAATAAGGCACGGAATACAACTGTTACGTTTGTTTATTTTAGCTTTTACTGCTCGACGCGAGATGGCGCCTCGTCACGTAAAAGCCGTCCTGACGTGTTCCAATTCTCGGACAGCGTGGACTTGGTGCTGTCTTCTAAGCAGTCTACATATACTGTCTACGTGCTGTCTAAGAATTGAAACACAGTCGAGGCAAGCATTCCAGTAAACAGCTTTATTGCCGGTAAATTAGTGCCACATAAGGAGGAGAAGCGTGACGTAAAAGGTCACGTGATCAAGGATGTTAAGTGACGGCTGCACACCTAGTCATGCAGCTTTGGTTTTTAAAAGAAACGAACTTGGTACAAGCGCTTGTGGCAGTGATGTTGCGTACCAGGCCAGAGTGACTGACTGTGCGCGTGCTGTCTTTTTTGTCTCTATCTCTTTTCTCCATCTTTCCATCTCCTTTATCCCATTCCAATTTGTAGGGTAGCAAACCGGTACCCCTAAACTGGTTGATTTTCCCACCCTTATTTCTCTGATATTTTCATATTCTTGAACGAATGAAAAATAATCACGGCGTATCAACGACGTGAATGACGATGAACATGAGTAGGCAAATTAGTGTGATCGTTCAGTATTACTACAAGCCACCAGTGGCCTAGACCACAAACGCATGTAAATGAGTGACAAAGTGGTTTACAGTTACATACAATGTTTATTGGTCATAAATGTGGTATTGCTTCGGGTTGTAAATGTCGTTTTACCTTCATTATTACAGAATTGTGGTATCGGATCTTCTCTGGAGCTGGCAAAGATGAGGTCTGTGCACATTCCCCTTGTGGTTGTTGGTTGTTTCCAGTCGTACAAAACGCATCGTAGGGCATATCGAGACGTCATATACTGCACAAGCCAGTCGTCCTCAGTGATTATCACCATCATCATCTTCATCGCCATCAGCGTCATGGTGATCACCATGACGTATAGCGTACGGCACGTTGCATGTGCTGTGTCGAGATGGCAGAAAGACAATGTGTGGTTTGGAACGCCCACCTGTTCTTCATCGTCATCGGCGGCATCGTCAACGAGAGACGAAGACATGGCTCGAGCCTGAGGAGCTTCACCCCTAAAGAAAAGTCCTCTCAAATCCCACTGTTTGGCTTGCGAATTAAACATATTGGTCTTTCAGCAAGTTACGGAAATACGGAACGCTAATACTCTACACAAATACGGTACGATATTATGATACCACTCCCCCTTTTCTTACACGTTCGGCTTCTGCCGCTGCTAATTCTAGTAAAGGCAACACAACAGCGCAAAATCTTTTTTTTTTCTTCGAAAGTTACCGCGGGGTTGTCACGGCTCAATTCTGCCGCCAACGTTGTTATTCACTGCCTCCGGGATTAGAGACGTTGCAAGCTTTTTGTAGCTCTCCTAGTTATGCAGGGCCTCCGAGGTCGCCCGACCTTTAACCAAGTGACGATGTCTCATGGATGATGCCATCACATGGTATCGCCCATCGATAAATTTATCGATGACATCTCCATGACCTCGTCACGATGAGTCATATGCGACTCATATCCTCCTGGACCAATTATAGATATTTATTTATTTATTTATTTCACAATACTGCAGGCCAATGTGCTGGCCCAAGCAGGAGTGGATACATCAAAACGTAATTGTAGAAAACAACAGACAACAATGCAAAAGAAACAAAAGGTTAAGAAAGAAGGTGACGCTCAAGGTCACCAAGAAACTTATTAGAATGAAAGATGTCACACGGCAAACAATTCCAGTCATCGACAGTTCTAGGAAAAAAACTATATTTAAAAGCATTTGATCGGGCAAAAATTGGGGTTAGAGCATGTTCATGACCATGACGAGTACGTCGTACTGAGAGCGGTTTAACACAGTCAGGGAGATCAATTTTTACAATACCACACAAACAATTGTAAAGAAAGGAAAGACGACTGAACTTTCTCCGAGCTTCTAAAGTAGAAATGTCGTTTAATTGCATTAAGGTGGTCGGGGAATCAAACCTACGATATTTGCCAAAAATAAACCTTACAGCCTTTCTGTTAATACGTTCCAGATTCATAATATCTGTCTTGGTATGCGGATCCCAGATAATAGAAGCATCAAGCTAAAGAGATTACCAGAAAACCACCAAGAAGAGTAGGCAGACAGGCATAGATAGATAGATAGATAGATAGATAGATAGATAGATAGATAGATAGATAGATAGATAGATAGATAGATAGATAGATAGATAGATAGATAGATAGATAGATAGATAGACAGACAGACATAGACAGACAGACAGACAGACAGACATAGAAAGACAGACAGACAGACAGACAGACAGATAGATAGATAGATAGATAGATAGATAGATAGATAGATAGATAGATAGATAGATAGATAGATAGATAGATAGATAAGATAGATAGATAGATAGATAGATAGATAGATAGATAGATAGATAGATAGATAGATAGACAGACAGACAGACAGACAGACAGATAGATAGATAGATAGATAGATAGATAGATAGATAGATAGATAGATAGATAGATAGATAGATAGATAGATAGATAGATAGATAGATAGATAGATAGATAGATAGATAGATAGATAGCTTCCAAGTGCCTGCAGTTCGCTAATAAATGCTTCACATTTAAAAAAAAAGTGAGCAATCGAAGCAAGTGCTTGTGGTGTAACTCGTGCGTTGGACGACTGGCAGCCCACAATGTGTGTACAAAAGAGCCGCGGCGCGTCGACCAGCGAAAGAAAAAAAAAAATGCCCGCGACTACCGGCGCCGCTTTCGAATAGACCCGCAAACGCGTGGGCAGCGGACCTTTTGACTCATCGTGCCAGGATCTCTGGGGCGACTGTCGGTGGTGGGCTGTCTCAATACCCGAGATGGGTGTGGAAGCACGCTTGCACAACGGAACGTGCGATCCCTATCTGCGCCAATGACGTCGAACGGGGCCAATAGCAGTTCAACACCGCCGTTTTGCATCATCGACGTCACTCTGTCAAGACCGTTAAGGCTTATCCGTGTTTATTGGGAATTGAGGTTTATCGAAGCAGTATAGAATTATTTAATTACTTTGCGTCCGTAAGCTATGTATCCACCACAAACACAATACGTTCGCCACCCACTGTGATGCATTTAGATTATCTTGAGCATCAGGCCGCCATTTCATACGAACGGTGCACGACCTAGCCAACTCGTTACTTCATATACAAGAATGCAAGCTACATGAATGAATGGATAGAAACGGCATTTATATGCAAGCTACATTCACTCAATCCTTGATATGACCACGTACCAATCGTGACGCGAACTTTTTGCCCTCTTTCAATTGTCACTCCATATTAAGCTTGTCACTTAACACTGTCGCGGTTACCATCAATCTAGGCACAACGATCGATTTACTATTCCGTACTGGAACTTAATTTAAGGAAGACATAACGAGCGATGGAAAGCATCGAAATAGGCGTAACTTTAATTAAGAGACAGGTAGAGAGCAGAGGGGGTCAGGAGACAAGCGGAGCTTAAAAATATCACAGTTAAAATTAAGAACGACAAACGCACATGGGCCGGGCACGTAGCGCGTAGGTGAGATAACCACATGTCATTAAGCGTAACTGATTGGATTCCAAGAGAAGGCAAAATCATGGGAGGGAGAACGAAAATCAGGTGGGCAGATAAGATTAAAACGCTTGCAGGTGCAACGGGGCAGCAGAAAGCCGTGGAGCGGCTTGACTGGCAGAGCATGGGAGGGGCCTTTGCCCTGCAGAGGGCGTAGTAATACTGGTGGCGACGTCGACGACGATGTTGATAATGACTGAGGCATCTTCAATACCCGTGAGCCCCAATTCACAACCGCCCATCCGGATTTCACCGTCATGTTATCAGTTGAAATAATTATCCTCATGCAGCTTCTGTCATCATTTTCAAGTCATTGCCGTCACTATGTCGTTATAAATGTAGTCACTGCTTTCGCAACCCTGCTGCCGTGGTCGTCATGGCAACGTCGCTGTGTGTCTGCATCGCATGTCATCTCATCATCGTAATTGCCCCTGTAGTTCCTGTCAATGTGTTCACGCCACCACTGTCATTCTCGATATTGTATTCCTACAATGTCGTCGTAATGTCGTCCCTGTTGTCGTAAGTGTCATTGTCTTCATGGCACTCGGTGCCGTTGTCAAAGGCGCCCACACGGGGGCCAGTGGAAGCCCCTCCTAGTCACCTAAGAGGGGGGGGGGCGCAAAGTCATCGCCCTACATTAGCATTATGGGGAGGGCGACGATGCTCACGCCTATGGCTGTTGTCGTGGTCATAGCCGTGATAATGGAGCAGTCAGCGCTGCTATGCCACCACCACCGCCGTTATGGTCATGGCGTTGTAAATATTGGCGAATAGATTTAGCTGCGAAGCCGCTTGTGCGAGAATTTCATGTCCGGGGCCGTCGTATATAGATCGTAAACGGATGAGTGCCACGAAAAGCCGGTAAAATCCCGCCGTGAATATGTACCGCTTCTCCAATCACTCCCACCATTCATCGCTTCGCCCACTTCCGTCTCCCACTTTGTTAATCCACTTCATTAATTAAACATATTTCATTAACCCACTCCATTTAACCCCATTGCATTGGAAGCCTACTTTGTTGAACAAGTTAAAATAATTGACGAAGCAAAGGCTTCTTTGTAATCTACCAGCTTAGCTGTTTCATTCTTTTCTACCAAGCGGAGTTGGCAGAATTTTTTCAGACTGCAGTCATTGCTCGCATCTCTCTCTCTCTCTGCTTCGTTGTTATGTTGTCATGCAACGTGTCTTCGTTGTCATACTCGACCTTGCCAGCCATTTACCGTAATCGATCTTGTCAACCATGCACGTGTGGATAATAACAACCTACAATAAATAAAGTTGCATCCCACGTTCGTCGCGGGGCCATAAAGCTGACCAAGCGTCCTTGCGAAAGCACCATGTTTGAAAACAATGAGTTTTATGCACACGATGACTGTACGCTCTCTTTTTTTTTTCTCCCATTATTGCTGGAACACAACTGCGCGGAACTGCCGCAACACTTCTTAGCCAACCATGTTGGAACGTTCTCAATGCTTGACACATTGCCGCATGACTCAGTTGAACAGCTAATAGAACAAGACTTTCACTAAGAAGCTCCAGGAATCGAGGAACGAGTAACTACTCGGTGACCTTGAAGTTGGAAAGAATACTTCAAACAACCGTGATCATCTTTTCGCTTTGTTGTACGCGCGTGTATTGTGTGCGTACAAACAAATAAACGCGAGCGCACCTGCTTGATTTGATGAAGCACTTCTGAGCAGTCGGCCGCCTCACGCGTCATTCACAGCGCCGCTGACGTCACAATATGCACATGCGGAATCACAGATTTGAACCTGGGTTTTTGGTAGAGTTACTATTTCTTCTGTTTCAGTGAACGGTACCCGTCGAGTTTATTGTGGAAATGAATATAACTTTCCGTGACAACTCGGATGTAATTATATTTTTCTGTACAGCTCCCTTTTCCAATTCAGTTGCGCTAGTAGTCATTTCACTTGCGTTAGCAAATCATTATTCCACTAATGACATCAGCATCAGCCATAGAACGCTTGGTAAGCAACACACACACACGCACCCCCCCCCCCCCCCACACACACACAACGGAAAAGACAATACAGGTGGTGACGCTGTCTCGCAGGTCCCGCACCAGGTCCACATGATGTCATAGAATCGTAGGGCGTAATTAGCTGTTCTTGGTGAGAAAATGAAATTTCCTGTAGCACTGAAACTCGACTTGGAAATACAAGCTCCTCGAACTTCCATTAGACTTACGTGAGCTAGAATAAAGTCCGCGGGATCACGTGATCACTGTTGTCAGAGTTTGGCCACGAAATTGATAAAATTCGACGTTGCGCTTCATGCGCGTGTCTTGTAACAAAAGTGTAGTCGCGAGCTTAACAACAATACAGATGTCACGGAATAGTTTATCAGTGTAAAACTCGGCGTTTAACGTCGCTGGCCCGAACGGCCCACCATCTCCGAGGCCACAAACATTGCTCCGTTGGTTCCAGAGCCCCTTGTTACGTCGCGGTTATTTCCCGTGCGAAACTGTCGGCGCCAGATTCGCACCGAAAGTCACTCGCATTAGCAGACGCACGAACGGGTCCGCTGCAGACGACGCAGCCGCAAGTTTCTGCAGCGAGGCACCTCGAGTTCGGCAATGTCTGACGCAGTAAAAACACAGCGGCACACGAGCTCCACCAAATGATGGATGATCCTTGCAGCTGCCCCGTTCGAGACAGGGGACGGCGAGAAGCCATCTGGGGAACAATGTCTGCGCAACTGTTTTGCTTTTTCGTTTCAAGCATTAGGCGTCCCTCTTTTTCTCCTTCGCCGTCTTTTGTTCTACGGACATTTCTGGCGTATACTTTCCGCTTCACCACGTAACCACTGCCCTTCGAGCGTTCTTGTTTTGCTACAGTAGACACGTCGCTTTTTTTTAGAAGCTGTACAACGAAGATACTTTTTTTTTTACTTTTCTTTCTTTCGCAATCACTTGGACATGTAGTGGTCGCGTGTACACTCGTGAAAAATGACTCTGAAACGAGGAAGAATTCCTGTGTCCGAGCATGGCTTGTGTCCGGAGCGACAACGAATCGACACCGTGCCGACAGTTGCACCTGTACGAATTCGCATGCCATGTCTTCTCCTGTAGAAGTGGACGCTTGTATGTCATGGCAGTCGAAATTCAAGGACCCCACGAAAAGAAAACCGTGGTACCCGTACTTTTCAAACGGGTCGTGTCGGAAGTGGCAAATGGATTAGAAGAGATACGGGACATTCATTTTACCAGTTCAGCACACGACGTGACAGATGGAGCGCTGAATGAACTGTGGGAGATGAAGAAAACAGACTTCAGGAGACCACTTATGAAGCAGAGATCGTTTTAGAAAACTGCAGGTACGTATTCCCGATGAGGAGCACATGTTAGTATTAACCACGAAGTTAGCACAATATGTCAAGGAAGTGCGACTCATTAGAGTCTCCGCTTTATTCCAGAAGGCAAGCGGTGCAACTAGAAGAACAACACAAAACATCACTAGAAGGACTGTGGAGGCAATAAGACCATTAAGGAGAATCACAGAGACGCAGAGGGGGAGGGATAACGAGACCAGCAGGAGACTGGTCGATCTTCGCCTTGTGTCATTTTAAGCTGTCCATGTAAGCTGTGATGCTTACATGTCCATGTAAGCTATCCATGTCCATGTAAGCTGTGATGCTTACATGGACATGGATAGATATAAACGAGTTCAATAGATTAATTTAAACGTTTGTCCAAACAACAGTAGTATTGCTGGTCATCCCACCAAATGACTATTCGATAAAACTGAGGCTTCACAACACAACAGCCGAGATAATTGAGTTTCACCAAATTAATAATACAACGGTCTCCTTGGGACCAGGTCAGGTAGAGCAAGACTCAATGGTGAAGGGTGGTACTCCACCTGAATCCAGAAATTCGAATGGAGACACAGCGGACGCAGAACATCAAGCAGACCGTAGGTTCTGACGCTCACGCTACATCAGGCTGGGGCGTACCCCAACCCCGTACTATGGCACAATATACAGAAATAAGACATGTGCCTTACGCACAGATATAGCTAATCTAGAACACATGCTCTGTAATTGCCCTGCGTTTACGCGGTGGCGTAGCAATCACGCCGTACAAATGGGAGGCTGCTATTATCAACTCTGGACTAGAAGAATAGCTAAGGGCAGCCCAGTGGGCCCACGACGCAGTGTATATACTTCGTCATTTGTGTTCCGACGTGGGAGCGGCCAGAGTTGTGTGCCTGGTGCACAACCCTGGCAAGGAGAAAGGAAGAGGACTAGGCTTTGCTGCTGATTATGGAAAATGACTGCAGAGAATTACGTTTGCAGATGCTCTATGGGTCAGAGAAAAACAAGAATTTACGGTAGTAGGGGTACATGCAGATGGACGGGATGGGGATGGTACGTAGTACAATGCATGATTTAAGGTCTTACGCTCGTGAAACGAGTAGCGATAGCATTGGTTTTTAAGAAATAATAAAGGAACGTGGATGTTGGATGTAGAGTGACTTAAGATGTAGTTGACCATCAGATGTAGTTGACTTAGGATGTAGTTGACCATCAGATGACATCAGGTGTGGATGTAGTTGACCATCAGAAACATTACCGAAGGCTTTGCAATCAAAAGGGCTTCCTAGCTGATCCATCAGATGGATAGCCGATGGATCGAAGTCCGCAGGTTTCCTATGCGCATCCATCTCGGAAGAATTTAAACGAGATGCGGCTAACGCCACCCTCTATGGCTTACTACCCGTGGACCACGTTACTAGAGTCTCAGTAATACGCTAAATGAAAGAAGAGAGGGATTATTACATAGATTAAATCACATGAAGAGAGGAAAATTCCCACGGAACGCATGCTAAGCTTCATTGATTGATACGTGGGGTTTAACGTTCCTAAACCACCATATACCACCATATATACGCCGTAATGAGGGGCTCCAGAGGTTTCGAGTACCTGCGGTTCTTTAAGTGCACCCAAATCTGAGCAAACGGGCCTACAAAATTTCCAGTATCCATCGGAAATGCAGCCGCCGCAGCCGGGATTTGATCCCACGACCTGCGGGTCAGCAGCCGAGTACCTTAGCCACTAGACCACAGCGGCGGGGTGCATGCTAAGCTTCGTAGATCTTAAGCGGTGACTCTGGGGTTGTTACAGGCAAGAACCAAGTCAAAACTTGATTAGCAAGATATATCTAGAAAGACAGTTATAAAGCAATAGGGAAAGAGTATACTGACATCATTGCTCAGTGTCGTACGCTTTGGTAGAGTCCTAGTGGCTTTTACAGACCGTGACAAGGAAAGAGGCTGGTTGCAACGAGTGATTCACAGTGGAGTTCTTTTAGATTAAGTACCGGTCGTCCAGAAGGTCCACTATACGGCGGTTGGGTTCAGTCTTACTGGTAGCCATCGTAGGGACCTTCAGAAAGCCAAGGATGTCAATTGTCTCGCAAGGAAGACTTCTCAGGATTGAAGACACCCACAATGCAAGAAGTGAAATAAAATTAAACTATTACTTTTAAATAATTAAAATGTCCATTTTTGCCTAGCCCATTTCATTGGTTGTCATTCGCAAGAAGTAGTCCTCTTCTATTTATACAATTTATTTATTTATTTATTTATTTCTCTGACAACATTTTCGTCAAAATTACCTTTTTGGCAGTGGCCCTATTAAGTTGTATTTGCTTGGTATAAGCCCGTTATACTTGGGGAACGTGCCAGGGCACTTTTTTGTTTCCTTTGTAGACAAAATAAGTGATGTTTTGACGTGGTAATGTCCCGGCATGTGTAATGTCCCGACACGAACGAAGCTACCGCTATTGCGTCAAGCCCTTCGTGCCTTGTTGCTTGTCCAGGTGCCACAAGATCATTGTCGACAGCTCAACCACTGCATTGAAATTGAACGCGCACAATGTTTGGTGGTATGAGTATATATATATATATATATATATATATATATATATATATATATATATATATATATATATATATATATATATATATATATATATATATATATATATATATATCCTACAGCAATCGCCATCAGCCAACACGTTAGACGTTGCATGCCAACATTTAGCAAACATTGGGTGTGTTCCAATACTCACCGTAGACGGCTAAATAGACAGCTAAATGGACGGCGGCCATCTTAAGTCTCATTCCAATTCTCACGTAGCCGGCAAAATAGACAGCTCCGAGAAAACCGCATGGTAGACAAATACGATGCAGGCTACTTTGCTGTCGAAACAAGATGGCGGCTCAGAAAACCGCTCAGATAGATCAAATCTCGCCGGAATGGTCGTATGCACACAAGCAGACGCTTTCCCAGACGCTCAATGGGAGTAACATTTATTTGTTTTTGATTTCAAAACGAAATAAGCGAGAAAATACAACCGTTGCGTTGGTTTGTTTTAGCTTTTTCTTCTCGACGCGAGGTGGCGCATCGTCGCGTAAAAGCCGACCAGAAGTGTTCCAATTCTCGGACAGCATGGGCTCGATGCTGTCTTCTAAGCAGTCTGCGTAGACTGTCTACGTGCTGTCTAATAATTGGAACACAGCCATTAAAAGCGTACACGATGAGAATCACGCAGCAGCACTAGATAACACCATGTACCGATCAACTTACAGGACACACAATCACAGTGAGGCTAATCTAGCGCCAACGCAATAGACACATGCCTTTGCTGTAGAGAGTTCCCCGCCAAGAACGCACTTCAAGCATAATTTTCTATAGTTTCGGTTTGTAGCTTTGGTTCTAACAGTTGTTCGCCTGGTTGCACATCCTTGACAAACACTGAGTGTCAGGCATCAGGTGTTATATTGTTGAAATACTGACCAATGAAGGATGCAAACATCTTTTTCAGACAACTTTCTCGCGTCTTCACCTTAGAGTACACACGTGCAGGTGTCTTGTCTGGTATGCAAGGCATTTCAAGGATTTGCAACATGTTGGCATTGTAACTCGTATAAAGTAGAGAAGACCGACCCAGAAAACACACACACACACACACACACACACACACACACACACACACACACACACACACACACACACACACACACACATATATATATATATATATATATATATATATATATATATATATATATATATATATATATATATATATATGTGTGTGTGTGTGTGTGTGTTATGTGCACCTCGAACTGCTTCTTCATGATGTCAGAAAACAAAGAAAGAAGCGGATCGAAAAGTACTTTATGAATCCGCACACGTGCGTACGCTATAAAATGAGAAAAAAAAAACAAATTGCCCACTTCGTACCCTTTCGCAGTAATGAACATCGCCACGCGAGCAGAAATGAGCTCGGTGTCGTCGCTGCGGCAAAGCCGCCGGTTCTATCCCGACAAAGTTCGCACAATCCTCGCTCTAATTAAAATCAATATGCGGGCTGAAAAGAGGGTGACGCATCGGGCGAGTTGCCTTCACGACGTTCGACTACCTCCTGCCGCTAATGAAGATCACCGGAATAACGAAAAGAAATCAAATTGCGAACTCGTGTTCTATGGAGCTCGAAGATTTTCGCCGAAACCCATTTGGCACATCGGCTCGTGGATTAAAAATAAAGCGGAAGACCAAAAGGGCCAGTCGCCGAGGAGAGAGAGAAATTAAAAAAAAATCGATACGCAATTACCCATCGCGACAGCCATCACGACTGCAGCGCGCTGACGATCGCCGAGCTCTCAAGACAAAATAATCAAGGGGCTTCACAGTTTCTTGTTCGAGCAGTGCTAATTGCACGATCGCCACGTAGCAAGCCGGCGCCTCCAGCGGAGTCCTTTGTGGCTCCCAGTGCGGCGGTGCCAGAAGAACGCCATAAATAAAGGAGGCGAGAAACAAACAGAAAACAAGTGCGCTACTCTCGCTGCTACCTGACGGCTGCGGTATGCAGAAGACGTCGATACAGCAGACGACGCATCGGAGGGTTGGTCGCCTGCTGCCGCCGCCTGCACACATCCAATGGTGGTGCAGCAGGTGAGGGCAAACCGCACAGCAGGCGCGGCGCGCCTGCCGCAGTGATTCGCCGTACTGCGGCGCTCATGCACCAGCATACTAACGTCACGTTACTACTGGCGCCTGCTGTTGGACACGTCGCCAAACAAAGAAGTGTCTCGATTCTTGTTTGTTTGTTCGTAGCGTGGCCATCTTTCATTTTTTCTGGTAAGTTCAAGATTCTCCTCCTTCTGCCAGCCCTTTGCAAGTGCAGACGACAAATGTCGTAATGCAGACGACAATGTCGTCTGCATTACGCTGAACAGACCGGTGAAATGTCGCTGGTCGCTTGAGCGTAATCAACTACAGTATAGCGAGTGTTTCCTGGAAAATATATACGTCGTTCGATGCACCTCAACTGACCGCCTCCCGGTCGTCAGCGTGATCAAATGTAGCTACCGTGGGAGGGCATGGTTTGCCACTCTGTAAATCAATTAGAAGCACCCCTTCCGCTTTTGCTCGGAGCCGGAGGGTGGGCGGATGTTTCGTTTGTGACGTCACTTCACCGCAGAGAACCGGCTGCAGACGGTGGTGGACCGTCTGCTGTGGTTTCCAGCTCCGCAACATGTTGTATAAGATGCCGTTATCTAGACACTCTTGCTAAGTAAGGCGCTCACGTCTGCTACTCAGAAGGCTTAATGTCCTAGTTGAGCAGCCGTTCGTCTTCGAGTAATCTCATTTAGAGACGTCAAGGACGTGGCATTTTTTGCATCAAATAATATCATCGCACGTCGAGTTAGTGTTCGCTTCGCGTTCAGGCTTGCAAATACGTGAGAATTTTTTTCCTCACTGTTACTACAGCCGTGATCACACTGATCAACCAGGTTTCCTTGTAAGTAGCGACTATAGCAAGTTGCACAATGACCAACCATAAACTTAACTTGACAATGTGCTATTTGGTTATTAACGATCAATTGCAAAAAAAAAAGAAACTTAGGGCAGTGAGGGAAGGCGTACAAAAACATTGCGCTGTTTTTTCTTGCATCTCTCTCTTCGCTTTCTCAAGTTTCTTTAGTAAGTTTGCACACAAAAAAATGTTCATCATGAACAGCCATATGTTTCACTGTAAGTGACTACTATAGCAGGCGGCACAGGGATATAACATGTTTCATTGCAAAGAGTGCGGTTACAGAGAGTTGCACACTGATCAATCATGTTTCATAGCAGGTAGCGAGATCTGCCCATCGATGAACCATGTTTCACCACGTATAGCTGCTATAGCAAGTTGCACACTAATTACCCATATTTCGTTGCAAGTGATGGTGTGCGAATGATCGAAACTTCGAATATTCGATTCGAATAGTTCGTCACGCGATTACATTCACGAGGCATGTTTACTCTTCGAAATATTCGAGTATAAGAAAGATTTTTAACAAATACTGAAATAAGCACATAAAATGACATACCTGAAGTAAATTTCGATAAATTTGATGTTCAAGTAGAGACACTAGGTCTACTTCTCACCCTCTCCTCATTGCGCGTATCCCATTCAGTTCAGTTTACTTCAATGGGATTCCGTTTATTTGAGGTTTAGACTAAGGAGGTAGACGCTATAGGCCTTTAATCGCCTTAATTTAAATGCCCTAATTTAAAGGCTAAATGTCTTTGACCACCTACATTTCAACAAATTTGATGCTCAAGTAGACTAATTAGGTCTAGTTCTCACACTCCTCTTATTGTGCTTTTCTCATTGAATTCAGTTCACTTCAATTCCATCGATATAAGGTTTAACCTGAGGAATCAGACGCTAAAGGCCTTTATTTGCCTTACGGTGGCCTCTGCCCAACAAGTGCCATACAGAAAGCAAACAAAAGGAATGCTTACAGCTATATATAGAAAAGACACGATGTATAAACCTAACATGGTAATCACAGTGATACAATGATGGTGATCCTAAGTGAGAAAAAAAGAAAAAAAATTCTTCACACGAAAAACGTTGACTTCATTCTCTGTCATCAACACAGAAGATAACACTCATGAGCTGGCAGTATATGCAATGCAGGAAGCGACTGACGAGAAATTCTACAGCTACACACGGAAAAGGAGCGATCTGTAAACTAAAACGACAGTTGATACAGCGGTGGTGATCACTCTGATACAGAGCCTTGATAAGAAATGATACAAAGTGGAGATCCTCGCGATGACAAAAACGTGGGTTTCTCCACACTCTAAATGATACCAAAAGATAACTGCTTATATTACCATCGCCGAAGAGGACGATTTTGTGTCAATATTGAACTGTCTATGCAGTGGCACAGCATTGTCTACGAGGCCGAGTACGTTGCTGCAATCAATCAATCAATCAATCAATCAATCAATCAATCAATCAACCAGCTCTTCATTTCAGAGAAGTGTATGTCTAGGATACAAGGGCAAAAGGCAGAGTCATCTGCCTCACAGGACCCCAGCACCCAAAAGCACCAGTCAGAGCATAGTTAATGAGACACAATAAAACACACCAATAATACATGCGTCACATTGTTTTTATGCAGAGTGAACAAAGTGCATACTTGTACAGTAATAAATGAAGAGTCGTAACACTACAAATAATGAAACCAGAGAAACATATGACTGCTATATACACAACTTATCAATCCTTAGGACAAGATAGAAGGTAAGCTTTCATATATATCTTTGAAAGACTTCAGGGACGAAAACTTATACGCGATTTCTGTAACATGTACGTGTATGTCTGTTGAGAAGACTGGGAATTATATATGTTAAAAATATACTAAACAAGACCACCCAAACAAGGGCCACCCCTCTGGTCCTTTAAGAACCATCCCTATCCATTGACAAAGCTGGCCCTATATTTTGAAATAATAGAGGGGGGGGGGGCAGCGAACAATTTCTGCCCTACCTAAAGGAACCCTGTGCATGCTTATGAGTTATGACTGATATGTCTAGTGAGTGGTTAAGTGCATCTGTCGTGTACACGTCTCTATAGTCTGTCCTGGACTTGGAGCGTCAAACGGAACAGCACACTGATGCATAATGGTTTTATGTCCCGAATACACCAGTATGATTATGAGAGACACTGTTTGCACCACCAGGGATTCTTTTGGACAACCAGGGATTCCTTGACGTGCATTTAACTCTAAGCACAGCATCTTGCCTTGATCGAAATGCTGTCGCTGCAGCAGGGATTCGATCCTGTCACCTTCGGGTCACCATTAAAGTGGGCAATCACATTTCGCGTGTTTCGATGCCGTAGTTCGATCTAACGAACTAAAAGCAGATAACATCGCTTGCTCAGTCACTCGAAGAAACTCGGCAGACGACGCGTTCTGCGGACGTAGACGCCACGATCGAACTATACGCAGTGCAGAAGGCTTCACGCGTGGACCAGTTTGATTTTGACTGAACTGAGCTATGAAAGCCCGACGAATTCAGCTAGGCGTTGGTTCGCACGTGGGTTTGCAAATGATGTGCGTAACAACGCCTTTTTTTTGTGTGAAACAAAACCAAAATTATAAGGGCAAGAGCAGGAAGGACATCACTTGCCGGGAACCTCTTATCCTCCCATCCTCATTAATAAAGTCTCGCTTCAAGAAACTGTGAAACTCAAACCACCAAGAAATTATCATGTCAGACTCAACTTTTCGAACTCGTGACAGACCTGCACACAGCTCTTCATACGTCCATCTGCATCGACGCGCTTTTCATAGACTTTTCTAAGGCTTTTGATCGTGTTCCCCATGACCGGCTAATGTTAAAAATACGTCACCTCAACCTCGACCAGAAAACGACTGCATGGATACAAGAATTTCTAAACAACAGGACTCAGTCAGTTAAACTTAACAACTACATATCTCATCCTACCCGAGTAACATCTGGTGTGCCACAAGGCAGTGTGCTGGGTACTCTTCTCTATTTAGTATACATTAATGACATTGCATCTAACATAAGTTCATCAATTCGTCTTTTCGCGGACGATTGCGTTGTTTATAAGAAAATAACTTGCACAGATGATGTTGCAGAACTACAACAGGATCTTACCAGGTTAGGGGAATGGTGCAGCAAATGGCAAATGGAAATTAATGTCGAAAAAACCAAGCACTTAATGTTTACTAATATCACTTCTGCATGCTATAGATCTTATAAAATAAACGATTCGATAATAGAAAAAGTCACGTCATTTAAGTATCTGGGCGTAATACTCACTTCAGATCTAAGCTGGACTGCTCACATAGAGTATACTACTAATAAGGCTATCAAGAAACTCGGCCTCCTTAAACGTCGCTTGCATTTCACTAATAAGGACACAAGACTGCGTACTTTCAATTCATTGATTCGGCCATCCCTAGAATACGCTTCAATCATATGGCATCCTCACCAAATCGGTCTTACTAACATGCTCGAAATGGTGCAGAATAAAGCTGCTCGGTTCATCTCATCATCCTACTCGCGTTACATAAGTGTTTCTTTACTAAAATCGGACCTTGGCCTTACCACACTTCATGCGCAGGAGACTTACTCGAGTATCGATCTTTCACTCACTTTATCACAGCAACTCATCCTTCGCCCAGTCTCATATCTTTTCAGCCCCTCATACTTCATCCCGCCTTGATCATGCGCACAAGGTGGCCCCCATTTTTGCTAGGACCAAGAAGATTCAAAATTCGCCATTATCATTATGCATAATCGAGTGGAATTCTCTTCCACCTAACATCGCCGAAATAACAGATCCTTCCATATTTAACTCCATGCTTCAGGGCTATTTGCATTGTGAAAAACATGGCTGACCTGTGTCTGATTGCCCTCGTTTCGTCTGCTGATTTTGCTCCCGATACTTATTCAGTGTTCTTCGATGTAATTTTCTTAAGTGTTTTAATTATTACTGTACTAATGAATATGTACTCGATTAATGTTGGTGAACGTACTTGACTTGATGCTGTGATTCGATTTACTCGCTGTTTCCTTTTTATTGTTACTTTTTGGTATTCTGTTTTCCGTTCATGTTGCTTGAAATGTATGTATTCACTTAAATCCCCCCCTATGTAATGCCCAATTGGGCCTTTAGGGTATTGAAATAAATAAATAAAAATTAAAAAAAACTGGCGAGAGAAAAGGTTTGCGTCTTGCAGTTTCTTGAACTAATGATAATATGTGGGGTTTAACATCTCAAAACCACCACAAGATTATGAGTGACGCCGTGGTAGAGGGCTCCGGAAATTTAGACCGCCTGGGGTTCTTTAACGTGCACCCAAATCTGAGCACACGGGCCTACAGCGTTTCCGCCGCCATCAGAAAATGCAGCCGCCGCAGTCGGGATTCGATCCCGCGACATGCGGGTCAGCAGCCGGGTATCTTAGCCACTAGACCACCGAGCGGGGCAATTTCTTGAACTAGCCTTACAATTTTTACTGAAATAAAATCCTTGTTGCTCGCCTTCCCCTGGCAGTTAGTACGAGCATTGATCATATAAACCAGAGGTGGCATCAGCGGTGGGCATCACGGGGGGGAGGGGGTGGATTGGTGTCCCCCGCTAGAATTTTGGCCGGTTACTCTTGTGCGCACATCCCCTCCCGTCCGGAGCAAGCAGTACAAACACAACGCATGAGTTCTTCGCATCCCTGCAGCCTTGAAAAACTAACAAGCAGCAAGAAGGCGGTGAAGGGAGGCACGCCCTCAAAGACACACAGCGTGGAAGTACGTCCCCGCAAATACGCGCACTAAAGGAATCGCTGAGTGTTGACGAATTACGTACTACGCAGTTCGCGTTCTTGAACATTGTTGCACACTCACGAATTGTATTTTTTTTAAATTTCTTTGTGCGTAAATCCACGAGGAGAAAAACAAAAAAAAACGAAGGAAAACTCGAGGAGAAAATGAGAACATGAAGTTGTTCGAAGTGCGCACTCCCAGCGTAGTGCTGTTCACAGGGGGCGCTCGGGATGGAAGGCACGCTCTATATCGATTACTGGAGCGAGGATGTTCAGTGCCGTAATGCGGGGAGAAAGAACGTGAAAACTACTAGCGCTCTCGAGAGGGCAGTGCTCGGCAGCAGAGCCTGCGGGGTGGGAGCAAAACAAACGAGAAGCACAGGGAGAGAAATAGATAAGCAAACGAAAAAAAAACTATATATATCGACGGGCCCGGCAGAGCAAACACTGCATTGCGCGCGCTTGTATTACGCACGGCAGAGCTTTCCCTCCTGCCTTTCTGCCCACGATCTATATGTGTCGCGCAATGAGCCCGCGGACGGTCCCCTGCAATCACGTGATGCCGTGACGTCATCGAATCCACTTTCGATTGAATGGGAGGCGGAGCGATAAGGGTCTGTCCAGTGACGTAGAGGCAGGGCTTCCGGGAACGTTTCCGAAATTGCCTGCGAAATGAACCTGATTACGAAAAATTGCGCATAGCTTTTGGTAAGTGTGAGGGAACGTATGTTTGCTTATTGACCAGGCTAGAAAGCCTGAAGCACCAAAGCGAAAATTGAAAAAAAAAAGACAACTACACCTTGTGCACAACCTGCCAATTGGCCTGAGTACACACAGGCAGACCATTGCACTGCACTATGCAAATGTTCTTTTGGGCAAGAATTTACTCCACCAACGAGCGAGGACAAACAATGAATGAATGAATCAATCAATTAATCAATCGATCGATCAATTGGTCAGTCAATAATTCAATCAGTGAGTACGACACTACGACACAACGCTCGGAGAAAAAGAATGACTGCCAGCTACGAAAAACATCACAATCAAGGTCAGGATACTATACTACTACTACTACTACTACTACTACTACTACTACTACTACTACTTCTACTACTGCTGCTGCTGCTGCTACTACTACTACTACTACTACTACTACTACTACTACTACTACTAATAATAATAATAATAATAATAATAATAATAATAATAATAATAATAATAATAATAATAATAAATAATAATAATAATAATAATAATAATATTGTAATAATAATAATGCACAAACCTTATTATAACAATGTTACACCTGCCACGAAAATACTTCGTTCTTTCTGTGTTCGTTATATGAAGGTTTGAGTGTAACAATAATTGCATAAAAGCTACAAGTTTAGTACGTGAGAATCGGCGCTAACGCTTTAATTGTACTGAACCGCATCGGCAGGGGTTGTGCTGGAAGTACTGAGCAAATTTGTTTTTCATTACGCAGCATCTCAGGCTGGCGCATCGAGGCTTTACAGCCGGCTGCGGAAAACTGCGTAGACTGCGCCCAGAGTGGCTCGCCCACTTACGGAAATGGCCGTCGTTTAAAGCTCGGGCCTTACGGTCTCTGCCGTCGTTCCCCAACACCGATACGGAACGGATAGAAAGTTTCGAACAAAAAAAAAAAAAGAAAAGCCAGCAAAACAAGAACACTGCACCAGGCATAGGTTTATGGATATGAGTTAGTTTCGCGCAAATTAGCCACTCGTGTGCTTTTGACACTGGCTAACGTTTATGACTCGCGTTAGTGTAGGTCAAGCCTTCGAGTGCCATTCACCATCGCACAGTTGCGAGATGCTATATCCTGAACTGTCACGATTGCGGGCCGCATAACAATGACGCCGTCTCTGGAAAATTCACGCTCCTTGTTTACCTGGAGCCAGGGTTGCCGCAGGGTGAACTTTAAAAAGAGTCGCAAATCAAGCCAAACGCAGCCAACGCAGCCATGCCGGTCTGGCAGTCGTCCCCTCAGCTTTCTGCTAATCAGCAGCTCACACGGTGCTTTCCCATCTTCCAGTGGTGTCATCCTGCAATTTGGAAGACCAGTCCGTGAATCTTCTTTCGCAAACAATGTCCTCTTGAGCAGACGCTTAGTTACTTGCACTCCCTTCTCTGCTTGACCATTCAAACCGCGGGCTTGAAATTATGTGCCCGAAATCACACTTTCTGGCGAAGAAGCGAAATTCTTGAGAAACAAACTGTGGTCTGCCATCTGTGCATACGTTGAGTGGAATGCCGAGGCGCGCAAACTGGTTAGTCCAAGTTGACCCATTACAGAGCAGCTCGTCGTTTGTGAAAGGAGCTGCAGTTCGAGGTAGTTGGAGTACGCGTCACACACCGCAAGGCTTGTTTTACCGGTGTGTTGAAAGAGGTCCGCTCTTACACAGGCTCAAGGTAAAGAAGGGGGACGGCCCATTAGAACCAGTGGTTCACCTGGTTGCCGGTAGGGAAATCGTTGGCAAATTAGACATTTATGTATCATTACTGCTGTTTGCGCGCACATGCCGGGACAGAACATCAGCAGCCTTGCCCCACGTTTGCATTTCGCTATCCCAAGTGCCCTTCATGAACACGATGTAGCATCGCTCTTTTGAACTTCTTTGGAATTACAACTTTTGATCCCCGTAGGAGTACGCGGCTAACGCACGTTAGCTCTTCTTCGAAGGGTGCTAAAGGCCGTGTAACTTTGCGGCCACCTTCCGATGCCTCGGTCACTTGCCTTAGGTCGTCGTCTTCCTTGGTCTCTTCGGCCAGGTGGTCCATCATCGCTGGGATGACGTGGCTGCACAGCACTGAGGTTGCATGTATTTCGACGTCATCAGTAACATGTTCACTGGCGCTGTCGTTGCTCTCTGCTATCCTGGACAGGGCGTCAGCAAACCTCCCGTATGCACTTTCCGGGAACGCACTGCAGCGAAGGGTCAACTGGCTTTAAACGCAAGAAAAAAGCGCTGTAGGCAAGGTGGCATGTCACAGACGTTATCTTGGGCAACTGCGAGCAGGGGTCAGTGATCTATTTCGACTGTCTTGTGGAAGCCAACTATGAAATCAAGGAATCTTTCACGTGCGTGTGTGATGCCAAGCGCTTCGTTTTATATTTGGGCGTATCTCGACTCAGCGTCTGATAACCATCGTGAAGCGTAGGCAACTGGACGGCAGTTCTTGTCATGCAGCTGTACAAGGAAAGCGCCTAGCGCGAAACTAGACGAGTATGTCGTTATTTTCGATTGTTTTGATGGATCCGAGACTACGAAATCCAGCATGCACAACTCTCCAGAAAACATGAGCAATGACGCATTGAATAAGAACACGCTGATTTGTTTTCCGTGGTTCGCAGTACGGGCATGTTTCTGCCTTGACCATTATCCACATTTCGAGAAGGTCAAGGGTAGGAAGCACACCCCACCCCAGCCACCACGTGAAGTCCCGGTGGTGGTCAGGCATAAATGATGCCGTCAGTCCACTCCAAGACACACGACTAGAGCGAGTGCGGCGAGCCGAAGAAACTATAACGGGAACAACAAAGCGACTGCTGTGTAAACAATAGAATTGTTCAACACATAATGCCACGTCAGCAGTCTGAAGCCTCAATAATTAGTAAAACAACTTCATTGAAACACGCGCAGTAGCAAGCCAGTTACTCTCACGACCATAAACTATACAGCACATGGGAAATGTCGTAGGCCCGTGTGCTCAGATTTGGGCGCACGTTAAAGAACCCCAGGTGGTCAAAATTTCCGGAGTCCTCCACTACGGCGTCTCTCATAATCATATGGTGGTTTTGGGACGTTGATTGATTTGTGGGGTTTAACGTCCCAAAACCACCATATGATTATGAGAGACGCCGTAGTGGAGGGCTCCGGAAATTTTGACCACCTGGGGTTCTTTAACGTGCACCCAAATCTGAGCACACGGGCCTACAACATTTCCGCCTCCATCGGAAATGCAGCCGCCGCAGCCGGGATTTGAACCCGCGACCTGTGGGTCAGCAGCCGAGTACCTTAGCCACTAGACCACCGCGGCGGGGCAGGTTTTGGGACGTTAAACCCCACAAATCAATCAATCAAATCAACTATACAGCACATGCATTTTCTCCCAAGTTCATCTATTTCTGCGAACGATTTCTGAGGTAAAATGCGTAAGACACGAACCTACAGTTTTTCTTTAGAACAAGTAGTATAAAGACCACACTCTAGCACTTATAGGTCTTCCTCCTACACACAGCGATCACACACCACGTGATATCCACCCCCTTACCCCAAGAAAAAGTGGCTATGGCTCAACTCAATCGGTTAATCTTATTGTTTAGCTTGGTTCTCTGCAAGTATACACTTCTCGAAAGGTCCATGCCGCTCGTTCTTCCTCCATCTTCTCGGCTCGCTGTGTCCTCTCGGTTTCGTTCTGACGACGAAGCCTGGCTTCCTTGTCTCTCCGACTCGCTTTCCCTGCCTGCCGACGAATCCCACCGAGCCTCCACTTCCACATGTGCGATGCAACACTGGCTGCTCTTTCAACAGCGTGACTCAACGGGGACAGAGAAGAACATGTATACACGCACACAAACTGCTGACACGCAAACCGCTGACGTCCCTTTTCGAAATTAATTCAGCGTCGATGTGGACTGGTTCACTTTCGTAGAAAACGGCTGCGTGAAACGACCTTGCTTGCCATGAGATAGCTTCGACCACGACTTTGACAACAGAGTATTACAGATAACCTAGCGAAGCTTTACTTTCAGATCACCTCGTTTCGTGCGGTTCGTAGGCCTAACGAAAAAATCGGTATGAACAAATTGACAACAACTGAATTCTCGAGCTAGGTGCTTGGCTCGTGTTCCTTTACTTTTATTAATGCGGAAATTGATTAATATTTCTGTATACAGGAAGAAGGCATATCAGTCTTTTTTTTCCCTTTTAACGCGTTTATAGTCCGTTAAGTGACGCCACCAACGCAGCTATCCCGCAGTACTGAAACGTGCTGTACGCAACGGTCGTTTCCGGTGTGGTAACGCTTTAAGCCGTGACGCTAACACCAAACAATGAGTTTTTACTATTGCTCACGTAGCTTTGGTAACTGTGCGTCCGTACGAACCTTGCGTCTAACATATACGCCCGCGCAGAAGTTCTGCGCACTCTCTCTACAAAATACAAAATGCGCGGTTCTTACGCACGAAACGCCGTTACGGACGCTACGCACACTCAATAGAGAGTTTTAGTACTGCGGAATGGTGCTACGTACGCATCACGCAAGTGCCTTGCGTTACGTGGCGTCGTTTGCCACTAATAGGCTTTTAGTACGCTGTATAGTACCCGCGTACGTAACGAGCGTGAAGCGTGTTGCGCCATCTGGTAGATCAAAATAGAAGCACGTGTTGTTGACAGCCAATGTGAGCCCATCCAAGTGTTATAGCCAGATTATGGCCATATTTTAAGCCACAGAGCCGGTCGGTGCTTGCCTTCGATGCCGCCATTTTGCAAAACGAAGTCTCGCGCTGTCGCGAACTTGTTCGAGAGCGGCGCGATCAGCTCGTACGTACGCACGCACGCATCTCATGCGTGCGTACGTAGCGGCTGCGTACGTAACACGATACGTGCGCGTTGCGGTCTGCGCATGCGCACTACGCAGAACGTGGCGTCCTTACGTACGCAACGCCGCCACGTACGCAGCGTACGCAGTACTAAAACTCTCTATTACTGCCTAATGAGACGCGGCATTCGTTTCCCGAAATCGGCTTTCCGCAGTACTGTACGCAACTTGTACGCAACCTTCAGCCGGCTCGCACGTTCGTTCATGCCGAGCACGGAGGCGAGATGCCTCGTTTCGGTGGCGCGGCACCGGTTTGTTGTCCAGCTACAAGACAAAAAAAAAGGAAAATAACAAGAGAGAACAGTCAGAGAGTAACAATTAGAAAGAATAAAGTGAGAGAAAATGAGAAGGGAGCTCGCGCAGACGATTCGTACAGTCATGACGTCACTCCAGGAATCTCGACAGAATATTTTTTTTCATTTGTTCTCTCTTTCTATTATCTTTTTTTTTTGTTCTCTATGTGAACGCGACGTAGTACCCATCGTGGCCTGCTTATATCGGTTCAGCGGGGAATCGTGCAACGAACCGAAGGCCACCAACTCTCGGATGGCTTGCGTCAGACGGGGCGAGAATGAATGCGTCATGCGCGCACGTCGGCGATTCCTATCTGCCATTCCTATTCTTGTTTTTTTTTTGTTACTCGAGTCACGTACGTACATTCCTCGTGTACGTCCGTACGTGTTCGCTTGTGTTCTAGCCTGGCGCACTTCCACCTACCTTCGCGTCTTCGTTAGCGCACCTCTGTTCCCAGACTCGGATGCGTGCGTGCGTTAGTATGTTATATACGACGAAAAAAAAAATACTGTACAAGGACGCCTCATAAAGCATTCCGCCACGGTTTGCTTTTTTTTCTTGTTGCTCTTTACCACCTGTAGTTTCAGTGCCACTTTTCTCGTTGTTTCCTCACTCTATTCTTTCATTTTTCGGTGCCGTAATGCAAGAAAGTCACTGACGTGCGCATTCTTCGTAGAGTTCTTTAATTCTCTTTGGCGCGCGTTAGGGGAAAAAAAAGCGACCCAGACCAGTGCAGTTTGTGTTCTCGGTGTTACGTAGCGCTACGTGGAGGAAAGACTACAGTCAACATAAAAAACGGTGCATTAAAAAAGATAGTCGGAGACATTTCACTCGGCCAAGGCGGGTGACCAGTGGAGCTGACGGGCGCATCAATACACTCTCTGTCCGTCCGCATCGCACGTCTGGGGATACCTGTCGCAATCAAACCGCGGACGGAAGAGCAAATCAGCGACGCTCTGCCGCCCCCCGCTTGCGTGCTACAGGTGTCCCTGCACGTGCGGTGTAGCTGGGAGGATAGAGCGTGCAAAGGCCCTATATAGGGCTTTTGCACGCTCTATTTCTATAGGGCCCGAGAAGCCCTACAGGGCCCGAGAAGCCCTACAGGGCCCGAGGAGCCCTATAGGGCCCGAGAAGCCCTAAAGGTCCGAGAATGCAGCGCGCTTATAAGCGCGCTGCATCCTCGGGCCTTGTGGGCGTTCAGCCACATACTAGCCTAAAGGTTTGTAGTGCTCGAAGGTGTATAGCCTAAAGGTGTATGCTGCCTAAATTTGTATAGCCTAAAGGTGTATAGAGCTTAAATGTGTACGGCCCAAAGGTGTATAGTGCTTAAATGTGCATAGCCTAAAGGCGTATAGAGCTTAAATGTGTATGGCCTAAAGGTGTATAGTGCTTAAATACGTATGGCCTAATCTGCATAGAGTCTAAATGTGTATAGCCTATTAGTGTATAGTAGCGAAATGTGTATAGCTTCAAGGCTTATACAGTCTAATGGTGTATAGTACTCCACTAAATGTTTTAGGCACTGCCTCCGAGATCAGGCCGCCTTTGACCAATCGACAATGTCCGCAGGTGATCACATTGTATGAGGCCCCGTTTACGTCATGAATTTCGGTGATCTATAGTACCGTAATGGCGTAACTGGGAGTAGATCACTTGCTTTTTTTTAAGGCAGAAACCTTAATGCCTCATCAAACGGAACTATTTGATTGTCGGCGGCGACCGTCACTTGGTGTCGACAACGAGTGACGCAAGTAATCATAATCACGTGATCGCATCACCGTATGACGTCATCGCGAAGTAACACATTCTGCCGTGACGTCAGGTCACAGCAGAAGGTTTCCCATCACGCCGTTGCTGGATGGATGGATGGATGGATATGGCTGTACCCTTTAGATCGAGCGGTGGCTAGCGCCACCAAGCCGTAACACCTAATGAACCAAAAACTATATTTATTTTTTTTCCTTAAAAAGTGAGTTTGAGGATTCGTACTTTGCAGTGAAGAGTTTAATTTTCACTCGTGTCTTGACTTTAGCCACCAATCAGATAACCTCCTTCTGGTTAAGTCTACCCGCTTAAAGTTTATTTTGCCCTCCCGGTCCCTAAACCCAGTGCTTTGAAAAACTCTGCGCCATCATCCTGAACTATAGGGTGAAGCCCTTTACAGAACATTATCAAGTGTTCGGCAGTTTCTTCTTCCTCTCCACACGCACTGCATACTGTGTCTACCCCTTCGTATTGGCCCGATATGTCTTGGTTCGCAGTACTCCCGTCCTGGCCACAAACAGTAGAGAACTACCCCGTGTATTATCATAGATCCTTTCCTTAGCAATTTCCTGCTTAAAAGTTCGATAGATCTCTAGTGCGGACTTCTTAATCATTCCCATTCTCCACATGTCAGTCTCCGTTTCCTTCACTTTCTTCTTAACCGATAGTTCTTTTTGGTTTGGCCACCTGCTGTTTTCTAAGTATTTACCAGTCAACTTCCTGGTTCGCTTTCTCCATTTTGTATCGACATTCTTCATGTACAAGTAGCTGAAAACCTTCCTAGCCCAACGCTCTTCCCCCATTTCTCTCAATTGTTTCTCAAATTTTATCTTGCTGCTAGCTTCCCTGCCCTCAAATGATGTCCATCCCATATCACCTTGTACTCCCTGATTTGGTGTATTCCCGTGAGCTCCTAAAGCAAGCCTACCTATTCCACGTTGCTTAATTTCTAATCTTGCTTGAACTTCTGATCTCATGCACAAGACCGCATTGCCGAACGTCAGCCCAGGAACCATGACCCCTTTCCATATTCCTCTCACAACATCATACCTATTGTAATTCCACAGTGCCCTATTTTTCATGACTGCTGCATTCCTGTTACCTTTAGTCGTCACGTATATTTCGTGTTCCCTCAGATACTCGGTCCCATTGCTTATCCATACGCCCAGATATTTGTATTTATCTGTTATCTCTAGCGTGACCTCCTGTATTCTAACCTCACTACCTTCGTTGTCATTGAAAATCATGACTGCTGATTTTTCCTTACTGAATCTAAAATCTAACCTATCTCCCTCATTACCGCAGATGTCCATCAATCTCTGCAAATCTTCCTTGTTGTTGGCCATTAGCACTATATCATCTGCGTACATTAATGCTGGTAGTGCCTGATCAATAAGTTTTCCTTGTTTGACTAAAGAGAGGTTGAAGCCCAGTCCACTTCCCTCTAATTTTGCCTCTAATCCTTGTAGGTACATCATGAATAATAAGGGTGACAGGGGGCACCCCTGCCTAAGCCCCCGTTTTACCTCTGCAGGCTTGGATACCTGTTTTTCCCACTTTATAACTACCTTGTTACCTTTATAGATTAGTGACTACATGTTCCACGCCTAGTGTGTCCAGTATTCCCCACAATTCCTCTTGAACCACGCTATCGTACGCTCCCTTGATATGATGCCCTTGCAGCGCCCTCCTTTGGGCAGTGAGGAAAACCAGAGAACACGTGACCCGCAGAAAAAAAAATTAGGACGGCGCTTCGCAGTAGTACGTGAAGTCATGATTCGTGATACCTAGTTCGACTAAGAGGGAAAAAATGATGCCTTTTGCCCAAGAGTCGTCTTGGCGAATGCACAAGGGATGCTGTGAGTTTTCGAACGGACGCGGACGGACGACGCAACGAAACAGACCGAACGCACTCTTCGCGGTGGTACAGTGGTTATGGTATAGTCATCGAACCGAATGTCACGGGATTGAATACCGGCCACCGTGGTCGCATATTCGGTGGAGGCGAAAATGAGTGAGGCCCGTGTACTTAGATTGAGGCGCACGATAAAACAATCCCAGGTGGTCGACATTTCTAGAGCCCTCCACTACAGCGTCTCTCATATCGTGGTTTTACAATGTAAAAGCCCAACAGTTCGTGACTTCACTTCACTTCACTTTTATTTCCTTAAAGACCCCACAGGGGGGGGTGTTACATAAGGGGTGGGTTGTACAAACAAAGATACAAAAGCCACAGGTTAACATTGCAGATGCATTGACACACTTTGAATAAAACGTGATGGACAGGTGATTGAAACAACATCGTGGGGAAGGTCATTCCATTCTTTGGCGGCGCGGCAGAGAAATGATGCAGAAAATGTTGAGGTGCCAGATCGGGGTCGGAAGACTTGAAGTGGATGGCCAGTGCGGGGAGAAATGCGTGCGGCGGGAGCGATGTAAGGTGGTTGGTGGAGTGAGCTGTGATACAACTTGTGGTACAGTGACAACGTAGCGATTCTGCGGCGAAGGGAAAGACTTAATAAATAAACCGGATTCATTTTTAAGGGATGAAACACTGACATCGTAAGAATAAGAAGAATGAATGAAGCGAGCGGCACGATTTTGAACTGCTTCGATAGCGTTGATCAGATAAACTTGGTGAGGGCTCCAGATGGCTGATGCGTATTCAAGTTTGGACCGGATCAGCGACTGATAGGCCACAAGACGAACGTGATACGGTGAGTGACGTAGGTGACGTTTTAGGAATCCTAATGATCGGTTGGCTGATGAAATCATGTTAGTGATATGCGTTCGCCAGGAAAGATCAGGGGTTAATGTTACACCAAGATACTTATAGGATACGGCTGTTTCGGCTGGCATGTTAGCAATTTCATAGGAAAATTGGAGTGGGTTTTTGCGGCGGTGGAAGGAAACTAATTTGCATTTGTTAGGATTAAGGGTCATAAGCCAATGGTCACACCAGTTTAATACTTCATTAAGGTCATTCTGTAGTGCTGCTTGATCAAAAGTGTTGGTTATTTTGCGGTAGATGACACAATCATCTGCAAACATACGAAGGTTGCAGGATAAATTGTTAGGTAAGTCGTTAATGTAGATTAGGAACAAAAGCGGGCCAAGGACAGATCCCTGTGGCACTCCAGACCTAACAGGAAGCGAGTTAGATTTGACGTTGTTAACGAAAACAAACTGAGAGCGGTTAGTCGGAAATTGAGCAATCCAATTAAGAAGTTCAGCTGGTAGATTTATTTGAGAAAGTTTTTTTAGTAGGCGCTGGTGTGGAACTTTGTCGAAAGCTTTAGTGAAGTCAAGAAAAATAGCATCAGTTTGGAGGTTACCATCGAGGTTAGCATGCAGGTCGTGAAGGAAAGGGGCTAGTTGGATTTCGCATGAGCGGCCTTTTCGAAATCCGTGTTGAGAGGAATGAAAGAAATTGTTAGAATCAAGAAAATGCATGATATGAGTGTATATGACATGTTCCATGAGTTTGCAACATACACTGGTTAATGATATGGGGCGATAATTTAACGGACAGTCTCTTTTACCTGTCTTGTGAACCGAAATGACCTTCCCACACTTCCAGTCGAGAGGCAGAATACCTGAGGAAAGTGACTGGGAAAACAGCAAAAACAAAAAACTCGGCTGATATGTGCTTTGTGTTCTTTAACAGCTTGGATGTAATTTCGTCGGTGCTGCGTGTACCTCCACACTTATACCTCCACTGTATTAAAGGGGGAAAATGAACAAACATGCTGCACGTGAAAGTCGTTAGAAAATTACACCATATTCCGCTAAAGGTGACCATGAGGTGATTCGAAGCAGCGCGGGTGATACACATCCCGTTTACATCAGTTTGTGTTTCTGTTAATGTTCGCGTTAATGTTGCGTATTTGATGATATCGTTAGTGTTGTGGTTGTGTACTTGTGGTGCGGCTAACGCAGTCACCCAGTCAACCCGATACAAACGCAGTGCGCACCCCACATGCTGCTTCGCATCACCTCATTGTCCCCTTTAGAGAAAGACAGTGTAATGTTTTCGCAGTTTGCGCTGTAGAAGCCCGGGCGTTGAAGTTGTCTGGCGAGGCGTTCGGCACGGGCGTTGGACGGTGTGGTTTTCTTGCCGACGCTGCCGTTGGGTTTGGGCATGTGGAGCTTGCGTTTCACCCGTAGCAATGTGCCGCCGACGCTGCCATCTGGTGGGTGGAGCGGAGGTGGCGCTCACGCCAGCCGCCCCGCCCCATCTTCTCGCAACGCTCAGGCAATCGCGAGAGGGGGAATGTTAACGCAGGCGCAGTATGGGTGATGGCGCCGCACGCACGCCACATTCAACTCCATTATTAGGCACAGCGCTGTGCTCCCGACCGGGTTGCAGAAATTAGGCGCCTTTTCTCATCCTCTAACCGCTACCACCACCAACTCCACCATAAGCTGCTTCGCATCTAAAACAAAGTATGGCTGCGTCGTCAACCAAAAAAAAAGTTGCAATTATTTCGTTCTACATGCGTACCACTTTAAGAACTCGATGTGACGACTATAGATCTCATCGCATACGGAAAGTTTCCGTAGGCCCGGGCTATCATGTTTTGACGAAATTAAGTTGAAATATATTGAATTATATTGAACTGCGATTTAGTCCCAACGTGCCTTGTGAGTTAAGACACGACCATGACAGAATTCCACTTGTCCGAACTACCTATAGAACGCAAGCGCTGTCACACTCAATTCCCAGTCTTCTCAACAGACATACGCAGGTTATAAAAACTGCGCACAATTCTTTATCTCTGAAATCTTTCAAAAAAATATATGACAGCTTACCTTCTATCCTGTCCTCAAGGTCGATATGTTGTGTATGTAGCACTCATATGTTTCTCTGGTTTCGTTAATTGTAGTGATACAACTCTATTTATTCTGTACAAGCATTATTTCATTCACACTGTATAAAACAATGCATTATTGGTGTGTCATATTGTTACGCATGCCTGGGAAGAAAACGAAGATGGCTGAACATGCTGGCTGCCCCAAGCTGGAGGAAGAAAGAGGACGACGACGCTGCGATGATCAACCTGTTGACCGCTCCGGCGCTTCTCTTCGCGACCAAAATAAACGGTTCCCTTCAGCCGTATACGTCCTGGTCCTCCTTGTGCGTAACAGATTGGAGGAAGCGTACTGAGTAAGACAAGCCCAACGACGGGAGCTTCACTACCTGGACTACGCCGCAGCCGCCGCCTTGCCGGACTCCCGCCTGCGCCGATCGTAATGGCCCAACATCAGCCATCTAACGCTTCAAGGCCAACTGCAATGGGTTCCGTGCCCTACTACCGAGTCCCGCCAACCTTTGGAGGAAAATCGGTAGAGGATGTCGACGCGTGGCTCGTCCAGTACAAGCGAGTCAGCGAGTCCAACGGCTGGGATGCCGCCGCTCAGCTCAGCAATGCGGTCTTTTGCCTTACGGATACGGCGCTCGTGTGGTACGAAAACCACGAGGACACACTGACGACGTGGGACGTTTTTGTTGCAGAGCTGAAAGCGTGTTTCGGCGACTCGAGCGTCAAGAGGAAGCGGGCAGAGCAGACATTGTCTCAACGCGCGCAGCTTCCAGGTGAGACATGTACCACGTATATAGGGGATGTGCTGAAGCTCTGCAAGGTGGTCAATGATCAGATGTCAGAAGACGACAAAGTAGGGCATTTGCTGAAAGGCATAGCCGAAGATGTATATAATTTTCTAATCGGAAAAGAGCACTTGAGCTCGGTGTCCGACGTGATTCGGCATTGCCGAACTTTCGAACAGCTGAAAATGCGCAGGATTGCTCCAAAGTTCGGCCGGCTCACAAATGTTACAACGGTTGCCAGCATCGACACGAGCATCTGCCCAGACCTGTCCTCGACGATTCGAGAGATTGTTCGCGAAGAACTTTTTCGCTATAGAGAACAAACGCATTCAGCAGTTGATCACCGTTCTGTAAACGACCAACATTCGGTATATGTGTCACGTGAGGCTGTGACTGCGTCGCCGCCTTCTACGACCCCTTGGCAATCGATGGTTAGTGCAGCAGCTGTTGAGTACAGCGCACCCCTACAGCCAAGGAGAGCACCACGCTTGCCAACTCCTCGCCATGACCGACGCCCCCAGCGTCCGCCTTCCTCGCGACGCCCGGTATATCCCTATGATATACGGAACGAACCGACCCACTACGTCAGGGAAGACGATGTTCGATTCATCGACCTCTCACAGTTCGACCTCTCACAGTTTGCTACTCCTGTGGTGTACCAGGACATATTTCGCGATTTTGCAACCGTCGACGTGTAGCCCCACGGTATGGCTACCCACCACACTTTGCACGGCCTTCCGAACGACTTCGCGATGACCCGCGAGCAACGTACTATGGCCCACCACAACACTTCACACGATCGTCTGATCGACCGTACGACGACCCTAAGGCAACACACCTGCTGCCTCGCGACGACTACTGGACACGCAGCTTCCGGAACCACTCCCCTACATCTGACAGGAGCTTGACGCCTCCACCGCCTCGTGTTCCCCGTTCTCCTTCACCACGGCGTCGCAACACGTCTCCTTTGCCACAGGAAAACTAGCAAGCGCGGCCGATGGAGGTGAGGTCGCCGGAGACGTGCTGATATCAGAAATACCTCCTGTGTTGATGCTCAAGAACAAAGTACGTGTTTTTGTTGACGATGTGCCTGTAATGGCTTTGGTGGATACGGGGGCAACCATTTCGGTCATGAGTGCGTGTTTTAAAGATACCTTGGGGCGGAAGGTTTTATTTAAGTGGAATCAAGCTTCGAAGTTTTGCGGAGTGAGTGGTGAGGCACTGCATCCTGTTGGTGTGTGTCAAGCTGACGTGTTTCTCGGAGGCCGCGTTATCCCAACGGAATTCGTGATTATTCCGCAGGCGACACGTGATGTTATTTTGGGTATAGACTTTTTGAGGGAGTGTGGTGCGACTGTCGACTGCCGCACAGGGACAATAGTCTTGAGTGATCACGTTCCGCCAGCACTCTTGGAAAACCCTGTGGATGGTGAGACGGCATTGTGTGTCTGTGGTGACACTATCATACCACCGTTATCAACCGTTCGTGTACCTGTTGGTTGCAGCGACAGCTATTCCGCCAACTTTGATGCCAACGTAGAACCAGCGTACACCAACTGCATGAAAAAGAATGTGTTGATCCCACATTGTGTGGTGTCGATCAGACGTGGACGCGCTGGTTTATGGACTGTCAATTGCTCTACAGAACCCGTGATGTTACCAGATGGTCTAAAGTTAGCCGTAGTCAGTGGATAACACGAGGCCTTACTGGTGACCGAGCTTAGAGATGCGCCGGAAGAGCATCGTAGTCACAGTTTTGAAACGGCTCTTCTGTCAATGGTGAATAAGTCGCTGAGCACAAGTGAACGCCGAACATTGGTCGATGTACTTTCGAAGCACGTCTCTGCATTCGACTTTGCGCAGAAAGACAAAGCGCCCCTAATCCCTGCTTCTCGGACATGTCACACTATCAACACGGGTTTGGCCAATCCGATTAGACAAAATCCATACCGTGTTTCGCCATCCGAGCGGCGGATTATTAATGAGCAGGTGAACGAAATGATTGAAAACGGTATCATTCAAGAGTCGGTAAGTCCATGGGCAGCTCCAGTAATTCTCGTTAAAAGAAAGACGGATCCTGGAGATTTTGCGTCGATTATCGCCGATTGAATGCTGTAACAAAAAAGACGTGTACCCACTTTCACGTATTGATGATGCCATAGACTGTCTGCATTTGGCCTCTTACTTTTCCTCTGTAGACTTAAGATCGGGCTACTGGCAAATACCCATGCATCCTGAAGATAAAGAAAAGACAGCCTTTGTAACTCCTGACGGCCTTTTTGAATTCAACGTGATGCCATTTGGACTGTGCAACACGCCGGCGACGTTCGAGCGATTTATGGACACTGTTCTTCGTGGCTTGAAGTAGAGCATTTGCATGTGCTATCTCGACTACGTCGTCATCTTCGGCCGCACCTTCAGCGAACACAATTCACGTCTGGATACTGTACTGACTTGCATAAGAGATGCTGGCCTTGTTCTTAACTCAAATAAATGCCTACTTCGGGGACCGACAAACCCTTGTTCTCGGACACCTAGTCGATCAGGAGGGCATCCGTCCAGATCCCCAGAAGACAGCAGCCGTTGAAACGTTCAATGTGCCGTGCTCTGTGAAGGAGCTCTGCAGTTTTTTGGGGCTTTGCTCCTATTTTCGCCACTTTATACCTAAATTTGCCGATGTCGCGTATCCGCTGACATGTTTGCTACGGAAGAATGCTCCCTTCGAGTGGACTCCAGAGTGCGACTCCTCTTTTCAACTGAAACTGAAGTTCCTTCTGACGTCGCGGCCTGTTCTCATCAGCTCCAACAGAACTGCACACCGAAGCCAGCGGCATAGGAATTGGTGCCGTCTTAGTTCAACGTTATGGTAACCGCGAGCACGGTGATTGCATACGCAAGTCGCTCCTTGAGTAGGCCCGAGCAGAATTACACTGTTACAGAAAAGGAATGTCTCGCGGTAATATTTGCGATTCAGCGGTTTCAATCTTATTTATATGGACGCCCTTTTACAGTCGTCACCGACCACCACTCACTCTGTTGGCTCGTCAACCTTCGGGATCCTTGCGGCCGTCTAGCGCGCTGGGCACTTCGGCTCCAAGAGTATAACTTCATAGTCTCGTACAAAAGTGGTCGACGACACGCCGACGCAGATTGCCTTTCGCGCATGCCACTGAGCACTACAGAGTGTGACGCCGATGACCTCGATCACCTCGTAGCTTCTGTGTCACCAAAGTTTCCCGACCTCAGTACTTTCAAAGATGAACAGCGAAAGGACACCAGGCTATCATCGCTTTGCACAGCTCCTACGGCATGCCATTTCTGTGTACGCAACGGACTCCTATATAAGAAGAACTTTTCCAGCACTGGCGCACGTTTCCTCCTGGTAGTGCCAGAAAGCCTTCGGACAGCGATTTTAGGTGCTATGCACGACGATCCTACGTCCGGACATTTAGGTTCTGCGCGGACGCTTTACCGTGCTAAGGAACGCTTTTATTGGCCAGGAATGCGACAGTCAGTCGAGGCGTATGTGGCCAGCTGCACACAGTTTCAACGCCACAAACGCCCATCTACTGCTCCGGCTGGTCTTCTACAGCCCTTTCCACCTCCAAGCACACCTTTCAAACAGGTGGGCATTGACCTCGTGGGCTTTTTTCCAAAGTCGGCTAAGGGCAATCGCTGAATAATTGTACGTGTCGATTACCTCACGCGCTACTGCGAGACGGCGGCCATACCAACCGCAACTGTCAGCGACGTCTCTGTGCTCCTGCTGCAGCACGTTATCCTCCGACATGGCCCACCTCACGTGATCATCAGTGATCGTGGGCGACAATTTACGGCAGATATAGTAGAAGAGCTCCTTCGATTGAGTGAGTCTCGCCTTCGTCACTCGTCGCCATACCATCCGCAAACTAATGGGCTCACGGAGCGCACCAACCGAACAATTGTAAACATGTTCTCCATGTATGTGGCATCCGACCACAAGAACTGGGATGACATGCTACCATTTATAACGTACGCGTTCAACACCATCTAAGCACGGACAACAGGCTATAGCCCTTTTTTTGATGTACGCACGACCGCCACGGCACACACTCGACACAGTTTTGCCATTCTCGGCGCACGAGAACCTCTCAGTCACCGAAATCCTCTGCCTTGCAGAAGGTGGTGGTGGTGGTGGTGGTAAAAAACATTTATTTCAGAAAAAGTATACTAGAGAGTGCCGACGTGGCCCATCGGCGTGCTAGAGTGGCAAGACCCTATTCCGGGACGCCAGTGGAGCTGGAAGCTGCCCGTGCGCGCTCCACCAAGGAGCGTTGTGCAGCCAAGGTAGAGCAGCCGAGCAGGTGCTCCTCCCAAGCCTCTCTAGTTGGGATAGGAAAAAGGGGGTGAGAAAGGGACGGGATTAACTGGGCACGATGCTACGACGTGATATGTGTCGGCGAGGACATGACAGGTCGAGCAGGTGCCATTGATTTCCGGCAAAAAGTGCCTGCCGACCGCCGGACTGATAAAGGTGTTTGTCTGCAGGCGGCGTAGCAGTCGTTCATCCGCTTTCTCCAAACCGCGTGCGGGGTCCGGGTAGAGGCGGCGTGAAGCCCGGTAATAAGCCAAAATTTCGAGAAAGCGCGTCAGGTTGGTATTGCCAGATTCCGTCTCGGGACATGGAGGGGCAACGGCCCGGACAGGAGAAGCGCGGGCAGCGGCATTTGCCGCCTCGTTGCCGGGCAGGCCCGAGTGGCCTGGGGTCCAGACTATACGAATGGGATGAGGGTTAAAGCGCCAAGAGTCTGCCTGTAGCAGGCTAGCCGCCAGCGGGGCAATGGAACCCTGAAGGTACTGAGAACAGGCCGAGCGCGAGTCCGTCAGGATGGTGCGTGAGGCAGGGTGAGAGGCGGCCAAAGCTATGGCAACCTCTTCAGCGTGCGTTACTGTGTCTGCTCGAAAGGAGAGGCCATCTACGTGTTTGCCCTCTGTAATCACGGCAGCCGTGAAGTGACCCGAGGGGGAGGGACCCGAGACGTCCACGTAGAAAACACCAGGACGATCGGAGTGTCGCGTATGAAGGGCCGCGGTGCGTGCTAGTCTACGGCCAGGATGGAGGTCGGGGTTCATATTACGGGGTAGAGGTTCCACCCATAGCTTTTGACGCCAGAGCTCTGGTACCGGCTGCAGAGGGTCTTGGTCAGATATCGGGTTAAGGCCAAGTCTGTGTAGAAGACGGCGCCCTGAAGGCGTCTGCGACGGTCGATTGATTTGGTTAACGCGATGAGCTCTCTGCAAAGGTGTTGTGTACCCCCAGAGCCACGAATCGGCTGTTGGAAGTTGCAATAGGTAGGTCCAGAGCGCGTTTGTATACTGAACGAAGAAGGACGTCCAGCTGGTGCTCGTGTCGACGACGCAGGCGAAGGTAAGGCAAGGCGTAGAGGACGCGACTGGTCACAAACGCGTGGGCCAATCGGAGGGACTGAGACCCGCGGAGGCCGCCGCGCTTGGTAGAAACTCGCCGTATCATGCGGCTCACCTGTTCGCTGGTGCGTCTGAGGCCTGCTATTGTGCCCTTTGGATCCAAGGACGATGTGAGGTGAAGGCCAAGAACCCGAATGTTTTGCACTGACGGGACGGGCCCGGACGGAAGAAAAATTTGAGGCGGCGGTAGCGGAGAGACTGAAAGAAGAGCCGATTTAGCTGGAGAGCACTCCAGGCCGCATGAACCTGCGTAGGTGTCCACCAGAAGGGCAGCCTTTTGCAGGCGTTCTTCGATTTGCGCTAAGGAGCCGGTGTTGGTCCAGATTGTGATATCGTCCGCATATAGTGCGTGTTGTATTCCCTCGACCTCGCTTAGAAGAGAGGGGAGGTTCATCATCGCCAGGTTAAAAGCAGATGGAGACAGGACTGCCCCTTGAGGTGTACCCCGCGTGTCTAATAAGTACGGGCCGTGTTCGGTAGAATTAAGGCGAATGAAGGCGGTGCGATGTGATAGAAAGGCGCGAATGTAGTTGAAAGTCTTCTGCCCGCAGTTTGTGGTAGACAGGTTAGTGAGTATAGTGCTGTATTTGACGTTGTCGAACGCCCCGCGGAGATCGAGAGCGAGCACGGCTTTATCGTTATGGCGCATAGTAGTCGGCTCTATGATATCGTGTTGAAGCTGGAGCAGGACGTCCTGCGCCGACAGATGCGGGCGAAAGCCAAACATCAGTGTCGGCAAAGGTCCTCCTGGCCTCCAAGTAGGCGGAAAGGCGTTCGCGAACCATGGTTTTCATGAGTTTGCCTGCGCAAGACGTAAGTGAGATGGGTCTCAGTGCCTCAATACTAACGGACTTTGACGATTTGCGAATGAATGTCACGACCGATGTGGTCCATTCCGTTGGAAGCGGAGAGCCGTCCCATATCGAATTTATAAGGTGGAGTAGTGAGAGGTGTGCTTGGTCGGGAAGATTTGCCAGGAGCGATACTGTGATTCCGTCGCGTCCAGGGGCCGTGCCCCGTCGCATTTTCGTGAGTTCAAATCGTAAATCAGAAACTGTGTATGGGGCGTCGAGGTCGGTGTTAGGGGCGCCGGAATACGTATATGCTGGGTCTGCGGGATCATTTGTGCGGCAGATGTAGCGGTCACTAAGTTCTCGCGCGAGTTCATCCGTAGTGCCCTGAAAGGCATGCAGAACACGGTGGAGCTGGCGTTGCGTTTCTCCCCTGGTGGTGGAGGAATCGAGAAGGCTTCTAAAGAGTCGCCACGCATTCTTAGAGCTCATCTGGTTTGCAGCCTTCGAACAGGTGTCTGCCCAGTTAGCATCGGAAAGTTGTGCGGAGTACGCGGCCGCCTCTACAGTGAGCGCCTCAATGCGAGCGCGAAGTTTCCGATTAAGTTTGTTGCGTTTCCAGCGCCTTATGAGACCGCGGCGATCGTGCCAAAGATGTAGGAGGTCTGGATCGATTGCAGGAGTCAAATTAGAGGTTGCAAGGGTGCGAGTGTTCGCTTGTTTCATATGGAGAGCGTATAATGCCCACGCTGCATATTCGGTCGAGGAGAGGCCGGCGGGGAATGGTTGCATTCTGAACTGAGTCCAATCGGTGAGACGGGCTTGGCCCCAGTGTTGGCGCATTTTCTGCCGCGGTGTGAACGAACTGCGGAGTAAAAAGTGATCGCTGCCTAGGGTTTCACCTAAATTCTCCCATGTAGCATCGCGGATGTGACGGGTGAGGGAGAGGTCGGGGCATGTGTCTCGCGTGACCGAGTTGCCGGAACGTGTGGGTTGTGCCGGATCGGTAAGAAGCGTCAGGCTCAGCGAGGAAATGAGCTCCTTGAGTTCTCTGCCCCGGGCCTTCTCGTAGTGGTAACCCCAGTGAGGGCTGGGGGTATTAAAGTCCCCGACAATCACCAGTGGTTGTCGGGCCGCTATGCGCAGCGCCCGATGGAAGAGATGCGCAAACGAAGCCCTTGCAAGGCGAGGGGGACAGTACACGTTTAAGATATGTATTGATGGTTGGCCCCTCCGCTGAGACAGCACTGATATCATGCAGTAGTCGTAAGGAAGATCCAGATCGAGGTCAATCTGTACCGCCGTGTAAGCTTTATGCACGAGGAGGCATGTGGTGGTGCCGCCTACATAGGAGCAGTATCCAGAAAGGGATGGAGCAGGGCCAGATTCTTGGAGCGCCAAGACGGCCGGTTGAGAGCCAAGTGAGCTGAGGTAAAGGGAAAGATGTGAACGCTTTCGCCTGTTCCCGAAGCCTCCAGGGTTCCACTGTATGATCTCGAATTTAGACGCAATGTTTGAACGGGACGTACGATTGGTAGCCATCGTGACTGTCTTAGGTTTTATTTTGGTCATCCATGTCCCGCTCGGATTCCTCAAAGGCAGGGAGGGGCACGGAGGCCGGATTGTCCAACGGCGGGGTGGTGGTAGCCACCTTACGACGACGCCGTGGAGCTGTACCCTCACTGCTCACCGAGCAGGAGCGGGAACGCGATGCCTTGGGTTGAAACTGGGTGATTGCCCAGGCTTGAATAGCCTGGGTAACCTCTACTACTATGCGTTGGACCGAGAAGCTGGTGAGGAGGTGATTAATCGAAGCTTCGACGCGCGTGAGGCGTTCCTCTACGCGTGGGGTGCGCTCTTCGCTAGGGAGAGTTTGGTTAGCAGGCAAGATAACCTGAGGTGCCCCAGGAGCCTCAAGAGCTTCTGGAGTAGATGTGGGACCGGTTCCGAGTGCTGGAGTACAAATGGTTGCTTGAACCGGCGGTTTAACAGGAGTGGACTTAGCGCGAGGACTAAGCTTGGACGTAGCTGGCGTAGCCGCCTGGACAGAGGAGGCAATACCGGATGGCCTTGCAGTACACTGTTATTGGGGTTGAAGTCGCTTATTTAAGAGTTCGAGTTGTTTAGTTAAAAGAGAATTTTGCTTTTGAAGTGTCGCAACTTGCTGGCGAAGGGCCGCAAGTTCGGGAGAAGGAGGATCGACAGAAGGGGGTGAGAGAGGCTTAGAAGCAGCTTTACCTGCCCAACTGCTCACCTGAGGTACCGCCGCTGGTGCTTCGAGCGGTGGGAATGCCTGAGTGTCGGCGTGGAGTGGTGGAGCCGACTGATGCAGGTTGGTGCCGCTGTCTGGCTGTGACGAACATGAGGTGGTCCCTCGAGGAGATGTTGAGGGCTGCTTGCGTTTCCGGTATTTTCGATATTTTGCCGTGCAGCCACTGGTCCCAGTCTCATGGGCGCCGTGGCAGAGGAGGCACTTGGGGTGGCAGTCATGGGCATTGAGATCTGCAGGTGCGGGGGTTCCACATTTGGCACACTGCGTTGGAGCGGGGTGAGGACACTGAGGTGGTCGATGGCCGATGGTACCGCACTTGGTGCAAACTGGGACCGTTTTCTTGTAAGCGCGGATGTACGTCGCCACGCAGTGGTAGAAGAGGAAGCGGGGTAACTTCGTGCCCTCGAAAGTCACCACCGCCGCCGCGGAATCTCCGAGTTTGCGGACCGCAAGGATTGTACCTCGAGGCCAATACAGTTCAGACTTTATCTTTTCCGGGCTTTCAGCAAGGTTTACGTTGATGAAGCCCCTGCATGTATCCCCTGGTGCCTTGGCGTGGCCTCGAACGGGCAGCTGCTGATCCCCTACTTGCAGCTGGAAGTCCCCGAGGAGTCGCTGTGCCATAGGCAAAATGGTGGTGCTACAGACTAAGATGTTCTGTTCCCAGATTGGCCACACTTGAATTTGCGTGGTAGTCCGGTCGCCGAGGTAGCTGCGGATGGCGTCGCCCGCGCGATCGGCCGGGACAAATGTGCGTAACTCGCAGGGAACGCGAGGTTTCACTACCACGATGTAGTCGTCGCGAGAGAGGCGAGGAGTTTGACGCGGACGCCACTTGCGTTGCTTTGCTGGCTGCGAGGACGGAGCAGAGGTAGGCACACCACCGGAGAGATGGCGCGCCGTCGTTCCTTCGCAAGACTGGGGAATGGTGGCCCGCTGTGGCGTCTCGTTGTTGTTGAGACGCAGGCTTCGATTTCGCTTGCTTGCGTTGCCACAGTCTCACCATGTCGTCGAGGTATTAATCTTCTGATGGCATAGTGTTTACGGAGGATGAAATCTCCATGGACAGCATTTGGCTTGAGGTAGGATCATAGCCCGTAACCACGTTAGCGGCCGCCATCGCCGGGCTGACAGCCCTTAGCGAGGCGGCGTTGTAGCCGGGAGTGAAAGACGTCCCTCAAGTTGTCAAAACTGGACCCACCTGGACGAAGGTGTTGTCTAGGCGAAGCGGAGAACTTTGCGGTGACGATAAATCCAAGTTTCAGGGGTACCAAGGTGAATGTCCGCAGAAATAGCAGGAAATCTACGGAGGTGATGTGGAGTGCGTCCGTCACCATCGAGCGCTCGCAGCGCCCCCCCCCCCTTGCAGAAGAGGCGCGTCGTATTGCTCGTCTACGCACTTTGGCATCACAGGAAAAATCGAAAGTACGCTATGACGTCCGCCACCGGCCTGTAACTGACCATCCAGGCGACTTAGTGTGGCTGTGGACTCCGGTACGAAGACGCGGGTTATGCCAAAAGTTCTTGGCCACATACCACGGACCGTTTGTCGTTCTCGACAAAATCACGGAAGTTACATACACAATAGCTCGCCTCACGAGAACTGGTAGAAGAGCCGCTAAAACCCAAGCAGTCCATGTCGCTCGATTGAAGTTGTACACACCAAGGTGAATCAGTTACCTCGCCCAGTGGGCTTCGTCTGCGAGGGGAGGAATGTTACGCATGCCTGGGAAGAAAACGAAGATGGCTGAACGTGCTGGCTGCCCCAAGCTGGAGGAAGAAAGAGGACGACGACGCTGCGATCATAAACCTGTTGGCCGCTCCGGCGCTTCTCTTCGCGACCAAAATAAACGGCCCCCTTCAGCCGTATACGTCCTGGTCCTCCTTGTGCGTAACAATATGTATCTATTGGACCATGCTCCGAATGGTGCATTCTGGTGCTGGGTCCCGTCAGGCAGAGCCCATTTGTCCTTCGCCATTCTATCTGAGGCATGCACTTCTCTGAAATAAAGAGCTGATTGTTTGATTGATTGATTGATGAACTCCATGGTTGAAAGCCGGTATTTTATTATAAAAGACACACACGCTTCTTCGCCTATTCTCATAAGGCCACGTAGTGGGTGCATAGCAAATTCGAAAAGGCGTCATGCACTGAAAAGTGTCAAGTGTTTGGAGTAACAAGTGGTCGCTATCGCGTTCAACTCCTAAAGGCGAAGCTTTAGGCTCCCCTAAACTCTTTAGTAACGGATTGCCTGCGTTAAACCACGAAGTCATTACGATAAGCCACATGTTCTGACGCCCGATGGCAAGGCACGCTTGTACTACGCAATATCACTACAATGTCACATGTTGTACTGTGAAGCCTGTATACAGGACGCGTGTGTTTGTAGAACACGATAGTAATTTTCACTGAATTTCCAAGCAGGGAAAGTAATTTTTTACAGAATTTCCAAGCAAACGCGTGGCTGTGTGGCCTGCTTGGCACGCAAGTGGTCTATAGGTTTGACCCGCACTGGGACCCGGAAATTATTTTATTTGCATCTTCTCCGGTTTCTCGCTGACGGGAAAGATAATTTTTTGCTCACAACCAACGACGCCAACACTGACGCTAAAATTCCTTCGAAGAGAGCTCTTTAACGCTATCCCGTTAAAAAAAATAAAACGGTTTAGTTCAGCCAATTCGCGCGATGAACATTGTCATTTTATTCAGCTTGGATCATCATCATCATCAGCCTGACTACGTCTACTGCAGGACAAAGGTCCCGACCATGTTCCGCCACTCAACTTGGTCCTGTGCTTGCTGCTTGCCAACCAGCGAACTTCTTAATCTCATCTGCCCACCTAAGTTTCTGTCTCCCCCTGACCCGCTTGCCTTCTCTTGGAATCCAGTTAGTTACCCTTAATGAATGTGGAAGGTAGTGACCAGATATATATTGCACTAGGATGGCCAATCCTTCTGTGATGAGGGAGTGCGTTACCGGTGGTGGTAGCCGGTGAGGCCGCACCCCAGGACTGCTAATGCAGTTCCATCACCACGCAGACTTTTTTTTTTTAAATTCCGGTTGGCAACTGTGCGGCACCGGAATTTGAGCCACGGACCTCTAGCTTGCGAGGCGAATGTTCTAACCACTACGCCATCGCTGCTGACTTGGATGCGGCAGCACAAACCTATAAGTATGCAGCATACTTTTCTAATTTAGAAATGGACTGAAGTGTAGATTATGGAAACGCAAGATGTTGAGGGACAGAGAGAGGGATACTGTCAAAGCGAGTGGGGAACAGCTGAGACGCAGAACGACGGTATGCGGAACGCCACCCCCTAGAATTTCTCTCTTTGCTACTTTACTGTATACATTTACTGTAATTACTGCACAGTCGCTAGAGTTATACCCGTGCCACACGGGCATAGAAAATGACATTTGGTGGCGAAGGCCTTCAGTTCCCGAATGACATTCGTTTCGCCGGCGCTGCTACACGTCCAAAGCGAATGACATTTGACTTGATGATATCGATCACAGCACCTTCCAAGTGAGCATTGAGTGAATAGCAATAAAAAAAAAATTAAAAGCATTTACAAGCTTCATACACACCAGATAATCATCAAATGCAGAAATAAGCGTATTACGCTGTCCTAAGTTTTAGTTTTTGCTTTGTTTTACAACGTTGCAGCTGACCGTAGCAACCTAAGCCAACACTAGTCAGATCCACAGCGTAAATAGACACTAAAGCTGACAAGCGTTTCATTATCAATACTTTATTTTCTTCGTATAACGTTCAAAGCATCTTTTTAAGACTTTAGCGCAAATAAAAGACGGGAAATTTCATTTTTAGCTCAATATGATTTGTTTTATATACTTTCAGGTACATCGCACTTCGCGAGCTGTGTCGTCGAGAGTAGGCATTTCTCAGTCAACTGAGTTCTGGCGAAGGCAGTTGGTGGCGAATGGCATTCGAATGGCATTCGGATGAATGCCATTTTGTTCGCCCGTGTGGCACCGCGCGAATGGCAATAAATCTGAAGGCATTCGGGGGTAAATGCCATTTTTTCTGCCCGTGTGGCACGGGTATTACTTAAAGGTAGCATATACAGTAACTATACGACCCACCTTATCAAAGCGCCCTTGTGCGCTTGAAACATGTTGAACTTGAAGAGACAAAGCGACGCAACTTTATTTGAGAAAAAAAATCATGTGATGTTCAAAAACATAGCTTTCTTTTTCGAAGTAAGTCGTTCAAAAAAAGTTCGGTATGAATGTCTCGGCCAAAATGATCGCCGATTGGTCAACTACTCCAAGCAAGATCTCACAAAAGCCCACCACACAGGCACCTGCGCGTGAAAACAGCATTATTAGATTAGTAACACATCGAATCCCGGCTGCGGCGGCTGCATTTCCGATGGAGGCGGAAATGTATAAGCCCGTGTGCTCACATTTGGGTGCACGTTAAGGAACCCCCAGGTGGTCGAAATTTCCGGAGCCCTCCACTACGGCGTCTCTCATAATCATATGGTGGTTTTGGGACGTTAAACCCCACATAGCATGATGCTTGTCATGTTGCGACATGCAATTTGTGCTCGTAATGCCCCGCCATGCCGATTTTAGTATATTTGCGCTCAACTAAACGGCCGTGAGCACCCCGAGACCGTGCCATGAAAATCATACCATACATGATATACATGCCATCATTTACGACTTCGGACACACTGCATAGCTGCATCACATACTCCTCTTCCACCACACTAATTTAGATATATATCAAACTAACGAATTGGCCGCGATATCACTACGATCGTGACCTGTATACATGAGATGTCATGATTTTCACATTATTATTTCAGATCAACGAGACGGGCGCGAGCGCACTATGAGCACGGCACGTAGGTCATGCCGCAGATGACAAGCACGTCATGGTTTTCATCTTAACAACCTGTCATTTACGTTCATCACACCTCACGCACCAATAATTTTGGTATACGTCAAGCAAGCGAAAAGCGGGGCATGTAAAACATGACATGCCACTTTTTGATTTTCGTATCGCCACGTGCCATTTGCATTTAAAGTATGCGGTAAACTCTCGCTGTACCAATTTTCGTACACAGCAAAAGCTCATAAATTGGGCACTCGTTTATTCACATAACTAGATGGTCCGGCCATTTTTTCGTTCTCAGCCAACATATGTTGTTTAATAGCGCTGAACAGTCGTTCATTTGGGTCGCAATAGGAAATCGGATAATCCCAGGAGCCGTTGACGAAGGCAGCCGTCGGAGTGTTTGAGATGAAACGCATTGTTTGACCAACCGGTAAACAGAAATTCAATTTCCAGCAAGCAACGCACGCTGGGCACAGAAATCGGCAAACAGAGATAAGATTTACAGTAAGGCGCACCAACATTTATACATCTGGCATGGAGGTTTCCATCACTGTCATTGGCTCTCACGAAATGTTTAGAACAGCTCGAGTATTCGTGTACTCCGCACAATCTTGACTATCCACCGCCTATATAGTGTCGCGAATTCGCGACATAGCGGAAAGATTCGAGCAAGCGGGTCCCGATATACGTGCCGCCTTCAACGTCAGCTGTCAAGTACTCACGGGGAAAGTAGCAGCATGAAAAATCTAGCGCCGTCTCGTCTAAGGTATTTTACGCAAGGTACTATTGTGCTTTGAATCGTTCACCACTTTTTCTGAGCACACCAATTGTTTTGCCATCCACACGTACAGCTCTCACTTTCTTGTTTCTCGCCTGGGTGACATAAGTTTCTATCTTAATTGACATGTGGGGTTTAACGTGCCAAAACTACCATGTGATTATGTGAGACGCCGTAGTGGAGGGCTCCGGAAATTTCGACCGCCTGGGGTTCTCTAACACGTGCCTACAGCATTTTCGCCTCCATCGAAAATGCAGCAGCCGCAACCGGGATTTGATCCCGCGACCAGCGGGTACAGTAGCCGAGTACCTTAGCCACTAGACCACCTCGGGAGGGGCTTGGTTATATATTAAATAATTTTATTTACTTGACGTAAGCCAGCCAATAGGTGGCACACGACATGTTAAGTAGTTTCTGCAGTCCGTTTTTTTTTTGTTGCAAGGTCATCGCTTCTGTGGCAAATGGAGAATTTCCGACATACATAAAAGCATGCACTAAAGTTGCCTTTTAGATAAGGCTGACTGCGCAATCATTTAAATGTTGTCACTTAAAGCGCGCAAATGAAACCAATTTCATTTCGTTCGGCAGTTTCATAATGCAAACATAAAAGTGTTAATGAAATAATCTCAGACCTAAAAGTCAGGCTTCCCGCACGTTGCGACACAGTGTGCGTCGAGCGTTGCTATAGCAGCTTTTGTGACTCAACATTTACGCATGCGGCCTCAAAGTTGTCAGCGTACTCACTGGCGCTTGCGAAATCTCTGCAACGAACGTGACTATTCTCTCAATCTTAACGAAATAATTTGCCAGCATTCGCGGGGATTCGTAAACATTTCGTTGCGGTCTGCGCCAAGCATTTAAGGCACATCTTGAGGACGCAACTAGAATACACAGAAACAAGACAGTACACGCGCATGACAACATGAATTGAAATAACAATATCAATGTATTTAGAAGCCTATGCACAGAAGAGTTTCCCTTTAAGCTAAAAGTGACGAAACAATAAATTAATTTTGAATCTTAGTATGTAAGAAAAGGAAGTGTACTATTTGACTCACTGTACTTGGACTTAAAGCGACTGTGGACGAAAAAAAAAACGATGGTGATGATTCCTGTCAGAAACTTTCCGATGATCCGTGCGTACACAATGAGGTCGTACGTGAGTTCTCCTGCATTGACTGATAAAATCATATTGATTAGATAGAACTGTGGGGAGAACATTGCAGCAGGATAGGAAGGTGGGCTTGTCGATAATTGATAATCATTTAGCGAAACTGGTTGCAACGGAGTGAACACACAAAGGAAACAAAAAGGCGGCACACAGACCGAGCACTCCTGCTGTTTGTATCCTCTTTGCTTCGTGTGTGTGTTCCAACCCCCACCCCCCCTCGCTCCCAGTTCGCTGAACTGTGAGAACACCACATCCAAGAAGTTCGCGTATGGCCTAGTGGAGTAGCGATGTGTTGCTTAAATTGCAAGTTCTCATTTTCTGCGTTCTTATATATACTGTTTGTAGCACTGCGCATCAAATTCGGTGTCCATATTACAATCACGACAACGAAACGAAGAATTACAGTGTCACCACTTGGTTACCGATACTTATTCGAGGTTAAAAAAAAAAAAACTTTGGTCGTTTTAATATACTTCAACGTTTCCCGAGAGCTGGGCACTACAAGCGACCATTGGTCGAAACAAGTTGTACACAATACATATATGAATGTAGCCAGTGCATACTGGCTTACGTATACGTAAGCCAGTGTGCACTGACACAGTTGAAGCAATACTGAACAAAATTTTCGTTCCAAGATATTGAGACAAACTGCAAGATTGGGTGCTCAAATGTATAGACACAACCTTCATTTCTGGCAGCCCCGCCACGGTGCTCTACAGGTTTTCCCGCTCAATTTAATCCAAGCGCCGATCAAATTAATCTAGGCGCCAGTCAATTTAATCCAGGCGCCACTGAAATTAATCCAGGTGCCATTCATTTCAATCCAAGTGCCACTGAAATTAATCCAACCGCCAGCCGATTTAATCCGGACGCCAGTGAATTTAATCCTGATGACATTGTGACTTCAAAACGACCCAGAATTTTCGGGAATGCGTGGAGTGAATAGCTTCGGAGTGAATTTAACAGGGAAAAGCCATGAATGAGTCACTAGTGACACAATGTGACTCGCGCGACTGTATCACGTCTATCACCCGCGTAAGCACTAATCACACCTTCGACATGCATATCAAAGGCAACGCCGTCCACACAGTAATAACTTTATACTTATTAACCAGGCCAATGATCTCATCACGAGTGACTTAGGTGACGTCCTCACGCATGTCACCCACGCACACACTGTCTTAACCTTCCATCATGCATATCAAATGAAACGTCTTTGAAAGGGCGGGATCTTGATACATACCTAAAACTCGGCCAAGTCACCGGATCACCAGTGACTCAGGGGACGTCATCACAAATATCACCCGCGCACGTTATTTACTCGCCTGCCGGCATGCATGCCAAACGAAACGTCTTTGAGAGAGAAATAACGTGGTACCTATGACTCGGTCAGCTGACTTGATCACTTGTGATTTAGGTGACGTCATCACGCCTATCACCCACGCACGCAAAGTCTAACCTGCCATCATGTATACCAAACGAAACGTCTTCGAGAGGTTAATAAATTGAACTCTGTCAATCGGCCTAGCGACATGATCACTAGTGACTCGTGTGACGTCATCGCGTCTGACACCCACGCACGCAGTGTCTAACCTGAATTCATATATATCAAACGAAACGTCTTTGAGAGAGTAATAACTTGAACGCTGTCACAAGGCCCAGTGACGTCATCAAGCGACTGGCGCGACGTCATCTCTCCTAAGACTGACGCAAGCACTCTCTAATGTGCCTTCATGCATATCAAACAAAACGTCTTTGAAAGGGTAATAACTTGAACGCTGGCACTAGGCCCGGTGACGTCATCACTAATGACTCACGTGACGTCATCATGCCCATCACACACGCACGTGGTGTCCTAACCTGTCTTCATGCATATCAAACGAAACGTCTTTGAGAGAGTAATAACTTGAACGCTGTCACTAGGCCTGGTGACGTCATCACTAGTGACCCAAGTGACGTCATCATGCCTATCACACACGCACGCGGTGTCCTAACCTGTCTTCATAAATATCAAACGAAACGTCTTTGAGAGTGTATTAACTTGAACGCTGTCACTTGGCCTAGTGACGTGATCACTAGTGACTCAAGTGACGTCATCATGCCTATCACACACGCACGTGGTGTCCTAACCTGTCTTCATAAATATCAAACGAAACGTCTGTGAGAGTGTAATAACTCGAACGCTGTCACTTGCCCTAGTGACGTGATCACTAGTGACTCAAGTGACGTCATCACGTCTATCACACACGCACGCGCTGTCCTAACCTGTCTTCATGCATATCGAACGAAACGTCTATGAGAGAGCAATAATGTCATACTTATGACTCAGCCAGCCGACTTGATCACTAGTGACTTACCTGACGTCATCACGATTAACAGTCATGCAAGCACTCTCTAACGTGCTTTCATGAATATCAAACGAAACGACATTGAGAGAACATTAACTTGAAGGCCGTTGCAGGCAGTGTCTGCTAGTAAAAAAACTGACTTCTCGCGCTGCACAGCCGTTCACCAGCTAACCGGTATATGTGGGCACCAGATCGCGCGTTTCGAATTCAGTCAAAGGCGTCTTTACATGGCTTTTGTTTGACTTGACACTTTTCTTGACTCGAGTAGATGCGATGGAAGCAACAGTACATTCAAGCAGCAGTGGGGTACAACCGAACATCAGCGTCCCACCACTCGTTGAGGGCAACGCTTCTCCTTCATTCAATAAATAGGAATATTAAAGGCGAAATGACAATTAAGCATTTTCCAAACCATACTCAATTACGCAACATTCAACCGATACCCTGACCTCTCTGCGACGCATTTACTCCAGCTCGTCGTGTGGGTAGATGTAGGCGTCTTTTTTGTTGCTTCTCGTGTTTCGTAGAATGCCTTGAAAATGCGGGCAGCCAGGCCGCAATACTGTGAACGGACAGGCGTTCTACGCTAAACAGGCACGCCTATTCCAAGCACACTAACCTATAAGAAACGGCGTGGCGTAGAATGTGGAAAGGAAGGCACGAGTCAGGCACAGCATTGAATGGCGCATCAGCAAATGGTCATTTGCAAATAGCAATAGTATGTATCTCAAGTATGGGGACTGCCCTCTATTACAACGGATTTGTTTCACAGGATAACCAGATGAAATAATAGTTGAGCCGAAGGAGTGGTAGACAAATCTTTTTGTAGCAAGCTTTGGAGCAGGCAGACCGTGCGTCTTATGCTTGATTAAGGATATACAGCGTTATGACTATAGCCGAATTATATGCAAATGCCTGTTTCGTTTCTTGTGCTCCTATCGTGTCATTTTGTAACATGAGCACAAATTAGAGGACAAGGAGAGCTTTTATAGTGCTTTTAGAGTGCCTATATATGCCTATTTCGGACGTTGTAGCCTCAATTCGTATAGATGCCTGTAAATGCTTGTTTTCAAAATCGATGCCTATATAAACGCAAACCTCAAATTTAACCTCAAATTTTGCTTTCAAGTACCACTGGAGCCCGGTATTCATGTTACCCGGCAAAATATAGATTTCGGGACACTTTTTTAGATTTTGTGGGGTTTAACGTCCCAAAACCACCATATGATTATGAGAGACGCCGTAGTGGAGGGCTCCGGAAATTTTGACCACTTGGGGATTTCAGGACACTGTGGGGTGCAAACTACTACTTTTTATTTCACGAGTTACGTTTAGAACGGTCAAACCCTGAAGGCATTTTAGCCAAGAAGAAGGTAGATTAGGCTCTACACATGTATACCATCCATGTCGCGTCGTCTGCTCAGCCTCTTTCCAGTGTCCGCTCAGATGCATAGGGAGCAGGAGGTGCCTCTTTTCAGCGGCAGGAACATGAAGAATGAATGCGAAACTGTGGAGAGTCATCAGGGGAAGTAAGGAAGTAAATTGCAGATAAAAAAAGCAATATCTATGTAGATTTTGTTTTATTTGTCATTTACATGTGGTGCTTCACTGGGTCACCTGAAAATTTTTCCTTAGGCAGTGGAAATAGTTGCGTGTTCAATGAAGCTTTGTATCACTAGAATTTTTTATTTTGATCATTAGAAGCTGCGAAAGCATGATCTCAGGAGGTGAGCTTGAAACCTTCGCCACTAACTCCAAGTAGACTTCGTAAGTCCAATTCCTTCCCCGCTATTGGTATCAGAGTCACTCGGAGCTGGAGCATCACACGACGTGCATGAGCACGTCATGCGCGCGTAAACTACACTCGCATGAGATGCCCATGTCGGTCCGTGCGTGCAAGCAATGTTCTGCCGTCTCGATGTTCTTTTGTATTGTACTGCGAGTTTTTGTGGGATGGATCCCTACCTGCACACACGTTTGGAGAGGCTGGCATGGATAACGTATCCTTACCCCGATACACAGCGTCACACCGCTGCAACTTCTGTTAGGGACGATGCACCAAAACCACGCCTAGCGTTGTGAATGCTGGCCCCGACACAATGCGCCAACTGCGAGAACACCAACGCAAACAAAATGGACGCACCTTAGTCTCGCATCTCTCTCTGATATCAAATTAAATATATAAGGCGAATAGATTTCGTCTGTGTTCTAACATTTTTGTCAACTTTCATGCTTCTATTTAGGCAAGAGTTTGTACAAATTACACAGGTTGTCTCAAACAGTTCTCGCAGTGTCACGTACTACTTTGACATATGCAGGACCATTCTATCACCTTCACCATGTTGGGGCGCACGCCCATGAGATGAAGGTCAAGCCGTGTTCAGTTTGGCATATCACCTCTTTATGACGCGCGTAGTACTGCAAATCTTGGTAAATGAGATCTTGAGCGCCCAGTGCATGCATTCCTTTTCGCTTCTCAAAACTCTTGAATTTGTGTAACGACCCTTAACGTGTTCACAGACAGAAGAAAAATTGAGCCTGTGCGGTTAGGCCAAGTTAATAACGCCACAAAAAAAATCCTTCTGGCGCTTTGCACTCTGACTATTTGCGCACGTATCACCATCAAGTAGATATGACCACAGAAGGCTAGGACACATCCTATCATCCACTCCTCGCCCATGGGTGATCATCGGAGACTTCAACGCCCACCACACGCTATGGGGGAGCCCGAAGATCAGCGCAAAGGGTAGAAGTCTGATAACGTTTGCTTCAGACAACGAGCTGTGCTTGTTAAATGATGGCAGCCCAACATTTTTACGTGGCCCTGGATAGAGCAGTTGCCTTGACTTGGCTTTTGTTTCTCGAGGTCTCGTCAGATGTGCCGGATGGTTTGCGGACATAGAAACACATGGGAGCGACCACACCCCCACATATGTCAAGATCAGAGGATTATCACCTTGCAAGGTACGCGAAACTATCCAAAGAGTGGACTGGGCCAAGTTTGAATCTCTCATGGAAGAACGCTGTCAAGAGAACACATCATTTGACTTAGAAGAGGTGATCAAGTCCACAGTGCAAGACACAGTGTGCACCCTCACATGCTCTTCGAGAGTAACCGAATTTGATGTGGAATTTGAACGATTTCGGGCTCTCCGATGGCGTGCGGAACGAAGGTACCGACGCACGAAAGCAATTGACGATTTAAGAATCACTAGACGTCTTCAGAAGAAGATACAACGCCGCATAGACAAGCTAGAGTCACAACGTTGGGCAGCCTTCTGCGCGTCGATAGATCCCCGCAAGCCTTTATCACACTTGTGGAGGACAATAAGAGGGCTCCGGACAGCTCCCATTCAGCGGTCTCCATTCAAGGCTCTAGCCCTCTCTCAACAGAGATCGGAGGTCGACGTGGCAGAAGAGTTCTGTGCCAACTTATCTGGTCAACTCGCAGATCTCAACATTTCCACACTCTCGCGTGGTGGCACGACATCACACGATCACCACATGGACCAATTTTTTTCTATTCATGAGCTTAAAGCAGCACTGGCTTTGTGTACACGGACATCAGCACTCGGGCCTGATGGAATATCATACAGAGTACTGTGTCACCTTGGTGAGTGTGCGAGGAGTGCCCTCCTCGAGATATACAACGATTCGTGGCGAGAGGGCACCCTCCCAGTTAACTGGAAGACCAGCCGTTTGGTTCCATTACTGAAGCCTGGCAAGTCACCATCGGTGCTCACATCATACCGCCCGATTGCACTGGCTAGTTGCTTGGGCAAAGTGATGGAGAGGATGGTACTTGGACGGCTAGAACGGTTCCTGGAGCATCACAACATCTACCCGGACGCTATGACGGGATTTCGCCGTGGCCGGTCATCAATTGATAGCGTCATAGACCTGGTCAGCTACGTGCAACACGAAAAAGGCCGTAAGCGTCTCTGCGCTTCTTTATTTCTTGATGTTAAAGGGGCGTACGACAACGTCACACATGAAGCTGTCCTCACCGCTCTCAAGGAGGTAGGAGTGGGTGGTCGGATGTTTCAGTGGCTACGCAGCTATCTCTCTGAGCGATCCTTTTTCGTGAGAACCGAGGATGGTGACACTTCGCTACATTACAGCCACCGTGGTGTTCTCCAGGGTGGCATACTTAGCCCTGTACTATTCAACCTGACGCTAATAGCTCTCAATGAGCACCTGCCAAGTACTGTCAGATTGTCAATGTACGCGGACGACATCTGCGTTTGGACGTCTGCAGTAACACGTCTACAGCTGCGAGCGCGAATTCAGAGAGCTGCCACTCACGTTGCTATTTACCTCCATCAACGAGGTCTGGAAATTTCCTCTGAGAAATGTGCACTTGTGGCATTTACGCGCAAACCAATGCAGAACTACAGCGTTCTGATAAACAGCGAAAGGATACGTCACCTCCGATCATACAAGTTCCTAGGTGTTATAATTGACAGAGATCTTTCATGGAGCTCACATGTATCATACATGAAAAGGCGATTGACAGGCATTTGGCATTTGTTCAAGTTCTTCGCTTGAAAGAACTGGGGAATGTCCACAACTGCTATGTTGCGACTATACAGGATTCTTTCCTTGGATTCCTTCGGTACAGCCTACCTTTGTTAACCAACGCAAGTAAAACAAGCATACGAATGCCTCAAAGTGTCCAGGCTCAAGCAGCCGGGTATGTTAGAGCTTGCCCTAAAGTGCGTCAACAGCGGCAACTATCGCCATCACAAGGGACAACCTTATCAAGACCCACATTAATGTGGAATGCTGAGGACACATATACGACACACCTTGCTCGAACCTTGCAAAACATCCACCGACCCACGCACATGGGATAATAGCGAGCAACGTCGAAAAAGTTCGATTCACCTCCTGTCTAAATCCAAACGCACCTTCTTCTCGTCGACACTGGCAGCTCTGATTCGCACGTAACCCCAAGCAGTTCTGGAGGATCATTAACCCCAAACACGTAAACCCCTACAGTTTCCTTGCTTGACTCCTCAGGAACTGCTATTCCTGACTGCAAGGTTGCCGAGTCCCTTAACTCCACATTCTGCTCAGTCTTCAACCCCGCGAGCCAGACGATCGGCCCTGTGTCCCTTTCTACTAATTGCACTCTCTCTAGCATCATTCTTAGCCATATCTTCCAGCAGTCCCTCTCAACAGGTTCTGTTCCCCAAGATTGGAAAACAGGAAAAGTGGTACCTGTCCTTAAGAAAGCCTCAGATAACGCGTTTCGTCCAATCTCTCTTACATGTGTTTGCTCTAAAATAATGGAACATATCATTTACACGCACATAGCTAGCTTTCTGAAATCTGCAAAGTTCTTTCATCCCTATCAACATGGCTTCCAAAAAGGTCTCTCCTGCGACACTCAATTGGCACTCTTCCTAAGTGACATTAATTCTAAATTAGACATTAACGTCCCGTCGATGCTATTTTCATAGATTTCGAGAAGGCCTTCGACAAAGTTCCCCACAAGCGTTTGCTATCTAAACTTTCACATTTAAACCTTGACGAACATGTATTTGCATGGCTTTCAAACTTTTTAACTAACCGACAGCAGTTTGTCTACGCTAACAACAGTTCTTCATCCTTATCTCCTGTCCTATCAGGTGTTCCTCAAGGGACGGTCCTCGGGCGCTTACTTTTTCTCATATACATCAACGACCTACCAGACAATATTTCTTCAAGCATTCGGTTGTTCGCGGACGACTGCGTCATTTATCGCCCCATTATCGATCCCAGTGATAACGCAGCACTCCAGCAAGACCTAAGGAAGATATACGAATGGTGCAACAAATGGCTCATGGTGCTAAACGTTCACAAAACATCCATCATGTCATTCCACAGGTGTCACTCCTATTCCACGTACAAATATTTTTTAAGTGGCTCCGCTATATTTCCTGTCTCGTCCACTAAATATCTAGGTCTTCTTATTTCTCACGACCTTACATGGCCATCCCACATAAATCGCATTACCAGTGACGCGAATCGCGCGCTGGGCTTCCTCCGACGTAACATTAACCTGGCTCCGTCCACAGTTAAATTATTGGCCGACGAAACGCTTGTTCGCCCAAAGCTGGAATTCGCGTGTGCAGTCTGGGACTTACCACAAGCTAACTCAAGTACCATCCTTGAATACGTTCAGAACCGTGCGGCCAGATTCATCTTTTCCGATTATTCCTACCACACAAGCGTAACACTTCTTAAACGTAAAGCTAAATTGCCAAGTCTCAAAACACGACGTACAGTAGCACGATTTTGCCTCTTCCACAAATTCTACAACTCGTTATCATGCGAAAGCCTCCACATAAAAACTGCTCACCACCCATCGAATCGCCTCAACCACTCAAAAGCAGTATACCCACCTCGTGCACGCACGACCGCCTATCTAAATTCATTTCCTGTTCAGTGACAGCCACCGAATGGAACAGCCTTCCTGAAAGTGTCGTCACCAAAACAAACCCGACTCTGTTCAAAGCTGCCGTTGAAAAACTTCTGTACTGATTATTTTTGTGTCATGTATGCGATTATCCTTAGTGGTGTTATCTGCTTCGCTGGTCGGCATTGTATGCTTTTTATGCTTCATTGGTTGGCATTGTATGCTTTTTACTAACAGAGCGTGCTTGATATTCTTTCGTGATACGCTCGTGCAGTTTTTGCAGTTTTTGTTTTCTTTTTTCTTGTTTTCTTTTTTTGTGTTTGTTGATCAGTTGTGTAATTTTCGTGCTTCAACACCCTTCATGTAAAACCCCACTCATTGGGGTCTTTGAGGTACCTGTAAATAAATAAATAAATAAATAAACCTCTCGACATCACCTAGCCTCTCTACCAGTGGTCCGACCATGCACATCTTACTGCAAAACAGTGACCGCACATGGTGAGTCGATCCCAACTTCGTTCTCTCCTGCCGCTAGACCTGTGACTCCGCCATGGTGCCTCGCTCAACCAATTATTGATATTAACATACCTGGCGTCCAGAAAAAGGCCAATTTGTCGTCACCGGCTCTTAAACAGCTCACACTACTTCTCTTGTATGAGAAATATCAAGACTCCACACATATATACACTGACGGATCGGTTCAGCCGGACAGCTCTACAGGAGCAGTAGTGATACCAAGGTTGGCCACGACAATTAAATTCAAGACATCTCACGCAACAACATCAACGGCAGCAGAATTGGCAGCACTTCGTGCCGCGTTGCAATTTGTAGTTGATCAACCTACACGCAAGTGGACTATTTTCTGCGATTCGAAGGCGGCACTGCAGTCTCTACTATCAGCCTTACGCCGTGGACCTCACGAGCAGCTGGTACTAGAGATAGCAGAGGTTATACACCACCTGACTGAGAAAGGGCACCAAATTACATTTCAGTGGTTGCCCAGTCACTGCGGAATCATCGGCAATGAACGAGCCGATCAAGCTGCCCGCTCAGCCCACACAGAAGATCATAAACTGCGACTACCACTTTCTAGGACGGATGCTGCACGAGAGCTCCGCAGACTTGCTCGCCGGCAAACCACATCACAATGGAATCAGCCACACTTCAAGCATGCCCGACTGTACTCGCTTGACCCTACACTAAGTCTTCAAGTCCCGTCGAGGCTTTGCCGAGCAGACCAGACCCTGTTATGTAGGCTGTGGCTGGGCGTTGCGTTTACCAACGCCTACGCTTTCCGCATTGGTATGGCCGACACTGCAGCCTGTGGCGACTGTGGCAAAGATGAAACAATTCAGCATATTCTTTGTGAGTGCCTTGCGTATAGTAAACAACGACTATGCCTTCGCGAGGAACTCAACAAATTAGATAATCAACCTCTGTCGGAGCAGGGAATTCTGCAGTATCGTCAGGATGCGACTTCACAGAAGAGGGCCCTGAAAGCGCTACTAAACTTTTTGCGATCGACCGGCCTTACTGAACGGTTGTAGATAGGACGCCCTTCCTGTATGTGTTTTCGTTTTTTTATGAGTGTGCGTGCGTTTTTTTGTTTTTTTCTCTCTATCTACCCCCTCTTTCTTGCCCCTACTTCGCCGCCCCCAGTGCTGGGTAGCAAACCAGATGCTAATATCTGGTTAACCTCCCGGCCTTTCCTTTCTCACTCTCTCTCTCTGCGCATGTATAGCCCTTCTTAGCTATGGCACACAGAAAGAGAGCCAGAGGCAGTGTTCCTGTTTGACAACGCACCAGCGCACCGCCGCGCCGAACAGGCTGTCCTCGCGGCAAGCGACCACCTAGTCAAGTGGCTACCGCCATACAGCCCTTTCTTCAATCCGATTGAGGAGCTCTTCTCAAAGTTCAAGGCAGGTCTAAAGGGATTCCTAAGTGAGCGGAGGGATGCTCTCCTCACGACACCGGGAGGGATCTCCAAGAAAGAACATCGCCGTGCTCTGCTGGTTGAGGCCGCGGGGCGCTCTATGCAGCACATCCAGCGTGTCGACTCTGCCGCTTATGATAGGCACAATTACACTTTTGTAGAAGCTGCCCTCGACTGCCTTGATATGTAGAACACTGCTCAGCAGCACAACCACGGGTGCGTGTTCATGAAAACTGCTTTGCCTGTATAATAATAAATTTTGTTTCTCACGCACTTGCCCCAGTTCTCTTTCATCACCCATTTCATAACCAATTTAACGAGCTCGACGTTATTAGAACAACAATATTTTCTTGAAGTACGGTGGATGTTTTAACCGGGCATATTCTTTGCTCCGGCATTGTGAAAACATGTCAGGTAGGTCGTAACTATAGAGGCCAGCTCTATAGGCACTGAAAAACCGGGATTTAGGCACCGAAAGTAGGCGGCCAAAACACTGTTTTAGGCTTCCGAAATTGTGAATATAGGCACAATAAACTTTGTGAAAACTCAAATTTTCCAATAAACAGGTGCGGGATCTGTCTCTACGATATAAAAGGAAGCAAAAATGCTTTAGTGTATAATAGTACAAAAGCGTAATGGTTTAGCATAAACATGCGTTTTCCCGCGGGGTTCAAAGAAGGCAGTCTCTCCATTACTAGTTCAGCATGGTCAGTTAAGTGTGCACCGTCGAAGAAACATGCTTCTGGGTCTCTTTCTGGGGGGCATATCTCAGAAGGCCTACACATGCGCAAATAGTCAGAGTGCAAAGCGCCAGAAGGATTTTTTTGTGGCGTTATTAACTTGGCCTAACCACACAGGCTCAATTTTTCTTCTGTCTGTGAACACGTTAAGGGTCGTTACACAAATTTAAAAGTTTTGAGAAGCGAAAAGGAATGAATGCACTGGGCGCTCAAGATCTCATTTACCAAGATTTGCAGTACTACGCGCGTCATGAAGAGGTGATATGCCAAACTGAACACGGCTTGACCTTCATCTCATGGGCGTGCGCCCCAACATGGTGAAGGTGATAGAATGGTCCTGCATATGTCAAAGTAGTACGTGACACTGCGAGAACTGTTTGAGACAACCTGTGTAATTTGTACAAACTGTTGCCTAAATAGAAACATGAAAGTTGACAAAAATGTTAAAACACACAGACGAAATCTATTCGCCTTATATATTTAATTTGATATCAGAGAGAGATGCGAGACTAAGGTGCCTCCATTTTGTTTGCGTTGGTGTTCTCGCAGTTGGCGCATTGTGTCTGGGCCAGCATTCACAACGCTAGGCGTGTTTTTGGTGTATCGTCCCTAACAGAAGTTGCAGCGGTGTGACGCTGTGTATCGGGGTAAGGATACGTTATCCAAGCCAGCCTCTCCAAACGTGCGCGCAGATAGGGATCCATCCCACAAAAACTCGCAGTACATTACAAAAGAACATCGAGACGGCAGAACATTGCTTGCACGCACGGGCCGACATGGGCATCTCATGCGAGTGTAGTTTACGCGCGCATGACGTGCTCATGCACGTCGTGTGATGCTCCAGCTCCGAGTGACTCTGATACCAATAGCGGGGAAGGAATTGTACTTGCGAAGTCTACATAGAGTTAGTAGCGAAGGTTTCAAGCTCACCTCCTGAGATCATGCTTTCGCAGCTTTCTAATGATCAAAATAAAAAATTCTAGTGATACAAAGCTTCATTGAACACGCAACTATTTCCACTGCCTAAGGAAAAATTTTCAGGTGACCCAGTGAAGCACCACATGTAAATGACAAATAAAACAAAAACTACATAGACATTGCTTTTTTTTTCTGCGCTTTACTTCTTCTGATGACTGGCAGCCGGTTTTTGATGACTGGCAGCCGGTACTGGCAGCCGGTTTTTCGAGCCTCACCCAACTGCCGGAAGAGTCTAGAAAACCAAGGTGATCTAAGATCATCGAACGTGCGCGAAACCTGGTGACGTGTGCGAAAACGTCGGTGCAGTGCGTTGGAGACCATATTTGGGCATCGTTCACACTGTGCCCTCTCCGCATGCATTGTGTGGTGTCTTTCCCATCCTTCGTGGGTGAAGCACGTAGACGATGGAGCGTCCTATTGGCGGAAGCCGCGGACAATGTGCTCAGGGTTGGCAACGAGGCGCTATATAAGCCAAAGACTTTCGTGTATTTGAGTCCTACAGCTCAACAGTTCTCACGTACAGTTCTTGACTTCTCGTTCTCCTTTTCATTTACTAACCATGTAAATAAATTGTCGTTTTTACGAGCGCCTCATCTGACTATGTTCGACGATGGGTCCTAGGACGGGGGCCCGCTACCAAACTGAGACCCGCAGGATCCCATGAGTTGCAATGCCTGTGGCTACCTAAATCTAAGCGCGTGCAATTACACGATTATGGAATGAGCTCTTTCCAAATGGCATGGCAGAAAGGCTCACATCACATAAGCGTTCTTCGGCCCAAAAACGTGCCTGTAGTGTTTCTATCCTTTTCGCGACAATAACTGGGATAGTTTTATAACAAACACGCTTTTCTTTTTTCGTGGCAGCTTGAGGGTTCCGAATGATTGACCAGCAATCGTTAAAGCCAGGTCAGTACCTGAACACATGCGCTCCTTATCACGCACAAAAAAAATCACAGCATATCCACGAAGTGAATGATGATGAGTGGGGCGAAGAGTCCGTCCGTCCGTGTATTCATCTGTTCATGCGTCCGAATGAACGAACAGAGGCACGGACGGACGGACGGAAGCACAGACGGATGAATGGAAGCATGGATGGAAGCACGGACCGACAGACAAACGGACGAACGAAGGCATGAATGGACGGAAACACGAACGAATGGATGGACGGACGGATGGACATATGGACGGACGAAAGGACGCTTCGCCCCATTCATCATCATTCACTGAGTGGATATGCTGTGAAAATTTCTAACGCCACCTAGTTATAATATTCCCAAAATACGTACATACACAACGCAATCTACCTTCGCCCCTAAAAAAACGACAAAAATGTTATCGAAAATGGGCGCACCTTTGGCTTTTCGCCAGTGGAGGCTGCTCGCGCCGAAGTGAATTCATGGCGTGCCGGGCTTGCAGATGTGCAAGACGTTTATTTCCATTTTCTATTTGTGTTGCTTCTATGCGAAAGTTGGAGCTCATAGACCTGTTTTACGTACATCTGTTTGTTTTCTCGTGAAACGATCACACACAAACCTTTGACTACAGTGACGTCACGAATCAACACATGCATCTGTGTTTGTGCTTCCATTATCCAATAAACTTCGTATTGCGACTTTGCCGCAATACTTTGCTGGAACCTGTCTGGTTGCTCATAACACCGCCAGATGGCACTACTTGTCCAGGTCGTCGAGAGTTACTGTATATGCTACCTAAAGGTAGCTTATACAGTAACTCTATTCGGCGTGGCATTTAAACTGCTTGGAGCGGCCGCTTGATATGAGGCACGCACAGGTTTGTTCCTCATAGTACAGTGAATTTCTTGTGTCAAAATGGAAAATAAGTTTTTTTTTTTTTAATTATAAACCCTTCATTCACCCACAGGCTCAATAACTGCAGCGATAGGACGCTGTCAACACGCGGAGTGATATGCCAGGAAATACCAGTTAGAAATAAAAAGGTCGAGCTGAGGCAGATAAAGAAGACAAGTCCAAATAAAACTAAATAAAGAAAAAAGAGTCCTTTATCAGCGCTTCTTATCTCGGAGCACTTACGCGAGCTAGTCCCGATGTAAACTACGGTGCGACAATGCCCAATAAGGAAACGGAGGGCTAGCCGACTCGAAACACCGTGGATCCCTCCACCTCTGAGAGAACCTTCGTTATCTCTGCAGGGCCGTTACGCTAGCCTTGACGCCCACACGAGCTAAAGTGAACTACAAATTTCGTGCACACGAAATCACATCGAAGTAGGTGGTCTAAATTTCCGGAGCCCTTTACTACGGCGTCTCTCATAATCAAATGGTGGTTTTGGGACGTTAAACCCCACGAATCAATCAATCAATCACATCGAAGTGACGCCCAACGCACCACTCATGCACGCGCGGGACACGGCTTCGATAGGGGTGGGAGAACTTTTTGTCACGTAGGAATATCGCGACCCCGTTGCGCGCACTCGTTTCAAATCTGTGCTGCGCCGTGCGATAGGTCGCCGGCGCAACGCGAACGTATGACGTCAGCACCAACGGCGCAGCATCAAGGATAAAAGATATCGACATGAAAAAGAAACTGCACGCGCGTAAGCAGCGAATCCTCCTGGCTTGCCGATAAGATCCACACTGCGTGTCGGCACACGAACAATGGGTAGACATGGCGATGCTGTGTCACCTACTTGCCGTGTGCGGTATCGTCTGTTTAGCGGCAGCTGAAGCTAAAATGGACTTCCAAACCCGTAAGTTCTGGCTGACCCTGCCCGCTGAATCTATACTCGTGCATGGGACCTCATTTTAGCCGTATTCCGATAGGTTTCTGGCGCATGAGGCGACGCAGTACGTCAGTGTTGCCAATTCGACGCGTATCGATTCAAAAAGGCGTTGATACCGTGTGTGGCTGACAATATGGACAGGCTTTGTTATCGAATGCACTAAACAAGTCTAATTAGTGTGACATACATTCAAGAAGGCAATCGAGCTTTTTTGAACGTATATAATTCACGCGACGCGATGTATCCACTTGGAATAACATTTGATTGATTGATTGATTGATTGATTGATTGATTGATTGATTGATTGATTGATTGATTGATATGTGGGGTTTAACGTCCCAAAAACCACCACATGATTATGGGAGACGCCGTAGTGAAGGGCTCCGAAAATTTCGACCTCCTGGGGTTCTTTAACGTCCACCCTAATCTGAGCACACGGGCCTACAGCATTTTCGCCTCCACTTAGAATAACAGAGTAGCTCCACAAAATAACAGGTAGCAGCCGAACCATTGCAAATACTGGTGGCGTACGTGTCTTTGTGCAATATAGAGCCTCTCGCGGCAGACAAATGGTCCAAGTATGAAAGGGTTAACGAACCGCTGTTTACAACCCACATATGTTTGATCGTTGAAATAGCTAATCTAGCTTTCTCCTGCTATATAGCCCCGTCGACCTTCGACGCCGTCCGTTATCAAGAGGGGAAAAAACAATTAAAAAACGATTGTCGATTCGTCGGGAAACGACTCCGCTACACGTCAACTTTCGATGACTTCACGCTGAAAACGTCCGGGAAAGTTAGTGCAGGCAAACGTGCGCTGCCTAGGTGACAGCTCATCCAGACATATTGATGTATGGCAATGTCGCCAAGGGCCTCCTAAACGCTACTATAATGAATGAGGCCATGACGTTACCCATATTTTCGCGCCTAATTACACTGTACTCGTGTAGATGCAAGCTTAATTAGCTGGACGCACTGAAAACCTTAGTAGTCACGTGGAGGCGAATACTATAGGGGTGTGCGAATGATGAATGTTAGAACCAAATCTAATTCGAGTTGAAATAATGACGACGTCCGAATGCAATGCGAATACAAATCATATACCGTTTGAATAGCTTTCGAATACTAAGGAAACCTTTTAAAAGCAGCCCTACAGACTGGTAAACTGACAATTTTCGAAACAGCAAAACATTTTTATAACATTTTCACACAAATATTCACAAGCTTTAACGAAGGACCATTATGGTCACCTCCAAATGACACAAAAAAGAACACACAACTATTTAAACTGACGCAACCTATATAATGCACAGCGGCAACTAGAGCCTCCTTTGAAGTTTGTTACAACAGTATGCCGGTTGAAATACAAAAGATATTACAGCATTCAAAGCGGTACTTTGTCAACTCCTTCTATATATATATATATATATATATATATATATATATATATATATATATATATATATATATATGACTTGGGGGAGACAGTGCACATCGCGGTATTGAATGCCGGCTGCGGCTGCTGCGTTTTCGGTGGAGACGAAAATGCTGTAGGCCCATGTGCTTAGATTTAGGTGCACGTTAAGGAATCCCAAGTGGTCTCGAAATTCCTGGAGCCCTGCACCACGGCGTCTCTCATAATCATACGACGATTTCAGGATGTTCAACCCCGCATATAAATCAATGGCGAAGACAGCAGATTGATCCCACTGTCGCTTCGGCGACACTATAGAGTTGTAAGCAAAAACGCATTCATCGTTGCGAAACAAGAAGAAATCACTGAGGGCCAAATATGAAAAATGCGCTAGATGGGGCCCCACTTCGTCGTAGCCCAGTTCGACCAACTTGGCCGCGGCGACGGCGCAAAGTGAGCTGGCGCGTTGTCATGGCGGAGGTGCACCGTTTTCTCAGTGACCGTGTGTCTCGGCGTCGAATCGGTCCACTAATTCAGCGTGGTAGGATCCTGTCATCGTTTAGCCCTTCTCAAGATAGTCGACGAAGATAAAATCCCTGAGAAGTCCAGAAAATGGTGGCCATCGGCTTTCCCGTCCGATGCGACAGTCTCCGCCTTCTTCGAAGCAGGTTCTCCTGGTGCAGTCTACTGTTTCGACTATTTTTTTGGTCTCTGGACTGTACCAGTGGATCCATGTGTTTCGTTGACGGTCAAAAAAAAAAAAATTCCGCCATATCCACGAAGTGAATGATGATGAGTGGGCGAAGCTCCGGAGGTAAACCTGGTAAACCATGAATCCTATGTACATTTTGCCCACTCGATTTTATTACGTCGCTCCCCCTAGCGTACGTCGCCGCACTAAATCGAACGATTGCCTTCAACCAATGACACGCGCCATATGTGACATCATTCCTATTTTATAAGATCTCGCGTCTTTCATCAACTACAAGTACCGCTTTCTAGTTTATAACATCTTGCATCTTTTCATCATCAGCTACAAGTACCACCATCTAGTAAACACTACAAGAACTAAACGAGAGGTGGCTACATACAGAAGACGGTACCGCCATCTAGTGAACACTACAAGAACTAAACTAGAGGTGGCTACATACAGGCTACAGGGGACGCACAGCCCACGCCCTAAGGAGCTTCGCCCCTAAAAAAGAACGACACAGGAACTCCATCATATTACGCTTAAACAGTCTCCGACACTGTTCTGATGTGGTCTCATGGATGCACTTGTTGTCTGCAGTGAGCAAACACGGCATTCATCGCGCAGACAGCCCGCTTGTGCCAAATATTTCATGCAGGATATGACTCCACATGGTCTCTTGAGATGCCTATGTGCTGTCGCAGCTATCTCGTGCACCTCCAGTCGGCAGCCTGCAAGTATACGAGGTCGTACAGTTTCGCCACGCTATCTGCCGTGGTAGCTGTTTGCGGGGGGCGAGGCTCATCAAAAACCTACTTCCAGCCACGTTTTTAATCTCGTTGCATCAATTTCAGAAGGTTGACATCGAATGAGAGGACTCACCGTGGACGGCATCCAGTCGCTCTTAGATTCCACTGCGCGGTTTCCCTTCCAAAAAACAAGAATCGAATAATCGACCAATGATTGCTCTCTTTCAATTCTTCAATTTCTCACACACGAAAATCGTCTGCTTCTTCGGGCAGCCAAAACAGAACCACGAGGCCGATTCATCCGTATCTTTGTAAGCGTCCCTTCAAGAGAGCGTACTCAACATCAGTATATGTCTCATGCGATAGCGTCGCGCTCTCACAGGGAGGCCAAGTACTTATCGGACCACCCCCGTAACCACCTCGCTCTATCTTAACGTTTCCTTCGTGGTGTTAAGGTTGACGTCACCTCTAACATCATGAACGAATACCACTGAAGACATCCCATTTTACAAAGAGAACTGGCTGTTGAAGTCGGTGTAGTATTTGCTCCCTTTCTAACATCAAAGATAAAACAACGAAATTGACGTTGAAATGTATGGTGCTTCATTCGCACCTCACATACTGCAACTTAACTTGGGGCACATGTGACAAGACTGATCCATGCACAAAAAAATATCGCAATGGAACAGAAAGCATTAAAACTTTTAGAGCAAGAAGACCAGATAGCCATAGCAATTTATTTTCTGCTTTACATGTATTATGCTTCAGTGAATGCTGCAAACTTAAACTGATGGGTCTTATTTATAACCACATAAAACAAGATTTCGCTTCATTCAGCAATATGTACCTAACTCGGGACATCGAATATAACTGCGAAGGACGTCGCTTGTTTCAACTGGATCTATATTATGGAACGCAATCACTTGACCTTCAAATAGTAGACATATGTAACAGTTTTTCTTCTGTTGTTGAGTTATCACAGATAAGCAGATCTTTATATTACTTTAAAAATAAAGTAAGATTTCTCTTTGATCTGCAGGATGAAGCGCTTCTTTTCTCGATGTGTATGTACGTGCGTTTGTATTTTACCACTTCCAATGTCTACTTTTGTTCTCTAATTGTTCTATACTGCGTTTCAAGTGTATAGTTGCATATATTGTCTGCTCTATATAGATTTGGATATTGAATTCTTTACGGTGATGTTTTTGAATTGTGCTGCACAGATATTTTCGCTTACTTAACGCTGTCCTTGTTTTGTTTTGTTCACGTGCCGGCATATAGGCCTAGTCAGGACAAGTTACGTTGTTTCCTTTTGCCTGATCTCGGTGGCATGCAACTATAGCATGCCAGAATAAAGATTATTATTACTATTATTATTTGTTTCAACTGCGCAGTGTACATGAGCGACACCTGTCGCACAAACGGTCGTGAGCCGATGCGGTTTAAACTTTCAAGCACGGGCAACCTCTCCGTGCTCACGGTCCGGTCCCAGCGCGACGACTCCACCCCGTGGTGGGACATTTGGGGAAGCTGCACGTCCACTCTGCTAGTGACCAGTCCACGAAAATCGCGGATCACAATGACCATCGAGGAACTGGACATGTACTCCGACCCAAAAGAGAACTACTGCATCGATTTCCTTGATGTACGTGACTTTGCCGCCATTTTCTCTTCTTCGAGAAGGTTGTTCACCACACGACACGATACTGTGTTCTTTACAGAGTAGGCTTAGCTGGTTTATGAGTCATGAAGACGCAACAACTCGTTTAACACAAGCCGTCGCTTAACAGCTGGAGTTATGTTTCTCACAGTGATTATTTAAAATGGTCTTCTGGCGCCAGCCCCTATAGCAAGAACAATTGAATTTTCTATTGGTCCACTATAAAATTGCTGAACGCTCTAAAATGAATGCAGTTGGTTATATAAGCTGTATAGTGATCTTATTGAAACCTTTGGGTACTTATAGCCGCCACTTATTAGCATTTTATTGAACCAATAGAAGTGGTGTTGGTCAACATGGTCGAAAATTTCTATATGAGCCTCTGATATGTACCTACTGATTTGATTATGTTGTACAAGCGAATAGTTTAGAAAAAAAAACTGGTCTTGACATGGGTGTAAATGTCTTTACCAGTCCTCTAATTACCTCCAAGGTTCGGTATCTGAACTCCCTTGTGAGTCGGTTCTGCGGGTCCCTGGACGACACCTACCCAAGGACGTTCGCTTCAGTTGGCAACAAGCTGTACCTCAGGTGGAACTTTTACACAGCCTCGGCTAGCACGAGGGGATTTACCGTTCTACTCACGGCCTTCACAGAACCAGGTACGCTGTGCACACACGCGGTTGGCAGCGTCGCCCTGGTGTGTTCTTGCAGTACGCGCGTGGCTGTTTAAGAGAACGCCTACATAAATGCGAGGGCACATATTCCGAGAGGGTTTACATCATTGTACAACTTGTGGCTTTAGAAATGCACTTTATGACCATCAAATCTCTATTCTCAATGCACAACTCAGGATCCCCCTTACCCTGGACACTGCTAAGCCACCCACGGCTAGGCATGGAAGGGGGTGTATAAAACACCAATACGAAAGGTATAGATGTAGACAGCACAAGCGCTTGTGCTCTTCACGTCTCTCTCTTTAGTATCCATGTCTTATGCACTACCCATTCGAAGTGCACCTTTATCAGCCTGGCGAACTTGCGGCACATATCAGCTACATTCGGTTATGCAAAGAGTCAGGCAAATGTCGCCATATTCAGATTTGTGCTATATATGGCACATACCCGTATATAGCATTGCAGATATGTGCCGTATATGGCCCTGTAGGCCCAATTCCTGATATGGCTCAAAGACTATAGTTAGTTGGCCTAGCTGGAACTTGCCTAAAGACATATTTCAGCCCCGAACTACACATATACAAAGAACAAAGAAATTGCCCGTCCTGTCACTGTTTTTTTGCTCTGTGTATGTGCTATTTCGCGGTGTAAATATATGATTAACACAATATGACAAGGTCATTGTATGAATGCACGCCGCACATGGCTTTATAACCCAAATTTTACATAAAGCTGTGCAGTTGGAAGATTTAACGTAGCGATGGGAGATCTCAAATTATTTCGTTAAAATTTGAATTTCGTAAAATAGAGAAAGGGATGTTTTTGTCCTTTAAAATATGAAATTATTACGTAGCGGCACCCTAAAGCTCCCACATCAATGTTGCTGTTGTAAACCTATGCGTGTGAGCCTGAGCTCTCGCGACCCTTATATTATATATATATATTGGGCCACTGCACACCAAAACTATCATTCTAATTTCATTTCAGTGAGCGGTAAAAACTGCACCCCTGCTGATTCTGCAAGCGACGCTCAGTTCCTTTGTGCTAACGGTCGCTGCATCGATGCCAGGTGGCGCTGCGACAAGCACAACAATTGCGGCGACGCATCGGACGAAAAAGGTTGCAGAGGTGAGCCTGCGGTATCATGAACGTTCACTATCCCCAAGAATGCGGAATCGCGCTGCTACGGGCGCGACTGGAGGGCTGCATTCCACGTTGACCCTGAAATTTCCTCAGATAACGCGCTTAATCACGTGACCGCGCACTCGTTTCCACACGGTTTCGTTCAGAAATTTCGGTGTCAACGTGCACCGAATGAGGAACAACACGACGACGGCGAAAATCGGCCAGTATAATCTATATACACAAAATGAAGGCCTATACATAAACGAGTTCAACGTGGCGAAATTGTTGATATCGCTCGGAATTTCACTTTACACAACTTCATGAGAACGTGTACCATCATGAACTTTCGATCTCAATATTCAAAAGCGTTACTCGTGATTTCAATATAACCAAGTTTCAGTGCTGCCCCACAGGAAGATCAATTGAGATGATAAATCATGAATGATGTCTGACATGATGTGCTCCAATCTAATCTTCTCTTTTGTTTCAGACGAAGACAGTTTCCTGGTGATCCTGAGCATCTGCGTATGCACCTTAGTAGTCATCGTTTCAGGCATCACGGCCACAGTGATTTGGATGAGGTTTAACAAGCCTCACAGTCAAGGCGCTGCCCTCACAAGCGTGCAGACAGCCTACAGCATCCCCATTAACTCGGACAGCTCACACACAATTCGGCCATACAGTCATCAACGGTGTAACACGGGCACGGCAGTATTGAGGTCATCCGGCAATTGCCACTAGGTCATGTAATGGGCAACGTACGACATCGTGCAGAAGTGGATCCGGCCACTCATTTCAAGGGGGGCGGTCGCCTAAAGTAACACCGAAGAGGGAGGTCGTGGTCATGACTGTTTTTACTAGCAGAGAAACCCCTCACAGTGATTTCACTCACTCGTCATGACAGGTGATTGGAAATGGACTGCGAGCACTTAATGGAGGTAAGGGGGGTGCTGACAGAGTTGGAGGGGGGGCTATCGCCTCTACTGCCGCCCCCCTCTGGATCCACCACTGGACTCCTGTCAGCGATACCGTCTTGCGTCGCAGAATTATGCGAGCCACACGCAGAGTTTGTTGCAAGCACGAGACCCAAGGCTAGTTTTTTTAGCAAACGGTAGAGATAGGGCTTGTACGTGTATTTTTGTGTGCCACTAGTCGACTTGGAGGAGCTACTTGAATACTCGAAGCAAGCGCTCAATATAAACTGTTCTACCAGCAAATAGGGAAGACTTGCAAGATGCGAACGTAGACAATTTTGTTGTACTATTTATGGTCTAGGACACCAGAAATTACATAGTGCAACTTTTCTTTGCGATGGTTGTGCCAGATGGCTGCCAAAAAGATGTCAGTGCGAACAGTCATGTGGTCATGGCTTATAATTTTTCAATATAGTTCTAGGGTTTAATGTGCCAAAATCACGTGTACGAGGCACAGAATCTACAAATTCTTGGCCACAAGGCATTCTTCGATGTGGACATAAACCAAAGGCATACAAGTGTTTTTGCAGAAAGGCATCTTGAAGGGCCAGTTTATCCATCCAGTTCTTGTGCTGTTCCCCTCGGCAAGCGTTTTTGCATTTGTCAAAGGGATCGATTTATATGTGTAGTTTGAAGTCCCAAAACCGCCATATGATTACAAGAGATGTCGTAGTGGAGGGCTCTGGAAATTTTTGAGCACCTGGGGTTCTTTAGGGTGCACCTATATGTGAGCATACGGGCCTAGAGCATTTTGGCCTCCATCGAAGGCTGGCTGTCGAGTGTGTTGTACCGTGTACTGGCGCGACGTGCCGTCTCGACGATATAAAGCAGGGGCCCTACGACACCTAGGAGTCTTAATGTGATAGTACGAGAGCTCACGCTCGACGAAAAACCTGTCTCGGTTAAAACTGAAGTCCCGGCTTTTCACATCTATTCCAGAAAAAAACTTCGCCGAGTCGGGTTTGGTGGCCCAATTAGTTCGAACAGCCACCACAGTCGGGATTCGATCCCGCGACTTGCAAGTCAGCAGCCAAGTACCTTAGCCACTAGACAACAGCGGTAGGGCTATTTGTCAATGGGAGATGAGGCCCTGCCCAGGAGGCAACAGGCGTGAACGACAGTAAACAAGAAAAACACGGACGACTTCGAAAAAAGAACTCAGTAATATATTTTTATTCCGGCGCGATGCGACGTGCCACTTTCAATATCAATAAATAATAAAACCATCGTCAATCTCTCAACGCATGAACTGCAGCCACTATACAGATATTTCGTGCGTGGTGTGTACCCATGCACAAGATAGCAAAAAATGCACGTACACAACTACAGTCTCGTGTACAATATTCTGCGTGCCGAGGTTTTGTGAACGCAATGAAAACAAACCTCTGAAACCGGCGCCACACAATCTTTACACAGGGAAAAAGTCTCTCTCCCCCTTTGCCAAATGGTAAAACTGTATATATGCACTTGTAAGACCCAAAAACCCTGGGCCCAGGTTTTTACGCAGAAACACGACTACAGAATCTTCATCCGGCTCCGTTCTGTTGAATGAAGGCAACATACACTAAACCAGTGGTAAACACAAAACTGAGTAGTGTCAATACAAATAAAGAACATCTTACAATCAAACTGCCTTCAGATCTAGTGGTAACTATTATGGGTGCAACGTTGCCTTCATGTTGCTTCAATTTCAAGGTTGTGCCAAAGCGCAGGCTGCTAGGGAAAGAACATCTTACAACAAAACTGGCTTCAGCTCTAGGCACTATGTTGTACGACAATGTTCAGGGTGGAAATAAAGATTATCACAGGGCTCTTCTTATAGCACAGCCTAATGTTAATTATCTCGGCATGCTTTCATGAAAAAAAAAAGCACTTTTTTCTTCGCACCAAAGGTGCCACCTACGCATAGGTTGCATAGAATGGCTAAAAAGTTCTTGTGACAATTGATCAACTGCTTTATGAAAGAACAAAAAAAAAGCTCGACAGTTTTAACATCCAAATGTAGTAACAAAAGGCTACTGCACGATGGCTGCCCTCTTACATCTGCTCAAGACTTTCCTCCTCCATGACAAACACCTCATTACTCCCTCGCATAATTGATAGAGACTGCTGTATTGCAGCAACCCGCTAAAGCCCCTATGATGTCTTTGCTAGGTGCTATCCTGCTGCCATACCAGTTACTTGGACAACGAATCAGGGCTCTACATTCACACCATTTGAAATATTACACTAAAGCATCAACAATATCAGGGCTGAACCACACCTGTGACCTGCTGCCTCAATCATCAACACTATCCAAGCAGCGGGCAATGGGACTTGCAACAAGACTTGAATATAGTGTTGACAGGGTTCAAACAAATTCCCCGCGTTAGACAGGGAATCGTTTCAACTCTCGTTCTTCGTAAGCGGTGTTCAAATGCACATTTTGTGTACTACTGTTCACACATTTTGTTCACTGCCATGCATCGTTTGCGATAAGAGCAAGCAGAACACCAACCATATCGACTGGAAAAGATAGTGTCTTTTGCCTATCAAGGCAAGAAGCCAGTATCAAGGAATGCATGGTGGATTTACTTTTCTGTAGAAAAATGGTGGTAATGTCTCTTCAGATGAGAAAAAATCAATACTTTTTGTTGGGCACTGAACTGTACTCGTGCTTCATTTTGAACTAAGCATGTAAGTAACCAGAGCCCACCCAGATTCGACAAAGTTGATTACGAAATGGCAACATTTTTTTTTGCAGCTTTAGTACACAAACAGTTCGTCTGTTTATTCTTTAGAACCACTGACACATGAATCTTACCAAAGCAAGGATTTACCATAGTTTAAAGTCCCTTATCTGCTCAAAGAGGACAGTGTGGAGCCAGCCTGGAGTAATGCAATTAGCTCTATAGGAGTACCTATACATCACTAGTATGCACTGTGAGGCATGAGAAGTTTGCCGCAAGGCACATCAAATCATCAGGCATTAGCAAGAACGAGCACACCCCGATCATTTCTCTTGCACACTATAGCTACTCCACAAATGCTTCTAAGCAAGGCAGTGTGGGAATATCTATCAGAGCGAAAGCTAACGTCGGTTGTGTTTTCGGAAAGCTAGTCACATTACCACAAAAATGGCTCTTTGAAAAGACTCCCCATTTCGACTACCTGCTGTATCACATTCATGAAAGTCTATTTCACAACCACTTCTCATTAACAAAAATCTAGACTAGTTAATGCGTTAGCATGACACCTAAGCAAGACTCGTGCCTTGACTGTTTCACCAAATGGTGAAATTGGCAGTGGTGAACACACAATGCGAATCCGCTAGTGATCACGGCAATGCTGCCAATCTCACAAGCCCCCTCGGAAGTCTTACTGCCCTTGAATATTAGGTGACCCCAAGAGTAAAGCTATTCGGAGCTAAGGCTGTGGCTGTGTTCAACGTGTAGAGTCCAGTCAACATATGGCTGTACAGACTGAAAATGATCATTGGCAACTACTGTGTCTAAATCCAATTATTGAAACAAAAACAAAGTCAGGCAAAGAAACTACTGGGCAGCAAGCAAAGCAAGATTCCCATACATCAACAACAAAAGGGTAGTCCACAAGACGGACACCACTTTTGCTGTGCAGGCATCTAAAATCAAGTTGTAGACTAGACAGCCCAGTGGGATGGTAGTCTACAGAGCCTGCACTGAGATGACCGGATATTACGTCTTCCGCCGCAACAGATTATTCAGCGAAAAGGTAGGCTACTATCTTGCTGCAAGAACACCGGGCACAATACTATGAACGAAAACGGCAGCAGCCAGTATTATTCAAAACCCGCCTGTACCGGTCAGTATTGAAACAAGTCTGGGATGAACTACCCTGTTCATTAATAAAAACATGCAGTTTAAATGACCAAAGAAAAAAGCTGGAGTCTGATTTGGTATGTAAAATCGTTCATAGAACGTTTGCCGAAATTTATTGCATGACTTTTGCCGAGAGCTGCACATCACAGAAATGGCTCATTTTGTGAATCTATACTTTCAATGCAAGGCTTTCGCATCAGGGCCATTCATGCCAGGACAATGACGTGAAGACCGCCACGCATCAAGACCGTCACGTCAAGGCCATGCACTGAAACAGAGACTAATAAACAAGCAACACGAAAGTTTTATAACTACACTATCGTTACATTGCAGCTGCAGAAAATAACACACCTGTAACTAGAAACAAAGAAGCAAATTACAGTAAAATGTCACATTTATGTCACAAAAGCAAGACATGTTCTTATTTTTGCAATTGTGAGCCCGACTAGACATTTCAGAAGCCATCGCGAAAAAGTGATAAATGCAAAATAAAAACCAAACTGAAATAAGAGACTTAATTGTGATGACAAGCGTAGTGTGTTCATAAAAATATTGTGCCATATACATATAGCTTAGGGCTTTACACGAGCAGAAGTCACACGCACTAAAGAACATTGCTGTAATGTGCAGCCAATTAAGGCCACTGAAATTCCGAAATCCCACTGGTTCATACCATTAAAAAATCTAAGAGGTGAGCCATGAAAGCTTGAGTAATTGCATGGCATTTTGTTGCAACTGATGCGGATACTTGTCGGCACCTAAGCACACCGGGGCTTGTTTGAAAGTGGTCGTGCAGTGCAATAATGCTACAGAGACTCAATATCACATTGAAAGTTCACTGATCGAGAGACCCCAGCCTTTTGGGATACCCCAAGATAATCTTTATAGCATATTCATATTTTAGGTAGGAAATAATACCTGCAAGTAAAAGACACGAGAAAGCAATTAAAATTAACTTTTCAGCGAGTAACTGCATTTCAACATTCAACTCAAATATTACGCACACATAGGAGGGCTGTGCTATGGAAATAAAATGAAATGTCATTTTTGGTAAGTTCAAAATGATCAGTGTCACTATGTCATGCACCATATGAAATGTTTTACCGGTGCTTCAGGACTTTAGCATGATTATTCAACAGCTGACAAAAATAAAACGCAAGAAATTTTAAAACAATACTAACGAAAAACAAAACAAAACAATCACCAGTGTTACAGGTTAAGTGGAATACTGCGCTCGTAGGGGCCAAATTAGTCCAGACTACACAGCACATCACTCTGCAATACAATAATGCCAACAAATTTTGATGTGGCCTTTGAAAGTCAGTTAAATGTTCTCAGACAACTGCCGTGAAACTAATTACTCTCTTGAGCACAAAATGAATAATGTTTGAGAAAGACAACTGCGCAAAAGGGGAGGCGAAAGTTCACTTGACTTGGAAATACCAAAATTTGATTGACATTCAATATGCTGAGCATGCTGCAGTGTTTAGAGTTTCTGTATTTGTGTGGACTGTTGCGGCGCAATTCAGCGAACTTTATTTACTTTTGGTGTACAAATGTTTTCGAAAACACTGAAAAAAAATTTGAATTGAATGGGTTTCCTAGGCATCTTGATAAGCTTTCTACAAGTAAACTGTACTCCACACTAATTTATTCACAGCCATTCATTGACATCCATGATAAACCTTGAATTCGGGCAATTTTTATACGAAAAAGTGTTGAGTCACTGTTGAGATCTAAAATCTGAAGCCAGTTTTCTGTACCTGAGATGTCGTAAAGGTGGGAGTGGGTATGGGTTGGCACAGGTGTTGGTGCTGCCACTTTTTTTAAAGAAAAAAAAAAAAAGCCGGCACCAACGATGAGTCCAGTGGAGCGGCTAGAGCGACGTATAAAAAAGAAAAAATTTAAAAATAGTAAAGCGGTTCAGAGCTGCTGAAGAAGTGGCTGAAGATAGTCTCCCTCTTTCTAAACTGCAGTTTTAAAAAAAAGTTTGGGAGGCAAAAAGGTAGGAGGCACGTAAAATTCAAACTTGTTTTTGGTGCGTTCTGGGTCATTTTCCCCTAGGCGCTTCCTTTGACACAAAAGAGATGTAGACACAGTTTGTGCACCGGGACGCAGCACGTCTCTATTGTTGATGGAGAGAGAAAATGTTGGGGTTCGATCTGGAGCCGGCAGGACGAATTCCCGTCACTGTCTTCACCACCGCGGAGCAAATGCACTCCTCCCGCTACCGGTATATAGTCAAGTCACTCTGTTTATCACTAGTGTCCTTTTTGAAGAAGAAAAAAAAAAACACTAGGCAGTAGTGTCGCGATCCTGGGTGGCCTGAAAATGAAAGAATGAGAGGAATGGTTACAGCAGAAAACGACTGCAATGAAAAGCATAACAGCAAACAGCATAACAGCTGCTGGGAGAAAAGCATAACAGCTATTTGAAACTACAGTGGACTCCCATTTAACAAAACTCTGTTAAACGGAAAAGCCGCAAAAACCAAACTATCTAGGCATATTTGGTTGGTCTCCTATATATTAAGCGATAAAAAGTTTTGGGTAATCGGAACATTTTTCGTAGCTTACATCGGCTAAATGAAACTAAAACAGGCAAAATCCATGAACGGCAAAAGTGGCAACGGCAGTCTAGCAACCTTAAAACAAATGCCAAAGCTAGCCTAGCCAAGCCAATCCAGCGATCAGCCTCGAGGAACTTGTAGCTGAAGTTTAAGGTGAGGACCTGTGCTCAAGTGGTAATGAGATGCGTGAAGCAGAGCACATTTCAGTGGCTGACAGTGCAGCGAAAGATGCCGTCATCCTGTTGCAGCACTACTTTGAACATAATGGTGGCACAGAGTTCCTGTCCAGACTTTGAGCAATGCACTCCTACCGTGCGAGAAAGTGCTTGAACAAGGCCAAGCAAATTGTTATCATCTCCTTTTTTCCGAATTGGCAATATCAGAAACATTTGTTTTTTCTAATCAACTATAGTAGTATTGTGTAGTTCTAAATGTTTCTGTTCAGCCAGCCACAGCTGGTGCTTTTGAAATAAAGTCATATTTCATTCATTTTGTGGGCTTTACTTAAATGAAACTTCTCAAAAATAAAAAATTCTTTCCCCTTCAAGTTCTGTTTAATAGGAGTCCCCTGTAGTACAGCATACAGCATTGTGGAAATGCGCCATGTGTCTCAATGCGCAAGCTTGCTTGCACATGCTTGACATTCTTAAAGGGCCAGTTAACAGACTTTTTTTTTTAAACCTCCCAAACAAGCTCTGGCATCTTTTCTACGCCAGGCCAACCTCCTTCCTCGCGCAGTGATGTCAACTCGGCGATCGGCGATGTTGACTTCATTGGTTTAGACAAATCGTCGAGTTGTCTCCTGCGTCACGTCGCCGGATCCTAGAGTTGATGTCACTGCGCATGGAAGGAGGTTGGTCACACGTAGAAAAGATGCGTGAGCTTGTTTGGGGGAGTGTAAAAAAACGTCAGAGCCTGTTGACTAGCCCTTTGAAGGTGTTCTGTTGCATGCGCTTGAGGCCACACAGTGTTGACAGCCTTTGATCTTAGAGGCTCAGAGCGATTTGCACATAATATTTCATAATTATGGAAGTGCCGTAGTGCTTTACAGAGTTTCAATGAAACATCTGTGAGTCGCAGTGAAGCATTTTAACATGCACGCACTGAGGGACGGAGAGAACTGCATACCTGCCAAATTCCAGGATTCTGAATCCGGGAGACTTTCGCAAATAGGGGTGGAGAGGGGGGTCAGCACGCTGAATTATTTCCCCCCCATTTTTCGGCACCAAAAAAAAGAACATTGCGCAAAAACAAAAAGAGGGGGGGGGGGGGGGGGGGGTGTTCCCAATCGCAAGCGCCAACATAAGCATTGCGGTCTTATGACGGTTTGAAGGGGCCGAACACACGAAGTAGGTTTCCCACTAAGGTGAAAGCCTCAAAGGGAGAGCGCAAATATTCCCGAAATTTCACATCATAAAAACTAGCAAATTCTATTTCCGTCAAAACAACTTGCATGTGTCTTCCTGTGACACACGTAAACGGACAGGACGGCAAAGCTGGCTGTCGCAAAGCGCGGGTCAAAGCTTTGGCTTTGCTTGCTTGCTACTAGATTCTTTGGACAGGAAGGCCGAAACGCTTGTAGCCTTTTTTTTTAGCTCTTTACTGCTTTTAATTTACCGCTGCATTATCCACATGCCCTCGGAGCTCGTAGATCGCTATCGCGTCGCCGCGACTGAGTTTGTGCGCGGAGGTCGCAGCATGACAGCAGTTCAGTTCTCAATTTACTTGCGTTGGCTGCGCACGTGCTTTCAAAACTAAGTCGTTTCATGCTATCTATGATCGCAATTGCCGCGGTCTTGCCCACAGAGTTTGCGGAAAGCAGCGTTGCTTTGACTGGTCGAGCGTTGGACACGCGCACACTTTTGGAGTTCTGTCGGTAACATCGTAGTCATACATGATCGTGTCAAGACCGACCGTGGTTTCGTCCACAGTGGTGTGGCAACAACCACACGCGCTGTAGAAGAAAGTGCGCGAGATGGTCGCACACGTACTTCTGAAGCTTTGAGCACACTGCTCTCGATTGGCCATCGTTCAATGGTTTTGGTACTACTGTTCATATCACACGCCGTGATTACGAAGTGTTCAGAGCATTAGAATTTCGGCCCAATGAACACAGTAATATTTGGCAGTTGCACATCACTGAGACTACGTTTAGATGAGCGCCTCCTAAATTAGTTTTTAATAATATGTGGTGGGTTCGCACGAAGTCTGGAGTGGACCGACCTAAACTTTTGTCAATGCGGCCAGATCACGCGCAGAAATTTCAATTTCCGAGAGACTTTTCATGACAACCATATAAATGGAAGAAACTGTAAACATCCGGGAGTCTCACAGACAATCCGGGAGACTTGGCAGGTATGGGAAGTGGTAATGTAAAACTAAATTTAGACCACCTAGGAGGGTTTCTTTAACATGCACCTAAATTTACGTAGTCACAGACTCAACATTTCGGAACTGTGAGAGCAAATAAAAAGCCGAGTATTCCAGTTGTTTCAATATAGAGCTTTGAATTTACATTTGCCAAGCTGTTTTAAAATGCGCTAGCAACACATAGTGTTGCAGTTATACGAAATACGGTAATAAATCGCTGAGGCAAGGAGTTTTCTCAGACCTACTGGCCTTAACACTTTCGATGCCGAATGTACACGGGCCTCAAGCATATTCGTGCAGCGCCACAGCCGGGATCAAACCCGCATCTTTCGGGTAAGTAGCCCAGCACCGCAACTACCCGGTTGCTATGGCAACAGGACTGAAATGGCAGTCCCACTCACTGTACGCTCAGTCCAGGTCGATAGGCACGGAGTTAAGGCTGGGCTTGGTGTCCGAGGACAGCGCTCCACTGTCGTTGGGTGGGCTGCCCATGTAGATCTTGAGGGCACGCTCTTTCCTCGGGGACGGAACGGCCTTGGCATTCTTGGCAGCCCTGCAGAAGAATGTGCAACGCTCGCGGAGCTGCTTCAAGAGTTGCACGGCCTCAGTGAGACAGAACTTATGTTCTTGTGTCTCCTAAACACCCTCCGATGTTTTTGCAACAAAGTAAACGTGAGCATTGAGTTTAGAATGCCATCATGACCAACAGTGCCAAATAAGAAAGCACTACATGCAAGAAACACACACACACACAATAACAAAAACTCAGCCGTAAACTTTTCTCCGGGCCTTTCAGTATCCCCACTGTTGATCGTGACATCAGTTAGCAGTGTTACTAGATGCTGCCGAGCAAACAAGCAAATACTCATCACAAATACAACATAATGAGCTTTCCCACGCTTGAAGACATTTTAATGATGATTAAGAAATGTCACTCAAATACAAAGGAGAGTTTAAAAACAACTAATTGTTTTGTACAGAAATATTAAGAGACTATCAACGAAAGCACATACTTTTTAATGTCTACAGGGTAGTCTCCATTCGGTTGAAGAAACACTTGCCTGCACGTGCTCAATGTTAGCTGCCGATTTCCCCAACATACGTTTGACTTCAACACTCAACCGTGGGTGTGTTTGTACTGGGGAAGGGGAAGTAGGGGCAATATCTACGCCATACACTAAGTCAGATGATGGTGGAGGGGGGGAGGGGGGGTGGGGGGTTCTGCGAGGAACTTTCGCTCTACTTGGTGGAGAGCACTGCACATGCATGCACACTTAAACCTGGGTTCAACGAAATTGACAAGCTCTCGGAAAAATTTGTTAGAAGATTTCCTTATAGCTAGGTTCAGTACGAAAATTCGGAAAATAAACTCGCAATTTAAACAAAAGTGGAACTCGAGGCAGAGCTGCCCCAAAGCACTTACTTAACATTAAAAAAAACTGTCCTTACTGCGATAGCAATTATATGTACACTTTCGGCGGGTCTTCGCAGTCGCCGCCATTCCTGCGCATCGCAACTTTTACGAGTGGGTAAAAGCGCAACAGCGCTGCTGAAGCAGAGATCAAACGAGCCGGCCCATCTCTATTGCCTGGAGGGCGCATAGGATAACATCTCCCCGCATGTTAGAACTGCCGTTGAATGCTCGAACAGAAGGGAAACCATCAGTTTTAAAAAAACAGAGTGGGGGGGGGGGGTCACTCAAGTATTAACGATGAACTTCGATTTTAAGGGCACTGACACGCATGCTATTTCGCAAAGTATCAGTGTGTTTTCAACATGAAGAGGCTGTATAACAAGACTGGTTTGGAGGGAAGACTGTGTCAAAAAATGGTTCTAAGGGGGGAGGGGAGGGCACATTCGTGCATGTGCCTGTGGCGGCAAGAACGGCGGCAACGCTGGCTCATGGGCGCAGGCCCGCCTGTCCACCACCTGCACACCTGCCTCCAATGACGAACGCTCGCTCTCGCCTGGGAGTCGCCGAAGCCACAAGCGCTGTGCGCGCCGCCGCCGAGCGGGACTCCGCTTGAGATTCATGCTTCTGCTAAATGACAAGATCTGGGGCAAAATTCCTAGATTGTCCACGAGAGAAATTCATTATATTAAGGATGTCTCCCACAGTCACATTGCTACATAGAGGTCGTAAGTACATGTGCTTCTATGGAGCCACGGCGGAAAATGTAAAAACTTCGTTATATCAAGAAACTCACTATATGGAGGTTCGTAATAAGCAGCTGTACACTCAACAGCTCAAATCTATCGACTAACACGCTATTAGTGAGCTGCAAATGCACACTGGAGAATGTAGTCACTAAAGTAACTATGTTCACTGCAAAAATGCAAATAAACGCAAATCTACTTATCATAAGCGGAAATGGCAACTCTGATGGTAGTATCTAGTCACGTCAGCAGCAGAAAGAACCCATTTGTGTGAATATACAGCGTCGCTACGAGACCACTTGAAGATGAACGAAATTGAAAAAAAAAAAACACGCACCTGACGTTCTCTCGACTGGAGATTTCTTGCTTCTCCTCTTCAGTCAGCTCCTTCAGTTCTTCTGTCCGGTCACTGCACAGTGTGAATGTGTCACTGGTAGAATCAAACAGTGCACGGATAATGAAAACACGATAATTTTATTCCAAGGTTCGGTGTCTCAAAATCATGATACATTGAGGAACACTTATGCGGGGCCCCAGATTCCCTTCACCACCAAGAGTTCTCTAACACTTCGTGGTCCAAAACCTTTACCCACCTTCCATCCTTTTTTGGCCTGAAACTACAGAAATGAAAGACAGAGTAAAAGAAGTTTGTTTACAGAAGTTTGCTTACGATTAGTCGAGTTCGCAAAATGTAATAACTTACGGATCTTGAATATCTTCTTCAGAAAACGGGCTAATCATAAGAGGACGTGGCAAAGTCCTAATGGCGAAATTAAAAATAAAATAGACTTCTGTGTGCACACCCAGGCATTGTACACGATGTAGTAGTTCGCAAGATCTGATGCAGTGACCATAGAATGGCAAGAGCTCGTATTCACCTAGATATTAAAAAAGCAAAGACATAAACTGATACGCAAGAAGCCAAGTAATGAACTAGCGGTAAGAGCGAAAGTACAGGAATTCAAAATTTTACTTCATAATAGATTCGCGGCTCTATACGAGGTAACCGATGTTGGTGTTGACACAAGGAAAGAATCTCGATATGAATTCGAAGGAATCATGCAAAATATTCGTATCATCCCGAATTTGTGCGGACCGACGACGATAAGTGTGTTTTAATGTCCGAAAACCACTATATGAGAGACGCCGTAGTGGAGGGCTCCGGAAATTTCTACCACCTGGGGTTCTTTATCGTGCATCCAAATCTGAGCACACGGGCCTACAGAATTTTCGCCTCCATTGAAAATGCAGCCGCCACAGCCAAAATTTGATCCCACGACGTGCGAATTTGTGTGAACCAAAAAAAAAAAAAGATTATGAAGAGGAACAAGAACTTTATTTGGGCAACAACTTCTTGATAAAAAAAAAAAGTCCATGATGATCTTTTGAGCATTCCTGCTTTCCTGGTCTCTTAAGTGCCACGGCTTCCTTACTCGTGCTGCTGCTGCTTAACTCTTTCGTTACCGTGCGAGAATGGTTGTTATTCGTATGTCTTGGGAAGATCATTTTTGCCAGTTTGAAAAGTACTCCAGCACGCATTGCAGCATTCGTAATTCTGCAGAATGAAATACTCTTTCTAAAAAACATAGGTTGTAGAGCAACAAAAATATTTTAGAATGAATAAAAATGTGAAAAGGGTGAAATTTTTCGTCACCAGCTGGCAAACAGTAGAATAAAAAACACTATATATGCAAAAATATCCAAAACAAAGAAAAATTAGAATATAAATTTTGTAGATAAAAGACCCAGGAACAATATAAATAATGTTGTACAAAATGTTTCTCTTCACATAGACAAAACCAGAACTGTGGTGCTGCTTTATTGCTCATGCCATGCAGTGAAGCATTGCATGGTTTTTTTTTGTGAGACAAGTGTACTCGTACACTTTTCTCAGTAAATTCTCATTGCCTTGCGATAAGAGTCTCTAGGTATCTCAATATATATATATGGAAACCCATGATGTGAATAATCCCTCCATAAATGAGATGTCCAATGAACTTCGCTATTTCATTTAGCGTCGCCTCTTTCCATGACCCACCTCACTCCGCATAGGTTGGCGCTCCAATATATGCATCCAAGCATATTCCTTTGCATCTTTGTGCATATCATAATAAAAAAAGGAGAATATCGCCGCAGTTCCAAAATGTTTCGCACTGCTTTAAAGTCAAGGCCAAGATGTGCTCCAGGGGCCTTCTTGCCATTAGGAGAAGCTCTGCAGTCAGCGCCACCACACCACACCCTAGCGAAGTGAGCACCACGCACGTAACCTGAGTAACTATAAGATTATGCACAAAGGTCAGAAGCTAAATGCACTTGCGGCGGAGGAGATAACTTGAGGATGTAAACAAAACAAACCCATGAATGGCTACGGATGTCTCACGCTGACGCAAAACATCGTCCCCATAAAACTTTAAGCCGAGCTGCTGCTGTCCACGAAATCTCAGCTCGTTCTCACTTAATTCAGGTGGGGTGGCAAGACAGTTTCAAGCAGTGCATGTGAATTGCAGTGCTAATGCCCACCCATGCGCGCATTACGACCGCATAATAGGAGCGACTCATGACGCTAGATGTGACCCTCTGTTTGATATAACGATACAAGCAGAACCAAAGTAGCTGGAAACTGGCTGTGAGAGCCACCTGCACATTTTATACATGCGGCGGACCTTGAGAAATTTTTTTTGTAGAATTAATTTTCCCCGACTTCTGGAAACAGCTCTCTATTCATTAGCTGGCATAAATTTCCGACAATTATTACTCAGTTCAATCAAATTGCGAAGCTAACACATCAATTCGATATTTGGCTTGCAGAGTTTTTTTCTCATGGCAGAACTTCGATGTTACTGTGGCATAACCACGAGAGGCACGCACTTCCGTCAAGTTCGCCAACCTAGTGCATTTTTCCAACTACACACGCCCATTGGTTCGCGCAAAAGTCTAAAAATGTTGCCATGTTGCCCAAGTCGGTGAATTAAAAAAAATTTTTTGAAAGTTGAGTGGCTGAACAAACTACTAAAAAGCGCTAGGTGCACGAGAAATAAATTTAACATGCCAAATCGATCCACCAAAAGAGTCGATCACCGGTGATCGATTTGAATAGGCGTGGTAACGAAAGAGTTGAGGAGCGTTCACACTTGGCATCAAACAGAGCAAAAGTGGCAGAACTTACTGAAAGTTCACTCGCTTTTCCACTTAAGTGGTAAAGAAAACGCGTCGCGAAGTCTGCACAAAAAAAAAAAAAAATCAGTGCTGAAAAATTCGCACAAAAGAATTCAAGCGAAAATGCCAGAGCAGCTGAAAACCACGTCCGCGCTCGTCCAAAATATTCACCTTCGTTCTGCCCCTCATATACATGCCACCGCCGCCACCTTTGCGGCTTGAGAATTCATTCCATCTTGCCAGTTTCCTGAGCATTGAAATATTTTACCTGTAAAAACGTTGTTTCGGGACATACAACAAAAGAAACGACACAAGTGGACGCGGTGGCAACAGATTCAGCAGGCAACGCAAAAGCAAAACACGTTAGGGGATGCCGACTTGCTGCTGCAGCACCCTTCTACTTGTGTTTGGCTCTCAATGAAGGCGTCCTTGTCAAGCCTGTGAGGTTTGTCGTTCTGCACAGTGTTGAGAAACGGCGGACCGATCCCGCCGAAGCCACCACTGTTGCGAAAGACGGCGACGCCGACACGGCCCCGGAGGCGCCACTGCTTCCGACTCCGCCGGGAAGGTCACCAGCCGTTTGGTAGCGTATGTTTCTCAGCTCGCGACTGCTTCTGCGCAGAGCTGATCAGACGAGCGGACGAGACGACGGTGAGTCAAACAAGGTTTATGTACAGCATATATACAGAGGCGTTACAATTTCGGCACTGGGGCCGACAGAGACTCGAAGAGCCGAGCTCTTCTCTCTAACACATAGTTCAGCCTTTCGCCTAAGACCGCTGACTCACACACATGTCGGCACTCCGACACGGGGACTCCTCTCCTAGGATCTCCGATCGCGACGCGCCGCAGGGCTTCTTTTATTTACACCGGGTCCAAGCAAAATGTCCAATCAGAAGCGCCGCTGGTCGTCCGGGCAGATTCCTCCAATGAGGTTCGCCGCGCGATGCGTCAGACCACCAGACATGAGGACGCCGGCTCGCTGTCACGTGCGCAACTGACTCAATGCACGTGGGCGAGAGGGGCGCCGCGCGTGTTCACGCCGTCGAGGTGATCGCGCCAGGCCGACTGCGGGCTGGCCTTGACCCAGATTGCCTTTTTCAGAGGCACGGTCGTTTGACGAGGACTCGCTGGCATAACAGCACCCCCGCCGCCAGACAATGCACCGGAAAGACGAGCTGCTTCCACGGGGCTCGGATGTCAGGTGCGCTCGTTCGCCAGGTCCCTCCAGGTTCGCCTCCAGGGCCATGGGGAGAATACAGCTCCAGACTGGTCCGGGAACACATTCCACTTTTGACGACGGATCCCAGCTCCACTGGCTTGTCGCCACAACTTGCTGACCAGCTTCACTCGTCTCTTCTGACCATCTTCGGTTTCAGCACTTGTCGATGGTTCTGCAACTTGCCAAGAACGGATCGACAACAGACAACACACGAAACACGCAAGTGCCCTCGGTCACCCGACAGAACACCAGACAAAGTATAGTACAACATATACCTATCTACGTGTCTATCGGAATTTTGTTCCCTCTACATCAAGAGGCACATGTGGGACACAAGACTCTTAAAATGACAACTCAATTTTTTTTTTCACGTACAACAACGTAACGAATTAGAATACCACATAAAGTTGGCCCCTTGAGATCACTCTGAACGAGAGCGCTCAGCCCAGGTCGTGATGAGGTCAAAATTTTGCCCCGAATCGCCAGCCAGAAACCGAAAGGTTGAGAAGGTACTAACTAAACGCACTGCTCAATGCACCTGCATTAACGTTTACCTTTCCCTTTTTTTTTTTTTAGCGAACGTCAAAGTTGCGCTGTGGAGCAACATGCTCCACCTCAGTAACCGGCCACTTTTAGGCGACGATACCTATGCGGCACCAAGAGCGGCTCACACTTGCGACGTTGCACAGGGGAACAACGATACGGCTTGCTACTGATTGACTCCTCACCGCTTAGCTCGATATCGTGTTCGATCACCCTCATGTTTCCGGGGCGGTCCGAAAACACGTCTTCAAACTCGGAACCAATCTTTCTCAGGTCCTCTTTCTCAGGTCCTCCTTCACTTAAGCTAGGCTCTAGGTTTATCTGCTCCCAAATTACTTTCGATCTCCCTTCGATCACCTCACTAGAACTCAAATTTTCTGCTTCCTCTTCCACTGAAGCCTTCAACAGCTGATTTACGACCGCTTGATGTTGAACATTGGGTTTCATCAAGTTGTAAATTTTGTGCTGCCGCCTTCCTACTTGCACCTCATAATTTGTATCGCAAGGCTTCGATAATACTTTGGCGGGCCCTTCCCAATCAACCCCAAGCTTGTTCCTTTTGGGTGGCTGCAGCCGCATTACCTGATTATCAACTTCAAAAGCGCGCTTCTTCCCCGATTTCTCGTAGTGCTCCTTCGACAGCACTTTTGCCGCGTTTTTCTGGCTTTCCACTCGCGCTTCAATTTGGCTTTCCACTAGCGCTTCAATCGAGAGATCCTCACGCTGCCCTCGAATGAGCGTCTCTCGATCAACTCTCGGCAGCTCGCTCCAACTTTCCGCAACAGGCGAGAGCGTTGCAACCCTCTCGCTCTGACTCAATGGCGCCACGTCGTCTCCCCCAGCGCATACCGCGCCGGCCGCTCCCGCGACGGGCCGCTCGCGTGACTGCTCACATGACTCATGCGGAAAATTTCCTTTCTGGGGTTCCGTCGACCCGCCGACAAGGTCACTTAAGAGTTCACTGCATTGAACCAGATCAAGCTGCCGCGATAACTTCCGCGCTTGCGATCGCGTGAGGGCCATGCACGCAAAGTTGGGGAAGAACGATTTGCCCTGCTCTTTGTGAAGCTGCTCCGAGTTGTTGGAGAAAAGATAAGAAAAACGACCATTCAGCGCGGCAGACACAGCCGCTTCGGTGCAAAGCTTACCGAACGGGCCTTCAATGACAACGGTGGCGATTGGTAAGCGAACACTCTGCTCCTCGGCGACTTGCCTGATCCACGCGCATTCTCCTGTGAAGTCATCCGGAGACACCAATGAAGGATGGACAACATCCATGGTTGCCGCGGAGTCTCTAAGTGCTCGACACGCTTTCCCGTTTACACTAATTTCTTGGATATACGGCTCCAACAACCGCATGTTCTTTTCCGATTCTCTAATTGTTGCAAAAGCAAACTTTTGCTTACAGTTTATAGCGATGTGCCCTTCCTTTTTGCAGTTGTAGCAGATTAGTGGCTTCCGTGATTCAAACGCCCGTGTGGTATCAGTGCGTTGTTTAGAAACCTCACTCGATTTTTCCGCTTCTGTTTTCCCTTCCTCTACAGTGTCCTTCGTAAGAGACGGGTCCCTTTTGAAATTACGGTGCGGAGCGGGTTTCCGTTGATCAGGTTTCTTTGAAAAGCCCTCTTTTCTTTCATCCTTTTCAACGCGCGCTGCCCTGCTATGCAACTTTCGGCGAGTATAATACTCCTCAGCTAACTCAGCTGCCTTGTTTAACTGTACGTCACCAAGTTTGTCCTGCAGCCAAAGTTTAACATCCTCCTCGATGCAGCGGTAGAATTGCTCCAATGCAACGCATTCCACCACTTTATCGCGGTCGTCATAAACACCTTCGCCCTTGAGCCATTCGATCAAATCGGCTTTAAGACGAAACGCGAAGTCAACGTGTGACTCATTCCCCTTTTTAGCATACCGGAACCTTTGCCTGAAAGCCTCGGGTGACAACTTATAACGTCTCAAGAGCACTTCCTTAACCTCGTCATAGCTCTCAAACGCTTCCCTAGACAAGCAAGTTAATGCATCGGACACTTCGCCGGGAAGAAGAGCTAACAGGTTCTGCGCCCAAAGAGACCGCTCCAAAGCGTTTCGCTCACAGACGTGTTCAAACTTGACGAGATACTTCGCCATGTCCTCGCCTACTACGAACGGTGGCAGTTGATCCCGAATTCTAATACCGCTGACCTGACTCGTCGGAGAAGCTACGCTAGGCGCCTGCGAACACTGTAGGATTGCCAATTCTAGTCGTTTCAACTCTAGGCGCTCTTGTCTCTCGGCCTCCTCGCGACGTTCGCGCCTTTCAGCTTCTTCACGTTCGCGAGCTTCGCGCCTTTCAGCCTCTTCGCGAGCTTCTACTTCTCGCCTTTCAGCCTCCTCACGGCGTGCTTTAATATCCACCCAGGCCTCATCGACTTCCTCAGCCGACACTCCCTCATCCTTCATGATATCAAGGATCGCTTGCTTTCGTTTCGCACGGCCCAAAGTAATGCCGAGTTCCTCACAAATTTCGATGAGTTCCTTCACTTTAAGGTTCTCCATCGTTCACACTAGCCTCTTGCTGTTTGCCCCTGTTAAAATCTACTTGCCGTACCCACTATAAGCCTACTAGCAAGACGCGCAAGCAATTTTTCACACTTCCGTGTTTACCCCCTCCGCATTAACTTTGGTTTCAAAGCGCTTCGACTTTGCTTGAAACGATCAAAGCTCACTCTAATGCTTCACACAGCCCTTCTCTAAACTACTACAACCTGAGCTAGAGTAGTCTGGTGAACTGAGGGGAAAACATCAGGCACTCACCGCATCGATGTCGCTGACGCCGGCCGATCCCACCGCTGCCACCACTGTTGAGAAACGGCAGACCGATCCCGCCGAAGCCACCACTGTTGCGAAAGACGGCGACGCCGACACGGCCCCGGAGGCGCCACTGCTTCCGACTCCGCCGGGAAGGTCACCAGCCGTTTGGTAGCGTATGTTTCTCAGCTCGCGACTGCTTCTGCGCAGAGCTGATCAGACGAGCGGACGAGACGACGGTGAGTCAAACAAGGTTTATGTACAGCATATATACAGAGGCGTTACAATTTCGGCACTGGGGCCGACAGAGACTCGAAGAGCCGAGCTCTTCTCTCTAACACATAGTTCAGCCTTTCGCCTAAGACCGCTGACTCACACACATGTCGGCACTCCGACACGGGGACTCCTCTCCTAGGATCTCCGATCGCGACGCGCCGCAGGGCTTCTTTTATTTACACCGGGTCCAAGCAAAATGTCCAATCAGAAGCGCCGCTGGTCGTCCGGGCAGATTCCTCCAATGAGGTTCGCCGCGCGATGCGTCAGACCACCAGACATGAGGACGCCGGCTCGCTGTCACGTGCGCAACTGACTCAATGCACGTGGGCGAGAGGGGCGCCGCGCGTGTTCACGCCGTCGAGGTGATCGCGCCAGGCCGACTGCGGGCTGGCCTTGACCCAGATTGCCTTTTTCAGAGGCACGGTCGTTTGACGAGGACTCGCTGGCATAACAACAGGTAGTTCGTGATTGCGCCGACACTAGCCACCGCTGATACCTTTGCCGCCATGTTGACGTTGTGGTTGGTTGTTTACATAACGCAATTCGAGAGCTAGTGCAGCGGTGTAGCCAAAGCCGTGAAGCAAAAAAGCTATCTGTATCGCGTGACAGAAAAATTGGTCCACTGAAAAATGGCAAAAAAATTGTGTTAGAAAAACTGGTCACCTTAAATACGAAGCGTCTCTTGATGGGAAGGGTACCAGAATTTCAGAAGAACGCCAACATCGTCTTAATCCATAAAAAAGGAGAAGTCAAGTTTCCTTTTCTCCATAATCACTTCGAACTCAAGAGTGACTATTTGCACAAGCCTACAATAACAAGACGAGGCACTCAAAGGAAGTGACAGGACCGAGCCTAAAAGGTGCACCAGCGTGTGTGTGTGCCCCCATACTTACCGGTAGAGCACCACCAGGCCGTCCTCGCTTATGAACAGTGGCCAAGCGGTGAGGGAGGGTGCATTGTGCTGCCAATCCATTTCCGTGTGCACAGTCAACGACGACACCAGACATGGGAACTGACCGGGGCACTGCATTCCACCAACGCAGAAAGAATCTGTGTAAGCAAAGCTCTCACATTGCAGTGCATTACGCCGGTTTGGGTGCACACCTTAGTGTATCCTACCACGCCGGTGCAAGTGCACGTCTCAGTGCATCACACCGGTGCAAAGTGAACATTTCGGTGTATCAGACTGTTGCGAGTGCAGTCAATTACGTGCCTGCATAGCTTTTAGCGTTCTCGCCAGCACGAAAGGAGAGAAAAGGCCCTTTAAACGTGCAACCGCACTTGATGAATTCTAAAAGTTTTTGGGACAGTCGATTCAAGAACCTATGAGCTCCTTCAATAAAGCCATTCCACACGATTACTTAGGAGAGAGTTGGAGAGCCCCTTTAAAGCCTCCAGCACTACCCTCAGCACGACCCCCTCAGCTACTATGATAATGACACAATATCTACAATTACAGCAGTGAAGGTTTCAATGGCTTAGTTTTCTGAAGAACCGCTCGCCAAGGCAAGAGAACACTGCGACAAGCACAATCACAACAGCTCTCACGGATGCCATAAAATGTGCATCAATTTCGCTTCCTTGTTTCGTGGCATCCGATACTCAGGCACTCACCTTAGCGACTTCAATGACTGATGGGTCCAGGCCACTCAGCTTAGACAGCTGCAAGCAAGTTTCAAGCACAGACGAATAAGAACCAAAAGAAAGAAAAAAATTATATGACAAACACAAAGAAATTAACAAGAAATCAAGAAAAGAGATCAAATTAAAGCGGCAAAGCTTATTTTCAATAGGTGTGAAATTGGTGGCAAAAGCTAATCAAAAGCACACCTTTGATAAGTAAGCCTTATCACATAAAGAAATTGATTTTCTTCAGCATGTCTGCACGCGTGATGTTGATGGCACACTGTCATGACAATGTTTGGCCAGGTTTTTTTTTAAGATTTTTCTTGTTTTTACTTTTTCTGTTGTGCACTGTGCAAGTATATACTACATGCTCATGTCAAATGAAGCTTGTTCTAAGTCAGCGTTGCTGTCTTGTGTCCTTCCACTGGTCCTCTGTCTTTCTGAACCAATTTTATAATTGAAGTACACTGAAACCTCGATATAACGCACCTAGATACAGTATAGATCGCTTATAACGTAAGTCGCAGGAGTTGCAAATATCCGCACTATAACCAAAGCAACCTTTTCGAAGGGCAGAAGTTGCGGGAAAATGTGTTGAGCATGCAGCTTCGTGTGTACAAAAATTGAGCATGCGATACGAGTGTTGCTCACAGCCATTCAAATTTCTGAATGTTAAAGAAATAATATTACCGCTTAACGAACCACGCCACCAACGAAATGAACGCAGAAGGGGGAGGAGATCATGTCTAACAAAAGAAAGCAACATCGCGGAAATTAGCCGACAATTTCTCAGACAACCTCGACTATGCGCATACTCAGATTTGAAATTTCACGCCTTGAAGTATGTACGCGCGATGCGGGCGCACACCTTATTTCAAGACATCACAATCGAATCGTGAACCACCACTAAAAAGCTACACGTGCCACCTTCGTTTTCATTAACAATATGGATATGTAACCTTTCCTTTTAAGTGCAGCCACCGCAACGAGTTTCTTCGATTCCGCCGTACCAAACCGCAACTTAACGCGACCGTTTCCGAAGGAAACCAACGCTGATTAAGCCTAGCTTGCCGTTCGGTATGCAGTCCCGGAAACTGTCTAGGACATGAGATCGGGCGTCGAAAAGATTGCACTCGAGTACTGAACCATGAGCAGCGTGCGTGATTCGAAGCTTGCGTTTTCGACTGGGAGATCGACGACGAAAGCCGACCAAGCTTATGTGAGACCGCACACTGGCAGCAAAGGCGAAAGCTCGCATGATAAAGTTGTAAAAGCTTTGAAATTCATGGAACGGGTAGCCAACGCGATATCTTTAGCAGGTTCGATAACGATGCCGCTTTTCCAGACAGGAAACTTAAGCGCAGTTAATAAAAAAGGGATCCCACGTGCAGTGTTGAGCCACGCAGCCAGCAGCGCGCGGGCAGAGCCACGCTAGTACGCCGCATTGGTGCTGGTGCAACGGCTTTTTGGGCAACCACCCTTCTACATTACTCTGAGCGCACGCATTGTGCAGTCCTTTTTTTTTTTTGTTCCTCCCCCCCCCCTCGCTTCTCTCTTCATTCGCTCACTCCGTGTCCCCACCTCTTTCTTAACGACCTCGTTGCTCGCTCCCCAGCGGCGCACCCAGCGCCCTCCTTTCAAATGTACATTCGCTACTGCGTTTGTCACAACGATTTTCCGGCAACCACATTATAACCATTCTTTCATTTCGAGGGACTGCACAATAATCGGTATGCATATACATGGGGTTCTGTGGGAGGTTAAACGGGATTCGAAAAAGACTTATTGTAACCAGTCCTCCACCGTATAACAAAATATCGGTTGGTCATAATGAAGTAAATAAAGAATAATATTGAAATAGGCAGTGTTAAAAATCTACCTTTATAACAAATTTTCAAATATAACGAGCTTCTTTCTGTGTAAGATGAAAATATGTTGTAATGAGTTTTGAGTGCATGTTGTACAACTCGCCGAAGCAACTACTTAGTTGCACGTACCTCATCTTTGAGGGCTCCAAAGGTGCGCTCATTGAGTATCACTTCCTCGAGGGGGTCGAAGGTGAAGGTCGATGGCCGCCAGCGGCGCACAAACAGCACCAGGCTGTTTGCAGACACAACCTTCTCGGGCTCTGCAGTGCGGGGGCACAACAAGGGAAGACGTCAGTTTCGCCAATTTGGCCAAACAAATTTTTTTTCCCTTGGATGATGGCGAAGTTCAAATAGTTGTTCACAGAGTTACTGAATGTCCTTTTGCTGCAACTCGTATACTGTATTTACTCGATTCTAACACTACCACAATTGTAACGCGATGGGTGACATTTCTCTGCGTCCAGGAAGAAATAAAACGGGAATAAAAGAGCTGTGTGCATCACTGCACTTAAATTTCGGTACTACGTAGATAGTAACGTAAGGATTAAATAAAAATATGCACATTACATTATGCATATGCATATTATTAAACACAGTAGCTCTATACAGCAGACTCATTAAATGGAAACTGAAGGAACCAGGACAACATGTCCCACTTAATGGAGTTCTGTTTACAGAGATTAACAGGGGTGCAGAATACGGGTGCGAAATGAATCATCAGTGCCGGCAGTTCCGTTTAAGCAGCAGTTACATTTAGTGAGACACCTACATAGCTAACCATGATTAAACCAACTATAGTTCACTGTAGTTATAGTTTCTAAACATAGTTAAACCCTGTAACATAAAACACGATACTAGCTGCATTACCCCCCAGCAAAATGCGAAACCCACGTATGAGGAATTGTCTGCACATGTCTCAAACCGATAAAACGTTATTTCAACGCACTCAATAGTCTATTGCAACAAAATTCATATAATTATTTCGTGTGTGTTATAGTAACTAATCCTAATTAAGTTGTAATTAAGTATAGACATCCTGATGCCATTGAAGCTCTATTTTGGCATAAGATCAAATCTCGGGCTAAAAATATAGTGCAAATTCATTTTCGGTTACGTCCATTTTGAGGTAATAAAAATTGTATTTTTCACATAGTTTGAAGAAAGTGGGCACATCGAACAACTTGCCAAACAAGGTAGCAACTTCAGCAAAGTGATCCTATGCCGCATAACACCCTAAAATGCAGTTAAATGAAGACAAATTTATGATTTAGGAGATTTAACTCATCTAAAGCTCGCTATACTTAACTTTTTTGTAGCGCCTAGCTGATACAAATGGCAAAAAAAACTGGTGTACACAGTTGTGTAGAAAGAGTCTGAAAGGGTGAAAACCCTGTTGTGCATGACTTTAGTCACAACCAAACAGAACAGCCTTTTTAGACTTATTAAAGATGAAGATTTACACTAAAGATCTTTTGAAGAGAAACAAAATAAAGGGGAAAACAACAACAAAAGAGCAGTGAGCTCACCTGAGAGGAGCTCTAGAAATACTTTGTGCGAGAGGAACATCGAGGCATCGCTGTCCAATCGGTCCGAATCGAGGAACACTGCACCAGGGTTGCCCGAGATCTTTTTCCTGAGTCGACACCTGTACAGAAGCAGGCAGGCGTGATGCTTCTCACGACGTCAGTCCAGCACGTTTCAACATTTCCTCAAAGCAGATTTAGGGCTAACTAACATACAGCAGACATTAGATTCAAACTGACAATTGAAACTCTCAGTTAATTTAAAAATTTTTTGGGTTGGTATGCTATGTTTTTAATCTATATTAATGTACTTTAATTCAATCTGCCCCCTATGCACTCTTCAGATGTGACTTTAATCGTAGCCACAGAACCTCAGTTTCAATCGGCTAAGAAGTCCAACAGTGAAGCAATCCCCCACCTATTCAAGGGAATGTCTTGGCCACAGCGCTCGCGGACCTTGTGAAGAATTTCTTGCTTGATCTGCAGTACCGTCGTGCCTTGCGTGAAGATCCAATCCAGTAGAAACTTGCTTGGCTACGTGTGCAAAAGGAGGGAGAATCAAGAAAAATAAATAGATGAGCAACATATCAAAGTGAAAAAAAAAAAAAAAAGGAAGTCTCAGCTTTGCCACAATGTCGAAGCAATGAATGCGACAGCAACAAATTGAAATTTCATGCGAAGAATGGCAAGCAGATCGAAACGTGCCCCCGTTGCTCACGTACATGACACATGAAACGTACTCGCAGGTACAAATGAACGTGAGTAAGTGTCTGGGTTGTCACTTCGCTGTGTATGAAAAGCACACCATTACGGCAAACTGAGACAGTGCAGTGAGTGCAGTGACCTTTGTGCGCCCGGTAACTACAACAGAATCGTCAAAGTGAAAGCTCAAGGCGTACGATTTTCCCCACCACAAGATAAGCGTGCACACCCGTGAGCGTTTACCCCCCTCCCCTTCCTCTGCGGGGCAAAGAAAGCGGGGAAGATGAATGCATAAGCACATGTCGCAGCGTTGTGACGACCTGGCGACACGCGCTCACTGTGCCATCTTGTCGGTAATGCTGAAAGCACGATAGTTCCCCCAAGATCGCCATCGCCAATAGTAAGTAATAGATATAAATAGCTTGCCATTTCAACATTGAAAGAGGTGCTCCTTCGTGGCTCAGTGGCTGACGCCACGCACTCACAAACAAGAGGTCGGGCGTTCAATTTCGCGCAGTTTTTTCTAGTTGATTTTTTTCTTGTGTTTTCATATGTTTAGATATATAATACGATGAATGACTTCGTGACCAAAGTCAATGCTGACACCAGCGGCGAAATCCAGCCAAGAGTGTCCATATAATTGCTATCGCAATAAAAGATAATTGTTATCACAATAAAATAAATGCCTTAGCCAAATACAATTCGTCGATTCCACACCATGGGAACCACAGGACAATGAAGCTGTAAGTACTGGGGCATAATGTGATTAGTTAGTGAGCCTCACTATGATTTCGAGCCTCATAATAATCTGTCTTTATTCACTGCCTTTTCTGGTCACATGACCTGCATGATAACTACTACGATAACATCTGGTAAAACGTAAAACTAGGATAGCTTTGCTGTAAAAGGCTTCTTGATCATTTACAAATGCCTGAAAGATGGCCAGAAAAGTTAGGTTTCTTGATGTGGAAGAAAACCCACCCCTCACTAACCTCTGGATCGTTTGGCGACAGGAGGTAGATGTCCATGCGGTGCTCGCCAGGCTTCAGTGCCCGTCCCAGCTTGATGACAAACTGTGCACAGACGGAAAGCCATAAGGGGACACATTGAAAGCAACTTGAATACCATTCCACGACAGCAAGAATTGCGGGGACTATTTGGTAAGAGTTCTGCCACAGAACGAAACGTCACGAAAGGACAAGAGGGCGCCCTATGAAATCGGACAAAGCTTGTCAGTCGGCCAGACGCGAGAACAGAAACCGGACACGGCAGTGCTGTCAATAACTTTGGTGCAGAACAATAACGAAACGAACAAAGGTCCCGATCTCTCTAATGGAACGGATACAAAGGAGTATATTGAAGACTTGGATTGGATAGAAACACAAGTGCTGGGCTTTGTGTCTGCATGCTTTGTGTCTGGCTTACTGCAATCCTATGCCCATAGTTTGCAAAGAATCCACCCCTTGTCCATCCACTGAATGTCATCTAATTGCAACACCACTTAGAATCCACTCAAGATATTACCACAAATAAGTTCTTAACGTCCTCACATTCTTCAATTTCAAGCCTGAAAAACAACGCCTGCCTACATTGATGTTCAGCTATAATTGTATTTCTTTCTGTGCTGAAAACATTTTGCAATCGGCTCTTTGCTCCCTGTAATCTCACGACATTTTAAGCCACTATGTCACAGAACGCTTACAAAACACCACCCCATGTCATCTGTTTATGTCACAGAACGCTTAAAAAATATCACCCCACGTGACCCGTTTATTCACGGTCGTGGCATTCCCACCCCCTCTGTCGGTGAATGTAAGCGTTACATGTCTGGTAGGGTAGGTAAACTGAAGAAAACTATCTTAACTCCAACCAAAGTACATGAAAATGCACTAGAGCCAGAGGTTTTGGAATTGGCTTGGTTTCTTCTGCAGGAGGGACTGTGGCAATGTTGCAGCGACGTTTTGAAGGCTCTCGCACGACAGTTAATAACCCCACACTTTGCCATGTAGCGTAGCCCATGTGCATACATTGGGGGATCAACCATTCCCTCGAAACCTTTCCCCAGTGTTTGCACACGAACTACGCTCCACACCAAACATGGGGTCATTAACTGCCACGCGAGTGCCTTGAAGACGCCGCTGCAATGTTGCCACAGTCCCCCCTGACGAAGAAACCAAGGAGGTTCCGAAGCGCCTGGTTCCATCGCATTTTCACGTACTTTATTTTGGTTGGAGTTGAAATAGCTTTCCTCACTTCTGTCAGTAAATTCTTGCAAGTTAACCACGGTAAGTAAAGAAATTCCAACCTTAGTTGGCTTAACAAAGCGGCAGCGTTTTGAACATTAAGCAACATAGCGGTAACATTACACAAACAATTGACATCACTAGAAAGTTTGAATTAATGGCTAAAATTTGTCCGTTATGCTACCATGCACGTGGAAACAGCAATAATGGAGTAAAAAAAGGGGGGAGAACTCACTGACAGGCATGGGACAGCATGGCTACAGACAGGCACTCAATTCAGTATTGCACAAGGGCTGATCCCTTTTCAGGCAGACGACCTGGGAAGACAGGCTGCCAAGACCTTGTTTTCTAGGTGATAAGATCTCACCAAGTTCCCATCCCCGTGGTGCAGCAGAGTGTGGTGTTATTTGCCAAGGCGGGTATATCGTACTGGCAATGAAGGCAACTAGATAAGTGGCACAAGTGCATGGTGATTCCTGTGACATGCATCCTCTCAATTTGGCAGATAAGAGAGTCGAACCTACAATCTTGTTGCACTGCCAGCCTGCAGAACGCAACCAGCACAGCCATCATGCTTCCATTCTTTACACCACTGTATTTGAACAAATGCAAGTTTTCTTTACATCTGTTTTAAGCTCAGTGCTGCGCTAGGAGCAATGCTAGATACCCCACTGCAGCTGTACAATTTAACTTTTGCACACGTTCATGGTTCAATGTGGCAGAATGTCACAAAAACCTTAAAGAGTCTAAATTTGTTAATATTATGAAATGGTCAAAAGAACCAGCAAGGACAGTACCAAATTAGAAAATTTGACCAACTCCCATTTCAAGACACAATGCAACATGTGTGTTTGCTTCAATTTTCCTCACCTTGGTGTCTTCGGCGTACGAGGCGAGGTTGTCCGTCAACTTGGTGCACTCGAACTCCTGGTTGTTGGAGTACACCCGGAACACCTGCCGTGTCGGAGGAGCAAAAGCCGGCACTGTACCAATTCTGACGGACGCATCAGCGCTACGGCTTGTCTGTAGTGGCTTCATGACGAAGTGGCAAATGACTTCGCAAGCTAATACACAAAAAATCAGCCTGCATCAAGTGAGACGCACCAAAAGACAACCTGTGCCAGTCTCTGATGTGTGTGCCTGTGACAGAATGAAACTACATACGGGCGGCGTCCGTACGCCGTCACCCTGATGCTGTTGTGGAAGACTCCGGAAAGTTCACCCATCTGGTGTTCTTTCTCATGCACTGACAGGGCGACAATCCCACGTGTAGGTGGTTTCTCAGTGAAGCAGCTGCATGCTGCAGTGAAACCCTCCTTTCGGTGGGGTTACATGTGGCAAATTTAATGTTCACGTGTTCATTTTAAATATGTAACATTTCGGTTATCTTAATTTCATTTGGAAGCACATTTGAATATTATAAGATTCACTTGAATATTTGAAGTGCTCAAATATTCAGCCATGCTTTGAAAAAAAAAAAAAACTATCTTTAAGGTGAGATGTCAGTTAAGCCATAGAAACTAGCGTGATGACTAACCTTGAAGTGGCTGGAGTCTATGCCGATGTACGGCTCCAGCTCCTTCTTGAGTGCCCCGAATGTGATACGCTTGTCAATGTAGACCCGAAGCTCTGTGCAGAAATATCCGTACCAGTTAATCTTCCAACATGGTATAACTTTATGTTAAACCTAATTTCAGCCAACAAAAATGAAAGCCTCTCTGTCGCTAAACAGAAGCATGACGACATCACTGTAAAAAAACTTTTATGAAACCCAACAATGACCCACAAAACAATCTCTACTGTCATGGCAATCGTAGCTCAGCTGCACGACGCACTGACCATGCTCAAATTCTGCCTCGCAACAACCATATACGCTTTTCAGTTTGCCAACCAGCCAATGATGCTTCTAGCAGCTGCAGATAATGAGTAAATGCAAAACCACAAAGCGCACAGGCTGCCCATAGACCTGAATGGTGATGTGGATGTTCAAGAAAGGAAAAAAAATGACCCTTAGTGAGAATGCCACAACATTTACTCTTTCAGAATCTGCATGAAACACAAACAATGCCAAGGGCTACCCCAGACTCTTGCTCTTACCTTTTTCTACTCCTCACAAATGTGCCCTTCTGCTTCCATAAGGGTCAAAAGGATGCATTTAATGCTTCACCCTGTTTTGACTCCACACGAAATGCAGGTGTTGCAAAGGCTTACCCCTGATCCGAGTTATTACACCTTACTGACTCCACACGAAATGATCACTGAAATCACGCAGAATTTGTTGAGAGTCTGCCCCGCAATGATAATAATCGGGTCTGGATGTGTTGTGTTTTTCAAAAATTACATTCTGGCTACCCTACTGTCAAGAATTCCTTTCACACACTCTCACAGTGCACATGAAGTTCTTGACCTGGAAGTGCTGGGTGTGTGGTGATAGATTATTGTGTCACAAAATACCCCAAATGCACCTTTTTTTTTTTTAGAATGCACATCCCAACTTTCTATTACTCCCTTGTGACTCTAAAACATCGGCAATGAGGGCTGCCCCCAACTTCAGTGGTCATCCCTTGCAACCCTTCTCATCTCGCATTCAAGATGGCCGTCTCTACTCATGCCTCCTCCTGCTCGTGCGACACGCGAAGCAACTCTGAAGACTTCATATCTGCAACTAGCACTGGCTGTGTAACCACTTGGCACTTCGGACCACAAGGTGACTCAGGGCGACCGGAGTTAGCACAATATGGTGCAACATCCATGAGTTGCCACACTGAATCGACATCTGCAAGCGAAGCCATTGGCACGCAAAATAAAGGGGTGGCCCTATTTCTGACCATCTGCGTGGTTCAAAGGTTCAAGGCTAGAAAATTTAGCAGCAAGAAAGCGGAACAGTTGCTTTTCAACCAAAGTGACTAGCTTTGTCACATGACTAAAGTGGGTGCACAAATACTCATCTTCAGAAATGGAAAAAAAAGGAACCGAATAGCGATAACACTGAATCAAACAGTTCAAATAGTTTGAGTGGCAAGGAAACAGTTTGCAAAATGGGTAACATTCCCCACTTGATTTGAAACAAATATTCACAAGCACTAATGTAGAAACATTACTATTTGTTTTAACCAACAAGAATGCCAGAATTATGTAAACTCAAGTTAGCTTGCATACAGCAGAGAGTCGAGTAATTGCTGGCTGAAATAAAGCAGTAACTTCAGTATTAAAGGCGGTATCAATACCTTTGCTCAAGCGACACCAGAGTTTTACACAATAACAGTTTGATACGGCAATTGATACAGCATTGATGGTCCCATAAATGTTCTGGATGCATGCATCTCTATAATTCAACACCTGAAGTGAGAAGTGATACACCCCATTTAGAAGTTTTGTGCCTTTGAATTTTCACATTCATGCACACTATTAAAAAGGTATTTTTAACATGCACTGTTCAAGTACTGAACCCCATTCATTATTTAGAATTTTCAGATATTCGCACAGCATTTGTGACCTGTGCTGGCAACAGGTGTGAACGAGCCTGAAGACACCTAAGATTGCAGTGCCATCTGCATCGACAACTTACTGCGGCTGCCGTCCTCTTTGTCCGTGTACGGCCATGCACGAAAGTAGCGCCGCGGCTCTTCTTTAGTGGGCGCCACCTCCACTTGCGACGGCTGCAATAAGAAATGAATTAAGCACGCAGCATCTCCACAGTGCCCAAGACTTCTCGCACATACACAATTTCAGATGCAAATAGCTCCTTGGTGCTGACATAGACCAATGAATCCTTCGAAAGGAGTCGTTCCAGTTGTTAAGAAAGTGCCGAAGATAAAAGCTGATGAAAAAACGGACAAATGATGAAGCCAAGGCATGCATTCATTGGAGTCATCATTGGTCGCACACTGTAGCAAGTATTTGTGATATAAATGCAAATAAATTAAAACGGATGAAAAGAACATTCCTGCCTGCAGCAAACTTGTTTGTACACCTAGTTTTACTACATTCACATTGCAATTACTACACCATAGTTAAAAAGACTGCATATAATGTTCCCCACACATTCCCTGGCTTCAATGCTTGCTGGTTTCATAAGTTTGTGTCACAAAGGAAATGAGCCCTTCTTTTGTTGAAAGGTAAGGGCTGAAAAATCTGAATATGCTATAACGTATACACTCAGCACCTGCTGCAAGACTGCACCACCCCCTCGCTTTTCTAACGTTCCCTTTGACCTCTTGGGATCCGGTAATCACGACAGAGTCTTTCGCCAGCAAATGTCAGCATGGCATGTCCACATGGCGAGTCGCAAAATGAGAAGAGAGATCTGGGGCGAGGCCGTAGCCATATCTCGCCCGTGCAGTCCCTAGTTGACCGGTGGCAGCTTGGGCTAATCCGTATGTCAGAGCGCAAACTGAGGAATTGAACACTGGAGACAAACACGGATGATTTCGTTCTCCTTTGTCTTTGTGTCTAAGGTCTGCATTCACAATGCTCCTCGACTTGAAACTCGACCTAAAGAAACTTCTGACACCTTTTGCATTGCCTCAAAGATTCTTCTAAGTCGAGTTTCAAGATGAGGAGCGTTTTTGAATACGGGCCTTGGACACAGACAAACGAGGACGAATCTCTAATGTCAAAAGTCTGCACTATAGCAATCGTCGTATAGCAACCACTCACCGCCGCGTCGCCGCAGGCGAAGCCAGTGGCCTCTTCAGACACACCGTCGGCAGCAGATGTGGCAGGAGCGGGTGTGGCGACAGACGTGCTGCCACTAGGTTCAAGCATGCTCCGCTTGATCTGGTCCGTCATCTCTGCAGTGTTGCAGAAGACCAGCCAGTTACACACTCGGAAGTCATTACAGTCAAACACAGTCCTATTGAATCCGCGTATATTGAATATCCAGGTATATCGAACTCGCAAGTTATCCCCTTGAAATTCCTTTGCAAAAGTGTAGCAATTCGCATGTATATATCGAACAGTATTTTTACCCACCTTTCGATATATCGAAGGTCGCGCGAGTTGGAAAGCACACTTTGGCACTCGCAGCGCCCGGTGACCTCCACTCGGCACCACGCCTCCGTCAAAACCCGAAACGCTCGAAAAAAGGTGAGGGGCGAGAAGGCTCTGACTGCACAATCTAGCTTGTAGAACGTTCCCCCCCCCCCCCTGTTTCTCTTCGTCTCTCTCATGGTTTCTCTGCGTACCCGTCCGCTCGAAGAGCAGGCACAAAGGAGGCCCCGTCCTCCTCCTTTCGCCAACCACAGCTCGCGCCAACCACAGATCATGCCCTTGCTGTTGCCCTCACAGGTGGCCATCGCCTCGGGACAGCTTTGCAGCTTCCACTGTCGCGTTGTCTTCGTACCACCACATGTGCAGCAATTTCTCTTTTGTGTGCGTGGTGTGCATAGCCGCTGCACACTCCTTGAACTGTCGCCTTCTCGTGTAGCTATGGCCAGCGTCAAGAAGCACAAGACCCTTGACTGCAACGAAGTTGAAGGCAATTCAGTGTGTGTTGAGGCAGGCGAGGCATATTCGACCGTTGCGGATGACTTTCCACGGGAATGTAGAAAAAACACTATGCCTGGTTTTAAGAAGAGTGCGCGAACAAAATTCTGGTAGATGGCCCGATGCTGATCGCCAAGGCCAAATGGTTTGCTGCTGTATTCGGCGAAACAACTTCGCCCGGAACAGCAGGTGGCTTCACCAATTTAAGCAGTGCTACAGTATCGTTGGCAAAACCAATTCTGGTTAAAGCGAAGTTGTGAGCAGCCGGGACACCCAGCAGTGGACGACAAAAGTGGCTGTAAATCTCCACAAAGTTTTCTCCAGCGGAGATCTTCACTGCCCAGCGAGACGTGAAGACCGACCCAGTGGTCAACTGCTTCCACAAGGCAAGAATCAGGACAGCAGAACTTGTGGAAACCTGTGAAGACGACAAGGACAAGCGCATAGACGATGCGTTTCACGAGTTGTTATCCTGCTTCCCGGCAGCAGTTCCACATGAAGTGTCTGCGGATGACTTCGCTGAAGCGAACTACAATGTCCAAGCCGACAGCTCATGTGACAAGGAGGATCGTCCGGACAAGATGCTGGTTACACGTGTGTACTTCGCCACTGAAGTGGCAGCAGCGTTCGGCATAATTCGCTGTTGTATCAGCCAGATTGAGGGAACAAGGCCGTCCTATCTGGACAGCCTTAATAAGATCGAGACTAGCATCTTGAACATTTCCAAAACAAAGAAGCAGGCCAAGATTATAGATTTTTTTCATGCAAATAAATCATGCTGTTGCGGTACGTGTACGGAATTAGTTGTCATTCTTGAATGCCCCTATTGTAGGTGATGATCCGCTACAAGCAAGCTCTCGGGGCCTCTATTTTTTTTATATCAAATTTTTCGTATATCAAACTAATTCGTGATCCCTTTCGAGTTCAATATACCCATGTTCAACTGTATAACGAAGTTGCATATCACACGAAAATAAGTTGTATCCGAAAATTTGTTATGAAATCATATTGTTAACACTGGATCTATTGTAAGATAATCGTAGCTCATTATAACAAAGTTACATCTCACACAAAAATAAGCTCACTATATCCAAAAATTCGTTCTAAAGGTTTATTACTAACACTATATGCATCACAAGACTAGTTTTCTTTTACTTCGCTATAACCAACATTTCGTTATATAAGGGTTTGAGTTTACTTTTCATCCACTTCACTATAACCACTAAGTCGTTATAACCTTATTCGTTGATTGATTGATTTGTCGGGTTTAACGTCCAAAACCACCATATGATTATGAGAGACGCCGTAGTGGAGGGCTCCGGAAATTTAGACCACCTGGGGTTCTTTAACGTGCACCCAAATCTGAGCACACGGGCCTACAACATTTCCGCCTCCATCGGAAATGCAGCCGCCGCAGCCGGGATTTGAACCCGCGACCTGCGGGTCAGCAGCCGAGTACCTTAGCCACTAGACCACCGCGGCGGGGCAACCACATTCGTTATATCGAAGTTTGATTGTATATGTGGAAACAAAGCTACACTACATGCAGAAGATGATAGAACACTCCCATCGCCAACCCAAACCCTTCCTCTTTGAAGTCTGCACTGCTCAGCTTATGGCAGCAGAAACAGCAACAGCTGGTCCAGCGGGCTCGCAGGTTCGTGCCAGGCGATGGAGCCCCAGACTGGGGGCCCCATCCAATGAAGGCTCTCTGTTTATACATTCGCCAATAAAAGCTTATTCTCTCTCTACGGCTAACACACTGGGCTGTCTGAGAGCGAACTACAATGAAACTTCCCTCCATTTCTTACGAACAGAAGGCTCAGGTTTCAGTAGAGGCTGTGCGTTACGACATCGGTTGTGGAGATGTTTCTTGCAAGTTATGGCCAAGTGTGGCGAAACTATAAAGATGGCGGTTCGGGCTAGTTGGTATGACACGACTATTGTAGCCCGAGATCAGAACGACGACAAACGGACGACGTCGTCGTCTGAAACTATAAGGACTTGCTTAGTTTTCAAAAGTAATTTTATAACCCAAGTTATGGTATGTGAAACTAACAAGCAAGTCAACGTCATGCTGCGATTCTGCTCATAAACATAAAATGCAGGATTCTTGTTCAGGCAGGCTTAGATAATTTTTTAAAAATTTTGTTTCACCTATAAATAATTTCAGAATACAGTGATGTGCAAATCTACTTCACTTTTGTCACTTGAAGAAAATTTTTGCCCAGAAAGTCTGAATGAAATCTGTAAAAATTATAAAAAGTGCAAATTTTATTGGAAGAAAACTGTCGATTTGAAAACAGCACACACATATACCTAAACTCAGCAAGTTTTAACGATATTGACAGAGAATGAAAAGTTGTGTATCCTCACTTATCCCAAGTTCCTCGAAAGTTGACAGCATGGACTCTGTTTTGTTACAAGACACCATTTTAAAATGCCTTTTCTATGACAAACACTCACCCCAAACAGTCTTTATGCCACTTATTGTTTCAACTATGTCCTCTTCTAACTGCCCACCTGCTAGGACCTAAGGGCCTGCAGTATGTAATAGATAAATAAAAAAATTCCTCCACTGAGAAGCCAATAAATAATGGTGATGACAGCTAACATCCTTGCTGTAAGGAAGTAACTTCAGACTAGCTTCAGACAACAGTGGTGCGCAATGAAGCCAGATATTTTTCGAGTAAGCACCTATCTTACAGAGAAGGTATACGTGGAATCACCCAGAACCCTTTGCCCAAACAAATATTTAAACACTTTTGAAAGTTTGTTAAGTGTTTTACCACCAGATACTCATTAAGCCTAGCCCCACGGCCTCGATGTGGGGATAATGCAGAGGACGTTGGGAGTGGGCTTTTGCCTGGAACTTCCCAAAAATTCAAGACGGTGGCCAAAATGTGGGCGAAATGAGGGGCATAGTTAAAGGGACCGTGCAACGTTTTTTTTCAGCTGGTCAGAAATGTTGCCAATTAGTAGTCGAGAACACGCAAGCCAAACGTAGTACGGCACACAGCCTGATGATGCCGTATGTCTAAATCACTGTACCACTGGCTGATTTGTGCATCCCAAGCTGCACAGTTAGCGAGGCTGCCATGTGCCTATGTGCGAACTTGTGGTCACTCTGAAAGTAAGTAGCACACCCTGAGAAGAAAAGAAAAAGTGCTCCAAAGGTTATGGCATGTGCGTGGCGCGATTTTTTGCCCCCATGGCACCTTTACCTGCTTAGCTTCGAGCACACTCATCAGGATGAGAGAAGAGCGGAAGCAATTACAGTTAAATCTGAATATACCAAAATTGATAAATTCCCCCCAAAATTCATTATAGAGGTTTTCGTTATATGCAGTTTCGGTACGAAAATTTGGAAAATAAGCTCGCAAATTAAACAAAAGGGGGACTGAAAGCAGAGCCAATCCCAAACACTCATTTTAGGGTAAAAAAACTGCGTTATTACTGCGATAGCAATTATATAGACACTTTTGACGAGTTCTTGCTGTCACCGCCATGTTCCGCAACAAGTCCAAATTTACAACATGCCTCCGTGCATTGTAACTTTCACAAGCAGGTAAAAGCGCGCGAGCGCTGCTGAAGTAGAGATCGCATGAGTCGGCCCATCCCTATCGCCTGAGAAGTGGGTAACATCTTCCTCGCGTCAGAACTGCCATAGAATGCTCAAACGGAAAGTAAACCACCTGTCTTAAACAAGCATGAAACAACGTGGGGAGGGGGGGGGGGGAAATCGCTCGAGTAGCAATAATGAACTTGGATTTTAAGGGCAGTCGCGTTCGATCGCTGGCGCGCTTGCTATCTCGACAAGTATCAGTGCGGCGTCAATACGAAGGGACTGTGTGAAAATAGCAAACGCAATCGTTCCGGTCAAAGTTGAAGGTGCGCAATTCTCCCCACTGAAGAATAAGCGCGCACGCACAAACATCTAACCCCCCTCTCCCTCCTCCGCATCCGCGGGCAAAGTACGCGTGGGAGACGAGTGCCTGTCGGCACATCTTGACAAGCTGAACACCGAGCGCGGGCGGTTTTTTTTTTAGTTTTCATATATATGTATGTATATATATATATATATTGAAAGACGCAGGCAGACTAGGTACGGCGAGCAGGCAGGGCGAGCAGAAGCGTTTATTCTGCGATGTCTGGCTCCGCTCAGAACCACACCAAGAGAGAGGACGATGATGATGGGTATGTGCAAGTGAGAACGATGATGATGGGTATGTGCAAGTGAGAACGATCAAATGCTTGGAATGTGCTTACAATTTCCCCCCCCCCTCTGCGAAGCGGCCAACCTGGCCGCCAGTCAGAGATCGGCCGAACGAGTAACAAAAGGCTTCATGCGTGAGACGTGAACTATTTCCGTGCTGCGCAGACGGCGGTCAGTGACAGACTGAAGCGGGGTGACGAGGTAGTTAACTGGAGATGTCTGTCGTACAACGGTGTATGGGCCAACATACCGGTGAAGAAATTTCTCGCAAAGGCCCGACGCTCGAACCGGGGTCCATAGTAAAACCTTATCGCCAGCATTAAAGGCCACGTCGCGTCGTTTTTTATCACAGCGATGTTTTCTCTCCTTTTGGGTTGCTTCCGTGTTTTTGCGAGCAATTTCACGGCATTGTGTGACTCGGGCTGCGAACTCTTCTGGGAGCGAGGTACTGCTTGGAGCCGGTGCAAAGAAAAATGCCGTGTCGAAGACCGAGGAGGCAGATCGGCCGTACACGAGAAAAAACGGGCTGTAGCCAGTTGATCGTTGTACCGCAGTATTGTATGCGAAGGTGACAAACGGTAAAATGTTATCCCAATTTTTGTGGTCAGGATGCAAGTACATCGATATCATGTCAGAGAGTGTTCGGTGGAAGCGCTCGGTAAGGCCATTCGTTTGCGGATGGTATGTAGAAGTGGTTTTATGGACTGTATTGCACGCCTGCAGGACTTCATCCAGGACCTTGGAAAGGAAGGCTTTGCCACGGTCACTCAAAAGGACGCGAGGGGCTCCGTGGCGCAAGACGATGGAGTTCAAGAAAAAATTGGCGATTTCTGTGGCGGTAGCAGAATGAAGAGGTGAAGTCTCGGCGTATCTTGTTTGATGGTCGACTGCAGTGACGATCCAACGGTGACCGGAAGGTGTCAACGGCAAAGGACCATACAAGTCTATTCCGACAAATTCGAATGGTGTGGTGGGACAGGGAAGAGGCTGAAGGAAACCAGCAGGCGGGGATGTGGATCGCTTGCGGTGCTGACACAACGCGCACGAGCGTATATATATATATATATATATATATATATATATATATATATATATATATATATATATATATAGCGTATATATATATATATATATATATATATATATGCATAGAGTATATATATATATATATATATATATACTCTATGCATATACGGTGAATGAAGGCAGCGGCGGCAAAAACCCAGCCGAAACTGCCCTTATACATAATTACCGTCGTCGTCAAGGGACACGCCATGCGCGCGCAGTGAAACTATGCACGCACGCACGGCGTCGAAAACAAAGAGCGAATGACATGGACACAGACACAGTTACCGTGGAAACTATTCAGTAAAGTGCCCTCCATAGGCAGCGCGGCCCACATATGTGACGCTAACTAAAAGCGTGCCATTGCCAAAGCGGAAAAGAATTTTTAATAATTATTTTGGTTTGGAGGGGGACGAGCACACCCGCGCATGCGACCGTGGCGAGAGAAAGGGGGCAACGCCGGCTGGGGCAGGCCCGCCTCATGCGGACGCAGCCCGCGCCGCTTCGCGCTTCGGCGGGGCAGCAGCGAAAGATGCATGCTTATACCAAGATGCTAAAATTAATTATATCAAGGTTGTCTCCCGCAGTTACTTGGTTACATATAGGTCGTAAAATGCACGTGCCCCTATGGAGCGATGGCGGGGAATAGAAAAACTTCGTTATATGGAGGTTCGTTATAAGCAGGTTCAACTGTATAGCAGGCGGGAAATCCCTGTAAATCCGTTTGTACTTGACGGATTAAAAATTCCTGCGACAGTCAAATGAAGCAATTTGATGGTTAATTTTAGTGTTGCAAAGCCCCTTTAATTTTTTTTGCGACTGTATATTATCACAGAACTGCATTGAAGAAGAATGGCGATTTGGGCTTGTTGGTTTGAATTCATGATAATAAGGGTTGCAGCGCGAGCACGAATGTGCTAGAAGAAACAGACGAAAGTCGAGGTACGGAAGGCAAAGAGGACAACACGAGCGCTGACTACCAACTGAATTTTATTATTTGCAGCACACATGATTATATACAACAGGCAACCTTGGAACAGCTCACGTGAGCAACGTGACATATTCTGGGGAATGTTCTGATAAATTCTGGGGAATATTCTGATGATCATCAGAACATTCCCCAGAATATGTCACGTTGCTCACGTGTGCTGTTCAAAGGTTGCCTGTTGTATATATTATCATGTGTGCTGCAAATAATAAAATTCAGTTGGTAGTCAGCGCTCGTGTTGTCCTGTTTGCCTTCCGTACCTCGACTTTCGTCTGTTTCTTCTAGCACATTCGTGCTCGCGCTGCAACCCTTATCATGTATCACAGAACTAATACAATCGCAGAGAGAGTGGGAACGTTTGATCAGTAGTTTACAGTATCCTCCTTTGTTTCGCTCAATCTAAATGCAATGTTCGGTTGACAGACGCAAGACTTCAACAGACTCACCCACAGAAGGCACTAATTTAGGCTGCTGCTCCTCGCCACCGTCATATGCGTCGGCAATGTCAGGAGAGTTGTTGCGTGGCGACATGTCGTCACCTACCAGGGTCCGTTCGCTGTCCGTGAGACTAGAGTCCTCCGAGTGGTCGCCACCGCGGCACCCTGAAGAGGACGAATCGCAGAGGTCGCTGTCATAGCCGTCCGACAGTGCTGTGTTTGCCGTCTGCATCGGTTGCGTAGGCTTCGCCGTGGCTGCACGCAGAACAAGAAACTAGAACTGAGCACTTCAAAAGTAAAAGGCAATGCAACATCAAACGCACAAGCACAAATGCCATTTTTACCACAAAGCTGTCTTAGTCTACACTGCTCCATTTCTGCTCAAACCTCACAACAAAATCGCATCTGCCATGACATTATTTCGCTATATCCGAAAATTCGTCATAAAAGATTATTTTGTCAGGGTGGCCAAGAGAAGGCACTATGTGATCATCATCATTGGGACTGAGAGAATGAGAGTTAAGGTTGAGTGGTGGACATAAAGAGGCTCGGGTGTGGTTGTTCGAATCTGTATGCACGTGATTTAGGCTTAGCTCATGACAAGTAGGTGCTCGTCCAGGCTGGCTTCAGGTTCGACATCAGCAGCGGAAGACATGCCTGGGCTCTAAGGTGTCGTTGAAAAGCTGTTGCTAGGCACCGACGGCCCTGCGATGGAGCCCGAACTAATCGAGGTGGTCGTGCGCGGTTTAGTGATAGCGACGTTGCCCACAGCTCTATATATGGGAGCACGGGCTGTGACGGCGAACACTGGCGCAGTTTCTCAGGCCACCTACGACTGTCTTGGCTCACCGCTACAGACCTCCCCCCAAAAGAAAAGTGAACGGAAAGATAACTCAACGCCATCATGTAGAGCGCTGGATGCATTTATTCGAAGTTTGCAGGTTCGGTCTCCCCGGCAGTGCCAAGTTACTTTTTTGCCCACTTTACATACCTCACATTTAAATCACACACGCCCCTACAAGAGTCATTCCCTATACTTTCCTTGACTTTCTCGTCTATTAGTTCTAATTATTATTATGTAACAAAGAAAAAAAAAAGCTAGCCCTGAAAACTCTTCATCTTGGGTGACATATAGCATGAATCTGGCAAACTTTAGCACAATTAGTAAAACTCGTACAGCATGGGTTACATACAGCCTCTCATTCACAAGATATAGCGGCAGAAATGCACAGCTAATGCAATGTTCAGCAATGAATGCCTGTTACGCTCACCTGTGCCACCCTCATCTTCCACGCTGCCACACCTTTCATCATTCTCGGCGCTGGCAGACATGCGCTGCTTCTCCAGTGACACTGCACGAAGACACAACAGAGCCAACACTGTTCATGCTTATGCAGAGCGTTTTAAGGCCCACTTACTAATTCTAGCAACAGTTAACATTTTACTTTATTTTCAAAAAAGGTGAAGGATAGTACCGCTACACATAAGACACGGGATTGGCCGTTCGCAAATGTTTTCTGAATGTTCGAAACTGTACAAGTAGGTGAAATGCTAAACTACACACACTTCACGACACATCATACAGGAACACTCCTACAACCACATTATACAGTGAAACCTCGTTAGACCGTAGTTGGCCGGGAATGACGTTTTGGTACGCATTAAGCGATGTACGAATTAACCGTCAGTGCCAGTTTAGCGGCTACTTACCGGTCAGAAAAGAAGGCCACAATCCTCACAAACACGCGCGCGCACACACGCCGGCACGCCAGCTTTATTTATGGACAGGCAGCAAAAAAATCTGTGATCTTCACTTGCCGCCGTGGTGGCCTTGCCTCGACGACGGCATCTTCGAAGTCGGTGAGGCCGCGAGCCAGCCGGTCCATTAGGCCACGCTTCTCGGCGAAGGCTCGCATCACAGTCACAGCACGCGCAGCTTCGGATAACGAGGGGCCGTCGTCCACTTCGACATCGCCCTCCTCCTCACTTTCGCTTGAATCGGGACGAGGTGCGATGGCGGCAACAATGTCGCTGTCGGAAAAGTCCGGGGATGTAAGGACGTCTCCGTCCACATCTCGGAAAGTGCCGAAGTTGAACTTGTCGACTCCCTCTCCTTGCCGCTCGAGCACCTCAACAAGGAGGCTCTCGCAGTCTTCGGTGTCCTCACCATCCTCGTTATCCTCCATGTTCTCGTCGTTGCCTTCTTCTGGCATCTTGAATTGTGCTCGCGCGAAACAGTTCCGTATCGTTGCAGGCTGCACCTGCATCCATGAGTGTGCAAGCAGGTGTATAGCACCCAGGAGGTCTATACTGTACGTTTTGGCACTCTCCATGGCGATCAACATCCGCCGCAAAAGATTTTTGCGGTAAATCTGTTTGACAGAGCGGATGATGCCCTGATCGAGGGGCTGGGCGAGCGCTGTCGTGTTGGGCGGCAAAAACAACAGCTTAATAGCCGACAGGTTACCCACATCGACATGCGCCGACGCATTGTCAAGCACTATCAAAATGCTCCTTTTCTTGGCAGCAAAACGGCGGTCCAGCTGGCGCACGTACTCCTCGAACAGCTGGGCTGTCATCCAGGCTTTTTTGTTGTGCTTGTAAACAACACCGGATGGCAGCCGAGCGCCTTTGAAGCACCGCGGGTTTCCATACTTGCCAATGACCATCAGTGGCAGCTTCTCACTACCGGTCATATTTACGCCAAAAGCGACCGATATGCGATTTTTGGCGTGTTTCCCGCCGGTGCACGTCTCATTTTTAAATGCCAATGTCCTATTTGGAAGAAGGCAATAAAAAAGTGCCGACTCATCAAAATTAAAAATGTCGGCGGCATCGTAGGCTGTCAAGGCTTCCTGCAAAACGGTGTCCTGCCATTCAACAGCGCCTTCTTTGTCTGCTGCAGCAGCCTCACCACAAACAACCTTCCCCACGATGCCGTAGCGGGCTTTAAACCGCGACAACCAGCCGTTGCTGCAGGCAAAACCGGGGCAGTTCAGCTGATCTGCGAAAGTTAGGGCTTTTTCGGTCAGAAGGGGTCCGCTAACCGGCAGGTTCATGCTCCGCGCCTTCTTCAGCCAGAGAAGCAGGGCCTTTTCCACTTCGGGATAAGCTGAGTCTCTCATGCGGCACCTCTTCAAATCGCTGTCTGTGCCTCCCGTCAACTTTTCGCGAGCGTTCCAAATTCCGCATACAGTAGTCAGCGGCAAGTTCTTATCGCGGGCTACCGCAGATTTCTTGGCCCCATTTTCAATAGTGCGAATGATTTCAAGTTTTTCCTTTACGCTCAAGACGTGGTACTTCGGCATAGTAAGAAGTTTTAGTGTGCGAATTTAATCGCACCACTCGCGCACAACACAAGAATAAAAAAAACAACAAAAAAAAAAAAACACAACACGCCGCACAAGAACGTAAGTAACGCAACACCACCACACCGCCGCCACGACCAACACTGCGGGAAAGTGAGGACTAACGACCGAATAAAGAAACGAGCTCAGCCTGGCTCGACGCTGTGGAGCCGTTGAGAATACGTACTTGGCTTGGATTGAAAGCGACAGCGAATTTGCACCCCCTACCGGGACCAGCAATCGAGAATTCCTAGGTTACCAAAAACCGATCTTGAAGGCCATGCTCTTGCACAATGGGATCGGCAACAGACGTACGCGCAAAAAATACGTCATCGTGGCCATGTTGTGACGTCACTATCGCTGGTGGTTGTTGTCCGATCGCCACATGGAGTGTATCGACCGTCTGTGCGCACGAAATTTTGCCGATTTTCGGCCTGTGCATGGATAAAGAGAACGAAAATAGTACGTACTAACCGTACATAACACCACAAGCGACTACGGCTTAAGCGGTCAGCCAATACATGGGGTTCAATGGAGATAGGGCGGGGGATTCCTCGCTACTACGTATAAACCGCAGTTACATATTAAGCGGGTACGTATTAAAGAGGTTTGACTGTATCCTACATGCAGTATACCCAACGAGAAATATGCCGGGACTAGCGCAAAATGCCGTTAACAGCCAGGAAAATGCCGCACTGAGGATTTTAACAGAGGGGTTATACTGCATAACTTGAAAGCGTCTGTTGGGCAATGAAAACAAGTGGAAATTCGTAAACTTTACAGCAAATTCAGGAGGGTAGAAAGGTACGTCTACGGCAGCAGTCCGTCAAGTTTCATTGCGGGATTCAACAACCGCAGCTCGTGACCCACAGAGGGAAATAGGCCACAAATTCGGTTGTTGTAAGAGGAGAACAGAGGGATTAAAATACACTTAAACCTCATTATAACATAGTCACATCTGTCACGAAAATAAGTTCATTATATCTGGCAATTCGTTATGAACAATTATTCGTAACACTATTTATGGCAAACCTATTGGTCACTTCATTATAACCAATAATTCATTATACGTAAGTTTGAGTGTATATTTAATGCAAGAGTACACTTAATGTACTTCATTAAAACAGATATTTCGTTCTATCCAGGTTTGTTATATTGAGGTTTGAATGTAGTGAGGTTCGAACGTAATCTGCACTGAAAGTTCCAGATGAAATCGACCTGCGCAGTATGGGGTAATTGAGCTGCACGAACCTTCCTCTTCTAGTGGCAGCTGGACATAGATGACGATCGTGTTGATGTGCCGATCGAGAATCCCAAAAAACCGAGACTCTCGGAAGGGCAGCTTGGCGTCTTCCTCGCTGAGAAATTCTATGAACACCTGCGTTTCGTGCAAAGTTGGCAATAAATATGTGCGAACAAGCAGCATTTTTGCATAGTTAGCATTCCACAATGAGCTTAGTCTGATGTGTATTCTATTTCAAGCACTTATTCCATATTCTGCTAGCTATTTCATGCCCAAAACATCTAAGAAGTGCATTGTCTCCTGTGCGAATACTTGAAAAATCTTGCAGGTTTTTTTCCCCACTTTTGTGAGATTTTGCACCCATGCATTTTGAGATCCTAACTGTAGCACTAAAGTAATATGATTGATATAGAGGTTAAATGTCCCAAAACCACCATATGATTATGAGATACGCTGTAGTGGTGGGCTTTGGAAATTTTGACCACCTGGGGTTCTTTCACGTGCATCCAAATCTGAGCACACGGGCCTACAGCATTTCCGCCTCCATCAGAAATGCAGCCGCCGCAGCCAGGATTCGATCTCGCGACGTGCGGGTCAGCAGCCGAGTACCTTAGCCACTAGACCACCGCGAAGCACTAGTGATACCAAAAAACAATAATGACAAAGCTGGTATATCAATTAAACCAGTAAATTCTCCAATTAGCAAATGTGCCAAACACTGAAGGTCTGAACAATCGCCCAAAGGTCTGAACAACTGAACGTTTATAGGTATTGCAATGAACTCTTTCAGATGCCACTAATGAAGAACTGTCTGTAAATGTGTCAAATTCCTATGTTACTCAATTGCAACAAGAATAATGAAATAATTGGCGCATTCATGCATGCTATAGTAACTCGTTCTAATTAAGTTGTAGTTACATATATCTTTATCCTGAAGTCTTTGATGCTTACTTTTGGCCTAAATAGAACAAAATCTCAGGCTGGGAATATAGTGCAAGTCAATCTTGAGCAATGAAAAATTCTGCTTTTTACATCACTGGCAGAAAGCAGCATGTTGCAAGTCAAACGTGGAAGTGCCTTCAGAAAAGTGGTCATATGTATCAGCACACTACAAAAATGAATTAAATAAAGACAAATTTATTACGCAGAAGGTTCAATTCATTCGAAGTACGATATATCTAGTTTTTTTTCTCGGTCTACACTTGATGCAAATAGCAAGAACGAGTGGTGCATGCAATTGGTACGCAGCGTTTCGTTTCGAAGAGTCAAGCTGACTCACCGTATTGCTCTTGCCAAAGCCCTCGGACTTCAGCATGCGCCCAGGTGCATTGAGGAGTTCGAGAGCATTGTGGTAGTTTTCTAGAACCATGCGCATGTTGCTCGAAGGCAGACCCAATTTCTGCACAAAAGCAGATGAACCGGTTGAATGAAGCCAAATGCCGTTGACCCTTTGGTGGGCAGTATTCATGGATCGAGATGTGACACCTATATAGAGTACAGTCGACTCCCGAAAATTTGAGCTTAATTGAAATTTTGATTAATTAGAAGTCAGCAAGTGGTCCCATCAATTTCGCATGCACGCTTGTAAGAAGAAATGCTCAATAATTTGAAGCTAAATGCCCGTAATGTTGGTTAATTAGAAGTTATTTTTTAGTCGAGAGCCTCGAGGCGACTGCAATTTTTCAATAAAATGGAGAATCTGATGTGCCAAGACCGCCAATGCCATTTTTTTGGGGGGGTTAAAAGAAAGTGGAAACAACTTTGAATTGTAGCAGAATTTCACTTTCAGCAGAATGCAAGTGACAACCTGTAAAATATGTAACGTTTAAAATTTACTATACTTAGAGCTTAACCAGCATAACCAGCTTTTAAACTTTAAAAAATGATGAATCAATTTTAGGGTAATGTGTTCATTTAACCTTGAAATGGGGCTTCGCAGAAGTGGATAAGCGTTTGCACGCCCGAGCACCTCTGTATTGCAGTGAAACCACCTGTACAGGGGGATTACACGCAGACTTGTATACACCGATTCGTTCATTGCGAATACTTCGAAATTTTCAACAATTTAAATTGGAACCAAACCAAATTCAAATACTACACTATTCGTTCGTGGGTCTTTTGAACAAACAGGGAAAGTTGGCAGGTATGAACGACTGGCACATGCATGCGACCACATGTCTCCACATACTATCTGGCTGATAAACGTAATTTTGCTTGTCACGTAAGTGTTCGAGTTAAAATTGAGCAAATCAGACAAAGAAGTTTAAAATTAAGGTGTTACTTTGCCCTAAATTGAGTTTCTATCTATGAGCCATGTACAGCCGCGGCCACGCTTGTGTAGAGCGCTCAAGCAGCCGGTTTTTGCTCTGCGGGCCGAAACCTTGAGGCAGTTTCAAGCTCTGAAGTGGTGTATCAGGAGCGTGCATGGTCTAGTTGTCAGGCTGGCCACGTCAGAGCCTGATACTGCCCCAAGGTTTTGCTTTGCATCGGCTGTTCGCATGCTCTACACGAAGTGGCCACGGCTGTACAGGTATGGTTGAAACATGCAGGCATACACACTGCAAATATAACATTATTAGAGTTACATTAGTGATGTTGCGGTAGTTACGCTGTGCATTACCACCACAAGATCCTATACCTCACGGCAACTCTCTGTGACAATTATTGTACAGTACATAGAGGAACACAAAAAAAAAAAAACAAGTTATCTTTTGCATTGCAAGTAAGAAAGCTTATCTCACAAAGGATTTTCATTTTTTGCCAATTCTAGTTTTCCAGCTTTCTGGTGTCTATTTCACATTCTCTTGCACCTCTAAACAATCACCTGCAAAAAGACTAGTACCTGGTGTTGTAACACATGTGCAGAAACTCTGCCCACGTAGCTTTCGCTGTGCTCCCACAGAAGGTTGCTGGGAGTGCTACGTTAGTTACAGCACTACTTACCGCAAAGGAACAACAAGTGCCTCCCAATCAGCTGTTCACTACAAAATACTGCAGCAGCCATTCCTACGAACACTTGTTCTGAGAGTCCATGGGTATGGGCACCATTTCTTTGTACTTATTATACAGTGTGGTGGCTCTGGCTTGCATTCACAAGTGTCATAAATTGTTGGAACACTTGAAGGACGTCTTTCCTCGCCTGTCATAATTTCACATGTGGACTTTGCCTCCAGTTCGTAAAAATTCCAAATGCAGGCGTATTCAACAAAACAATTTGAAGCACAGGTGTGCATTCTTAAAAAACACTTTCGCTGCCATCTTGAATTTTGCTTTGCAACCAAGCAAGTGTCCCCCCGAACAAATCTTAAGCAGTTATCTTTTACCAAGTTGGGGAGGGGGGGGCTTTGGGATCTTATGATAAATCTCCATTCTGGTCCAATTGAACAGAAGATGGTAGTAATCGATGTGTGGGTAGTACAGTATTGAAGATCACGAAAGTGATAACAAAGAGACAGGCCTGAATAAACAAAGATGTCTGCAATCAACTACCAAGATCTACTCTGCTTAGTTCAATAAAGAGAAGAAAGGACACCAGCATCCATTTCAAACAATCGAGAGTAGTTCAATACCTATGACATAGCAAAACTGATCAACGAAAACACACACATGAAGTGACGCTGGTACGAAAAGCAACAGCACATAAAAACTCACCTGAGCCACCTGAGCCTTGAACTCCTCGACTGTCTGCGTCTTGAGGCCACGGACGATTACCGCCCGCGCGATCTCGTCTGCCTCAATATTTACGACGTGTACTTTGACGGTTGTACCTGAAAAGCCGTGTGGCACCACCAGTCAGAAATAGTGCCACCCACAATCAAGATCGCAAAGTTTCTTTTCAAGTCAAAAGGCTAGATCTGTTGCATTTGTCATGCCAGTTAATATCAATACTGCCCGGGAATAAAAGCTTCAAGGTGTAGGCGACATTCATGCATGCAATTAGGTGTTTAAATATACACACAAACGTCAATACAATTGTTGACGGATTGATCCATTTTCTGGACTTCGAGAATTCGGACTCGTTGGACATTTCGAACTTCACAAATGCACCATAAAGGTTCTCCATTGCACCAATGCATTTTCACGACCGATTTTCCAAACGAATTCATGTTCCAAAGTTCAATTTCCCGGACTGAATCGCTCGTTTAAAGCTATGCGACTCGATTATGAAAGTTTCCATGTTTGATTTTTTTGTTGGCTTCGTCAGGTTTGCCTTGCATTGGCTAGTTGTAAGCCCTCTCAAGATAGAAAGTGGGCACAATCTCCTGATTTCAGAGGCCATGTATGATCATCCTTGGCTAGCGAGACTTCTTTTTCAGACAGCCTTATCTTCATCATCAATAGGCCAGTAGGTTTTCATTTTCTGGGCGCTTGTTTTTCTAGTTGTCATTACGCACGTGGTCGTGTTGGTGGTGTGCGAAGCGCGTGTGAGCTGCCGCGCCCGTCGCATGTTAGCTGTTGTTCGTGATCGCGCAGTAGAACTTCACGGTCACGCAACTCGGCTAGTGACCCGAAACACGCGGGTTCGGTCACGGCTGCGACGGTAGTGTTTTAATGGTGGCGAAATGCTGCACGCTCACATACTGTCCGGTGTCTGTGCAGATAAAAGAAGCCCAGACAGTGTTAAATCCTACGAAACAGGCAAATCATTGCATGCATTTTTTTTTTGCCATTGACATCAAGTTTTGTTTACTTGGTTCCATGGAGTCGCCAACTTTGCCGCCCGCAATGGTCGGCGGCAGCGATTGCCAACGCTCTTGCCAACGATGTTACCGCTGCCCAAAGCGAAACAAATTTGCTCGTCCCCAAGAAAAGCATGAAGCAAGGCATTATTCGAGATATTTTTTTAGACTTTTCTAATCCAAATAAACTTCATTTTCACCGCTTGACCAATTTTTCAGACTTAAATTTTTTGGACTACAGTTAAACCTGAATATAATGAAATTAATGAATTCCCGGAAAAATTCATTATAAAGGGGATTTTATATGCAGGTTGGGTTCAAAAACCTGGAAATTAAACGTGCAAATTGAACAAAAGGGTGACTGAAGGCAGAGCTAACCCAAAACTAGCAGTAAGACCACTTTGCTTCCCCGAGGACACGGTCCATGAGTGAAAAATCGCAGGAGCATTGCAAAGACCAATGGGCATACGAGTGAACTCAAATAACCCTGTGTGAGCGTGACCGGTGCAAGACCGCGTTCACGTCCCACAGAGGGTTATTTGAGTTCACTCGTATTCCCTTTGGTCTTTGCAATGCTCCTGCGACTTTTCAGAGACTCATGGACCGCGTCCTTGGGGAAGCGAAGTGGTCTTACTGCAGACGCCTAAGCGCTGGACGAACGGCGAACAATGCCAGCTGAGAACATCTCGTCCAGTAAGCCGTCAATTACCTGCCTCTTGGCCTGGCTGACGGTCCTGGGGTTACACTTCAAAGGAAGCGCGTCGCCAGTTTCGACCAAATGGCTCACCAGATCGGTACAGCCGGGTTGATCGGTGAAAAGCTCATCGAAATCGCGTAACAATGCCGACAGACGAGCCTTCTGTGTATCATCTAATTGAGTCGCACAGGCGATCAAAGGATGCGGAGCCTCTTCGTGTCGTGCCGCTGGATCCCGATGAAGATTTTGAGCCGACGAGTGCATAGTGCAAGGGCCTGCCACTGAAGTTTGCATGTGACACGGTTTCGACGCTTCTACTGCACAGGCAATAGAAAGCGCCGGTGGGCTGATGAACAGCTTTAGCTCGGAAAAAGGTCTGTGGCGATAGCCTCCATTCGCAATGTCCACTACAATACCGGTTTTTAGGAGAAAGTCCCGACCGAGAATCACAGGGACACTGAGCCCTGGAAGATGAACGAAACGTGCGCGTCTCATTCGGCCTCCCCATCTGACAGTCAACCTCGCGGCGCCTGCCGACTGGGTCACGCCTTTCGCGAGGGGGCAATGTCGTTCGGCTGTCCCGCAAGCGCACCGAGCGCTTCTGCAAGTGGGACAACACCTGTTCGCCAAACAACGAAGCGCTTGCACCTGTGTCCAGCAACGGCAAGAATTTGCGACCGACAAAGGTGACCGAAATAAACGGCGCGTGCGCACCAGGCAAGACTGCTTGTCCGGTACGCAGAGGGGAGAAGCAAGGGGTCGGCCGTTCGTGCCTTCACGAACGGCCCGCGCTCCCATTTCCCTGCCTCACAGGAGGCTCAAACGCGGAGCATTCCCTCACTATGTGCCCTCGTTGACGGCAGCGAAAGCAGCGCACTCCATCGCAGTCCCTTTCTCGAGACGGACCAGCTTCGAGCTGCAGGGGTCGGTTCCCCGCGTGATCAAAGGAACCGCTCTGACAACTGTCACCACCGGTGATGCGCTGGGTCGGATTTCGTTCCTGCTCGCGCGCGCCGAGTTGCGATGCAGCACCGGCTGCGCGCCTCCCGTACGTGTAGGGATCTAAAGCTCGATCGCTTATCTCCCACCTGCGCCCACCTGTAGCGTTAGCCGCAAAGGCGGCTCTGGTGGGCTGTTGCCGCTGAGGAAAGGTCATGGCCCCTCCCCACGCGCAGCGCGGTTCAAGGGGCTCGCTGGCTGGTGGTGGCAGGCGATAGGAACGCGCGGCGAGAATGTCGCGCCTCGTGTCATCCCGACTGGGGCTTGTGACATGCGAGGGTGCGCGATTGTGATGCTCAAGGGGGGCACTAGCCCTGTTCTCGAGCAATGCGGTATCTGCTAAAAGCGTCAGTGGACAACTTACGCGGAGCAGACGTAACCCGCGTAAACGTGGTGAGCCTGATTCGCGAAGGCGGGCTGACTCGACTAAGACTAATCAAAGGCTTGATGAGCTTTTGATACCGCGTTGGGCGCCAGTATGGTGACCCCGCTACTCACCGTAGCGGATGATCACCGCGGGTTCACGCTTAGCGAGCCACAGGGCTGCGACTCCGTCACTTACTCGCGTGTAGCGCACCGCTCCGCGCGCGCTCAACTAATAAGGCGTTTAGCGCGGCGCGGCAAACAGACAGTGTTCCAATACAAAACACACAACACTTTGTTGCCTTTGGCGGCACCCCGAACAACAGTACAACGTCCGCTCTCGGGACGCGGGGAGCAAAGGCACCTTGCTCGGTCGGGAAAAGGTCCCTCGCGGCTATGCTGCGCACTCTCACTGTGGCCACTGGGCCTGGTCGCGAGTGTTAGGGCAAACCTTGTACGCGTAGGCCTACGGAAAATGCGACTCGGTGTGGTATGATTACTTCAAGCACTAGGCACCGCTGTGGGCGCTTAGCGTACGCTACCGAAGCTAGCACTGAAGTAAACACGCCTGCTGAGGTGCCACAGGCCACCCCAGGCAGGCTACAGTTCGGCGATTCCCAAAGGGGACGCGAACGAAGAAAAACACGTGCTTACTTGGTGCCGACCACGGAGAAGAGAGCGCTCCCTCAGCGCGCACGTAACACGTGCCGCGCCCGCACGTGGCGCCATCTATTGCCACGCGCAGTTATCAGAGCAGAAAAAGCAAAAGGGTGTGGCCGTGTGACGGAATGCCCGCGAAATGGTCGCGGGCGCGTTTCAGATCCCTACAAACTCTTATTTTACAAGAAAAAGCTGCGTTATTATTGTGACACCAATTATATGGACACTCGCGGCGGGTCTTTGCCGTCGCCGCCATGTTCCATAACAAGTCCAAATTGATAATATATGCCCCCGCGCATCGCAACTTTCACGGGTCGGTGAAAGAGCGCGAGCGCTGCTGAAGCAAAAATAAAATGAGTCGGCCAATCCCTATCGCCTGAAAAGTGCGTAACATCTCCCGCGTGTTGTTAGAACTGCCGTCGAATGCTCAAACAGAAAGTAAACCACCCGTCTTGAATGAGCATGAAACAACGTGGGGATCGCTTGAGTAGCAATAACAAACTTGGATTTTAAGGGTGGTCGTGATCGCTGGCGCGCTTGCTATATCGGCGAGTATCAGTGCGGTTTCAACGCGAAGCGACTGTGTGAAAAGAGCACTTCTCCCTGGAGCGGCCGTATGCTCACAACAGCAGTTTTTTTTTTTTGTAGGAGTTATTTGATATTGGATCCAAAAGAGTTGGCTGCCAGCTTTACTCCTTATAACATTACAATTTCTTGCCATCGTGATCATTGTATTGCATTCAACGTGCCGCCAGAAGTAATCGGCTAATCGCGAAAGCTACTAACCTGCCTCAATAAAATGGTGAGTCTGGTGATGGTTTGAGATTGAATGTGCCTTCCTGAGCAGCCATGGCCCATTTTTTTTTTTTGCCGCTTTTTCGCGAACTTATTGGTGGTGGTCCCAGTGCTTAGAGTGACCGCTGCGCCACCATTTTTGACGCCCTACTTCACTTTCAGCTGTGCTAACCTCAACCCCCTCTCAAAAACTTCCCCCCAAAAAACTAGGTCCACGTTCCAATCTCTCAGCAAGAAGTTTTTCACCCATGGTTGGCAAACGAGACACGCACTTCTTGAAAAACCAAAGCCTGCGCCTGAAATGTTATGCCTATTCCTTGAGGAATGCTTCGTGTTGCTAAAGACAAACAAAGGACAAGATGAAGCAGTTGCTTGCCTAAGTCTTTGCTATTCTGTTTCATTACAGTTTAGCCCCCAAGCGTGCACTGCACTCGTCACACAAGTTCGTACCAATGTCACCAACTACGATTCCTACTGATCTGGCATATCACTGCTATCAATTGCTCTTGCTTGCAGTTCTCAACCCTAGATGACGGTAATTGTCTGTGCAAAACTACATTTCAGGCCGCTTGTGCATATTAATATCTTCTGAACCAAAATTTCATGGAAAAGGCTATGACTGTTTAAAAAAATTATTTATTTTTCAAGAGTTTAAAGCCAGTTAAAGTGTTAAAGGCTGAGACAGACTGCATGATTTTCCTATACGATGCGGCGGTATAGCCGCTGGAATGGTGACATTTCACCACACCCAACTGCTGCATCGCATGCCTAGTGTACAGGCAAATATTTGTCACTGCAGCCAACGACAGTTTGATAGAAGTTTTCGAATAATTCAATATTTCCTACAATATATATTTGAATCAAACGTTATTCAAATACATCATTATTCAATTGAATATTGGAAGTATTTGAATATTTGCACAAGCCTATATTCAACGCACTCCAAAGCACCAAATGCTTTTTTCAGGATACTTGACACCAGTGTTTTTATTTAGAATGACAATTCGATAATGTCCAAAATTCATGTCAGTACTCTAAGTAAAGTTCAAACTCTCCCCCCTTTCCTCACCTCCTATTTTGTAGGGCTGGAAGGTCTCGTGGGGCTTTCGAATCTCAAGCAGGAGGTCGAACGGGTAGGTGGACTTGACGCCGCCCAGGATCTGGCCCATGGTCTGATGGGCCACCTCTTCGAGCGAGCACTCTAGTGAGTCTGAGCAGTCGTCGTACATCACCAGGCGACAGCAATCCAGTGGAACCACGTCGGCCAGGTTCATGATCTGAGACAATTTTCAGTGAAAGCTCATCAATTTGACACTTGTTGATTATGAAAATCAGACAGTTACACCTGGATATCACAAAATTGACAAATTACCAGAAAAATTTTTTAGAGAGAATTTCGCGATATACTGGTTCGATACGAAAATGCGAGAAATAAACGCTCACATTAAACAGACAGAGCTTAAACCATAGCTAACCCAGAACATCCCTTTAGCAATAAAAAAATGCGTTACCATTGCGACAGCAACTATATACACACTTCCGGCAAGTTTTTGCCGTCGGCGCCATGTTCCTTAATACGTCCAAATTGATAACACATCCCCACGCATTGTAACTTTTACCAGCAGGTAAAAGCGCAACTAATAAGCCAGCAGTCGGATAACACCAGCAAATACGTGAGCAGGACTATGCCTTTAGTCACGAAGGCAATTGGCTACTGCACTTCCACGTTGCAGCAGACTATGGTCTAAAGCAATTTCCATCGCACATGAAAGAGAATTCTCACCTGGTGCGCCGTCTGCGTCGCCTCAGCAAGCGACGCATCCTTGTGGACCTTTAGCCGCATGTCTTGCATCGTGTGCTTGCGAGGGTGCAGGCAGAACAACTTGATCTGTCGGACACGCGAAATGTTGGATTGACGATGTGCGTTGTACCAAAGTATTACAAGCTTCGAGAGACTCTTTGAGGACCTTTGATACACTAATGACCGCGTAAAGCATGGTGTACAAACACATCTGCATTTGAAAGCCAACAGGATACAGCAGAAGCTACTCAGACAAACCCTGAACTTTTTAGTCAGTAGCGCACTTGTTAAACAAAAATTTTTCTGGCCCTTTCAGGGTCTCTTTAAAGGGTCTGCCACACATCGTGAGCTGCTGTTCTCATGTGACTTACGCCTATGTAATGCTGTGACGACACGTCACCGTGACACGATCCAAGGCACCCGACTTTTGGAATTTTAGCCACTGGTGTTTTTCTTCAGACAAACGATACGAGAACTAAAATTCATGTCGGTAATCTCTCCTTCGCAGTCTATTGTCGGGCCCCTGTTGAGACCGCAGCATACAATCATATCAGGGGTTTTACGTCCCAAAACCATGATATGGTCCCGAGAGACGTCGTAGTGTAGGACCCCAGGAATCGACCCTCTGGTGTTCTACAACATGCACAGAGATCGCACAGTACACTACCAATTCACCTTCATCAAAATGTGACCACCGCAGCCAGGATCAAACTAGTCACCTACGGGTAGGCAGATGAGCACCCTAACCACTGCTCAACATCGGCAGACAATACCACCCCGGGGAAGCGATCTGTATTGGTTACTGCTTGTCAAGTTCTGTCGTCGATTCATGCGCATTTTCTTACTGTAGTATGCACAATCTCCAAGTCAGCAAGCCATTTCACTTCAGCTTCGATATTCTTCGTTTCACGCTGGAATGAACAGAACATAGCTATGGGTTTCAAACTGCAAAGAGTTTAATTGGGCTTCTAAACATTGCAGCCGGCGTAACGTTCACAGCCAGGAACGCACTCGTACCAGTCAGAATTCCATAGCGCACGGCAATAAGGAGCAAACTAACCTTGCACATGGAACGGTCGAGCTCCTTCTGCTGTCGTTCCCGCTCCTCAGCCTCCTGCATGTTCTCGAGGAGCACCTTCAGATGCTCGGGGAACTGGTCGGGCATCATGGGCACGGCGTTCTGTTCCTTATCCACCCGACGGTACATGAGCATGTAGGCATTCGTCGAGCTGCATTGCCATGGAGCGCCAACACATCTCTGTGAGCCTCGCAAGTTCTGCCCAAATCCACTCTTTTTTTTACGGTTAAAGGAAATGACAACCACAGATTTTCTCACATTACGCTCAAACCTTGATATAATGATCCCGGATATAACAAAATATCAGTTACAACGAGGTAAATGAAGAATAGCCTTGCAATAGCTGTAGTGTTACGAATATACTTTTACAGAAAAATTTCGAATGGGACTTATTTGCGAGCAAGGTGCTACTATGTTTTAATGAGGTTTGAGCATTCACTAGAGAGAACACTGGCGCTGCGATTGCTCAGCCACCAGAAAATATGCGCAGCACATGAATTTGATTTGCGTGCTGACCGCTTCAAACACACTTATAGTTTTGGTTACTGTCGTGCTTCGGCTGTTGTTTCTCACAAAAGAATAGATTGCTTAAAAAAAGCCCAGATCGTGAAGTGTCGCTGCTGAATGTTCTGGCGACAAAGTGGCTTGCAGGCCACGCGGAGCCACATGAAGTCGAAAGAACGAAGCTTATACAATTCTGTGTACACTCACACCTCATTATAAAAAAAAGTTAAATATTACATGAAAACAAGTTTGCTATAATAAAAAATTCACTACAAAGGTAAAATTCCTAACATTACACTCTAAGCCCGTTATAACAATGTTGCATCTTAAAAGAAATTAAGGTTGTTATATGCCAAAAATCAGTATAACTCATTTTTAACACTATTACAAGACTATTTTTCATTTGCTTTGTTATAACTAATATTTCGTTATGTCCAGGTTCATTATATCAAAGTGCAGGAGTACTACCTATCAATCCTATGACGGCTAAAGCTCCCGCTAAAAAAATGACACGAGAGCACTCCTTTAGCAACAATATTTCGCATCTCTTGAATTGACTTCCCCCAAGTCGGCAGCGCACACGATTAAGCCGAGCGCTCCCCAAGAGCGGTGCCTACCTCGCGTAGGAGCTGATGTAGTAGCCGCCGCGACTGGGTCCCCCGCCGTAAGTCTTGCGAATCTCGTCGTACGTCACTCGCGTCACCTGGGCGTCGTTGAAGCAGTACCACTGGTTTTCTGTAAAGGACCTTGCAGACACACGCAGAGGAAACTGAGATGAGCCTTCAGAACCTGACAAAAATTTAACCACACAGATGGGTTAGTTGACGATATTGGGGAAACTATTTCTTCAAATAACCATGACATGAAGTCGCGATCACTGACGGGGTCGAGAAGAAACAAATTGGGAGGCCCCTTGAATGACTCAACCAAAAACAAAACGTCTTGTTTTTCCTAACTGCACTGAACACAGCTTTGTGCAAAGCAGAGCTTTATGCCGACAGCAGAAAAACTGCAAAATGTAAAAAAATGGTTTAATAAAATGTCTTCCATCAAATCATGGTTATGAAGAGTTCAAGCCATGCACAGGACGGCCTTTCATATGTCACTGTACGATGACTTTCCCATGTACTTCCCCTTACGCAATATGTCGAGCAACAAGCACCAGATGCAAGACACCAGATCCACAAAAAGAACTTTATACAATCTGCTAAGGCAGCATGCTTAATGCAGCCCCTTGAATGCTTTCACCATGGATGCTGACGTGTCTTGCGCTAGTTGTGCAACATTTATGTTATTTCAAGAAGCAAAAATCTGAGTACCGTAATTACTCGAATCTAACGCGCACCTTTTTTCCAGTTAAGCGAGTTCATAAATCGCATGCGTGCTAGAATCGAGTACGAAAAAAAAAAAAATGAATACGGTAATTCTATTGCCATCGGCACTTCCAAAATGGCCACCCCCTACGTGCGTCGGCATGGAGTGTCGGCCATTTCTGCCTATGTGTTTCCCATGTGCGGCACTTCGTACGTGTGCTGAGGAGTTCGTCATCTGGTAGTGCATTAGCATCGACGGCATGGAAGGGCCGACTCCAAAAACTCGACGAGTGCACCACGATGCCGCTTTTAAAAGAAAAGTCATTGCTTGTGCCGAAACGGACGGAAATCGGGCCGCATCGCGGTCGTTTGGAATTCCCGAAATGTGCGTGTGGGACTGGCGGAAACAAAAGCAGAAGATTCATGCAAAGGCTTCAGTGGACCACAGCAGGGTCGGTTTCCGCAAATTGAAGAGCTGCTCGGTGAGTATGAGATTGAGCAGTGAGCGGCACAGCGGTCCGTGACGACAGAACTGCTTCAAGTGCAGGCTATGCAGTTAGCCTTAGAAAAAGGGCTAATGCCGAGCCAGTTTAAAGCATGCAGGTACTGGCCAACTAACTCTATGAAGAGGAAAGGCTTTTCCCTCGGAAGGCGAACGGGCATATGCCAAAAGTTGCCGGAGGAGTACGAAGAAAAGCTTCACAGTTTTCAGAGGTTCGTCCTAAATTTGCGGCTCAACAATGGCTACCTGCTTGAGCAAATCGGGAATGCCGATCAAACGCCTCTTTACTTCGACATGCCTGGCACCACAACTGGCGAGAAGGGGGCAAAGCAAGTTCGCGTGCTGACATCGGGCCACAGTAAAACTAGAGTGACGGCAATGCTCCGTTGCACGCCAGATAGGCACAAGCTTCCCCCGTACCTCATATTTAAACGGAAAACGCTCCCAAAAGGAGTCGTTTTCCCGAGCGGTGTGATCGTGTGGGCCAATGAGAAAAATGGGTGCGCGTTGCAATTGATGTCTTGATGCAATTGATTTTTTTTTTCGTCGTGGAAACCGAGTGCGCGTTACAATCGAGTATATACGGTATACGACAAATTATTTTTGCCATTCAGTCAATATAGTCTCATAGCTTTTAAGACTCCAATATTTTCCACTTCGGAAATTGTTCCTTGACAGCGTGCCCCACTATGTCATAAATAACAACTCAAAATCTTTCTTGGTCAACTCAAAGCACTCACTTGATGTAAGCGTAATAGTGGCCGCCACTGGCACTCCCAGAGTGTACCATGATGGAGAAAAGCTCGTACATGTACGGGCCCTGCAAAAAAGACAGTCGCGCAAGTGTGGAAAGAACGTTACACCATTGGCAACAGCAGCACAATGCATTCTTGATAATGTACAAGGTGGATCGAAAGATACGCGAACAGTACGGTGCACTCTTTTCGTCACACTCTCACAGGCGTGGCAATAAAAAGTTACCGATGATCCTTGATTGTATAATGAATGACTAGTGGCTTTTTATCACCACTTGAAACTACACTGGAACTTCATTTATACCTTCCCCCGTTTCAGGACAACCTGCATTTTACGACGAACCAGTTCAGTCCCAGAAAAATCCCCGTACAAGTAACGAGTTAAAAACCTTGGTTATACAAGGCAGTTTTACGCCGACCTCGCATCTCTTGACTTTCAGATTCCGTCCGAAAGAAAAAACACCTTTACCCGAACCAAAGGTCCAAATATTTATGAGCTTTCGTTCCCCTAGGTTGACAATTAGAAGAGCGGAGAGACAGGATGTATTCTTAGAATGAAAAATTTATTCTGCTGGAAGTTCACGAGCTTCTACATAAGCCTCGATCACGTGCTTATGTTTACGGGGTCGTTACCTAGTTGAGCTCTATCTCCACAGAGTAACTTCAGCCAGCTGAAAAGCTGATATTTTCCGTTTTCAGTCGGTATAAATTTTTCTGGTTGAAATACAGCTGATTGCCTGCCTTTGTCACACTCACAGTCACAGGCTTGCGCACACACAAGGGCGCAGCGCAGCTGTTTTCACCGTGCAAAATTACTTTCACTGGACGTCAACATTGATTATAACAGTGGTGCATCACTAGTTGCCCTGCACAAGCCAACAAATTACGTGCACAGCTCAGTTGCGCATAAAGGCATTCTATGCAAACTCGTGGTCTGTCGGCATTGTGTGATAGCAATGACGCTGCATCTGACCCATCTGACGGGAGGGTGCTGGCAACAGTTTCAGTTTCATTCTCACGCACAGGCAATTTTCCGAATGTTTCTCGGTAGAAAGAGGCGCATTGAATTAGATTTTTTTTAATGTTGAGAACAAAAGTTCGTTCGCACCTACTCCAACTAAGCGTATTGCAGCCATTAACTACCACCGGCAAGAATAATCTACCTTTCTTGCAGAGGCACAAGGTCGTGTTGTGCAGTTATTCAGGTGGTCTGTCCCCGTTTTTTGGGCAAGGCTGGATGTCAATGCCTGTTATCTTAGTTTTTTTTTATTATACAACGCCCGGGTAATACGACCGTTTTGCGTGGTCCCCTGGGGTTCCACTGTAAATGCGAAACTGCAGAGAATGCAGACGGGGCACGTTCAAGTTTCTTTCCCTCCACATTGTACAATCAATAGAACACTGCTTATACATTTCTCACTTATTCCTGATGTCCAATCCCACAGACATTGCAATGTCTACACATCATTCTCACAACGTTCTCTCTGATACATTGGGAACCGGTACGGCATGGGACATGCTGACAGGTTCGGCGATGTGGACTGCCCCAAGGCCACTCCGATGTTTGAAAAACAATCGGCTTGAAGATCGACTTAATGAAGTTTTGTGACAAGAAAACTTCACTATCCATCAAGAGAGTGGATGGCAGGCGGACACATTGCGACGCTTTCTTACTTACATTTACAAAAAACACTTCCATGATTTGTCTGCACAACCTTTCAAGGTGCTTTAAGAGATGTTTTATCAAAAATCGGGCGAAACTCACAATTGTAACAACCAAAGACAAGTGTGAACGCAATGCCTTCTAAGGAACTGCGGTGTTCCCTCAACTGCGTGCTTCACGCGGGACAGGTGCCAGCTCACCATGTTGACATTCCGCTTCAGATTGCGAGCATTGGCCACGGCATCCGCATTGCTGCCGCTCCCGCTGCCCACGTCAATGCCTTCGTCGTCGCTACCCATGTCCTCGCACGGCCCGTTAGCCTGCCGGCTGCTGCTGGGACCAGACGAGGTCGAGGTCACCGCAGCCTCGTCGTCGAGCGCCGACCCACTGTCCGTCGTGTCGGCGTCGTCACTGGGACTCTCATTCTTGCTCTCCGACCGCACAAACTGGTTGAGGTCCAGAATCTCGGGGAAGGTCACCCTGTCGAATCGTTGGAACACAGGGGGTGCGAGCTCTCAGCCAAACGGCATCCCTTTCACGGCAATCGGTGGAACGCGCGGCACATTAAGCCAACACCCTGCTTCAGAAATTTGTTTTTTTTTACAGTGAAAGCTGTTACGAGACTCCAGCCACAGCGGATTTTTGTGGCAGTTGTCTGCTGCTCCCCACAGTGTCAACCACAATACCACATAGAACCTATATAAAGGGTCAAGTGGGATTTGAACCCCGGCTCCCGCTGTGGCAGTTGAGCGTCTTACTACAGAGTCAAGCTACTGCTTGCAACTACATTGAAAAAAAAAAAAGCAAACATGCAAGAAATCTATCTATTAACAAATGCAATATGACGTGGTAGAAGGAAACAATCACAACCAGGCATCACACATAGCGTAACGAGTGACTGGTGTAAAGCTTCCAGCCATTACAAAGAGCTCAGTCGTGATTCACTGTCAGCATCAGCCCCAGCATCAACAAGATGCACGTAATAAGCCTTGCAAAAAAATGGAAAATGTAAGGGCTCATTCTCCCGAGGTAGACACAATATTATTAATTAGAACTGACACACAGGAAAGCTGAGGAATGCTTAGGGAATATTATTTGTAGCAAATCGTGATGTATATGTAAACGAAGTAAGTGAACGAAAAGCTACCTTGCCGCTGGCAGGGTAGAGCATCTGACGCATCATTTGAAAGTCGCAAATTATGATGGCAGTGTCCGAACCAGCAAGACCTAACATCCTTCATACTTTCCTTGACTTTGTCTGTTAGCTTCAATTACAAATGCCTTACAGATGCATATGTAGTGGGCTGATCACATGTAGTGGGCTGAGTGGGTTGATCGAATTCTAATGTTTTCTTAACTGTTAGCAATTACCTTTGTAAATAGCTTGTATACTACAGAGAGCAAGCTGATCAGCCTGAAATTCTTTCGTCCTTGTCATCTCCTTAAGTCCTTGTCCTCTTTTTTATGTACTAAGATGATGTTAGCATTCTTCCAAGACTATGGTACTCTTCCTGTCAGGAGACACCTCGTAAAAAGGGTGGCTATTTTTTCTAACACAATCTGTCCTCCATCTTTCAGTAGATCTGATGTTACTTGATCCTCACCAGCAGCTTTGCCTCTTTGCATGCTCTCCAAGGCTTTTCTGACTTCTATCATTACTGGTGAGGTGTCATCTGGGTTACTGCTAGTTCTTATAGTATTAAGGTCGTGGTTGTCCCGGTACAGACCTCGGTTTTACAGACGTCTGTACAGACCTCTGTAAAACTCCTACACTATTTTAACTATCCTATCCATATCGGTAGTTATTTTGCCTTCTTTGTCTCTTGGTGAATACATCCGATTTCTCCCTATCCAAAGTTTCTTCACTGCTTTGACGCTTCCTCCGTTTTTCAGAGCGTGTTCAATTCTCTCCATGTTATACCTTCTTATATCGGACACCTTACGCCTATTAATCAACTTCGAAAGCTCTGCCAGTTCTATTTTGTCTGTTGTACTTGAGACTTTCACGATTTGACGCTTCTTAATGAGATTCTTCGTTTCCTGGGTAAGCTTGCCAGTGTCCTGTCTAACTACCCTGCCTCCAACTTCCACTGCACACTCCGTAATGATACTCGTCAGATTATCATTCATTTGTATCTATGCTAAGGTTGGTTTCCTCACTAAGAGCCGAGTACCTGTTCTGAAGAGAGACTGAATTCCTTTACTTTCACTCTCAGTGATAGCTGATTGAATGACTTCTTGCGTATCAGTTTCTGTTGTTCCTTCTTCAAGTCTATGCGAATTCCAGACCGTACCAATCTATGGTCACTGCATCGTACCCTGCCGACCACTTCCACATTTTGCACGATGACTTGGTGTGCACTCATTATATATAAAGTCTATTTCGTTCTTATTTTTGCCATTAGGGCTCCACCATGTCCACTTGCGTTTTCCTCGTTTTCTGTAGAAGGTATTCAAGATCCGTAAATTATTGCGTTCTGCGAATTCTACTAGTAGCTCTCCTCTGGCATTTCTAGTACCGATGCTATAATCTCCTACAGCCTAGTCTGGCCTGCTTTTTCCCTACCTTTGCATTAAAGTCTCCCATCAGTATAGTATACTGTGTTTTTACCTTACTCATTGCCGATTCCATGTCTTCCTAGAAGCTTTTAACTGAAGCGCCATCATGGCAGGATGTAGGCACCTAAGCCTGTACCACCTTCATCTTGTATCTATTATTCAGTTTAATTACGATACCTACCACCCTTTCATTAATGCTATAGTATTCCTCTATGTTGCCAGCTATGTTTCTGTGAATTAGGAACCCAACTCCCAGTTCTCTTCTCTCAGCCAAGCCTTGATAGCAAAGGACGTGCCCATTCTGTAGCACCGTATAGGCCTCATCTGTCCTCCTAACCTCACTGGGCCCCATATTACCGTATTTACTCGCATAATAGGCGCACTTTTTTTTCAGAAAATCCGGCTCGAAGTTAGGGGTGCGCCAATTACGCGGGGTAAAATTTTCCCCACAACATGTCATCCTCACTCGCATCCAGTGCGTTCGAGATACCCGTCTTATTGAAGCTTTTCCTGACAACTTCGTCGGAGATCGCCTGCCACGCTTCCACGATCCAAGCGCACAGCATTTCCACAGGCGGCCTCTTAATCTTACCACCTGGAGTCAGCTGATGTTGTCCTCCAGCCATCCAGGTGTTGTACAGCCTTCGAAAGGTTTATTCAAGGACACATCCAAAGGCTGCAGTATCGATGTGAGGCCGCCCGGAATCACTGCCAGATCTGTGCGCAGCTCCTTTAGCTCATCTCGTACGCGGTCTACTAGGTGCCCACGAAAACTGTCCAGGACAAGCATGGACGGCAACAACAGACCACCCGGCCGCCGACCCCAGACTGTTTTCACCCAATCCACCATGAGTTCCGCGCTCATCCAGCCTTTTTCCTGGACTCTGACGTAGATGCCTTGAGGGAATTTTGCCTTTGGGAGCGTCTTAAGTTTAAAAATAACGTAAGGCGGTAGCTTACGCCCATCCGCTGTCACCGCCAGCATTACAGTGCATCGTTGTTTATCAGCGCCAGACGTTCTGACGATGACGCTCCGTGCACCTTTCTCCTCCACTGTCGTGTTCCACGGCATATCAAAGCAAAGGGGGGTCTGATCAGCGTTGCCGATCTGGGACAAAATGAAGTCTTTCTGCTGTCGGAGCTTTATAACAAAACTGTGGAAGTCCGCCACTTTGTCCTCATATGCTGCGGGCCAGCGCTGGCACAAGGTGGTCCGCCTTTGCAGTGCGAGGCCATGGCGCCGCATGAAACGAGTTGTCCATCCGGAGCTGGCTTTGAACTATTTTGCTTCGATGCCCTGCGCTCGGGCTATTCTGCGCGCCTCAGTCTGCACAATATCCAACGACACAGCACAGCCGTCTTGTCGTAGCTCCCGTATATGCCGGACCAGTTGCTCTTCGACGTTCGGATACCTGCCGGTCTTGGCACCGCGGAAAGCCCGTCGTGTCTTCTTTGTCGCCTGAAGTTTTTCTTCTTGGTCCCTCCAGTACCGAATACTGGTTTCTTCAACGCCGAAATGCCTGCTTGCAGCCCGGTTGCCGTGCTCCAGCGCGTACTGCACTGCCTTCAGTTTAAACCCAGCCGTGTAGCTCGCGTACTTCCCCATGGTGGAACCAAAGTTCAATACACGACCACAACATACGCACACCGCTTGCAAAATGGCGTTTCTTTTTCTCTGATGGTGGTGATGGCGATCGAGCCCCCAGCGTTGTACAGGTGACCTCCAAAAAGCGCGGCGATGTGGGGGTATCAGTAATTGATGGAACAGCCGTTTTTTTTTTTCGCTCATGGAAGCTTTTTTTTTTTGTTTCAAGTTTTATTTCGACAAACACGTTGGTTAGGTCGTTGCACTTCGAATTTTTTTTTATTTGCTCGTCGATTTGCCTTCTTTTTTTCTTCAGGGTACGGGGACCGCGTTCCAACTGTACCACTGGGGGGTAGAATCGTTTCTGATCACGGCCAAGTTCGGGGTGCGCCTATTATGCGCGGAATTAAAAAAAATAGAATTTTCCGCGACCAAAGTAGGGGTGCGCCTATTATGCGAGTAAATACGGTATATCCCATTTAACACTCTCTAGCGCCTCGAATAGTACAGCTAGACTTGCCTCACTAGATAAGGTTGTAGCATTAAATGTTGCCAAACTTTTTATAATTATTATTCAAAAACTATATATTGTGTTAGTGTGTTGCACTAAAGGAGCCCACCTTGTCATCTATCTATGGATCTCATGTGGCATGGTCACGCCCTTAAAATGAGCTCAATACAAACCTAAAACACTGCTAGCAATGGTCGAAACCGGGTTAAAGTAAACTAACAAGACCTAAAATAATATAACAGCAACTACAAAGCAATAATTGCCATAATTAGACTAAAATCGCTAAAAATGCTTCGAACACATGCGATTTGATACCTGCATTGCCCAAAAGAGAGCGCTACCATTCCGCAGATTGCATGACTGCTTCTCCCACCTGCATTTCTCCAGATGCTGGCTCACTACATCTGAAGGAGGAAACAACCTGACGAAATTTGCTGCAGACGACACGTATTCCAACTGCAGTAGCAAGCAGTTGATAAAACGCATCAAAACCTAGCACACATGTAGCACACCGAGCTTGTGGTGAATCTCACAAGATTCTAGTCTTCCTAGGGACACCCTACATGCTTACGTCAGGAATCAAACATCAAGGACGGCGGGGTAAACAGACCGGTGGTGACATTACGAACAAGAATTGCTGCATGACTGCCATGCACTTAGAGTTTCACAGAAGCGGAGGCGCATTTAATTATTTTTCGAGCAGACCCATGTGCAGATTTCAAGTATGCAATGACTAATAAGAATACTACAATATATAGTTCTTGAAATTTCAAACAGTTCAGGTGCCTTGTTAGGCATGGAATTTTTGCATAACTAATATACACTTAAACCTCAATATAACAAACATAGATATAACGAAATCTGCTATAACCAAGTAAATGAAACAGTCTTGCAGTAGATACAGCATTAGAAATCACATTTATAATGAATGTGTAAGATGCAACTTTGTTGTAATGAGGTTTGAGTGTACTGACAAAGCAAACATCGTAATATGGTATGGGAAATGCTTGCAGTGAAACAAGCATGGATATTCTAAGGTCACTTGAACAAAAGTACCCGTATGTTGAACCTTTGCGGGCGAGTTGATGTCAAAGGAGTGACTTTGCTAGCTCATCTTTAACATGCCACAACATTTCTGAAACGAGTTTAGAACATCCATTTTTGTTTCACACCTGAACGTCTTCCTTCCAGCTTATTGTGACTAATTCACTTTATTTCAAATTTAATCCACCTTTCACTTTCTAAGTTCCCTTTTTTTTTCAACTATGCACTAATTATCAGACTTCATCACTTCGCCTACGATTACTACATTAAGTCGCTGCATAGTCGGGCTTTTACCTGACTAGATGAGTCAATCCACGAATTAATTGATATTTTTTCAGCAAAAGTCAACTTCTAGGATTGCACAAAACAAAAGACAGCGGCGAACTCACTTGTCGTTAAGCTTGATGCGGTGCATGGTGGCGGGGTCGAAGTCAAACCGCTTGAGTTGCAGCGTCAGCAAGTACGGAAAGCGCACAAACTTGAGCCCCTTGTGGGCGTCGCACTTGCGACCGCACCGCTCGCACGAGTACTGGTTGCAGCCGTCCAGGGTCTCGGGGGTGACGAAAGCGCGCAGCGCCTCCTCCACGCTTCCGTACGCCTGGTTCGACCCGAACGGCCGCACCACCAGCGGGATGTCCATGAAGGTGTCCTCGCGGGCGCTCTCAGAACCACACTGGCGAGAATAGACGACCGAAACAGCAAATTAACCTTTCACAGCCTGAAACCTTTGCCCATCTTATATCCATTCCAGTCCATAATTGAATCCCAGCTCAAACAAAAGAAGGTTGTATACTCATCTAACGATGGTGCGTAATGCACGAACAAAACATGCGTGAATCAACCACAAAGGAACTCTAGCAGTACCAGACCACAAACTGCTGTGGCTGTGTTGTGTTGTCGGGAGAGGCCCCAACAATGGACAGCAAAGGGTTAAAGGAGCACAGATGCAAAATTTAGATCGAGTTTTACCTGTTGGAGAAGGCAGCTACTGACCTACCCATGATGGCTGGAAACCTCGTTTGCTCGAGTGTGCGACGGGTAATTATTTGGAGATGATTTTATACCGCCCAGTTTCTGTTTGGGTTTCAAAAAGTGTCACGGGAGGTGGGACACCGAGTCGTTTTCGCATGAACATAGCTGGCTACAAGAGCACAAGAAACTAGACAACTCTCTTCAATAAAGGCTCCCTCGAAGACAATTATGTGTGACCCCTAAAAATGCACTGTCGAGGCAAGGACATCTGAATGTACTTCCGTGCAAGTATGCCCATCTTTTCAGTTGAAAAGGTCTGCTAGAAGAGAGTGCTCGCAAGAATCACGACAGCCAACACAGGCCTGTGACACAGGTGGCATTTAGTTGCTTACGCGAATGCCAAAGGTCGGCTTCGCGTGCAACTTCTCTCTCAAGCTCACGGGTCAGAGCAAGTCTCAGCGTGAGGCCCGAGTAAGCCGAATGATGAATCGCGAATTTAAGATCGCGACTGTTGACGCGAAAATTTACGAACGTCAGGCTGCAGATATAGATTGTGGCTGACCGGCTACATGCTAATGTCGCAAGGCTGCCTGAACAATCAAGCACATGCAAGAAATCTGCCTTTCACAGAGCTTGGTTTAGGTTACTTGACAACCTCCATTTAAAAGAAAAAAAAAGCCACGTTACGATCCCAGCAATGATTGCTACGACATTCTTTTTCAGACAGTGAGAGATTAGTGGCTCACCTCTAGGCACTTGACATAATCCTTGAGCTTGCCCTCGTAAAGCTGACAGATGAGCTTGGCCTGGTCCGTGTGCTTGAACTTGTGCTCCAACGCGTCAAACATGACCCGGCAGAGCTCTTGCACATCGTGCTGTTGCCAAGCTGTTTCCCGCAGAGACACAGCAAAGGGAGAAAAAAAAATTTTGTTTCCAGCGCCCAAAAGCGTAGAAGATGCAAATACTACGAGCTTGGGTGAGTGCCACAATAGTGGCTAAATTTCAGTGGCCGAGTAAAGTGGCAAGGTAGCAAGTAACTGCAGTTGTCAATCCCACATTGTAACAATGACTGAAGGTATCTCTACAGAACAACTTTTTTTTTTAGCTTGATTCTTGCCTTGAAAAAAGAGATGTAAACACAAATAGAGGCTTTTACATTTTGTTGTTAGAAACAACCTAAGGGGGCAGCCCCATTTCCCTGACAAAGGTGAACGAATGTAAGCCTAGACCAGTTGGCAAGTGCTCTTGACTGACATCGTACGTTGGACAGCCTATGACCCTGCCATCGGAGAATGTCACCACGTACACTCAAACCTTATGTAACCAAGTTGCATCCTAATGAAAAGAAGTCCTTATATCCAAAAATTCATTATAAATGTATAATCCTAACACTATGTCTACTACAATTCTTCATTTACTTCGCTATAACAGATATTTCATTATATGAAATATGAAGTTTTAAAATTTTGTGTTGCATATGAACATAACTTGTTGTCTTTGAGGTCTGAAATTCGAAAGAATTGCGCAAACCTGAGAGGCTTAGCACATTTACAGCTGAAAATTTTGTTGCGTCCGATGCGGAGTTCTGAACACTGGCACATCCCCCGACCGCGAACAAATTACGGACTCCAAATGCTAAAGTACTCTGTTCCCCATATACTAAATAAGTTCAAGCTCACAGAACAGCAATTGCGTCTCCTTTCAAGTAGTGATATATTAAACCTGTTTGTATAAGGAGCTATAAACCAAGAAAAATTACACCCAGTACTTGTAAATGCATGAAATTTTAAGTGTACCCCTTTCTGTTATAGCGTCTTATTTTGGTTGCCTTTTTTCCCAAAAATTGTTTGTTTGTAAACACCCAAGTGTGCATCTATTCTGTACTTCATAAACAACCACTAGAATGTTATTTTCTTTTCTTTTTTCTTTCAATCATACGTGAGCACTGTATGGAGTTTGGTGTGCCATTGTTTCTGTTGCCTTGTACAAATGGGAGGTGGGGCTAGTCAAGCTGCTATAGCGCAGCTTTTTTCCTACTTTCCATGCCACAATTGTTTCTTGTTTGTGTAAATCACGGTGTATCGTTGTGGTGAAATAAATTTCCACTTTCAACTTTCAACTTTATATCCAGGTGTGTTACACAGTGAAATCTCGATACAACGAACTTTAAGCGAGCGCTAAAATAATTCGTTATTCTGAAAAGTCGTCGCGAAAAACAAATACCAGGCGATGATGACATCAATAGGGCTATCTCACACTTAAACAAGGCGGGCAGATAGAGAAATGTGCGAGCCTTCTGATGATTATGATAGTGGCAGGTACAGAGCTGGGCAAATATCTTTACAGGCGAAAGTAACTTTAAAATCACCATTTATTATTTTGAAGTGTTGTGCGAGTATAAGGGGCATGAAATCCGATACGTTATTCTGAAACATTCGGTATTCTAAAATTTTGTAGTAGTTAAACATTCACTTTAAACCAATGGACATCTGGAGGGGAATTTTATGAAGAAATCCTTAACCTGAAATAAATCTTTAATCCGAGGTTTGTTATAACGAGATTTTGACTATATCAAGGCTCGAGTGTACGCAAGTGGGACTATTTCTAATCACACAGGCAATCTGCAGCAGAGCTTCGATCATCTGGGCGAGTCCTCTCGTGTTTTCAGCTGTGTCAAGATTGCTTGCATTCAGTGGTCTGACAAAAGCCAATGAATAAGGCACAGTATCACGAATGGCTCGTGCAAACTACGTGTGGATACAACTTTTGGAAGTCTGCAACATTTCCTCCTGAAAGGCACATGCCCGCAAGTTTACACCAATGCGCACGCACTACAGACATCAGCATGTGTACGGCCAGTGAGCCTGCCTTCAGAGAATACTGCCGATAGCAGGAGTGATATTTTCTTCAGCCATGAAAGTGATCAGCTGCTGCACCCCCGTTGTCCCTTAAGGTTGTGTCAGACTGTAGCTGAATTTGTAACCTAATTTGCCATTCTTTCAGTTATGAAAAACCTCATCAACAACTTTCATTCAAAGGAGCTAAAGATTACCTTCACTGCTGTCCCATCCAAAACTGGTAGTCAGATCCGTGGTTCCGATCGCAGATTTTGATGATGTCTACAACAGGGAGAGAAAAAAAATCATGCAGACCCTAAACATTGTGCGAACTCGAGCGAGCGGAGCTTTGACGATTCGGCAATAACGGCTAATTACGATAAGAAACATTCCCGACTTCACTGAAAAATCTGTCACATAACGGTCATCAACCACGATGGCACAATATGCAGAGAAAAGGTAACATTCATTCAGGTCCAACAAAACTTGGCACTTGTGACAATGCATCCCAACTTGGAGACTACTTAATTTTGTCATTTCTGCGCATTAAAGTCTAACCCCTTTGTAAGAAACAGTGGCGCAACAAAGGGCGTAAGAGAAACTAGTGTGTCTACATTAAAGTAGCGGGTTGATTAGAAAATGCATGCATGGTACCCTACTTGTAAGAGACACCTGATATGAAAGACGAGAATCTCTCACCCTTGTATGCCTAATAAGAGGGGTTCTACTGCATTGGCAAGAAAGACCACATGCACCGAGCTATAGGTAAATTAAGCATTCTTGTTGCTCAAAATTTGTATCATTTCTGGTTGAAATTAGGGGTGTGCAAATATCAAATTTTTGGAATACGAATCAAAGACGAATACACAAGCTTTGACTACGAATAATCAAGAAATGCAGTTTTTTAAACCACAATATTTTATTTTACCATATATTTTATTAAATACAGTACATTTGTTAGCTATGCTAGTTTGTTAACGCAAAAAAAAGCCACCATCTGTACTTGCTAGAAAGCATACGACTGCGCTAAATTGTGGAGCTGGTGACTGACGTTTTAGATTCAATTCATGTGTTGAACAAATTTCATCCATTTTTTTTTATATGATTGCACTTCATTACAAAAAGAAAAGCTTTTGTACCTGCCATGATTACTAGTGGGTACAAGGCCGATTGGTTCCTGCCATGGTAGCCACATTCCGCTAAGGTGAAATGTAACAGTTAATGCCCGTGTACTTGAATCTAAGCAATTACTAAAGCACCCTAGGTGGTCAATTTATCCGGGTTCCCACACTCACTTACGGCACCTAGGACACCAAATCCTTTCGTTTTCTTTATTGTCACTCCTGTTGTGCCTGGTTGACACACTAAGGCAAATCTGAGTACTTGGGGCATCTCGACTACACAGCTATACTCCTTATCTGGCATGCTTTGCTTCCCTATCTCGGATACAACGCACTCGCCAATTTTCCATCAGGAGTGCTATGTCGCGCTGACAGCCACACAATCATGACGTGCAGTGATAACGCAAGGAAGGCACGCGAGAGATTTTTGCCACAGAATAACACCTCGAATATTCCCTTTTAACAGTGTCACAACTCCCGGTTGAGAAGACACTATTTTGCAGCATTGCGACCACCTTCGGCGCAGGCTACTGACGGCAGTAAACTGACGTTGGCAAAACAGCGAGGTCGCAGCAACCGAGTTAAGGAGGGTCCATTGCAAATGACGTCAAGACCTCTTAATAAAGATCTTGACTGACTGACTGTTACTAGCAAATGGATAGTTAAAACTGAGCTTTTGCGTCGTGCCAGAAATGATGCACGGTGCTGTAATACAGCTACTGCAGCAAAGTCCCTCTTTCGGCACAAATGAACCCAAAGCAGAGTGGCTTTGCTACAATAAAACTTTGCTACCGTAGCTGCATCTCTCACTGCGAGAGACGTTTGAAAATACCCCATCACAAAGCGTAGGCAAGGAAATCTTAACTAGGGCAGAATTTTGAATCACACGTGTAAAGCTTCCGACTCCCTACTCACCTGCAGTAGGAGAAAAAGCTTCTGCAGTTGAAATGGTATGCTCTTGGCTGCATCCTGCTCTGTGCCGTCAAATTCCCACCTGCAAACAGAGCCCAAATGTTGACTGAACACCACAAACCAAAGCACAATTTGGGAAAGAAAACCAGCATTCTCACTAAAATTCTGGGTTAAAAGAAAAAAAAACTAGCTTTATCCAAGTTTTTAGGCTTAACACTAATACTAAGCCTAACAGTTCTGAATTTTAGGCTTAACACTCCTGTTATCTGTGGAAAACTGCTCTTGAAAGCACAATCAACAAAAGGAACCTACAGTGTCTTGACACAAGAGATTACCAATTTCGAAACAGCAAACATTGTTACTGTTTAACAGTTACCACCAAAAAACTCAATTTGGGGAAATAAATGCCGAGCATGTTTTGATTTGCAAGTAACAAGACAGCACGATACCAAGCTAGCGGGAATGCAGCCGTGGCAGTACTAATGCAATGCATTCAGACAGAAATGATACACTCAAACATCGTTCTAACAAATTTTCTTTATGCACAGATAAAGTTTGTTATATCTGAAAATTTGTTTTAAGGTATATTTTGTACAATAATATCTATTGCAAAGGTTTTTCAATTTTTTTCATTATAACCGATACTTTGTTATATCGACGTTTGAGACATTCGAACTTCGATATCACAAACCCAGATATAACAGAGTAAATTAAAAATTCTCAACAAATAGAGTGCTAGAAATAAATGCTTAAAGAATTTTCAGATACAACGAACTTATTTTCATGTAAGGTACAACTGTTATAATGAAGTTTTAGTATAATTGCAAAATCTTGCAGATTGCTCAGAGCAACGCCTTCCTTAATTTCATTCAATGCCAGTGCAAACGTGTACTTCTCGGATGGAGCCATCGGTCCACCTTAGTCCATAGAATAGTCGTGATGCGATGCTGCATGAAGGATAGCACTGCTTGCATCACACGTGCTTCAGAGTGCTTTCCCCCGAGATACGATAGACGTGTGTCCCTCTCCAATATCATAGGTCTGTCAGATTTTTTTTTTCCCTTCGTGCTCCTCCTTTGGTGGTTGAAAGCCATGCCGCCGCCATCTCACAGCACTAGTTATGCAGCGGCATGATCGCGACGCATCCCCATTGGCTGCCCGTATGGTGCCATGAACGGCGACACGCCATCTCAAAACGGCGTATCGCTTACGAAGCCAATGTGACCGCTAACATTGCGATAACGAGGAACGCAAGACACCGCCCGACGGATCTGTACACGACTGAACAAAAAATTACTTTACATTATTCCCGTCGTGCGGCACTGCATGAGGAGCTCTCTTTACCATGACCACAAAGCCCATGCAAAGGCTAGGCGATGGGCAAATGCAAGAAAGGGCTAGAGAAGAGGGTGGTGAACGGCTGGATTGAGCACATTTGGCTAACATTGATAAAGTAAAGGAGGTGCTGCTCAGAGAAATGAGAACAGCACTAAGGCTTTTGATACTGGACGCACAGCTGTGTACTGATTTAGAAAGCTTCTCTTCCAGCCCACTGCCATGAGCACTAACGAATTTATTTCATTGCATAGTCACACTGTTTAAGGGGAGACGCTCCTCGAAAGCACTTTTTTTTTGTTATTCAACTTAGAGCTTCAGAAATTGGACCACTGATGCAGTTTTTCCTCCTGATTCCAAATCTGTAATCAGTTTTTACATAAGTGCAATAGTTTGGGAGTTGTGTTTCAAGTAATGGTGAAACTTGATAAGTTTTCCGGGAACTTTCGCGCATACTAAATGTTCATGCAGAGAGTTGTTCAATGGCTCCTTTTGCTCCCTATTAGCCATAGAGTGCCGATATCTAGCTAGAAATTGTGCTCCAACTTTGAAACTATGAAAAAAACATCTGTGTAGCAAACTACCCTTTTTTTTCCACTCGACCACCATTAAATTTATTAATAGATATTTACAGCTGATAGGTTGTGCTGATTCAAGTAGATATCGGCACCCTACGCACTCTCCTCAATGTGTGTGCCAAATTTCGTCGTCGTATGACCATTCTAAGTGCCCGAAACACTTCCCGCAAAAAATGCAAATTGGCCAAAATTGCGAAATGAGAAAAACGCGTTTGAAAGTTTGAAAGTCTGTATTTACAAAAATGAAAAACGCAGTAGCACGAAACTTGTGCTGAACACATACACACATGTCCAGAGGGAATATCAGTTGTCTAAAACTCTCCAGCACCGTAGGTTTTCCCTTCCCGGCTGGTGCGGCAGGACTCCTCCACCCGGGCCCTCTTGGCTGCACTGCGACGGTGTGCCCTCGCCTCAGCGGTTTGACGCACATTCATCTTGTGCATGCGCATGCTGTCTCGGCGGTCGCTGAGGGTAACCAGGGCCTCCGAAGGAAGCACCCCAAGCTCTTCCAGCACCTTTTCAAAGCTCGCGTGGCCCCGGTTGAACCACAGGACTGCAATGGCTGTGGCTGTTTCCACAGCAGTCCGGGAAGCAAACCGGGTCTTTGGACACAGCAGCCATATTTTGCTGTTCAGGGACTCGGCCGCGTTCTGTGTCTTGCCGTGGAGGCACCGGGCAAGCAGCTTCGCATCTGTGAGACGCTTGTAGATTGGGAGGACTGCCAAACCCTGGGCCTTGGTCAGGAGGGGGGTGTGGCACGGTGCAGGCTGGCCCTGCGCCTCAGCACGTCGGTGCTTGCACCACGAGTCTGGGCCTGCAGGACAGAACTTGTGACTTCCAGCACCGTCTGTTGAGCACGAGTGCAAACATGAGGCCCATATGGCAGTGTACATCTTGTGGACATTTCCCCGATTGTTCACAATGGCCACCTGAAAGTAAGTTTGAAGCTTCTGGATGGTGGTCTCCTTCAGCTTCTCCCCTCGTGGAAGTGGCGTTGGCAGCTTCCGCAGGCCGGTGCCCAGACGTTTCGCCACGTGGTTGGTGCACTCCTCTTTTTCAATTGGAGTGTCAGGGTACACGTTGGCATCACAGACCCCGTTGTAGGCCTTGCTGTCTCCATCGCTTAGGAAGATGGTGAACCGCAGGGGTGTCTCATAGTCCACAGTCCTCTGCCAAATGCGCACTGCAGCTTCGGCCTCCATGGCATGCGAAGAACAGTCGCAATTCTTCTCACAAACGGGATGATGAAACGCCTGCCATGTTTCTTCATCGCCTCCCATGTCGTTATGCAAACTGCACGCCAGGCAGAAGTTGGAAAGCACTTCATAGTCCAGGCACAAACCAGTGTCCAAGGACACTACAGTTCCCACACCATTGTGGCTTTTGTGGCCTCTTTTTTGCCATGTGCCGTCAAACATGACTGGCACGTCACTGTTACCAGCCACCTCTTTGGTGACGCTGCGTGCCCTTTGCATGTTTTCACAGACAGCCTTCACTGCCGCACTGTGAATCTTTTTGCCGATAGCATGGAAGGTCTTATGGTGCATAGGGTTTGGCAATCCAACTACTGCACAAAATCGTGAAAGTTGCTCATGCCCGATACCGACGGCACGCGCTGCAAGCACCACTTTCAGGTTCACGGCAAAGGCGTCACGCGAACTCCCGCTGTCGTAGCTTCTGCTTGCACCGCGGCCGCCATCTGACGCGACCCGCTTCGACGAGTACGCGGACGAAAGGATGCTCTCCGAGCACTCCGCATTCTCGCAGTGTAGCTCCAGAAACGCCGAAAGGCCTTTCCGCTTTTTATTCGGTGCCCGAACTGCGAGTTTACTCTCGTGACAAACGGGGCATGCCGCGCCTGCGACGACGGCCGTCAATGCACCCAACTCGCACAGCACTACGCTTTCGGCACGATCGGCATTCGGCCTGACGTCGTTTTCGAATAACGCGATCTTTTTCTGCGATGCACTCACAAAATTCACTGCAGCGTTGATCTCGTCGTCGCAGTTGCCATGGTCGACGTTGCCGTGGTCGATGTTAGGCCTACCGGCCGCTGGCCCGTCGCGGACATTTTCGTTGGCGGTGGCTTTCTTGTACGTCCTCCGCCGCTTCCCTCTGAACTTGTTCTTACTTCTGTATTTCCGATGGTCGGCAACGGCCTTTTTCGGGCTTGCCATCGCACGAAAACAGCGAAAAATAACTCCGGAAAACAGTGAAGCGAACTACGGCAAGAAAACACGGGTGCTGTCAGCCAATGGCGGCCCTGCGTTAGTGGCGCGCGGTTTGAAACGGCGGGAAAAGACTGTTTTTGTTGCTTTTTTTTTAGATTTTTCGTGAACGTACGAGACTTCAAGAACCGGGATCGTGGAGAGTAAGGACAACTCTACACGAGCCAGCGGCCGCAATATGGCGGACAGCTCTCTTCGCGGCCCCGCGAGCACGCGAACAGCAGCCCGTTTTGTGTAAATTTCGTGATGCCGCGCGTCACTGCCGCTCACTCAGACGCGTTTTTCACTGACTTCTGATGCTTATTTCGCTGTGATATTTTCAGATGTCAAAATATAATGTATAAAGATGATGAAGCAACAAAAAACAGAAAAGGTGAAATTTGGAAAAAAAACGCGACTTTTCGACCCGCGTCTCCCCTTAACTGTTTTTCCTTTTCACTAACTCTGTCAAATGACCACTGTTTTACATCAACTCATTTCTTATATGTTTCTCTAATATATTGTTATTGATACAAGTTATGCACTTATTTACATTATTTTGTTGTACGCTGTGTATAGTGTTGTTATGAAGGGCTTTCAGGCACTCTTAAGCTGTTTGCAACAGCTTTTCGCCTGAAGGACCCCGAACAAATTGTAAGAACTGTTGGCAATAAAGACTTGATTGATCTATGTACACTCCCCCCACATTAAAACAGCATTGCATCTTGTACAAAAATAAGTTCCTTATATTCAAGTGTTTGTTATAAAGGTTAGCTTTTACACTATAGCTATTGGATGACATTGTAATTCACTTCATTATAACTGATATTTTGCTATACTTGGATTCGTTATTACGGGGCTTAAGTGTATTAGGTTTCAGCCAGAAAGCATTGCGGTCTGCAAAAAGATAGTGCAGACCGCAGTGCTTGGGGAGCTTCGCAATGGTTCGATCGTTCTGTTAAAATTACGCCTAGGACACAAATAGTGAAGTTTATTCGAGAGCTTACGTGAACACCAGCTATAAGATTTGAATGTTCAGTGCCACATGCACAATGCCGCCCCGACTTACAACAAATAAGATTATCGACAACAGACACAAGTTTAGCCAGATGTTTCATCTTGAACACACTGACTGCTGTCTTAGTCAACGTCACGACCTCCGGGACCGTATTTTTACACCTTATGCAAAGGTTGCAAAGGTCGCACATTGCAATCGCTTGTTTAACTTGACGTCAACTTTAGATTCGAAAACAGTAGATTTTTTAACTAACCTGTACAATGCATTTCTAAATTCGGGCGTCATGTAAAGGGTCTGTAACAGGCTGTTCAGGTAGCAGGTCATGGCTTGGTTGACCAGGCCCACGTAACCTGGAGAAAAAGCAAACGCGAATGATTCATTGAGCCTTTTATGCATCGAATCTACCGCACTACCAACACATAATAAATGCTGCTCTGTTGTGACTACTCAACAGCGGCAAAGAGACTGATTATTATAACATAAGGCATTTTACTGTGGTCACAATACGCAGGTACTTTTGCACTCTGCCCTGACGACTCTGAAATGTGGCTGCCAAGCAGTGCCTTAGCGAGTAAGCAGAAATTTAAACGCTGCTTAACACAGAAGTTTCAATGGTCAACAAGTCGTGCATTTCTGAAAATACAGACAAGGTGGAACATTGAGCACAGCAGAAAGAAATCGAACCATCCAAGTTGAAAAAAAGAATTTGGAAGTTCAGTGTCCAAGCTATAAGATTTTGTGTGATTAGTGCTGTTGCTTTGTAGATTATACCTTATTTGCTCGCGTAACAAACTCATCTTTTTTTCAGAAAAGCTGATGCGAATCTGTTAAATGAACAAGTACACGCTTTTTGTGCTCCAATTTATTTTCCTTCTTTTTAATGTATATACTGCTGGTGTCAGGAGTATGTACTATTGCACATTTTTCTGGACGTGTTTGCGAAATATCCAAATAATTGGTACACACACTTTTCAGAGCTCTAAAATCGTGAAAAAAAAAGTGCATAAATTACGCGAGTAAACGTGGAACAAGCAAATAAAAAAATAAAGCAAGCGTACCGATGGCATCCTTGGTTTCTGCCGGGTAGCACTTGCTCTCACCGGCAGCGCCTCGGGTGTTGCGGACCCAGTCGGCTGCCGTGGAGGTCGAGGAACTGCCCTCTTCCGGTTCAGGCCCCTGCAAGCAATGTGTAGGTTCACACAGAATTGTATTCATCCAGAACTACCTTTTCGGTTCTGTCACCATCCCCAGAGTTCTTAACGGGGTGCGTTGACAGCATTAAAGCGGAGGGAACAAGCTAGTCTCGCGAAAGTGCAACTCTGTCAAATGAAAATGAAGTCGATAAAATCGGCTATTCACTTTGTTATTTTGACACTTCAACACAGTAACTTTTCTACAATTCAAACTTTAGGTCAATTTTAACAAGCCAAATATTTTTAGTTACCCTGCCATATATTCAAACTATTTTAAAGCCACATTCAAACTTTTCCATTGTACAAACTTTTAATTCCATCTTTTTGTTCATCAATGTCGAGAAATAACTTGATGACTTTGTTGCTTCTAGCTCAACATTTGCACTTTCTGTGTTATTAACAGCTGGAGATAAAGCTGATTGCTTGCACTGAAATGGCCAAACTAGTCGAAATGCACACACCGACAACTGCACGCTGGTCGAGGAAGAGAAAAAAATCAAGGACTGTCTGGCTTTTGTCAATCCTTTTGCAACAATACACTGATGTCATGTAGAAAACCATCTTAAATATGGGAAGGTGCTAGCAGCTTTCACAGGACACAACACATTTAGTTTTGATTACACACGTGCGGATGCTGCATAATGATAAGTACACCAGTATTAACACTGACACAATATATTTAATGACAACCACTGAGAGCTGTCTATCACATTACTACAGCCCCGAGGAACATCAGAGCGCTAGTTGATATGTTGCTCTTAATACCCGTGCCACACAGGCAGAGAAAATGGCACTTACCTCCTAATGCCTTCAAACTGAATGTCATTCGCGCGGTGCCACAAGAACGAACAAAATGGCATTCGCCCAAACGCCATTCGTCACCTACATAATGCCATTGGCAGAACTCAATCGACTGAGAAATGTGTGGTCTCGACTGCACAGCTGACGAAGTAATTGTATAAAACGACATTTGATTCGACTGGAAGAAAACTTTTCACACATTTTATTTACACCAATCACTTAAACAAGTGCTTAAAACTCATCTTCAGCTGGTCGACACTGTAAAATAAATGCGACAGGCACCATTTTCTTTTTACGCTGCAGATCTGACTAGCTTTGGCTTAATTTGCTACACGGTCGGTTGCAACGTTGTGAAACAATGTAACGAACGAAATCTAACGGCAGCAAAATTTGCTTATTTACACATTTATTTATTATCTGATGTTTATGAAGCCTGTAAACGCTTGTTTATTTTTGCATTGCTACTCACTCGATGCCCACGAGGAAGGTGCTGCGATTGACATCATCAAGTCAAATGTCATTCACTTTATATGTGTAGCAGTGCCGTAGCACAAAAATGTCATTCGGGAACTGAATGCCTTCGCTAACGAATGTCATTTTCTATGCCCATGTGGCACAGGTATAAGTCATATGAGACAGCTTCTGATAATTAAAACAAACTGATGTATTCTCAAATTTAAATTATTAAGAGTTCCTGTAAATTGAAATTCAACATTTTATGCGAACTATAGTCATCAAAGGTCACAAAGTGAAGACTGCATGTCACGTGCTACAATATGATTTCTAATGCTTGCCGCTGTTGGGGTTTCATTTGACGCGGGTAGTAGATGGCGTCCTGTGGGCAGGAAGCTGTTTAAAGTGAAATACTTTGGTATGTCGATAACTTCATATGGAAGTAGGTTTAAATAGCCTGCTAATAGCGCGGCATTTCTTCCGCTGCTAAAGAGCAACAGCTCCAATTCATAAAGACGTTCCTGCACGAGCGGTTCGTTAGTGACAGCAACGCCAAGTACTAGCCAGAATTTGACAGAATACGACAGCGAAATGGAATAACAGTAAGCAAGGCACTTTGGGCAACTTCCCACTCAATAGATACATTGATATGTGGGTTTAACGTCCCAAATCCACCATATGATTATGAGAGACGCACGCCGTAGTGAAGGGCTCCAGAAATTTCGACCATCTGGGGTCCTGTAATGTGCATCCAAATCAGAGCAAATGGGCCTACAGCATTTATGCCTCCATCGGAAATAAATACAGCCGCCGCAGCCAGGATTCGATCCCGGGATCTGCGGGTCAGCAGGCGAGTACCTTAGCCACTAGACCAGAGTGGCGGGGCTGCCACTCACTAGATACGACTTTCAGATTCCGCCTTGCTATAGTGACATGTTACAGTCATCGATTGCGAGGCCTTACTCTACGCCAGAGTCCGTGCACCGACTCTGCCAGCTGAACCGACTCACCCAACAATCCGGGAGTGATAAGGTTCAGGAAAAAAGTAGGCTGTAAGGTACTCACCATCAACCGTTTTGGGGGTTCCCGGTCCCGGTCGTATATGACTAGTACGTTGCGGGTTGTTCCATCTGTGTGAAACCCAATCTCCTGGATGGTTTTGTCGCCGCAAGTGTGCACCGAGACCTGTGGTTCGAATGTGCAGCGTCACGAGACTGACCATGCATTCTGCATTAAAGTCTACACCCTAATTACGGAAACAAAGATACTTGATTGAGAGGCCCCATCAGTGTTGCACAAGCATATACTGCATTTTCTCACATATAACCTGCACGATTTTTTCTTTAATTTGGAGCTAGGGTGGAAATTAAGAATGCCAATTCCTATCGGAAAATGCGGGTTTACAGCTGTGCTTTCCAGCTACGTAACCAAACGGCACAACCCAAGTTTCATTTTAGAAAGTTTTTCTTAAACCGTTGTCAGGGGAGGGGAGGTTATATACGCGAAAAAACATGGTGCAATGCCAAAAAATGGCTAAGAAAAAAAATTAGGGGGGGGGGGGGGACCTTACTTGCATTTAGCATTGTGTAGCAATAATCAGATAAAGAGATGTACAAATGAACAAAACTCTACTTAAAATCAGTATTGATTGATTGATATGTGGGGTTTAACGTCCCAAAACCCCCCCCATATGATTATGAGAGACGCCGTAGTGAAGGGCTCCGGAAATTTCGACCACCTGGGGTTCTTTAACGTGCATCCAAATCCGAGCACACGGGCCTACAACATTTCCCCCTCCATCAGAAAATGCAGCCGCCGCAGCCGGGATTCGAACCCGCGACCTGCGTGTCAGCAGCTGAGTACCTTAGCCACTAGACCAACGTGGCGGGGCGACTTGAAACCAGTAGGGACCAAACATACAACCTATGGGTTCGGTCTACAGCAAAATAAAGTTTTTTTTTTGTAACGCACATTTAACACATTTTAATTATATATACAGTTAAACCCCTTTATAAGAGGCATCCTCCGGGCAGCGATTCTTGTATTTTATATAAGATGTCTCTTATAAGCAGGGGACCTTACATGCATTTTCTAATCCTCCGTATTTTACTGTAGACAAACTGGTGTCTCTTATACCCGTTTGTCTCTTATATTAGTGTCTCTTAAAAAGAAGTTCGACTGTGTGTGTGTGCGTGTGCGTGTGCGCATGCACGCACGCACACACACACACACACACACACACACACACACACACACACACACACACACACACACACACACACACACACACACACACACACATATCACAACAACATGCGCTTCACAAATGGTGCCTATTGCATTCGAACCATCAATTTAACAGAGTACTTAATTTGACATAGGAAACATTTAAATTAGTTGCAACGCCAGCGCAAGAGCAGCAGCAAGCAGCCCAACTCACACAGTCGCCGTCGGTAACCCTCTGCAGAAGCAGCTCAAACGAGTCTGGTGCGTACTGGAAGTGGCGACCGACAGCGTCCATCAACTCCGCAGCCGTCGTCGTCACCGGAAGCATCATGGTAACCTTCGCCATACCCTCCCCGGTGGAACTGTGGGCCTGAATTGGGAGAGAGTACGAGAGAGGAGGTTCAACGTCATTTGCATCTAATAAAAAACCGACCGATAATGAAGTCAGGGAAAATACAGCGGACGTTCTTTGCCGTACTTACAATGTACACGTGAGGAAATTAAAGTGGATGAAAAGTTTTCTTGCTGCCGGCAGGGAATGATCCTAGGAGTAACTTTTGAACAATGCATCCAATGCTTTGCCAATTGACTACGGTGGTGCTCACCTCTCCGTCCACCTTATCAGGTTATATCAGTGCACTTAAACCTCCTGGGAGTGTTCATCAGAGCCACTCATGGCCACAATGGTGACTGTAGAACACTTTTGCTAACTGGGATAAAATGTCTGTAAATAATGAATTTGACATGTGAAATCACATAAGGCACTGTGTGCAGCTACATGGCAGGATGTTATGCAACTTGCAGATGATGGCAATTATGATGCACCAGAAGACTGGAGTGAACAAGAAAAAAAAAAAAGATGTTACATGTATCAAATTTAATTGAAAAATGTTGATGCCAGACGTCTATCAGACTGCACTGATGTCACTGGGCATTCAAAAGAGTTCAACAAGCTCAATTAATTTTGCACAAGTCAAGTTCATTTAATAATGGATGTCCACTAAGCGGAATCCAGCTAACCCCATTTAATGTGGATGTCCTTTGCTACAAATGGCATTAAGGTTTCGCGTGTCACAGGGTTATTAATGAATGCACAGGCATGTATGTGCCAATACAACAGGACAGCTTTCAGCCTATCCATCTCACACATTAAACGCTGCAGGGACCGGAAATAAATGCTCAATTTAACGGTAGTTTCGTCTACAGTAGATGAACAGGTGCGCAGAAGTCATGCCGCAAAAGCATTCGTATTAGAGACTACTGTTCCGCTTAGAGGATTTCAATTTACCGAGAGTCTGCTATACCTTGTAATTCGGAATAAATTCTGAAGGGAAAATGGTGGTGGTGGGTTTTACACACGACCCATTAGCAGTGATAGAAGCAACATTTTGCTTTTCGGAGCAGATTTTGGAGCAGAAAAAAATGCTACAGCTTAGGGTTCATATTGGTGTTTTCGGAGCAGATGCATGCTCCTAATGACTCCTGAAGTCTAAAATATCACTTAAGAATCTAAGAAATATTTATATTCATAATGAAATATGCCATAAGCTGGTATGCAGCTAGTATGTGCAACAGAATGTGTGCAACAACAGAATGTATGTGCAACAGAAGCGCTCAGAATGTGCAACAAATCCTTCTAACTTCACTTGTAGTGGACTGCTCCAAACATTTTTGCAGGGGTTGGTTCGTAAAACAATGTACATTGACAATGAGGTCATTTAACAATTACCTGAACGAGTGTTGCAGGGCCTCCTTAATACTTGTGTGTGCAGCAAAGTGATTGGATATAGGGGTTTAACATCCCAAAACCACCATATGATTATGAGAGGTGCCGGAGCGGAGGGCTCCAGAAATTTTGACCACTTGGGGTTCTTTAACGTTCACCCAAATTCGAGCACACGGGCCT